>CM063444.1:31567850-32800700 GCA_032191425.1 Lymantria dispar
TACACAACTCAGTCTCCATAACATGTATGGGAGTGCTTTTAATAAAGCCCCCTATTATTCTTAATGACTGGTTCTGAACCTTATCTAGTTTAGCTAAGTGACTTTTGGCACAGTTACCAAATAGAAAACTTCCATATTCAATTCTACTTCTGAGAACTGAAATAAACAATGACTTTAAATGTTAAGGATGAACTCCCCAAGCAGACCATACCAAAACTCTAAACACATTTAAAAATTTCGTTGTTTTCTCTACCATTACATTAATATGTTGATTCCAGAGTAAAGATCTATCAAGCTACATCCCTAGATACTTAACACATTCTACTTGTCTTTAATAGATGTTAACTACATATCACCTCTACTATATATACATATACCTCATAATCTTGTTTTACGATACCCACGGACAAGAATAGTAGTGGTGAATTGTATTCTCAATCCGTCACAACACGGAAGGCCAGTTAGTTACAACGTAGAATTCCCGTTCCTGTTATCTTGTTCTTTTTAGCTAGGCAGATATATTAAGTCTTTTAAGGATAAAATATGATTAAAAACCGTTATATCTCTTTTATACATAGTGACCGTGCGAAGTAAATCTAATCAGCTGGTTACTGGAAACACAGATCCATAGAATTAAACTTTAATTCAGATAGAAAATTTCCAAAACGGAAATTAGAGTCACAACAAAACCCAGCGCCAGACAAGTTGATAGCAATCAATGATTGATTGAAATATCCAACGTAGCAGACAAAAACACGTAGACAGAAACCGTTATGTCTATGCAATACAAGATAAGCAAAAATACAAATTAGTTTCTACATATATCATGAAACTAAGACATTTCTATATGTTAATTTGATGCTTCATCGCCTAAGAGTAAACAAATTATGATAACATTTACTACAATAGCATTAAATACATACAATAAATAAAAAGATACCCTATATAAATACATTTATTTGATCGCGCTAATCTCAGATATTACGATGCGGGTTTCTAAAGCACCTTATTGTGTAAAATAGCTTATTATCAAGAAAGGTTTTATTTATTAAGATGTAATATCACATTTCTATAATTAGGAGCAGTGTCTATAGATGTTGGCAAAAGCAAAAATTACTATGAAAAAAGTACTATGGAAGAAAAGTTTATATTTAATCGACCCCAAGTAATTCGGATTTCGGATTCGGAAGATAATGATATCAATGCCACCACACCCGCTAATTCAGCTATAATACCATAAAACAAAATACCTCTACCATATATGCTATGTGTGACAATTTAGCACCATATATTACCCTAATGATATGACAATAATAGATATCAAGTTATATAATCACTTTTACAGTATGACGCGTTGAAAAACAAATATATTATATCAAATAAATTAATGCGTTTTGATATAAAATATGGTAGAAGCTAAAGGTTATGAAGATACGAACGCATTACGTTCAAATGTGTTGTACGTCCATTCATTAATACATCGTACTAAATTTAGTATCGATGTATAACAGTGGCCGAATATTGATCTAATAGGTTGAATGGCTAAACTATAAAGATTGAGTAGTGGAAATTAAGCACAATAACTATAATAAATCTATTTAATAGAAAGGCTTATAAAGATCAAAAGCATTTGTAGTGATAGTAGTGTATTCAGATATGCAATTGAGCTCCGATATTTAAGTATAGAATTATCAAAGTATTCATGTATTTGGTTTTACTTCTAAATGGGTACAAATTTATTGCGATGATAATTTTAGGTACGTGTTCATACTTATATATCGTTCTTTTTTGACAGGCATGATTACGATCTACTTTGAGCGCTCTTCCGTCCGGGCGACGGAAGAACATCGTGCGGTTTCATAGCCTGTCGTTTTATCCCCCATTGCCAATTGAGGACGCCACTGGAACCGATTTTTTCTTCGATGCTCAAATATCGGTCTATAAATTTACCATTGTTGCTTGCATTATAACAATAAATCTCAAAAAGATATTTACCTACTTTTACCTAAATCAGTCGATTTTCAAATAATTTCATTGTCCTCGGAAGAGGTCATAAACATTGAGGCTACATCGCAACATTGTCACGACAGAAAGTGCTTGGCAACTGCAACGTTTAGTAGGAGGTGGATCATTTCTAAACTAGAAATGGACGAGCCATTGTGATGTCAGACAGTCAGGCAGGCGCAGTGCGATTCAAGCGTGGTTCCTGACGATAAATCTGCAACACCGTTAGGTCGTCGCTACAATTGAGGAGAAAAAGAAAACTATTAGCTATTTAAAGTTTAATCTAAACAAATGCAAATGACATGTAGTTGTTCTCAATATGCTATTAACACAATAAATACACTAGAGAATTATTATTAGTCAATTATTGTTTTAGGCGCATGCTTTGCTTAATTAACTTATAAATACCGTATGCATTTCTGCTATAACATTTTTTAATAGATAAAGGGGTAAGGGATAAGAGGGTAAGATATCTTGGATAGAACTGTTTCGTGTGTCTAAAAAAGTAATAAATAACATTTATTACTAGAATAATCAGACAGTTTAGGAGTGGTAGGACCACACTGTCGACAGTTATCTGTCTACAGCCGCGGGCCGGTCCGTCCGGGGCAGTACCACACTCTCGTAGAAAATCGACGTCTGAGCAGTAACAAATAGCTACTAGCGATTTGTTACTGCGCTTCGTTCGGTGAGCGAGAGAGCCGGAAGCCCAACTTTCTGAGGGTGTTTGCGTGTTGAAATGAAGTATAAGGTAAGCGTTTACAGAATTTGTACAAAATTAATATTTAAATACCCGATTGATAAGAATAATTGACAGCCCTCTACTCACGGAAACGCAAACGAGAGAAACATAAAAAAGGCTGACAAAAAACCATGAACTCTGTACAAGCATCATAAAATAATGATGATTGCACTTATCGAGTTAAAAGTTTTGTCGATAATCCATCTTCATGATGGCTTCAACGTCATACAATATGTACACTCAGTGGACCTCTGACACGATCGCACGCGTGCGCCGCGGGCGGTACGAGCATCTTTTTAGGCCAAGGTAGCAGTCGCCGGGATCGTAAGAAGATTACTACAAATTGCACTCACTGCATTCGCAATGGCCCCTTTTAGTAACAGTAATGTTTAGTACCATTTAATGCTGCTATATAACTTATATTGCGGAACAGATTACGCGGTTAAGAAAAGTTACAAATGCACATTATATAAATAACCTTTTATTGAATATATTACTTTTATATCTATTTAGAAACTCACTGTTATTAATTTTTATGGCAATATATGTTTAAAACATTTATTAGTGCTTTGAAATATAATAATTCGTAATAAACTGAGCTCTAAACAATAATGTTCTTCAGTTTTCACGTACGCTACTACAATGATATAAATTCACAAAATAAATACAAGTCCTAATTTGATTTATGTGTTACCATTTCGTGTAAAAACCCACCATTTCATTGACAACATCTGTTGGCAGCTTTTCAAAGCCATGATTAAGCTATAAAGTCAATCAAATACGCCTTAAAAGAACATTATTATCGAGATAAATCACGATCTGTTGTCCGTATTAAGGACGTGGAGTAAATTATCTATTACATTTACCATTTGCCTGTTGTGGTTTAGTTTGTACACAAATTGTTATTTTCAAATCACTTTCCTCATTAAGGTAATATGTCAAATGGATGTAGGCGTATTTGACACGTTTTGTAACAGCTTATCGTGTTAGATCTATCTTGACTGTTGTACTGAGGGAATCATTAAGATTTTAATTATACCAAATTTGAAAATTGTCGAATACGAATTCCTTAGCACAGAAGAATAACAATATTAAGAGTAGAATTATATAGCCGATTATATTTATTCATTTATAATCAAATTTTCGATCCATCTTTGTACCGTTCAACACTTCCGTGCGGTGAGACTATAAGCACCACCTTTCCTGCCCGTGGGTGTCGTAAAAGACGACTAAGCGATATAATATGCAAATAACATCTATTCAAGAGAAGGTAACCTGGAAATAAAATCCTATATTAGTATATGATTATATATATATATATATATATATTAGTATTGTTATAGCACACGGTCAGGCCCAGTGTCGATCAATTTCCCTGAAGGCTCGAGCCCAGGGACATACATGAGCTGACATGATGACGATGATGTGATCAACTTTAAACTCCATTATTCTTATTGAATTGGAATATAGCGAATATATACTTTAAAATGCTAGTAAAACGTATGAATGATGTTCTTAAAATAACATTCGTGGGAACAAAGACAGCAGGTGATGTACCGACTATTGAGAATGCCATGTGCAGTCACGGACGGTGAGTAAGGTGTTATCGACGACTGGAGGGGATTGGGCAACATTCCTGTATAGTAAGAAGGGTGTGCGCTGGAGTGTGTCCCCGAACAACTTGTTTAAAAGTTCGCATAACGTTTTTTATATTACGTTTTAACAATCTTTTTTAATGTAAGAGCGGGAGGGCCTCCACCCAATGTGTCCTACATTTGTACAATGTAGGACGGTTCTCTCACCAGGTGGATTGACGATATCATGAAAGTCGTAGGAAACATTTGAATGCAAATTTTACAAGACCTTTGTAAATGATTGTAAAGAGACCTTTGATTAGTGGGCGATAGGCTGATGGATGGAGATGTAACTATAACAACATCAAAATAAATAAAATTTGAATTTAATATTAGATGAAGATTCTGCATAATCTCTATAAATACTTATGTATAATTATTCGGTACGTGTGTCTGTGACAGAAATTCTCCTAAACGGGTAGACCGATTCAGATGAAATTTTTTGTGTGTTCAGGTTGATACAAAAATAGATTAGATTAAAAATTCGGTATAGCGCTGAGATCGAGTTCAAGATATTCTATTTTATTTTTTAGATTTTAACAGAACGACGCCTTTCCGGTCAGACAGTAATTAGATAAATGACTAAAATTTTTACGATACGGCTCCTTTTAATATATACACAAAAGGTCACAAGACTTAATGTTTACGGGTCCCAAGGGTGATGGGCCGAGGGGATAAAAAATATAATCACGTCCATGTGTCACAGTCATGGTTAAGCGATTATCTAACGACAGTAACGAAACAGCTTAATCGTAGTGACAAATGAGTTTGATTGTTGCCATTATTTGCTGTAAATTCTCAGAACCTGTTATATCGGCGGCAAGTACTGAGCTAGCGGTTTTGCATTTGATAAAAGCTGAACACGAAACTGATGCAATTTACAAACTTATATTCGATCCCTATTTTGCATCATGGAATATCGACAAGCGCTAACCGTTAAATTTTTAATTTCTATATTAGCAGATAAGAAACCAGTGCATCTGAAATACATTAAAAGAAGTTAATAATGTCAGAAATACAGTAAAATTGCTGCTATAATAACTATGTTCTAGGATAAGAAATAAGAAATGTTAAACACCGACATAAGCTTCCACAATTGAAACTCCAGACTTTGTGGTCTGGAGTTTCAATTCTGGAGTTCAAACTTCGCGACAATAGAAGGAAAATTAAATTATTATATATGCAGGTGAGATCGCTTCGTACCTACTTTTATTTTGAGTTTACTTTTCTTTTGATGATATTATCGGTTTACATCCTTAGTCGCTTTTACGTCACACTGTAGAAAGGTAAGTAGGAATACAAGAAGTTAATTTGGTCTTCAGATCAGCCCACCAGTGGACATGAATAATGTCTACAACAGCGGAGACATCAGGCCAGTATCCCACAGTAGCTGAATATATTATTATAAGTATAGAAATAAGATTTTTATGATCTACTACTTGATGTACGCGGATAGAAAGAAGCATAGAAACTTACTGCTATACACGATACCATATTAAGTTATACAGTTATTAAATGACTTGACTACCATGTTATGTATTGGATACATCAATTAGCATAGGACATAAGCCTCCCGAAAGGGGAATGATGCCATAATCGCCACTTTAAGCGAGCGAGTTGGCAATCGCCTTTTCCAGCTGATTTTTACGATACCCCCAACAAAGCAATATGTGGAAACATTGTATTCTTAAACCGTCACCACACGGGGAAATTTAGAGGATATCTTGTAGAAAAATCGATATTACAGTATAAAACACGGAGACTTTTATGACAATAAAACAAGTCATTGGTTCAGATTCAAGTAATTAAATAAATATCTTGAAAATAAATCGTACAAAAGGAATCTCGTGAGAATGACCCAAGATAATAGCGTATCGTATCGAAGGGCATTATCAACGAAGTGTGTGTGATCAATGATCGCGCACCCCATACGTCGAACAAAGCATAAAGCGTGTGCGCTTTGCTTTGTACAAATTTGACTGATATTTTTTATTTTGTTCTCAAACAAAGTATTGCGCTAAAGCGGGTCACGCTGTGTTCACAATAACAATGTAGTGATGAAATTAATCATCGTTTTGATGACTGATTTGCATAATCCTCGTTTTTAGTTACTTTCTTAACTTTACGCAATTACGATGTTTTAAATTCTACTTATTCGTGTGGTGATGGAGTAAAAATACAATTCACCACCACCTCTCTTGCCCATGGGTGTCGTAAAAGACGACTAAGGGATATATTGTGCATATAATATCTATGCAAGAGAAGGAAAACTCGAAACAAAACCCTATAACTACAGGTCTGACAGGCGTGGTATAGTAGGTCAATTTCCCTCCCATAGTTGGAGGAGGCCGAGCCCAACAGTCGGACGTGTATGGGTTGAGGTGATGATGATGATGAATTCTACTTAAATATTTCAATTAGCAAATTGTGTATCAAATATTCCATTAATTAATTCATCCATCAGCTGAAGCTGCATTACTGTTAGTCATAGGCCTCCATAAAAAGTCATAGCAGTGGATTGGAAATCCCAGTTGGTTTTAAGAGGGCTACTGACCATCCTTCTCATTTCCTTTATATAATTGAATGACGATTGATGATTTTTAAGCAGGCGATTATAGTATCAAATCGGTTGCTTTTACTTGGAACGTTGAAGAAAATTTAGGTTTTTCCAAACCTGCTATTTCTATTCTGAATGGCATGTGAAAGTCTATCAACAGGCATGGTACCAGGATGGTAGACAAACTATTGCTTAAAAGCCTCTAAGAGTGGCAAAATAAACAAAAAAGATCGAATGAGAGTCTAAAATAAAATAAACATATCCGCAAAATATTAACGTTTCTGTTTAAATATTACTTAATATGATTAGTTTCTCAACCGTTTAAAGTTGCGCAACAAAAATTTTGATAATCTATCTTCTTTCGTAATCAGTCAGGTTCGTATAACAATGAGCAAGAATAATGTGTCTTTTTTTTTGTTTTACACAAATTTACATAATATGTTGAAAGAAATATTACCAGATTTTGATTGAATAACGTCCCAGAAGTAATTAAAAGTGCTAATGAGTCACCGAATGTTTTTAAGTATGCAGTTACTTTCACGCTAAAATTGCATAAAATATACACACTGCCGCATAACTAAGTACAATGCATAAGGTATACACAAATCAAACAAAAGCCTATGTACTCGTACTTATAGAACTCTCGCGGAATAATAATGAAGCCTAAAAATTGCATTTTCTCTCACACTTTAATAAACACATCATGCTGCGGCCGCTTTGTGCTTCGGATGCACGCTCCACATATTTGCACGCGTCTAACACGCGTCCTCAACCCTCTTACTCGCCCCCTACTATTCTTCACAGCCCCCTGAGGCACAGATACCCTCTCCCTAGCAACACTATTTCTATTACAAATGCAGGATGCACTCCCTAAATATTCTTTAGTATCAAATGCAAACGCCCTGTAGACTTTTGTCAAGTAAAAAAAAATACATACCTATGAGAAAAGTAAAAAGCCATTAAAGTTTTGCGATAGCGTAAAAATGTATGGACGTAAACTATTTTCCAAGATATTGTTTATTTTAAATACTTACGTATCTACTTTATGAAACAATAAAATGCCAGAAATAATCACAGATAAGTATTGGAAAACAACATTGAATTATCTTATCGTTCCCTGATATATTTATCTAAGTCTTAGCACATATACTTTTTTGTAGGTTCTAGAAAATATAAGGAAAAACAGACTCTAATGTCATAAAAAAACTAAGGAGCTACAGACTTTAGATGGTAGCGTGATATCTAAAATAACTCGTAACATCCTGTAAACGATGATCATCTATAATAATAGGTACTTTAGGACAACAATCCAAGGCCTATACATAATTCCAAAGTTAGCCGCATTGCTATTAACATGAAAATAATATTTCATAACTCAAAGACGACTTTACAAAATTAAACAAACATAAAGAAATACTTTCTTCTGTATAGATCCCGAGATTATACCTACTGCAGAAACTTTTGCTTATACTAATGTTACTAGTCTAGATAGGATCAGTAATAAATTTAAAAATTAAGATCAATTACTATTTAAAACACTAGTATTGTAATACAGGTGTGTAAAATGTATTTATAAAATATAAAAAAGTAATAATTTTAGTTGACATAAACCACAGAGCTGTGCTTACCATAAATAATAATTCACACTCCGCCTATGTAAATATATCCTGCCTAGTCGAATGGATAGATGAAATCCATAAGGATTTAGAAAGATACTGGTAGGCCAATAAACGGTATAGAATAGGAAAGTTATCACGTTATAAATTTTCTCTACTATTGTAATAAAATAGCCAATAAATCGTCGAGCTATATTAATGTAATATATAAATGAAGGGGACTTTGTACCACCCTTCATATTTCAAGTTATTTTTGACATATAAAATGTAGCGACTTAGTTTTATGGTTTTTAGATGGCCATATTGAAATGTTTTCAAGAATCGTTTTTTAGCTTTCATTGTATTAGAATTGTAACTAATTGAATTAATGGAGAATTGATGTACTTCATGCTATAGAGAATGACACAAGTTGTGTCTCGATGTCATGATTACATGAAATTCTAAACTTAAATAATTGTAATACAATCTTTATTTTTGTTGATGCTAGATATGGTTTACCCGCACGTCGTCAAATTGGCCGGGTCGAATACACTTAACGGCTTGGCAAGATTCCCTTCTTTGCCTATTGAACATGTCACTGGAACGTTTCTTGACTTCGTTAGCCTTCTCGATGTCATACCACCTAGAACAGTGTTATCTATTATTCACTTACTTTTTATACCGAAATAAAAAACAAAACTGTAATGCCAGTTTCTTACTGAATAGTCGATAATATTAGACATAATACTTATTCATTTAGAATCACCAATTTTCCTTCAGGATAGAGAACATCAGTCCGAATATATCTGCTGGTTATCTAAACGATGAGTTTCTCTAAATATATTTTAAGCACAAATCACATGACGATGTTCCAAGCGAGTTTCTTTAAAGCTATGTAATATTTCAATTGCATATTGATAATTATGATATTATATTTCTATATAATTATGATATTATATTTCTAACTAAAAAGAAAGCGATACAAAACGATCATTATACGGATTCCACAAGTTACCAACATCTTATATCTTTAAACGAGCAATTCTAAGAAACTTGGCATACTAGAGGTTTCGAGGCCAAAAATCGATCTAGCTAGGTTTTATTTATAGACCCGCTCTCGCTTCGCTTCGGTTATAGTCGTTTTACTCGCGTAGTTCCCGTTCCCCTGGGAATACCGGGATAAAATATAGCCTAGTTTACGCCCTGATATTATAGCTTTCCATTGGTGAAAGAATTTTTGAAATCGGTTCAGCCGTTTTGAAGATTACCCGGAACAAACAGACAGACAGATAAAAACTTTTTAATTGCTATTTTAGGCAAAGGTGTCGTGCAAATAACCGTGTAAGCATGAAAAAAGCCTATTATTTTGACATTACAAACAGACACTCCAATTTTATTTATTGGTATAGAAAATGTTGTTTTGTCAGTGTTTTTAGCAAAACAATATAATGACTTAAATTTTAAAAGAATATGAATTCAAATTTTGCCGTCAACGTCATGAGTTACGATAGCTCAGTTGGGAAGTAGTGCAGTTTCCTTTTAGTATTGTTTTGGCATTTAAACGGCGTCGGATCGAATCTCGGTGTTATTATTATTCTCTTTTTGTATTTTTTTAATATTTTTTTTCATTATTTAATTTTTATTTTTTATTAATATATATCTAAAAAATTCGACATAAATACAACAAAAATATGCCGAGCGAAGCTCGGTCAACCAGATATTTATGAAAGGAATGTTATAAAACTCTTATGGCTTGATACATACGTTTAGCCTATTTAAAATGAATTCAATCTTCAGTACCTAATCCTCCATGTAACAAAATTCTAATAATGTTTGAATAATATAAATCTACTCATTTTCCATGTGGAGACGAAATAAGAATACAATTCATCATACCATTTTCTGTACGTGGGTGTAGTAAAAGACGACTTAAATGATATAAAAAGGCAGATGTAATTTATGCGTAAGAAGGGAAACTTGAAATAAAAACGTATACCAAAACATATGACCAGCGTGGTAGTACCACAGACGGGTTCATTTCCCTCCAATTGATGAGGCAATTCAAAAACAGCAGTGGGAAGTATACAACTTGAGATGATAATTAAAGCATACTCGTATCTGTACATAATTTCGTGCGATATACACGTACAAATACATGTAATTTCCATAAAGTCAATGCACTATGAGTGATTTCATATGTGTGTGCCGTGAGTAATTACGGCAACGGGGAGGTGCATTGATGCAACGCATGCAATATTTAATTACGAAAGGGGTGAACATAGGGCGGCGAGGGGAAGGATTCGATGATTATTATTTGCATTACAAAGCCAAAATAACAGACTAAAGGGGGACGACATACTGTATTTTGTAAGTAATCGATTTAATATTAATTTCTCACGAAAATATGACTCACATCGCAAGAAAGATTTTTAAATAACATAAATTATAAATAAGAAAGTATATTCAGTTTCACTAGAAATCAATAAAAACTGGTTATTAAAATTTACAAAAACGATATCGTGTACACATATATACAAATCCAAGGTATATATATATATATATATATATATATATATATATATATATAATGCTACATTCTGTACTAGTTTATTCGATTATATTGCAAGTTTAATATACTGATTTGATCACTGAACAACAGAAAAAGAAAAATCATTCAGCTTAGAATAAATAACGTCTTCTAATTTAATTTAAACTAGCAACCCGCCCTCGCTTCGCATCGGTTTTAGTCGTTTTGCCCGCGTAGTTCCCGTTTCCATGGGAATATCGGGATAAAATATAGCCTAGGTTACTCCCTGATATTATAGATTTCCATTGGGGAAAGAATTTTTGAAATCGGTCCAGCCATTTTGAAGATTACCCGGAACAAACAGACAGACAGACAAAGAGACAGACAAAATTTTTTTAATCTGTATTTTAGGCATAGGTGTCGTGCAAGTAACCGTGTGAGCATGAAAAAAGCCTATTATTTTGACATTACAAACAGACACTCCAATTTTATTTATAGATATAGATACTTAAATACATAAAACAAAACTTTACAGCATTATATAATTTCTATATATTTTACATACCACTTATACATTCTCCCTTACTATTGCATAAGGAAGGATATTCGACTACAATATCAGTAGGGTCAGATGGGGTGGCAAGGTATTTCGAAATAATCTCATCTTAGGATGATGTTGCCTACTTACATTCCTTAGTCGTCTCTTAATATGAGGAAGGAAATTATGGTGAAACATAATATTTTCAGCCTATTCGATAATATTATCCGTAATACGTCGAGAAAATTATACGTAAATTTATATTATATTGCGATTATATTGCATTTGTATTGGATTTTTGATTCCCGACGTTTCGAACACTTTTCAGTGCTCCTAGACTGTCCTCCCGTAACCGTAAATGCTGAAAAGTGTTCGAAACGTCGGGAAATTAAAAATGAAATACCAACGCATAACAATTCGTAAAAAATAGTTTTAATTCTAATATGTAAAACTCGTGTCAACATCAGAAATCATTATGAATTATACAGACCACACACTAGTAGAATAAATTAGGAATAGCAAACAAATTTAGTCTCTTACCAGTCCAACACAGACTAAACACAAATGCACAGACAATGTAATAGTCGAACAGCGGAAGCGTCGACTGGACGCAATTAACGTGCACCGAACTGTATCCTGTCGTACACTATCAATAACTGTACAAAGCATTATACATCACATACAAAACATATTCAATGGATTAGATATGGATAAAACGAATTATCAATGCTATAGTAAAATACACAACTCATAATGAATGTGACATGGTCATTTATTTATACTCGAACCCCCTCCACAATAATAGGAAAATTAACTTACTATACCACGTTAGTCAGACTGATGGTATAGAATTTTATTTGTAGTTTTCCTTCTCCTGCATAGATATTATCTCTACTATACATACCGTCATAATTTTATTTATCTACAATCGACAGAAAAGTGACATCACTGAATGCAATGATAAGATTAGGTACAGTATTTTTATAAACTACAAGCAACGAAGTGGCATGCAGAAGTGCTTTACAAGCCTTTTATATAGATGGGGGCGATGTTATTATAGAGATCGGGTCTCTTACCATCTACTTGGTAAGGTTTCTGATAATGCCTTTATAAATATTGCCCTTTCCGTGTGGTGACGGAGTAAGAATACAATTCACCCACCCCCCTACTACCCCCTCTCTTAACCGTGGGTGTCGTAAAAGACGACTAAAGGATAAAATATGCATATAATATCTATGTCAGGTAAGAAAACTCGAAACAAAACCCTACACCAACACATCTGAATGCCGCCCTAGCCAAGGCCGCGGGTGATCGGACCTGGGAATTGTCCGTCACCCGCAGAGAGGCTGACCGCGCGATGGCGACCGACGTCCCAGTACGTCGAGAGGTGAGGTTACCCGAAAGGGTATTCCGTCGGGCCGACCACTGATGACAAGTCACATCTGCTCCGGTGGTCGGCCCATCAACGAGGTGACGTGGGTACGGGTGGGTTATGGGCCCGCGCGCCGTCCTTTCATCGCCCCGGACGGACGGGATCGCGCGTGCGCCTACCATAGCCCACCCGTAAAAAAAAAAAAAAAAAAACACCAACACATCTGACCAACGAGGTATAGCAGGTCAATTTACCTCACATAATGGAGGAGGCTAATTTAACCCAACAGTGGGACGTATATGAGCCAAAATGAAAGAAGGAGGCTTCCTTCTTACATGCTTTTCAACCGTCCTAATCACATGTGCATATCAAGACAATTTACCAATTTCGCGCTCCTAATTTTTCTATTACTAGGCCAATTTCAGGCTTCTTCTAATAACAAAATTATGTCCTAAAAACCAAATTATCTACGATTTATAATTATATTTTAACAAAATCATACTAAAATGAATAAATAACAAAACTTCTATACAAAACCCGTAATAATAATTCGTGGTCATAAGGTCAGTGTTTTTAACACTTAAGTTAATTCACATCCAACATTTATCCACAAAGGATCCCTGAACGCTATTTATAAAGGGCAGCCAGGAAGGTCGAATATGTCACAAGGGAGACATAAAGTACCTTCAATACGGCAACATCCTTGAAATCATACGGTTTTATGCCTTAATAAACACAGGTAACATTACATAATATGAGCGACACGGGTCACTAAGACTCCAAAGGAACTACTGAAATGGAAAATTATGAGGAAAATTCTAGATGTTAAAAATAACAAAGTTCACATTAGCGTGAATAATGTAGGTGGTGACCCAAAAGCAAGTATCTAATCATATGCCATTTCTTCATGTATATCATATAATATTTCTATACATATAAATGTGACTGGATTTCTACTAAACGGCTGGATCAATTTTGATGATTTTTTTGTGTGTATTCAGGTAAGGATTCAAGAATGGATTAGAATAACTATTAAACTCGGTATATCTACCGAGTGTAATAATCTAAACTGCAAAGGAATTCAAGGAATTGCACATTTCCTTTTTTTGTTTGTACAGAACAGATCTGTTGGGTCAGTTTGTGATTTTTTCAGTGTGGAGACGGTGTAACAATACGATTGACCACTCTCTCTCTCTTGCCCATGGGTGTCGCAAAGGATGACTAAGTGATATAATATGCAAGAGAAGGGAAATTCGAAATGAAACCCTATCTGACCAGCATGATATAATAGGTCAAATTTCTTCCCACAATGTAGGAGGTCGAGCCCAACAGTGGAAGTTGATAACATATGTCATTCTTCTATTTTTTTTTATCGCTAACGGTGGCAAACGAGCAAACAATACATCTTATGGTAAGTGTTGCTGACACTCTAGACCTTTGCTAGGCCGCTGCCTGCCGTGAAGAAAGTAAAGGGAGTGTGAATGCGTGCAATGAGGTTCGGTGAAACTAAATCCATCACCAAAACGAACAACACGCAATCACCCTCAGAAAGTTGGACTTCCGGCTCTCTCGCTCACCGAACGAAGCGCAGTAACAAATTGCTACTACTCAGACGTCGATTTTCTGTAAGAGTGTGTGTGGTACTTACTACCCCGGACGGACCGGCCCGCGGCTATAGACAGACAACTGTCAACAGTGTGGTCCTACCACCACTACTATTCTATTTGATAATGAACTGATTTTTTCATGATATATTTTTTTATGACACGAAAGGAAAGAAAGGAAGAATGTTGTGAACTGTATTCTTAGTTCTTCACCATACTGAGGAAGAAACATAGCTACATTACATTAAATTCATCCTTCCATAAGATCGAGATATGCAGCCAAATATTTATTTGCCGTCAGACTTATATTCACAACAAAATGACACAAATAACGAAAGTCTCAAATAAAACATCCTTAAGTTCACCTTCAAATATCAAATGAATCGCGACCTTGCAACTAACCATTCAATAAAATATGAAGCGTTCTCTGCAATAATGTTCGCTTAATAAATCAGTCATCATATGAATAGTTGTTAACTCATTTGTATATTCGTCCGGAGCTTGTCCTGCCCCGTATAATTTGTGGCCCGCATGTCAACAGCTTTGACTCTGATTCAATGGAGATTGAATAAGTGGATACGTGATTGTGGACTACGATACAGTATTCGATAACGAGATAATATACGAGGCATTCCTATTCGACGAATATCAATTTTGCAAATGAGAAAATAACGAGTATTACGAAATATCTAACGTATAAGGCAGCTGTTTACCGATCGTTATATTAAAATTTGTTGATTGACTATCCTTTCTTTTATAAGAGGATTAGTACGAAGGTACCTTATTTATTTCAATCCTGTTAAAATACTTTGTACTTGATAAATAACAGTATTAGGGCTATTTACTTACGAAATAGTTTAAAATTTTATCCATACCAATATTTTATTAGTCGAATTACGCGAGGATGCTTGTGAATATGATAATTATTATGGAATGATTCTGGTTTAAATGTTAATTAGGTAGCAATAAGGGGATGGAAAGGAGATGGCATGAAATTAATGCATGATTATGAATGCTGAAAAATATTCGAAACGTTTCATCATTCATCATCATCCCGGCTCATATACGGCCCACTGCTGGGCTCAATCATTTTGGCTGATATACATCCCACTGCTGGGCTCAACCCTCCTCCAAAATAAGTGGATATTGACCAACAATACCACGCTGCCTGGTCAGACGGTTTGCTATAAGGTTTTAGTATGAGTTTTTCTTCTCTTGTATAGACGTTATATGCATATTGTATATATATCTTAATAGTTTTTTACGACATTCACGGGCAAGATAGGGAGTGGTGAATTGTTATGTCACACCTTCACCACAGGCAAGAACATTTAGATAGTAAAACAAAATTAAAACATAAACAAATCCTTAAAGATCGTTACATTTCTGATATAATACGATGTTACAAAATATATCTAATCACAAAATTGTCTAAAGAAAATTTCAGCAGCATCGAAGTAAATATAATATGTCGATCTGTATTTAGAATTCATTCTGCAGAATTACATCGTTCTCCTTGACATTCAATCGATCGTGCAAGCATTATCTAATACCTTATGTCCTACTCGTTCTCGTAAGTGTGAACGAGAGGTAGCCATATGACGACTGTTTACATGACGACAATTGCGAGTAGCGAATTCGATCTGCGATTTATCAGGTCAATGGCAGTTCCAAGACGAATTGTAGGTCAAAGATTTTGTTACAGTTAATAATAAGAGATAGTAAGAAGCTAAAGTACTAGAAATCGCTGCTAAAATCTATAATTATTTGAGACTTTTGTTTTCAGAGTAGTTAAAATAACACTAGTATTTGAAATGCGAATAGTACATGTTTCAAATCTAAACATAAATTGTAGTCACGTCTACAATTAGACACATTTTGTTTCTTTGACGCTTGTATATTTACCCGAAATATTACAATAACCGTTGCCATTGTTTAGTTAGTCACATAGTTATGTAACGCTCCAGTTAAATAATCGAGATATGAATATTTAAACGCTAATTAAACAATATATCGAAGTTGGTTAGGAGATCAAAATGACTTGAGAACAGTCAATGTTTTGTAAGCGTTGACAATAGTACTACCTAAAGAGGGCATACAATTATGTATCATTAAAGTAGTTCATTAGTATCCATAAAGGTGTAAAATTGGTTTGTGTAAAGACGATCATTTCAGAAACCTCTATTCGACTTTGAAAATGGTTCACAATTAAAAGATCATAATGCTAACAAAAATATTAGGCAAAATAAACTACAAGAACGTGAGCAGAAGTAAATATGTAATTTTAAGCGCAACAAACCACAGTTACTCACAAGTTTATAAAATAAAAAACCTTTGTTTCATAGTGATTTATAAATATTTAATATTATTTTGCCTAAAGAAAGTTTATAGAAAAGTAAAATAATTATAAACATATCCTGCATATCAAATGATGTGTGAGGATAGATAGCAAAGATGGATAAAGCTGCCGAATATCATGACCGACGCGTGTTTATAAGAGTAGGTCAAAGATAGGGTAATCGTAACTAACAAAAAAATTCTTAACAAGAAAAAATATTCTAAGAGGTATTGTCCTGGCTTCTCTTGATAGAATATAGATAAACTTAATATGGGCGATATTATAAATTATGTACAAATATCGGCCTAGGACAATATTATTATATGTACAAATTATACGCAATAAAAATATCTATCAAATTTTGCAGTTTGCTAACCCTACTAAAATAAGATATAATCTGACATTTATGACATGACCTGATAGTTGACCGAGAACTTGACTTCACAAGGTTTGTAAACGAATAGATTTCTATTTGGAATGACCCAGATATTTAATATTCTATTCCATACTCAAATTTTTAACACCCACTCGTGTATAAATACGATTCTAAAAAATCCGAGCACGTTTTAATGATTGCTATTTAAAAATAATTACAACAGAATTATTCACACAATTACGTACAATATCTCAACACAGATGTCAAATAAAAAAATATTTCATAGGCAATTGAACATCATTTTCAGTATAACTACAATTAGGTATACTTGGTCTCTTTATTATAATGATTACTTTAATTATAGTATATTTTTATAGTATTCATCTTAGCGACTCCTTACCTTTTCACAAAGTCTGTCAAGAGGATACTTTCAGATGATTTGAGGTGAATAACAACCATATTAAAAATGTATTTTTAAAGTATATCCCAGCATTCTATATTCTCTTTTTGTATATCAAATACTAAAATATTTATTCTGAATCAGACTGCAATTATTTTGGCAAGCATTGCTTAAAAAAAAAGATAAGCAATTCGTGAAAATAATTTACACAGTATTGCCAGTTATTTCTGTAGTAACTCATAATTTCAGTTGCTTGGCGTCACTTCAAATAGTTCTTGTTTTAGTATGGTGCGTTATATTTCGCGAATGTCAAAACATCGTAATGTATGTAATTTAGTATAGTACCTAAACCTCTATGATACGAGAAGATGAAATATTTACAGGATATTGCCCATAAAGATAATTTGATAACCATTAGTTTGATTAATGCAATGTATTTTCACGCCCTCTATGCCG
The DNA here is from genome assembly GCA_032191425.1 of Lymantria dispar. Lineage (NCBI taxonomy): Eukaryota > Metazoa > Arthropoda > Insecta > Lepidoptera > Erebidae > Lymantria > Lymantria dispar. The sequence goes on from CM063444.1 coordinate 31,585,994, forward strand.
TACAATTACTTACTAAACAGTCATGGCAATATTACAATTATAAAAAGAAATTTGTTTTACCGCGTGGTGAGAGTAAGAATACGATTCACCACCTTCTTGCCTGTGGCTGTCGTAAAAATCGACTAAGGGATTAAAATATGCATATCACATAACATAAGAGAAGAAAAACTCGAAATAAAGCCTTGTATCAACCCGTCTTGACTAGTGTGGTTATAGTAGATCAATTTCAGTTTTATTGTGGAGCAGGCTCAATCCCAGCAATGGGATATATATAAGCTGAAATAATGAATCTTTTACGGAAGGATGGGAAAGGGGCACATTATTGTCAGTTACTACACGTATTACACATTTTACGTGTACCTAATTTCATAACGTATATCATGAATCAGTTAAATATATATATACCATGTATAAAACATGACTGTTAAGCGAACTAGAATCTAACTGAACGGTTTTTGAAGGTCTAAGAAAAAACTGTATCGAAAATATCGGTCGGAAGAGTAGTGTAACGGTATTGCTACTACCGTGACACGACTAATTGACGCCTTTAGTCGGTCGCATAGCGCAAGCGTGACCAGCTAGCTATATAATAATGTAGTAGCCTTGAAATGATAGTACAGTGGCATTTTAACTTAGAAATGTCAAAAATACATCGTCAAAGAATGTGAATATTAAGTATACAGTCCATTCCTGACGCCAGTTTACATGCAAATAACTCTTTGCCGAATCTACTGTATGAAGTTTTATACAAGCAATCTGTGGGCCAAATATACGCAGAGATTGTAAAGCGACCTTCGTGTTTAATACCATGCTTTCACGATATTGATGGATCTGCCCTACTTCAGAAGCAAATAAAGAATGTTCGCGGTGACAGAAGTGAATTTATTTTACGCTACGAAGCGCAAGAGATGAGGGTCTCCGGTGAGCAAAGTGCGAGCCATCCCCAACAGTATCCTAAATATGATTGCAAGTCGGATGGGTTGCATCTACGTGAATCACTGCAGTAGTATCTGTCCCGGAGTGAGAGAGTGCAGTGAAGGTAGTCAAAAATTATTTCTTTTATTTGTAACAATAGAGTGTAACACAGTTTTTAGGTCTACTACCATAAAAAGTCATGGTTACTTAAATAAATAATAATAATACAGCGAAAGAATCCATTAGAACAGTGGCGCAGTACCTGATGGGAGACTTTGAGCGCGAGTTAGTTACAAACCACCTATTAAAATGTGCATCCACCGTGCAATGGAAATGTCATGTTCTGACTAACACTTCGGTGAAAAATAAATTCGAAGTGAATTATGGTTTACTATCTAAGATCGCAACGTTTAGTTTAGTGAAAAAAAACTAATAATTAGTTTTTAGGTCCCGCTCATTGGACGGAGAAGAGAAATATGGCAGTTTAAGGATTTTTTTTTGTGTGTGTATAGCTGTTGGTCGCAGATGACCTTGATAGCTTAACCCGGACTATGGGTGAGCGCTGATGGCTCTCAACCCGGGACCGGGGTTTAAGGGGTTGTACGCTCATCTTTTATCGCTACGCACAGTTGTACAAAGTGATAAGACGATAGATTAGGAGATAGAAGTTGTAAAGAAAAAATATCGCAACGTTTAGGTGTAAGGAATATGCCACCGAGAGGTGCCCAATATTCTGCTTAAAATATGAAAAGCAGGTGCACGACTATTAAAAAACAGAACTATATATACATATTACATCTTTTATAATATCTTACTAAGGCATGGCTCGTCGCCATATTGCCCCATTCACTGTTTGATCAAGATTCTGTATTGACATAGGTCAGTGTAGAGAGCACCTTATAGTATTTTACGATTTCCGACTGGTGCAGGTCTTGACGGGGCATGGATGCTTCGGCAAGTACCTGTACACGGTCGCTAGGAGGGAGAGCACACCATCCTGCCACCACTGCGATTGCGACGAGGACACGGCGCAGCATACGCTCGAGGTTTGTGCCGCCTGGGCGGAGCAGCGTCGTGAACTCGTCGCAATCATCGGTGCCAACCTGACACTGCCGATCATCGCTGGGGCGATGCTCGATAGCGTCAAGAACTGGGACGCGGTCGCAGCCTTCTGCGAGGCAGTGATCTAGCAGAAGGAGGCGGCGGGTCGCGCGCGCGAGGAGCGCAGCCTTGACGAAGCGACCCGCCGCCGGCGACTGGAGTGGCGCAGGCGCGACTACCTGCGCGTCATGCCGCCCTGGCCGAGGCCGCGGGTGACGTGATCGGGGAATTAGTCCATCACCCGCCAAGAGGCCGACCGCGTGAGGAAAGACCGACGTCCTTCCCCAGGGGGGGACGTCGGTCGATGGGAAGGTACCCACTATGGGATATTCCGTTGGGCCGACCACTGATGACAAGTAACCCTGCTCCGGTGGTCGGCCCAACGACGAAGGCGACGTGGTGTTCGGGTGGGTTGCGGGTGTGCGTGCTTACGCCCTCTGTCACCCCGGACGGAGTGGTGCGAGGAGTGCGCCGACCGCCGCCCACCCCAAAAAGAAAGTAGTATTTTACGACAATCACGAGCAATGTAAGATTTGGTAGTATTACTATCTAGTGTACAGTATACCTTAAAAATAATTGGTTAAGGTTAAGGAAATTTGTAAAATTAGACAAACTCTCTAGGCTAAGATACATATCTAGTTGGCTTTTGTAATTAGTGTAGTGTAGGTTAGTGTTCAACCAGACAAGGACAAGCCGAGATAAGGATATTATAAGGAAGTACTAAGACAAGCTGTATGAAAACACGATCATCTAATTGAACAAATGTGATTCGATCTTTTGATCAATAAATCTCACCTATGTACGCCTTGAAAAAATATAAAAAAACATCTAAATACTCTACAATGACGTTCGCATTCTATTTCAAATGTATTCTAACCATAGAGCACTGAAAAAACCCTAATAATATCAACGTAAATGAAACTTATTGGCTCTATGGTTGCAACAGTATTTTAATAGATTCATTTTTCATTCTTCCTTTATGAAGTTTCCAACATAACTCAAAGTAAAGCAGCGTAAACCCGTAAATAACTTAGCGGAAACATTATGATTTGCATTAACAGGTCAATAAATAGCCCACTGTAATTCAAATTTATGCGGAAGGGGACGCTAATGTTTGCCAACGTACCTGACCATCGCTACTTTCGATTTCTAGTCATAATTTTAATTTTAGAACTGAGACTAGAACATTCATAAACTAGTTTTAGTCTGTATTTTTTGTTAACCAATATCTTTTTAAGGTTAAACCTACATAAATATAAGTTTTTGTTGAAATTCGCGAAATGTTATTGCCTTAATAAGTACTTTCTGTCTGCGACTTTATAACCGCTGTAATACCAATACATACAGGACAAACGTTATAATGATATGATAATATATGAAAACAACTTATGCAAATATTTGATGACAATATTATTCGCACAAAACCCATATATCGTCTATCCGTTATATTTTATTTTACCTTAATTATTTTATTACGAGTATCTTATTAGCATAAATCTATAAATAGTGGCTAATTTGGTACGCCTAAAAAAAAACACATGCGTTGTAAAAATTAACGGTTAATAAAAGAATTCATAATTATAAAATGCAATATATATATGCGTGAAATAAAACAAATAAAGACAATATACGTAACTTGCGTTACATTAATAGAAAATATTTTTCTCATTAATATTATTTAAATATATATATATAGTAGATTTATAAACATTTTTAAATATAGTGGAAGCTAAGGGCATAATGGTTATAACATATATTAAAAATAATATATTTTTCGTGAATAAATTTAACAAATACCTAGAAGTAAATGCTTTGAAATAGAACTGGCTATTGGCTAGCGTTAACACATCACTTTTAGAACTGTGAGCAATACAATCGCATAAACTAATTATCGGTTGCATTACACGTAACGTAAAAACAATGGTTAATATTTCTTGACTTGAATTCGCTTTCGGTCACTCAAGTCCAAGTGACCTAAAATGATACGGTATGCGTAATATTTAGATTTTCATCTTACAATTAGCCTATATAAGTCGCTTAGGCTTCCTCCACAATGGAAGATTGATCTACTGTTCCATGTTGATCAAACATGTTGAATAGGGTTTGCCTTCTCTTACATAGATATTATCTATATATGTATTAAAATCCTTTAGTAGACTAGTCTTTTGCGACACACATAGATAAGAGAGGGGATGGTTAATTGTATTCTTACTGAGTAACCCGGTACATGGATAAGATTTTAATCTCTAATTTTAATCTGATGTTTAAGCGGCTATTTTATCCTAGCCGAGGCCGTAGGTGACGTGACCGGGGATTAGTCCGTCACCCGCCGAGAGGCCGACCGCGTGAGGAAAGACCGACGTCCTCCCCGAGGGGGGGATGTCGGTCAATTGGGAGGGTACCCCAATAGGGGGTATTCCGTCAGGCCGACCACTGACGACAAGTTAACGCTGCTCTAGTGGTCGGCCCAACGACGAAGGCGACGTGGTTTTTGGGTGGGTCGCGGGAGTTGCGTGCTTAAGCCCCTCTGTCACCCCGGACGGAGTGGTGCGGAGGCGCGCCGACCGCGACCCACCCACAAAAAACAAAAAAAAAAACAAAAAAAAAAAGCGGCTATTTTATCTCGTTTATATACGATTTTTAATTTACAGACGTTTCGAGTTCTTGGTCATAAATACGTTAAAGTTTTTATTTCAATGGCTTTTTTTTCTTACAGGTAGCCATGGGTTAAGAAAACAATGTACCCTTTTAATTTTCTGTGGTAATCGTAAAAGCTACTTAACAGAGTGTAAGGAAAATAGCAACATTCGTTTGGTGAAACTTGTAACAATAACCTGCCTTTCGATTATGGGGATAATGCCATTTTCTCTCCTTCGTATGGAATCTTATATTCGACAGTGGCTAATGAATGGAGGGATGCTATTTAACGCGAACATGATGTGAATTGCTATAACGAAATGCGTCAATTAGTATTTCTAGTTTTGCATTACAAAATGAATGGACTCTAACTTCTTAAACGGTCCGTTATAGTAGCGTCTATTATGCTTTAATGAATGAATAATGGATTTAGTGCAATAATTCAGTGGTAGAGTTATCGACGTGTAAGCTATAATACATTCCGTGTGGTGACGGAGTAAGAATACAATCCATCGCACGAAATAAAACCCCATATTAACACGTCTTTAAAAAATAAACAACAAAACTACTAGCGTGATGTAGAAGTTTTATTTACCTTTCGTTGTGGAGGAGGCTCAAGTCCATCAGTGGGACGTATATAAGCTGAAATGAAAGCTTATAGGAGAAGTGAATAAATAGTAATAAAAAGAGTAATAGAATTAGCCTCTATTTATTAAGTAGGTACCAGGATTGTAGTGTTTCCCTCTGAGGAAAAACGTGGAAGATAGAAAAAAATACTGCAATTGTTTACAAGTAACTATTATATATTATTTGTAATAATTTCACTTACAATGCTATGTTTAGTGTACTATGCAGTAGTACATTTTATTACTCCGAGCAAGTAAAATATTAGTTTTTAGAGTTACAGCAATCGTAAAAATGCAAGACGTAAACTTTTTATAATCTACACGCACGCCGATATATTTGCACCATTAAATCTACAGTTTTAACATATTAAATGTTCTAATGCACGTGTTGAAATATTAAATTGTGTTTAGCTATTAAAGTAGGCAACTCACAGTAAATAATTTATACGGGTACATTGGGCAGGCTGAACATCAAGTCATTATTTTAAAAACTACACGTATTGTAAACTTGCCATGGCGTGAACAGAAAATGTAGAATTAATTAGTTATCATACTGTATTAGTTTTCTTTTTTTTTAAGACTTACTTCGTTCTTCTTCCACGTCCTTTATTTGATTAATATAACACTGTACCGAATAAATTCCGTATGGTGACGGGGTAAGAATACTATTCATCGCCCTTACCTTGCCCGTGAGTATTCTAAAAGACGATTAAGGGATATAATACGCATATAATGTCTATACAAGAGAAGGAAAACTCGGAATAAAATCCTATACCAACTCAGCTGACCAGCGTGTGGTATAGATCAATTCTACTGCTATAGATGGGGAGGCTCGAGCCCAGTAGTGGGACGTATATGAGTTAAAATGACAAAAAAATAAAAATATAGCGGGTTAATTAATTTTCCGTGTGGTGACGGAGTAACAATACAATTCACCACTTCCTATCTTGCCCGTGGATATCGTAAAAGACTACTAAGGGATATAATATGCATATAACATCTGTGCAAGAGAAGGAAAACTCGAAACGAGATCCTGTACCAACATGTCTGACCAGCATGGTATTGTAGGTCAAATTCCCTCCCGTTGTAGAAGAGGCCCAAGCCCAACAGTGGGACGTATGATGGGCTGCAATGATAATGAAGTAATTAATAAAATAGTATAAAAGCAAGCTGCCAATATAGTCTTAGTTCGTTAATTGCAGATTACACACACCTTTCGCTACAACCAATATGGCGAGAACCAGGTGATTTTTTTTTATTCCATATAAGTTCAGTCACCTGGTTCCGGTTAGTTATTGCTACATAACTCATTATAACTGGTTAATAACTCAAAAACTACAAAAAGAGTTACATTGGATAGTCATAACATAAACTTACACTTTCACACGCGTAGCTCTGACTTATTATTTCCACGGGTGTAATTTAACTTGTAGTATTAAACAACTGCTTTTTGTTTTTGGATTATGTTATATGCAATATTAATTTCTTATTAGAAATGAAAGTAAAATGGTAACCTTTAATTTTGTTACGTTATACGGAAAATGATTTTGCGTGATAAAGTCTAAATATTTCCCAAATCATGCAAAACCGGAAGAGGTATTAGAGTAGGATAAATAATCATGAGATGACAATGATTTCTTAAATCAAGCTCAGCACAGTATAGTTACGATACAATTCATTGAAAATATGTAACATCGCAGGTCGACGATCTTTGAAAAGATACTATAATTTTCCTAAATCTTATTGTTTCTCTGTCGCGTGGTGGCCGCTACGAATACTTCTAATCCTTGCATTTCTCATGGGCGTCGTAACAGATGACTATGATACTACATACACTTGGGCCAACTCGAACTGATGCTGTCTAGTCAACAGTTACATTCCCACGGAAGGTTGACTTTAAGCAGGCGGTGATAAAACTATTGCCAATAACTTTTGTAATATGTACGATGGATGAAGAGCATATTGTATCGGCCCCAAGTAATTGGGATAAGAGCAGGATGATGAATATGAAAGTTTTTATTTACTTTAAAAATATTGCAATCTTCATCTTCTCCACAATCTAAATTTTGCATTCTCGATCTATTTATTGAATTTTTATTTAAATAGTAATTTTGTAATAATTTCTGATATTTATACGAGTATTACACATTATAAACAAAACTACTTTACGGATTTTATCGCGTTTATATTTGATTTCTGATTATCCGGCGTTTCGCGTTTGTATTTGATTTCTGATCGCCCAACGATTCGAACACTTTACAGCGTCTAGTACAGTCCGCCCGTGATCACGCTGTAAAGTGTTCGAAACGTCGAGCAATTAAAATCATATAAAAATGCGATAAAATCCGTAGTTTTATTTAGTAATGCATTAACTTCTAATTATTACACTAATAATTAGAAATAAAAGAAATATTTTATTTACAAAGTCTCTTAATTGCCTTATAACTACAACATATGCCGGAAAGCAAGTTGCGTTGATACATTGTATTCTTATTACGTCACCCACGGCTTGTATAGTACAGTAATACCCCGGACTTACGTGATAGGTGGGACCGAGCAATAATCGCGTAAGTCGAATTTGCGTAAGTCGGGATTTAATTTTGCTTATATTAAATATAGGACCGCACTTTGTGGCGTAACATGAGGGAGGCCTACGTCCAGCAGTGGACAGCGATAGGCTGAAATGATAATGATGATGATACTAAATATACAACAAAATTCTTTATTTGAAACTAGTTCAAAGAAGAAAATAATTATAAAGAATATGGTCAAAATATTATATAAAAATAATTGAAATCTATACCAATAAATAAAATTGGAGTGTCTGTTTGCAATGCCAAAATAATAGGCTTTTTTCATGCTCACACGGTTATTTGCACGACACCTATGCCTAAAATAGCAATTAAAAATTTTTTGTCTGTCTGTCTGTTTGTTCCGGGTAATCTTCAAAACGGCTGGACCAATTTCAAAAATTCTTTCACCAATGGAAAGCTATATCAGGGCGTAAACTAGGCTATATTTTATCCCGGTATTCCCACGGGAACGGGCACTACGCGGGTAAAACGACTATAACCTATAACCGAAGCGAAGCGAGGGCGGGTTGCTAGTTTTAAGAATAAAAATGTAAATCTAAGGCTTGAGCGCTCGAAAAGAAAACCGCGTATCTTTAAATTCACGTAAAACGGGGTAGCGTAAGTCGGGGTATTACTGTTAAAAATGATTTTCAATATAAACGCATCAATATATGGTAGTATGTAGTATTTTAAAACGATATCCTGTCGTAAACTTTGAGTTATTTATATCATCTAATGCACCTTTGTAGATCGTTGCATAAATATGTAAGGAGGTAAGTAGATCTTCTAGGCGCCAACTAGATGTTTTATTGCCCTATCTGACAGCGTATATGGTAATAAGACTTTAATAGTACTGTGACAAAGTGTGCATCGTAGTCAATAACGTAGAAAATTTATAGATGACAAATGAATAGCCAAGTAAAATGTAAAATATGGTAATATATAACATTTTCTCTATAATTGTCCCGTCAAAATTATTTTTTAAGTCGATAATTTATGATACACATACATGGCTTAAGCGCATGGCGTAAGCCACTTTTAATTTCATTAATATAGCATTTGCAACTTAGTAAGTTTTAATGATAAATGTAAGTCGTATAAAGGTATAAAACGATTTTAGATGCATGGAAATTTGTATAATACATGTTTTGGCTAGGAATTAGTACTCTTTTATACATTAGAGTTAGTCCTGTGTGATTTTGTATAAAAATATAAATAAAAGAAAGAAAAAGTAACCACAAATATATGGACAGTAGTCTTTTCTAGTAGGTTTCAATTGCAAAATAGGTGCTGTTAATGCTTCCCCGTGAATGCATTGAAAATTCACAATTAATACATTTTATATAAAATTTTTGTGTGGTGAAAGAATAAGAATATATTATTTTACAATTAATTTTGAGGTACTATTAATCATATCAGATACACACAGAAGGCTACACAGTGTGGACCATAGGATTAACGAGAGAGATAATTGTGTTTAATAGACTTCTAAAAAAAGATTAGGTTCTTATTAATTCAGACGTTTGTATTTTTTTTTGTTTGTTCGCGCATAACTCCGTCGCTCGCCAACCGATTTGAAAGTATTTTTTTTTTGTTGGATAGGGTATACTTCCGAATGGTCGGACAAGCGGCTTTTGAAAAATCAACAAAAATCTCAAAATTGTCTACATTATTGAAGACGGTTTTTTTTACAAAAAATAATTAATCTTATTCTACAATATGGAGTTAATAAATGAATTTAATAATTTCATTTCCAGTAGCAGGACATACGGCTAATAAAGCTGTATATATAAATTCACCTTAACCAACAAAGTATCATGCGTAAAGTTGCCAAACAAAAACACCGTAGTAATACAAAATTCATGCATTGTCTCGTACAAAATTAACCATGTATGTTTGTGTAAAACAGATGAATGCGGTTAGCGTGACGGAGATAATAATCGTTGACAACAAAACGCACATCCATCGAGTGCGTGACGAGAAGTTAACAGGCCTCGCATATAGTTCGATGGACGAACACTAGTTTATTGCACTACTACGATTTCTAAAAGGAAAATTATTGTAATGTCGTTGATTTCTAACCTAGATTAATTATATTATTACTAAGTGCAACCACAGAAATCATGTTTTGTGATCAGACTTGTAGAAACTGCAAGATCTGCACGATAGCTGGAAATATGTTGAAATAGTAGACAGAAAGGATTTTTCGAGGTAATTTTAAGAGTATATAAATGTAACGTTAAGTAATTTTAAAAGTATATACACGTTACAACAGTTTACGTAGATTAGTAGGCATGGTGGTCGGACTGGGGCCATTCCACCAATCCCAATAAGCTCTCCCGCATCGGTGCGACAACTTAACCTAAACTGGCGTGCATACGAGAACTAAATTATATAAATCCCACTGTTGGGCTCGGACTTCCTCCACAATAGGTGGAAAATTGATTTACTTACCGCGATGGTCAGACGTGTTGGCATAGGGGTTTATGTCGAGCTTTCGTTCTCTTGCTTAGATATTATCTGTTTATCCCATCCCTTAGACATCATTTACAGGCAAGAGAGAGGGTGGTAAATTGTATTCTTACTCCAACACCACACGGAGTTAAAAAAGGAGATAACACCATTTATGTAAGCCTATTTCTATTTCTAACGGTATAACTATTATTACTTTATGGTAACAAGTCACCTTAAGATGGCGATCGCAGTGGGTTTTATGTCACTTAGGAGAATAATGATTTTCATTCTCGTGGTAATGATGTAGGTTCTTGTATTAATAATAAGGTCGATAGGTAGGTTTTAGAGCTCCGCGAGAAAGTAAGGGATTTATAGATATTCTATTCATAACGCGTATAATTACCTATTAGAGATTTTAAAAATTACTATTCTTATCACTCATGCATTGCCTGCTAGTTTTGGATTGGAACTGAAGACACACTTAAGGTCCTCAATTGAAGCTAGTGGTCAATTGAGGTTACGATCTAATTTTTATAGTAGATAACTTCGAGTTTAACAATAAAATTGAATAACACAATGTCTTCTCAGAAAATTTTTCGATCATATCTCAAAATACGACTATCGGAAATGGCGAGCGCCACTTTGTTTAGTCTAGTATAAACGTTTGTTACAATTTCACAACACTAAAAAATTTCGGTAGAAACGCATCAAACAAACGAAGATATATTGAGTTATTTAGATTTATAGAGAAAACTCGTATGAAATCGAATCGAATTGAATATCTAAATCAAGATTTATGTATCAACTAACAAGAGATAACTGATGTGAAACTAATAATTTTAGTATTTCCAATAATACTAGTCCAGTAGGTAATGTATGTTGTAATAGTTTACTGAAATACTATCATTCAAACTCAGAATAAGGATAGCTGAACTTAGTAGGAATAAAAAAAATCCATTCCAGCAATCCATCAACACATAATGTTAGTCATAATTTTTTAAAAAGAAAGATAAATGGTCTGTCTTAAAATTATATAACTATCGTAATGAATATGGCTATGTTATCTGAACATTTATTGTAGCTGAGTTTTGATATAAATCTTAACAAATAGTGTCATTGTATAATGAACTTAAACGAAAGACAAAATATTGTAGATCGTAAGAATAAGAGCGTTCTCAAGGTGGATTGACGTATGGCATAAGGCTAGTCGTAAAGCAAAGCTAAAATCTTGGTAGAGATTTCAGATGGCTCATTATGATAAGAGTTACCAGTCATCATGATTATCTACCTGTCCTCTCTTCTCCTTTCCTTTTCATACATTCCAATAGTTATCGAATTACTATGTACGCTTCTGTATCGGGTAGATAATTATAAATATTTTCTGCAATAACGATGACTTATAGGACGTGAGACATCTTAGTCCGCCCGTGACCATGAACACTGCAAAGTGTTCGAAACGTCGGGCAATCAAAAATCAAATACAAACGGGATAAAATCTGTAAAGTAGTTTTATTTAAAATGTGTAATACTCGCGTAAACATCAGAAATCATTACTATGTACGCCTCTACGTACAGCAGAAAATTGCAAAAAAATTGGCGATATTTTACATTCAGATATAATCAATACATTTTCCGTATGGTGACGGAGTAAGAATACAATTCACCATCCTCTTTCTTGCCCTTGAGTGTCGTAAAAAAAGATTAAGGGATTGTTATATACAGGTAATATCTATGGAAGAAAAGTAAAATTCGAAATAAAACCCAGTACCAGCCCGCTGACTAGCATAGTATAGTACGATTACCATCCCAATGGGGAGTATGTTCGAGTCCAGCAGTGGGACGTATATAAGCTGAGACGAAGACTACCTTCGATTATTGATAGGTCTCGGATTGATAGGGCGTTACAACCTCGAAGATTTATGAATAGTCTTAAGTGAGAAACGTTTAATACTACAAAAAAAAAACGTGAGATCACAAGCCATTACCATTAAAGATTATTCTGTTACAGCTCTTCATATTATTTACATTATAACACGTACTGGTACTCACTTACATTATGACTCCCTTTTGTAAAGGATGTTAGATATAATACCACCTAAAATATAGACTTTAGATAATGATGTCATTCGACAATCGACAATATATTTCCAAAGAGAAATTGGTCACCTAACGTTATATCGTTAACATATATTCAATGATTTATTTCATTTACGAGGATAGTTATGATTAGTTTACCGTTATGCCACTCAGCTTTAAGTGTTAGCCTTAAAAGAGCAAGCGCGGCAATAATTATAATGATTCAGATAATTTTACACGCCATTTAAGTATAGACTACACGAAACTGGATTGATAAACTTGATTATTGTATAATCATATTAATATCAGGCGACAATTTGATATACTGTACGTATTAATTTAATCATTATCGACACAATAAAAGTGCCTTTAGACAAGAAATTAAAGATCTCATTACCAGCTTCTTATTGTGTAAGCTTAAGCTTCGGCATTATGAGTCAAATGACCAAAGAATTTGTTCTCTCTGTCATATGGTTTATTTAAATATATTGCCCCGTGTGATAACGAAGTAAGAATACAATTCACCGTCCTCTTTCTTGCCCACGTGTTGCCGCAATATAGGACTAAGGGATATAATATGCAACTTGTAGTTATGAAAGAGAAGGAAAAACTGATTAAAATCTTATGAACCCGCCTGAACAATGTGGTATAATAGGCCAATTTCGCTCATATTTTGGAGGAGGCTCAAGCGTGGTAATGAGACGTATACAAGCTGAGATGATGATACTGATGATTTTAATACATATGTGTATCTATATTGCCTTTTTTCACATATAATGGTTAAATATAACCCATTAAAGCAGGTTTCACGGATAACTGAGCAGTTCTCTCTGAATTGCATTACTTGAACGGTTAAACGAATACTGATCAAGGCATCAGTATTCGTTTTAAAATAAAAAGTAAGATAAATTTTATGAAAGAAACGTTTACCACTAACAATAAATATTTGCCGTTGTTTCTGCATTGTAATTCTATTATAAACAGGCAACCGAAGAGCCTTTTATGGATCATCTTTCCTTTTGGGATACATCTTCGTCAGACCACATTCCACGTGGAACTTGCCAATTACGCGGGAAAGGCTAAAACTTTTTTACCACCAACTGACCGTTATTCCATGACTTCGACAATCGTTAAGAACCTGTCCCTTTACCCATATTTGACGGATCTGGTTTCGATTTTCTAGCTTCTCCCGCATTACGATTTTTTTTCATCATATACTTTACGCACGAATGACGTATTGGTGTCAATGCAACAATAAAATTGAACATGTATTTATTCATAAGGTTCGTCACATACTCTGTACATTTTCGAATTTGTTTTCCGATTTATTGAACGGATACGAAGAATTTACTTTTGTCCGTTCCGTGTGAGTTTTAAATAAACACAAACAAATACTTTTTGCCTTTGTATGATTCTCAATATTGATTGGCTTGATCGTTCATCGTATTGACTGTTTTTGAAAGTTCAAAGAAACATCAATGCAACATCAGGTAATTTTGTGCGCGTATTTTATTGTATTTTTTACCCGTATAGTGATTTGGGTTATGAATACAATGGGTCAACACCTTATTTACTTGTGGAATTTCAATAAAATAGTATGAGAGAACACTAAAAGAATGAGCAACGTTTTAAGGAAATTTATAACTCTCTCATACCCTTCATAGGCCTCTGTCCAACAGCGGACCTCGATAAACAGCTGGATTATTAGACATATTTTATTTTAATCAAATTTAAACGAAATATATCATTTACAATGTACAATAACTGGTATTAATAGTTATTAAATAAGTGTTAAAACAGAATTAGAGTCAAGGTTGTTTACAGATCAAAAACATTATGATCCGATGCAGAAACGGAAAGTGAAACTAAATAGTTACTGATTAGTTTGATTAATCCAGCACGAATAGGTCACCAAGACCGGTCGGTTCGAATTTCTCGCTTCACTTTTTGGCGACATGACATGAATAATTAAACGTTAATTCGGAGTACACATTGTTCGCCATTCGTTGGCCTAATAACACCGAAAAAATACTTGATGTTTACCTACTGTTAATACTGTTAATGTTTCCTTCCACCTATTGATGTTCACTATTGGAGGTGGATCTCCGTAAGAAGGAATTGAAATTGGTGTTATAAACCCAAAAGAGTGCTTCAACTATTCGCCTGGTGATTCTACAGCCGATTTTTGAAACTCCGTGGGAGTTAAAAGAACGATGACCCGTCACCTGACTATTGATGTTTGCTTAGGCAGAACTCGGGGTCATAAAGTATAACAATGTTCGCTATAAACGAATTATCTGAACAAGTAATTATATTTTCAAAACATAATCCAAGGTTACGAAAACTAAGGACCTACGTACATTAAATAATACGTAAACGTTCATGTGAACTAATAATAAACACGTAACAATGAGTTGGTCCGTTTTTGATGTGAGCAAACACATCAATCAGCCCGTTGTCGGTTTGTTTTCTATATACTATTATATATATAACGCTGAAAAGTTTGTTTGATCGCGTTAATCTTAGTCACTACATTTGATACTAAAAATCTTATTACGAATCTCAACAAATGTTTTAGAATATATACAATACTGCGAGTAATAAGAGGGAAATAGTATCTATAGATATATCATCATCATTTCATCTCATATTCGCACTGTTGGTCTCGAGCCTCTTCGACAATAGGAGGGAAATTGACCTTACTATAGCATGCTGGTTAAACAGGTTGGTATAGGATTTTCTTGCATAGATGTTATATGCATTCTATATCTCTTAGTCGTCGTTTATGACATCCACGGGCAACATGGGAGTGGTGAATTGTATTTTTAGTCCGGCACCACTTGGAAAATAGATACATGTATGAATCGAGCAAAATTTAACAATGAGACATCTTGCATTAAGCGTTCTAGGCAATCGTTGTTGTTATGCCAACTGCTGACATAACAAATGTCATTGGCACGAAACGATGTGGGTGTTAAAACAAACTGATAATATTAAATACCTAGGTTTTTAAATCACGCATACCAAGCTGATAGTACAGTCAGTCGTAAATTCAAAATGCACTATGTGTAGTGTAAATACTGCGAGAGCTTAAAATAAGAGAATGTATCTCCCGATGTTCATGAAGATCGATGACCACGCTCTGAAAATATTTGTTAAACCAAATACTGTCGCCAAGTCGTGCTTTCACCATCGTAAAGATTGCCGGCGCCTTCTAAACATAGCGGCAGGTCGCGACACAAGACGTGTTACCATTTCGCAAATACAACTGACACGTTAAAAGTGGACCGAATCTCGGCGTCCGTGTCCTGGCGGAAGGCCAACACATCAATTGAATGAGTGACGATTAACAAACAAAAAATAACAGGGGTAGACGAACACGAACGAATCTATTTTGGGGAAGGTCGAATCTTCTGAAGTACCTGAGTCAGAAGCGGTTCTGGCACTCGAGGATCGCGCACATTGAGCTAGAGGAAATGCGTGTCTGTTTATGATAGTTGAACTGGCCACTCCGGCGAAATATTTTAGGTTAACGTGTCTGCATTTGTATGGGTGTAAAGAGTGACTGTTAGCTCGGAGTGAAGGAGGTCCTTTGAGGTGTACGTGACCGGGATTATAAAGGCCCACTGTGTTGCGGCACGTTCGCGGCGCGCTGTCTGCTTGCTCATTTAATCATCAAGTGCGTCATCTACTCAGTACACTAATAAATATCTATTGGTAATTATTTCTCTAGTCTGTTTTTCTGTCAGTCAGCGAGATATTCCTTAACCCTCTATCAAATTCAATGATTTAACCCTCACTTTAAAGCGTACCGTGGTAACTAATGACGAGGAATACATCCATTTAATATTTAAGATCATCTAAGAAGAGGTTTGCCGTAATAGAGAATACTTTTCACCACCCTTTTTCTTGCCCGTGGATGTCATAGAAGACTAAGGAATTATAATATGCAAGCGAAGGAAAACTTATACCAACACGTTTGACCAGCGTGGCATATTAGGTCAATTTCTCACTCATTATGGAGGAGGCTCGAGCTCAACAGTGGGACGTATATGAGCTATGATTATGATGAAGAAGAGGTCCTTTGATGCACATCGGGGAATAGGGCACGGGTCGACTTGTATCTATATATAAATACGTGAAGCGAAAACTTTGTACCCCTTTTTACGAAAATTACGTGGACGGACATGTATGAAATTTGGCACTGTTGAAATATATAATGAGGTGCATAAAACTGAAATTTTATACAATAATGGATTAGAAATACATTAAATTCATTAAAAAAGGCATTACGCACACTACAACGCAATCGCTACACACACACACGCACGTTTGTGTGAGTGTGTTGCGTAGCAACGCTTATAGACTTTAGTTTACGGTTAAAATCTCTGGTCGAACTGAATGTCAAATAATCATAATTATGATGACAATGTCTAAAGATTTGTGCTTATATATTAGTTACTAGCAACCCGCCCTCGCTTCGCTTCGGTTATAGGTTATAGTCGTTTTACCCACGTAGTTCCCGTTCCCGTGGGAATACCGGGATAAAATATAGCCTAGTTTACGCCCTGATATTATAGCTTTCCATTGGTGAAAGAATTTTTGAAATCGGTCCAGCCGTTTTGAAGATTACCCGGAACAAACAGACAGACAGACAAAAATTTTTTGATTGCTATTTTAGGCATAGGTGTTGTGCAAATAACCGTGTGAGCATGAAAAAAGCCTATTATTTTGACATTACAAACAGACACTCTAATTTTATTTATTGGTATAGATTAGTGAAATACAGCTTGCTCAATTTACAATTATACATAAAAAAATTAAAGAAAATTGTGTAACAGAAAATTTAATTAAAATGAATTATGGCCGAATTTCGACCACACAGCGACCACTAGTATATTACTAATACAAGTTATCCCCCGTCACATAATTAATCAATATATTATATAATAGAATTGTGGATGTTTATATTAATATTGGTTTATAGTCACACGCTTTCATCCCCAATGAGGTAGGAGAGGTGTGACACAGCCACATTACGCACAGCTATTATTAGTTCCACGTAATAGGGCGTGAATCTATTGTAATCCATATGCTTCTCGATTTTATGTTGCTATAGAGAATTTTCCTTATATGGTTTTAAAGAGTAAGAGAATAATGTCACTCCTTATTTTTTGTAATCATCATCATCGCAGCCCACATACGTCCCACTGTTGGGATCGGGCCTCCTCCATAATAGGAGGGAATTTGACCTACTATACCATGCTAGTCAGACATGTTGGTATAGGGTTTTGTTGCGAGTCTCCCTTCTCTTGCACAGATGTTATGTACATATTATATTCCGTAGTCGTTTCTTATGACATCCACGGGCAAGATATTGTATTCTTACTCCGTGAACACGGAAAATCATCATCATGTGATCATCATCTCAACTCAAATATATCTCACTGGTGGGTTCAATAATCCTATAAAATGGTTGGGGTCTACTATTTCACTCTAGCCATACGGTTGCTTAGTCAACTGGGAAATTGTACTCTTACTACACGAAAACACTTTACTTGCCTGTATATACGTATTTATTTACACATAATTCACTTAAATCCAAAGTAGTATAAGTAATATTATTGCTATTCGATGATGAAATAAATCTAAATAGAAAAGGTCTAGAAACTCACAAGCTTTATTTGTTTTCAAAAATGCATGTTATCGCATATGGCATCTCAAGTGTTTTTTTTTAGAAAATCGAATTAAAAAAATTATATTATTTTATAACATTTCATGTCAGCTCATAAAAGTTTCATCGTTGGGCTCGGGAAAGGAAATTAATCTACTATACCGCGCTGGTCAGACGTGTTGACATAGGACTTTATGTCGAGTTTTCCTTCTCTTGCATAGATATTATCTGCATGTCATATCCCTTAATCGTCTTTTACGACACCCACGTGTAATAAATAGGTTGGTGAACAAGATTCCTACAACATTTAATTTTTTTAAATTATGACACCACTTTGGTTATAAATATCAGCACCAGGACATAAAAATATGCACATTATAGTAATGTACCATCTCATACTAAAAATGTATTGTATTTAAAAAATAAAAACAACTGCTATATGCAATTCACAAATATTTTGTCGTCAATAGTTATGATGATTAAGCAAACATTACGTCAAGAGATAAGCATATTCTCCATAATTATGTCCTTGTTAAAAAGCAAAGATAACAATTATGATAATGATATTGTAATGAAATATAAAATTTCATGAATGTTTCGCTAATTTTTGTGTTAGCAATCTTAAATATTTCGCAAAATGTTTCAAATAAATTGGCAATCTGCTATAGCAATGTTATACTTTCTTCTTCAGTACCTATTTGTAATTCTACTTTTTTTCTTGCGAGCTCTTTTTTAAGAATATAAAATGCTTTGACAGTAAATATTAGGTAAGTAGATAAAAAATCATTTGATTATTTACATCTCAAAGAAAAATCATATATTGACATTTTTTGGAAATGAAACAAGCCCACGCTTCTTACTGAACTATTTTTTTTATTGCAGTGTATCATATATTGATACTGTTTGGGGATTCACCAAGGGTTCGGATCCACTTGAACAACCAACGGTCTGGCGCCATTGACAGGTTACTCATAGATCGAATAGGGCCGGAAGAAAAGCTTGACTTCTATATAAAAATCGCGTAGAATTAAGGTCTTTATTGATTAGAATTAGTTAACGCATGCAGAGATACTCGTATTACTAGAAAATAGTATTAATTTGTGGATATTACATAACCCTAGCATCATATGAATTTCATACATTTTGAATACTCCACCGTAAAATTTCGCATACGGGTTTTGAGAGACGCAAAGAAAGCTATGGACACTATTTAATCTAGAAAAAAAAAACAGTGTTACTGAGTGATAGCAAGTGGAACATTAAACGAACGAACCCACGGCGATAGCTAGCATAAAATAAAACTACTCTTATAAAATATAATAACATCTTAATTTTGTTTTTAAAAGAGATAAAATACATTAAAATAATTTTATTTCCTATGCCTGATACTCACGTGATAATTATTGATAATTAATTATCATCATTGTTGAACGATTAAATATTAATCCTGTTAAAAATTAATCGTAATAATATCAACATATAGTTATATGATATCGCTGCCGAACTAAATTAGATTCGTACGAAACTTTAGTATTATTAGTATTTTCATGATATTATCAAAACATCTGGTAATGATTCTGCTAAAGTTTGAAACAGAATGTATGATAATAAATGATAATATTACAACGTGTGTGGCGTATATATATGACTACACGAATGGCGTAATAGTTAAGATACCAAACTACCAGTATAGTGAGTTCGATTCCCACATAGGAATACACTTTATGTATCCACAAATTATTGTTCTCAGTCTGGGTGTAATTTGAGTCCGTGAATTATTTTTCTGTAAAAGTCTTTATTATTATTGTTATTTATTATTATTTCCTTAGCGCTATATATGTATGTATATCCTAACTAATATTGTAAATGCGTAAGTTTGTTTATCTGTTACGCTTTCACGCTTAAACCACCGACCCGATTTAAAAAATTCTTTCACCAATGGAAAGCTATAATATCAGGGAGTAATATGGGCTATATTTTATCCCGGTATTCCGGTATTATATATATATATATATATGTATATCTCTCAAATATATTATATTGTTTTAAAATAATAATAAATGTTAAATAAATATATGTTATTATTAAGCCATAACAGGCGCACCGCTTCTGATAAGCCGGTATTAAGTCCACTGATAACATTAATTATCCAATTACATTATAAACATATAACTATTCAGATATATTCCTGCAAAAATCCAAATCCACCCTACCTTAGCACCGGAGATGCTGGCGTTCATCCAACTTTCGTTGCTGTCGCCGAAATTCAAAACATGCTACGAGTTTGTTAAACTCTAAAAACGTCGATAACACAATGCACAGTACAGAAACTTGGCACTAAGCACGTCTGAACGAACACTAATGTTGGGAGTTGAGGACTTAGAACACAAAAATTCAACCAAATATGGTCTTTGTTTTTCACATCATCAAATATTTATTTAGTCACAGGTGCACACTTTGTAAATAAAGTAGTGTTTAACGGTGACACGTGCGCTTTCGTTGGCGGGCTGCGTATTACAAAAGTACGCGCGCGACGTAAGAACACCCCTCTACAACGACCGCTGCACACACAAGGCACAGCGAGACTGACGCACACGTTCTGATCTCGATATGCCGTCCCATCCCTTCAAGATGACGTCTACTAACCAGTCTGCATCTAATTTACCCCGCATGCTCAAAGCTATATATTTTTTACCCCAAGCAAAAACACACAACATCGCAATCGTGTACTGCGATTAACTATGGAATCGTACTACTTTTTTCAATGTCGCCATAATTATTCATCCTTTTACGGCATTCGATATTAAAACAGGTGAGGATAAGCTGGCCATAGGAGTGGTAGATTCTCGTGAGAACTTTTAAATATTATTAAATTACATATCTCGAAAACATAACAAAAACAACACTATCATTCAACATCGTGCATCTATATATACGCGGTATTTAAGACTGACTGCATGTATGGTGAAAATATCGATCTACCATGCCCGAATCGTAGGTTCGATTCTCACGCAGGACTATACTCGTGCGATTCACAAACTGTAATTCTGCTTCTGGGTATAATTTGTATTTGTTAATTATATGTTTTTAAATCCCCCGCAATACAAGGACTACCTTAGTGCATGGTCTTAAAACAAAAACAAAACAGAGACAATAGCCAAATATTATAGTTATCTTATTTATATATTCAAAATACTTAAAAAAGTCGTGTATTTCAATACATAAGTGTGTCACATCCTGAAGACGAGTTAAGATAATGACGATAGCCGACACGCCGCTAGGTGCGACTCGTTAGAATCACGTAGAACCAACGGTACGGTGACTTTACGACTCTATGCACTTGAATATTTAAATAATTGTCGCAGTGACGGCTTCATGCATCCTGAGAAAGATCTGCAATGAAATTACTACGTCTGTAGTTAGTAGTACTTTTGCATACATTCCTAAAGGTTCTATAAACATGCACTGTTCCAATTATATAACGGATAAGTAATATTAACTAATAAATGCTTTCATGCTCCAACCACTAAATCGATTTTCAAAATCATTTTATCAATGGTAAGCTATTATTAGGCTACATAAGTTATATTTTATCCCCGTATATCCACGGGGACGGGAACTACATTGATGACACGGTGGGCTTTTGTATAATAAAGAATTCTTTTAAAAATCAAATTTATTGATGTTATTTTCATTTCTTAGTATGTATTGTATGGTTGCTGTTTCGAATATTGGATAAAAAGAGACTAAGAGCTCTATATTGACCTACTCAATTTTAGCTGTAGTCGCGTGGTCAACTGTTTCCAAGGCGATTGAAGTCAGGCAGGCAGTAGGTCGTAAAATTTAGTCAGAACTGTAATTCGCGTGGTTTACTGCCACTTGTGTTATTTAAATAAAAATAAAAAGAAGTAACCCCCAACACGAATGACAGACAGACGCAGAGGCGACAAACTTATAACATTAAAAAGGAGAACTTAACACTATATAAATTGAAATAAATAAAATGATATTGAAATAAATAAATTGATAGTGGTTTTTTTTTGTGGGGTGGGTTACGGTCGGCGCACTCCTCGCAACACTCCGTCCGGGGCGACAGAGAGGTGTAAGCACCCACACCCGTAACTCACCCGAACACCAAGTCGCCTTCGTCGTTGGGCCGACCACCGGAGCAGGGCTACTTGTCATCAGTGGTCGGCCCGACGGAATACCGCCTAGTAGGGTACCCTCCCATCGACCGACGTCCCCCCCTCTCGAAGGACGTCGGTCTTTCCTCACGCGGTCGGCCTCTCGGCGGGTGACTGACTAATTCCCCGGTCACGTCACTCGCGGCCCCGGCAAGGGCGGCATGAGGCGCAGGTAATCGCGCCTACGCCGCCCCAGTCGCCGGCGGCGGTTCGCGTCGTCGAGGAGACGTTGCTCGCGTACACGCTCCGTCGCCTCCTTTCGCGAGACTACTGCCTCGCAGAAGGCTGCGACCGCGTCCCAGTTCCTGACGCTGTCGAGCATCGCATCGCAATTAAAAAATAGAATAATGTTTCCTTTTCATTGCATATCATTATGAGCAAGTAGTATGTTAAGTTTTAAGCAAACAATTGCCTGAGTGATTGAACTTATGTAACCAATCCCTATAGATCGAAGAAAGCCGATGCGATATAATTATATAGGAATCTAGAAGACCCGGTTACTAGATTGTCGTTATTAATCAAGTGTAACACTATAAAGTAATGATGTTGCGCTCCCAATTGATACAGTTCTGGTCAAGAAGCTTCTTTATACGGTCGGTTGTCACGACATGAGCAATGGAGGGAATGCGAACGACAAGCAAGCAAGCATACCGACTCGTTGCTTTCCTGACTTTCAGTGATTTTGTAGATTACAATCTATGTTTGGTATAAATTAAACTTTGCAAATAAGGTATCGTCATAAAAATGTTTGAGATGCCTACAAGTTACAAGAATTTATTGGATTTGTTTTTATTTTTTTCTTACCATCATAGGAAAGTGAGTTTGAATGGTTCGTACAGACACTATTTATTGCGCGTTACTTCGCAACTAGCTTCAAAATTGACAGTAGTGCATACTTCTAATTTACTCAACAGTTTCAAGCTCGTTTGTAACAGTTAGTATTTCAAGCTCATTTATCTTCATTTAGAAAACAATACCGCAGAGGTAATGAGGGTGACAGTAAAGTCACAAGATTTACGTGTATTTTTGTCGTAAACCGTCTGGCTGATCGCGAAACTTCCTTGAGACTTTCTCTTTTTCCCATTGTAGTTATCAGAGGTGTCTGGTGCAATTTATCGCCGGGCATCGTCCGACAACGACACGACAGGGGAATCGAGTAACAAAGGCATAAACAAGTTTCACTATTGAGATTTGTTGTTTCTGTAATTTAATGCCTATTCGAATAGTTAAAAAAAATATTGTAGATACATTTGTGCGGTAAAAGACTAGTCATGTGTGGCTTCATTTTGTTTCCTGATTTTTGCAAATAGTAAACTTTATATATTTTTTATATGGCAGCATATATGAGCGGATCTAAGGGGAGGGTCATAGGATAGGGATCATGACCCCTTCTATGCTTGTTCCATGTTGACTGATGTCACTAAATTAAAAATGTATAATTCTATTTTTAATAATTTTACATTATTAAATATATTTGGACATGTTCTAATTATTTTATTTTATTATTAAGAAACTATTTTATTGCTACATGTCGCAATAAAATACTTTCTTATTAATTAGAATTATTATTGTAATCGAGTTAGAGCTTACATGACTAGACAAAACGAATATGTGCCCAATTGACTTGCGAGCTGGATTCGCCCTTACGGCATAAGGATTCTTTATGGGTACTTGTCTAGATCTGTGATAGGTATTTCAAATATTCATCAGATTTAAATTATACATAGATAAGTTTATTATCTCCCAGGACCAGATGAATTATGGAAATAAAATTTGTTTAAACAGCTCCTTGAACTGCAAAATACAGTTCACTTTTTCTCTTTAGGGGGTATCGCAGTTGACTTCTAATGAAAACGGATAACGTTACAGCAAGAAAAGGAACTTCTGTGTGGTGACGGAGTAAGAATACAATTCACCTCTCCCTATCTTGCCCGTGGATGTCGTATAAGACGATTATAGGATATAATGTGCACATAACATCTGTGCAAGAGAAGGAAAACTCGAAATGAAACCCTATACCAACATGTCTTGGCGCTGCCGACCATCGCCAGGGAGATGCTCGACAGCGTCAGGAACTGTCACATCTGACGACTGACGACAAGTCACATCTGCTCCGGTGGTCGGCCCAACAACGAGGTGACGTGGGTACGGGTGGGTTATGAGCTTGCGCGCCGTCCTTTCATCGCCCCGGATGGTCAGGACCGCGCGTGCGCTTACCATAAAAAGCAAAAAAAAAGCAACATGTCTGACCAGCATGGTATAGTAGGTCAAATTCCCTCCCAATGTGGAGGAGGCCCTAGCCCAACAGTGGGACGTATGCGGGCTGTGATGATGATGATGATAATGATGAAGAAAAGGAAAATTCTAAGTTAAATCCTATGGTATCCTATTTAGTCAACAACAAAGATATACCGTATGAAAGATATACCCATATATTATTTTATTTTACGGTCTCTGTGCAAATGTAGTCTCCACTATATTAGCTTTCCAAACAGATGTTTCTTTGAAAAATTACTATTTTAGCTGTCCAAACAAAGATCTGTTTGGACAACTAATATAGTATGGACTAAGGCTATAAGAAATATAAAAAACATTCTATAAGTATATTTTTTTGTGTGATGACGCAGATACTATTTATTCAAGAGAAGAAAAGCTTGACATAAACCGTATGGTAATCCATCTGACGCTCGTGATGAAGTGGGAGAACTTCCCTCTTATTAAGGAAGAGGCCCGAGCCCAGCAGTGGGATATGGCGATAACAAAGTCTATCACAGCATAAATACACACAAAAATTATCACCAAAAATTATCTAGCTATTTTACTGATTTTATAGCGTTTGTGTGTTAAGTACGTTTCAAATACTTTACAGCTTTCGTGGCCAAATACGATAAAATCCGTAAAATAGTTTTATTTACAATGTGGCATACTCGCTTAAACATTAGAAATCGTTTTCTATCTAGCTGTTAAATGAATCAGTCAGAGATACACTATAAGAATTATATATATACATACTACTGCTATACATACTAGCATACACGGCACACATCCTGCCTGGTAAAACAGCGCTACTTTATTATATGATATTTTGTAATTTTATCATTTGTACAGCAAATCTTGGATGATACACCAACAGTAACACCATACTTGGGCCTGGTGCTCGACGGGCATTTTTGGTTCCGGGAGCATCTCCATCGACTTGTTCCCCGGCTTGTCGGCGCGGCGTCCGCCCTTTCGCGGCTGATGCCGAATGTGGGCGGACCCAGCGTTACGTGCCGACAGCTGTACGTGGGGGTGATCCGGTCGATGGCTCTGTACGGCGCACCGGTGTGGGCGGGGTCCCTGACCGTCCGGCTGAGGACCCTCTTGAGGCGACCACAGAGGGTCATGGCGGTCAGGGCCATATGCGGTTACCGCACGGTGTCGACGGAGGCAGCGTGCCTCCTGGCCGGAACTCCCCCGTGGGACCTAGAGGCGGAGATGCTCGCCGACATTTATCGGCGGGTGTCGGAGACGCGCCCGCGGCGGTATGGTCTCCCTGCAGGAGATCACCGCCTGGCGGGTCGACGCCCGCCGAGAAGTCATTGCCCGTTGGGCAATCCGGCTGGAGAGTCATCGGTACGGTGTCCAGACCGTCGAGGCCTTCCGGCCGGTGCTGATGGAGTGGTTGGAGCGGACGCACGGGGTGCTTTCCTTCCGACTGGTGCAGGTGCTGACGGGGCACGGTTGCTTCGCGAAATACCTGCACAAGATTGTCAGGAGGGAGAGCACACCGTCCTGCCACCACTGCAGTTGCGAGGAGGACACGGCGCAGCACACGCTCGAGGAGTGTGCTGCGTGGGATGGGGAGAGCCGTGAACTCGTCGCGATTATCGGTGCCGACCTGGCGCTGCCGACCATCGCCAGGGAGATGCTCGACAGCGTCAGGAACTGGGACGCGGTCGCTGCCTTCTGTGAGGCCGTTATCTCACGGAAGGAGGCGGCGGATCGTGTGCGAGTAGAGCTCCTATTCGGCGACAGGTTCCGCCACCGGCGACTCGGGCGGCGCAGGCGCGAGTATCTGCGCCTAATGCCGCCCTAGCCGAGGCCGCGGGTGATCGGACCGGGGAATTGTCCGTCATCCGCAGAGAGGCTGACCGCGCGATGGCGACCGACGTCCCAGTACGTCGAGAGGTGAGGTTACCCGAAAGGGTATTCCGCCGGGCCGACCACTGATGACAAGTCACATCTGCTCCGGTGGTCGGCCCATCAACGAGGTGACGTGGGTACGGGTGGGTTATGTTCCCGCGCGCCGTCCTTTCATCGCCCCGGACGGACGGGACCGCGCGTGCGCCTACCATAGCCCACCCATAAAAAAAAAAAATAAAAACAGTAACACCATCGCTATTAGATCTAATGGTATTTTCCTGGATGCCCAGGAACCCATTAAAATATATACAAAAATTTCATTCAAATCCGAGTTAGGTGACAAACATTGGTAGGGAAGAAATAAATCCTGACGCTGCCGACTATCGCTAGGGCGATGGTCGACAGCGTCGGGAATTGGGACGCGGTCGCAGCCTTCTGCGAGACAGTGATCTCGCGGAAGGAGGCGGCGGATCGCCTGCGCGAGGAGCGCAGCCTCGATGAGGAGATCCGCCGCCGGCGACTGGGGCGGCGTAGGCGCAACTATCTGCGCCTCATGCCGCCGCGTGGTGCGGAGGCGCACCGTCCGCGACCCACCCACAAAAAAAAAGGGAAGAAATAAATATATAATGGATAATTTTTCCCAGATACCTCCGTGTGGTGAAGGAGTAAGAATACAATTGATAGCCACTTTCTTGCCCGTAGGTATTGTAAAAGACTATTAAGGGATATAATATGCGTGCAACATCTATACAAGAGAAGGAAAAATCGAAATAAAACCCTTAGGCAATCCTATAAAATGCTAATTTCACTCCTATTGTAAAAAACGAACCCACCAGTGAAATATATATGAGCTAAAAATAATATGTTAATATTTTGTTAAGAAAACTTTAACATTGAAAAACATACATCTCAGCTCATACATGTCCTGTTGCTGGACTCTAGCTTCCTCCACAAAAGGGAAATTGGCCAGCTAAAACGTAGGTCAGACGTGATGGCACAGGATTTAATTTCAAGTTTTTCTTCCCTTGCATAAATGTTACATGCAGATCACATCACTTAGTAGTCTTTTACAACACCCACGAGCAAGATCATCATCATCATCTCAATCCACATATGTCCCACTTTTGGGCTGGGGCCTCCTCCGCAATGGGAGGGAAATTGACCTACTATACCGCGCTGGTCAGTCGTCTTAGTATTGGGTTAATGGCGAGCTTACCTTCTCTTGCATAGATATTATTTGCATATCATATCCATTCTTCGTATTTTACGACATCCACGGGCAAGAGAGAGGGTGGTGAATTATATTTTTACTCTGTTATCATTATGGAAAAATAACATTATAGTTACCAAAATAAATAATCAACAGTAGTTGAACCAACAGTAGCTAAGTCGGTAAATTTCAATCTGTTAATTAATATTTACATACTATTACCTGGCTGAAATCTTAAGGAAGTAAGTTACATCACGTGACCTTACACGAGAAGATCAGGATAACTCGACCGTGTTATGATTTAAGATAGCCGCAGTAATAGTTCAGGGTGTGATGTAATTCACTGCACTTTGTATTACTAGATAAATAACATTTTTGTTGCAGAAATAGAAAGCCTGGTGAGATATGACGCGTCATAATATTTGTTCTTTAGACAAATTACAATGACGCTACTTTAAAAATATATACTCGTGTGTAAATCTATCTTTCCGTACTGTGACGGAGTAAGAATACAATTCACCGCCCTCTTTCTTACCCGTGGGTGTTGTAAAAGATGACTATGGGATTTTAATATGCAAATAACATCTATGCAAGAGAAGGGGAACTCGAAATAAAACCCTATACCAACCCGTCTTACCAACGTGGTATAGTAAATCATTGTCATTGTCCCTCCTATCGTGGAGGAGGCTGGAGCCCAGCAGTGGGACATATATAAACTGTGATGTGCATTTGTATTTCTTAACCCATATTGGCAAACCCATCAGACATAGTCCTACATAAACATTAACTTCATCATCATTATCAACTTAATCCCAAAGCATCCATATTAAATTGGTTTAAATTTTAAATGTATAACTAAAGAAAAATCTCAAACAAAAATCTTATTTTTTAAATAATGACATCAGGCCCAAATATAAATCTAAGCCATACAATGAAACATTTAAATACAAAAATATCATCAAATATTTTCACAACGATTATCTGTACCTTAATTACATAGAACATGTACACGATAATATATACAAATAAATAAAATTTAGTTATGAAATCTGATTATCTATGAAAATGATTTCTACTATTGAAACGCGATATTCAGGATGGTGGGTTGAGGCTCGCGTCTCTGTGTCGCGTCCACTTCGATTTACATTCAAGAGATACCCTTACTGCTTACACCCTAGCTTTTGAAATAAAAAAAATCAAGTGTTCACACTATAGTTAAATTACTACCATTAGGGAACTATGTATTATTTTAATGTACATCACCTCCGCCCGAAAGACAATCTGATTTAAGAAGTCGCGGTTCAAAAAGTTTTACGTCAAAAACTTAATTATTATAATCAAATTGCATGACGCACCAATACATATAAATAAATAAAGCCGTCTGACAAAAAACTGTTTGCTAAAAAGGATCTAGACTTGTCTACCAAATTAAGGTCATATTCCAAATAATGTAATTAAAGATTTACTAAGCCAATTACGTAAACTATTTAGGTGTTGCATTGAGTGCTCCTTGCACCGTGATGTCCAATTAAATGGTTCGTATCTTTGTATCGGTGGCTGTGTTAAATCTAAGGCCGTGCAGCACGACCGAATATGCGCACGACTCTATGGATATTTCAGATACCATTTTTTGTTTCTACCAGGAAGAAGTTCTTCCTTAATAAAAAAGTAGGTTATGCGAATATTAATTTTAACCGTTCTTTTTGTAGGTGATATTAATCACCTATAGGTTTGTTCCAACTCTCTTCATCAGAATCCAAATATGTAATATGTCTCAGATTTGATGTCCAATATTCAAGTTTTCAATTTGTCATTGTAGACGGCAACGCTTCGCAAATTTTTGCTCTGGTGCTTTTATTGGGCGCGAGTCTCCTCCACTATAGGAGCAAAAGCCACATACTCCAGCATGCTAGTCAAACAGGTTAACTTGCAGTAATGTTATTAGGTTTGCTCGTCTTTTATGATACCCACGAAAGAAAAGAAGAAATGGTGAGTTGTATTCTTAATCTAATGTTCTAGGAACAGATCGTATATCCCACAGAAAAAGAAACACTTTCAACGTGTTAGCTGTCATTTCTAAATTCTGGATACAATTATTGTAATCATGGTGCGCAATTTTGATTTTGGTTTCAGAGTAAAACCAATATTATACTTACATAAATTGCCGTCATTACAATGTTTTCCATACCTGTAATTAAAATAAAAACATAATTAATAATTAATTGTTATTTGCATTTTCATGCTGTGTGGAGACGCAATAAGAATACAATTCACATACCAAAAATTGATCTACTATACCACGCTGAACAGATATGTTGGTATAAGGTTTTATTTTCTTGCCATCTCTTGCATAGATGCTATATTCATACAATACCCCCAAGTCGTCTTTTGCGACACCACACGAAAAAAATTGAATAATGAATGACGATTCTAAAATATCCAAGTAACTAAAATAATCATTATAAAAATACATTTACTTATTATAAATAATATAAAAAAAAGACTGTCATCAATTGCGAACTAACAGGTAACATTTAAAACGACATTTTATTAATAAACATGTTTATGTATTGACTTTTGTAACTTATAATTAATTGCGTTATCGTGTCGCTCAGTGGCGATTAATGCTGAGTGGTGATTCCGTTACATCAGCGGTTACGTAAACCAGTGGTTTCTAATCTATTTATGTTCTGATTGATTTTAATTTAATTATTTAGGCGGTCGTATGTGTTTTGGAATGTTACACTAAAGAGATAAAATGAGATCACACGTAATGGCAGTAATTAGAACTGACCGACCGTTTAAGGGGTCTCTTGTGGTACCACAGAGGGCGCCGTGCGGTCAGGGTCACATGCGGATACTGTACGAAAGCGACCGAGGTAGAGTGCCTTTTGGCTAGAACTCCACGTGGGAGCTGTAGGCAGAGATGCTCTTCCGACGACTCTATCGACAGGTGTCGGCGACGCTGGTGGGAAGCAACACGGTCTTGCTCAGCGAGATGGCTGCCTGGTGAGACGATGCGCACCATGACGTCATTGTGGTTGGGCAATCCGGTTGGAAAGGCCGCGGTACGGTGTTCGGACTGCCGAGGTCTTCCGGCCAGTGCTGATGGGATGGTTGTGTCGGCAGTACGTACTCTTGAGAGAGTAAACTGTCCTGCCACCACTGCGATTGCGATGAGACGACACGGCGCAGCACACGCTCAAGGTGTGTGCTGCATGGGCAGGGCAGTTCCTTGAACTTGTCGCAATCATCGGTACCGACCATCGCTAGGAAGATCCTCGACAGCGTCAGGAACTGGGACGCATTCTTCGTCCTCTGTGAAGCAGTAGTCTCGCGGAAGAAAGCGACGGAGTGGTTCAGAGCCGAGAGGGAACATACTAACATTATCCGCCAATGAAGTCTGGGGTGGTGTAGGCGGGAATACCTGGGCCTGATGCCGCTCTAGGCGAAGCGGCGGGTGATTGCAGAGAAACTGACCGCGCGAGGGCAACGCCAGCGTCGACGGGAAAAAACCCGAAAGAGTAACCCGCCGGGCTGACCTCTAATATGATTAGACATTTCCTTGCGCATTTGAATACTTTTATGTTAAAAGATATTTATTACGTGCAATTGTGTACATTTTTCATTTGACTACTTTATGTACATATACGTTAGTAATGTAGCTATTTCTTATGTTTAAAATAAATGTATTCCAGTAAACTATTTGTCATCCTTGTTTACGTTATTATAAAATATATTTCGTGGCATACCTTAGGATTTGTTATGTAATACTGTGTGTTTTTCGTTTTTATTTACGTGCAGAACACAATGTAATTACCATTCCCTTACTTTGCCGTGAGAGTAATAAAACAGATTTAGAGATCACCAGGATAACGATAAGCAACCTGAAAAACCTCTGTAATTCTATTTAACGTAGCGACTAGGACATAGCCGAGTTAGGATGGTATATGTTCGAACAGTGAACATCGATAAGCTTATGGATACAATATTAAATCTTCAATGAACCAATGTAATAATTCTTCATAAGCGAATCGAAATCTTATTTATTGTGCAAAGTAAAATGTTCTTTATTTCCCTGAAATATTATCCGTAATTGAGGAAAAGTTTATAGAATTCTTGTCGATATTTTATTATACAATTTTAAGACTGTTACATTTGGTTTAGTTATTATGAGTTTTCAATGTTTAGAGTACAATGAGATATAGCTTATTATTAACGTGTAAATAATACCGAGGTAAACTGTATTCCTGAAGAATCTGAAACTTAAAAGTGGCTGTCTCTTTTCTGTGGAGTGAAAGATGGTATCATGAAATATCAATAAAGGTAATATCATGAAATGTTGGGATGAATTTGACATCAAAATAAATAAGTACGGACGGTAAAAGATTACCTAAACAAAATTATGTAAAGAAAATATGAACGGTTATATTACAAGAGGAAGACCATAACGGATAAAATTGGTGATTTTAGTCCAGCCGTGACCATGAACGCTGTTAAGCGTTCGAAGCATCGGGCAATCAAAAACAAATATAAACACGATAAAATCCGTAAAGTAGTTTTATTTACAATATGTAAACATTAGAAATCAAAATTGGTGACGTTCTGATAAAATGTCTTATTAAATGAAAACTTAACTAACAAGTATGTGTATGAATGCGAAATAAATGTGAATGAAGGGTAAAGCAATATTTGACTAATCTGGCCAACCCTTCAGCCTATTAATATGCATTGCTGAATATAAGTCTTTTCAATGTGGAATAATGGTACAATTTCATCCTTATACACACATACACACACAAACAAAAATGCATATTCACATACTAGTTAAGTTAAGTTTTATTTATAAAATGAATATTAATGGTAGGTGTTGGCAGAATACCAGTGTTATTTTTTTAAAGAGCAGTAGATCGTTAAATTTAAATTATTTTATGTGCGAAGTTCTTTTCTTTAGTTATATTTGTATGTTTTTATTAGATTTAACGAGAACAGCTTTTTTTTTTCTATCCACACGCTTATCGGGCTGCTTGGTGATCGCAGAGGGTGCAATAATTTCTTCAGAAGAATGTTGTTTCCTGATCACCTGGTGAACCCTGTTTTTGCGACCCTCATGACAAAGTGTAGATTTTGTGAATTATTTTACATTACGCAATGATGCGAACCATATATATGTATAAAAATGTAATCCATATTCTTGCACTATTCTTAAATTTCAAGACATATTTATCTGCCTTAATATATAATGATGCTTATCCGTACGCAGTAAGGCAGGTTTTAAAACGAACTCCTTGCTAGAAAACACTCTGCTTCACGTTGAATAAAAATAAGACGCATACTTGAAATAGTAATGAAATTAAAATTTCGAAACGTTACCAAATTAGGGCATACAGAGCCCAGAGAATTGCGTACACAGATAATATGTGAACATTAAATTCAATATTTTTTTTTCCTACCATTTAAAGTGGTCGAACCTTAAACAATAACAATATAATAACTTAACTACTCTACTCATTTCATGTTACGTTAATGGTCAAAGAATTTATATACAATTATTGTGGAGCTCTATAAGATGCATTCATGTACGTATAATTTGTATAGGAGAATTCAGATCTTACGATCGGTTAGGTTGTTATCGATATGGAACGGCCATGTCATGTTTACGGGTGAAATTTTGGTCACAGTGTCCGGCGAGGGCGGCCTGAGCATGGTAATATAAATTAATTATCCAAAGCACATAATTTACAGCAATCTATTTATTACTTAAACATACTGACAGCTGATTGTTAATATTTGAACACCTAGGTTATAGGTAGATACTCAATAATAATAAAGATTTAGAACCAGGTAAGGCAGTCGAAAATAGGGTCCCTTTCTATTACGTCTGACTTAAAAGACACATGCTAAATGTCTGTGCGTGTAACCCTCTGCTCCTTGTTTTTTGGAGTTTTGAGGCTCTCTACGAGCCTGTGCAATAAGATAAATTTTAAATCAAATAACTAAAACCAAAGACTAATATGCTAAGAAAATATATGCCTATACTTATTGAAATAAGATGAAACCATCCAATTCACATTTGCTTTAAAAGGTTATTATCATCAAAGGGCCTGCAAATGAGATTCTCGTTGTTAATTGAAATTAAAGTAATAAGTCAGCGAGAATTTACTACCGGCAATTACTTGTAAGCAATGTTTTAAAAAGTGTAATTCATTTCCTTCATTGCAATTTGTAAATACATGCTTTTAGTAAATGTAAAATTTATAATCAAGAAAATAATTATTAACAAAACACAAAATTCATTATGATTTCTGATGTTTACGCGAGTATTATAGATTTGAAATAAAATTATTTTATATTGATTTCTGAAGTATACGCGAGAACTACACATCTACACCAATAAATAAAATTGGAGTGTCTGTTTGTAATGTCAAAATAATGGGCTTTTTTCATGCTCACACGGTTATTTGCACAATACATATGCCTAATATACACTTTATATTTTTTTTGTCTGTCTGTTTGTAATGTAATTAAAATGTAATCCGGGTAATCTTCAAAACGGCTGGACCGATTTCAAAAATTCTTTCACCAATGGAAAGGTATAATATGAGGGAGTAAACTAGGCTATATTTTATCTCGGTATTCCCACGGGAACGGGAACTATGCAGGAAAGACAATTGAAACCGAAGCGAAGCGAGGGCGTGTTGCTAGTTATAAATAAAACTACTTTTAAGGATTTTATCGCGTTTGTATTTGATTTATGATAGACCGACGTTTCGAACACTTTACAGCATTCATGGCCACGGGCGGACTAAAATCATCTACGGCGGAATAAGATAGTAGTTTTATTTACAATAAAATTATTTTTACGTCTTTCATCGCGTTTGTATTTGATTTTGAATTGCCCGACGTTTTCAACAATTTACAGAGTTTATGGTTACGTCAAATATATCATAATTTCTAAAATAATATAGCAATTATCGCGGCAGCGCATAATTGTACACTATCGAGCATAGGCTATATTCACAAATGAAGGAATGTGTATCATGCAAAGACGCTTACATTTTTTGTTATCTGTTATGACATTCGCAACAAAGGAAGGGGTTTTTAAATTATCTGGGTGCACGGCAGTGCCCCCGCCAAGTCGAGCAAAAAAAAAGTCGGGCAAAACGCAACACTGCCGTAACATACTTTTCTCGAAGCCATTCAGGCCATTTTCGACCCCCTATAACTACGTTGTTAATAAGACTAGAAACCTGAATTTTTAGTATCCTAGCAGACATTGTATACACATTGTGTATTTCAAATTTCATTCAATTTGAACCAATAGTTTAAGAATTATAACTAGTCAAAATTTCGTAATTTTGTCACTCACTGACTGACTGACCGATCATCAATATTAAAGAGGCACTTCTAGCAGACATAGAAGCTTCAAATTTAGAATACAATTATTGTTTAGTGTATAAATGAAGGGAAAATTATGAAACATTATAATCCCACTATCGCACTATGTTTAGTACAATTTAATATAATATGTATTACTTGTGAGGTACATTGTGTTTTCATGCGATTGCCAAGTCATTCTGTTTATTTAAAACATAAAAGATCTTTAATATTGATATAGTCACTATAAGAAGTTGTTAGTTTAGCTATTTACGTAATAACTTAAGAAGAAAGGTCCCTTAAGAAGGGACTGAATGAGTTAACCGACTTGGAATAACATAGATCTCACAACTTTTTATGGTAGAAGAACTCAGTTGCGAGACTTGGCTTTTTTTTTACAAGTTTTGTTTTTGATGGTATATTATTAACATACAATAAGACATGATGAGAATGAAAATAATATTACGAGGAAAATTTTAAATACGCCTTTCGAAGTAAGGTAAGATCGAAGAAAAGATGTATGAATTGCGTGAAGGATGATATGGGATATAAAGAGTGAGCACAGAGATGATATCTGCAAGGTTGTGTGGAAGAAGAGCATTGCCCCAAGATATTGGGATAATAGGAGGGTGAGGATAATACATACATTTGTACAATCAATAAATAAAGAATTCAAAGCCGTGATCACAACAGCCGACAGAAGTGAAAACTTAAAACTATGAACAAGCAGTTGTTATTTTTTGAATTAAATTAATTGTTTAATCTTAAGTTAAAATTTGTAAATTAAAACTAAGTTTTATCTGTTTTTGACATATATCAGGAGAGATTTAGTCGAGTTGACATATCCACAGATAATGTTAGTGTTAACGCGTTACGTGCTCATCTCGAGGACGCCTTACATTAATTTAATCCCTATCCAAACCTGCCTATTGAAGTTTTCACTTCAAAATAATGACTTCATAAATGTTCACGAAATGACTTAATTGTCGTATAGTTGATTTTATATTGCGATATCAAAAAAGCGTGTGCTAAAACTCGAAGAGTTTCAATCGCGTGATATGCCAATGGTGGAGTGTCGGATATCGTCGGTGCGATCTTGTCAAGATTCTTATTGTTTTTAATTAATCACTACACTGAAAGGTCAGGATATATAGTCATGTAGGGCTCACGAATCACGATTTCCTGCTTTAAGAGATGAGACGCTAGCCTTATATCTATGAAGAAATAACAAGATAGACAATAGAAATTCATATAAATTACATAAACTTCTTATAAAACTTATTTATAAAGCGAATCATCCGTGTGGTGACGAAGTAAGTAATCTTGGCCGTGCACACGCATATAACATCTATGCAAGAGAAAGACATTTGGAATAAAACCCTATACCGACTGACCAGCTTGGTATATATAGTAAGATCAATTTCTCTCCTATTGTGGAAGAGGTTCGATCCCAGCAGTGGGACTTATATGAGCTGAAATTATGATCATACGAATAATATAATATAAGCTTTTTTAGACCGGCTAGGATTGAGCCATTCCGCGATCATTCAAGACGACGATAAAGCATCGTTAGACGCTTATCTCGTCATATTTACACTTTCATATGTTCTTTGACTTCAGTAGTAACAGAATATATAAAAAAATAAAAATATAAGAGAAATAACAAAAATGTTTTCGTGAATTCTTTTCACGAAAACATTTTTGGTAAAATAAAATCCAACAAAATCGAATTACTCGGTAAGCACTTTGAATTATTATGAAACTCAACTATAAATTGTTACCAAAGCTCCCAGTACACGCAACCTCCCACATGTGTCTAATCGCACGACATCAATGCACGTGCAAATACAAGATATTTTTAGCGTACACATTTCATACACCATATTAATTAACCTCAAACTCGTATCATGATGAGAAATAAATCGCTAAGCGAGTTTTCGACAGTTTTCCTTAATTGGTTTTCGTTTCGCAATCGAATGGATTGTGATCTCACGATGTGTGGCCGGTACCCAGCGAATCAACAGGGTGATCTCCGTGACACTGACCAAGGCACGTGAAGTAATTAGCGCGGCATAAGACCACACAACGACCAACATTAAGTCAAATCACAGACGCCTGCTCAATTTTCATCTTCATGTCTGGGTCGTATGAATCACGAATTGTCTTGTTCACACGGTGCAGCAACGTATAGTTGACGATATTATGGGACATTAAACAATTATCAGTATCATCAACCTATGAGATTTTCTCTATAGGACAAGGTCTCCTCAAGAATGAGCAACATGCTATGATTGTTTAACTTGGCAGGCCGGTGTCAACGATAGTTATTATAAATTTCCCAGCAAACTGCTGCACCCTCAACTGATTTCCACTACTCCCACGGGTAAGTTAGGGCTGGTCATGGTCATACATTGCATCCTTAACCCGTCATCACACAGGGAATACTATAACCTATTAGATATAAAACAATACATATATATCTTGTACATTTCAAATAACGCATTGGTGTAAGTCAACCTTCTGCGTCGACTGTTATAATTTCGATGACAGCCTCGAAAGTCACGACTTATCTATAAATACATATAAAAATGAATTGCTGTTCATTAGTCTCGCCAAAACTCGAGAACGGCTGGACCGATTTGGCCATTTTTGGTCTTGAATTACTTGTGGAAGTCCAGGGAAAGTTTATACGGTGAGAAAATATGAAAAATTGCGAGTAAAATACTAAAAACAACAATTTTATTTTCCCATACAAACTGTTCTTACCTGTCAAACATTTGATGTTTACAGAAAGTGTTATATTTCCTTAGTCCGCTACTTTACACTATTTGTGGGAGACTGATAAATCATCATCACCATCTCAGTCCATACACGTCCAACTGCTGGGCTCGCACCTTTTTACTATGGGAGGGAAATCGACCTACTATATCACGTTGGTCAGACGTGTTAATATAGGCTTTTGGTTTGAGCTTTTCTTCTCTTGCATAGATATTATATGCATATTATATCCCTTAGTCGTTTTTTAGGACACCTACGGGTGGTGAATTGTATTTTTACTCCGTCTCCGCACGGATAATACTAAAACATAACAATTACAAAAACAGGCGGTACGAAGTTCGCCGGGTCAGCTAGTACGATATATAAATGACTAAATATAGAAGAAAATTATGTCCGTTAATTTTATGTAAATGCCCGCTAAATTTAAGAATTTACTATATGGAGTAAAGTAGTATTTCCTTTAAAAAATGTCATGTGTAATGATCGCTAATATGTCTCAACTTCTTTTTCGCATTTATTTTCTTTTTACTCTTCTTTTTCGCAATGCACATACGTGGTATTTCTTAACACGGATCTTCTTTATAGAAGATAAATTGATCTCCTATGCCACGCTTATCAGACAATTTTGTATCGGGTTTTACATGGAGATTTCTATCTCTTGCCATTATGCAAATCTATTTTCATTGGAAATTTTATTTTTAATGTATTATCATATGAAATTATATACATTATTTTTATTTATGGGTGTTCGCCATACTAAAAATTTACTCGGTAATATTAAAGAATTTGGCGCATAAATAATCATTACTATGTCACGTTGTAAACCTAGCACTACAAGAACAGTTGACAACAATATATAAAGTAACTGTTCAAATGGTAAGTAAGACTGGAACATGACAGGAACAGTACTAGAGAGGAATTTGACTCAGTTGTATTACATGTAATATTGCAAATGCAACGGCGGGAGCCGTTATCAATACAATAAATAATATCAAATTGACTATGCGCACGATTTCAAAATCTGTATAAAGGCAAATATGATGTTTTACTAGGAGAATATGCACATAATATTGATACTTTATTACATCGTAAAGCTGAAAACCGAGATGGAATAAAATCAATATTTAAAACGGTCATACGGCAAACATATTTTATTATATAATTAGGAGCGCCCTGCGTTTCACCCGCAGTTCCTATTCCCGTGGGAATATCGGGATAAATTATAGCCTATGTGTTATTCTGATATGTAAGCTAGATTGTTGTGAAGTTTCATCAAAATAAATTCAGTAGTTTTTGCGTGAAAGAGCGACAAACATCTTCACATCCTCACAAACTTTCGCGTTTATAATATTAGTCAGAAGGATTATTTTCCATGTGGTGACCCGTAGGTGTCGTGAAAGATGACTAACGGATATGATACGCAGATAATATCTATGGTAAAGAAGGAAAACTCGAGATAAAACCTTATGCTAACACGTCTGATCAGCGCGGTATAGTAGTTCAATTCCCTTCCATTGTAAAGGAGGCCCGAGCTCAACACTAGTGGGATTTATATGAGCTGAGATGATGAAGATAAAATATTATAACCTGAACTATGTTATAAACCCTCATGCGACGTACAATTATTTATGGATAGAATAGTTCAGTATAGGAATGGATCTCACGACACTTGGCACTATCTGGAATTCATTAAGCCTTTTTTCAATTAGCCCATTTTTAAAAATGTTTCGTTTACTATCTAAAAATATGTAGATAAACGTAACTATATATAATTAATCAATGAGCGATAACCAAATTGTCTGTCGCATTCTTGTTTTTAGGAAAATGTTCAACCATGCGATCTATCAGACAATATTAACACTTTGCTCTAACAGCAATTCTGTAAGCATTTCTAACAGCGGTTTGAACGTACATATGTACATATTTCCAATTTGTGTAGAATTAGATGTCATTTGTGATAATCGTTTTCCGGTACGCAAATGAGTTTTTATAATTAGCCTAATATGTCAAATGATAAATCAACAAAAAGTAATTAATAGTTATCAACAAGATAAGAATATGTACCAGCACTTTCTTTCTCACATGTTATCAATATTGTCACAAAAGATTGACACACATTTGTGGTCAATGTTTTACAAAGTACGGACAGACGATTGATCAATCGTCTAAACAAACGATTTCCCACATGACATAGCTGCCATCTTAAATTGCATAATTGGTAACAAAATTATCAGTGAAAGTAAAGAATCGTGGCACAAATGCTAATGCACGGCTTAATGATAGATGGCGGTGTTGTAGAAAGCTCAGCGATTATTTATGAACGACCGAATCTATTGTTGAGTCCGTTGAGTGATTTACAATGACCGCATAATTTGACGACTTTGAAATGTCTATTCTATTCTCAGGTTAATGTTGACGCTCATCAAATGGAATATATTGTATATAATATTACCTACTCAGGTTATGATGTACGTCGCTTCTTAGCTTTTCATGGGAACAATAAATGTATATATATGTATTGTTCGAATGTAGGCCGTCTGACAAAAGATAGATGTCTATTCGAATATACTACGAGGGCGATGTAGTCCCTATCTTTATTAACTACTAGCAATCCGCCCTCGCTTCGCTTCGGTTATAGGTTATAGTCGTTTTACCCGCGTAGTTCCCGTTCCCGTGGGAATACCGGGATAAAATATAGCCTAGTTTACGCCCTGATATTATAGCTTTCCATTGGTGAAAGAATTTTTGAAATCGGTGCAGCCGTTTTGAAGATTACCCGGAACAAACAGACAGACAAAAATTTTTTAATTGCTATTTTAGGCATAGGTGTCGTGCAAATAACCGTGTGAGCATGAAAAAAGCCTATTATTTTGACATTACAAACAGACACTCCAATTTTATTTATTGGTATAGATATAAAATGGAATGATATTTCTTTTGCAGACTTATTATTTCTGTAGGCCTTGCCCTTGATTCAGCAGATTTCACTATCGTGCTTCAAATATCGCAAAATCGTTTTATCGAATCTAGGGTGATTTACCACTTAGGAATGTAATGCAATTACTACTCATCATCATCATCATCTCAGCCCATATATGTCCCACTGTTGGGCTCGGGCCTCCTCCATAATGGAAGGGTACTTGACCTACTATACCACGCTGGTCAGACGTGTTGGTATAGGGTTTTATTTCGAGTTTTCCTTCTCTCGCATAGATGATATATGCCTTTTATATCCCTTAGTCGTCTCGTACGATCACCCACGGGTAAGAAGGGGGTGGTGAATTGTATTCTTACTCCGTCACCACACGGAATATTGCAATTTGCAATTGCAATTACTACTACTGTGTTTTAAATACTTTAATGCCACGCGAGTAAACAGACATTTGATGGTATGAAAAACTGCCTATTTAGGATGTCGTACTCTGTCCAGTCACTGCCTACCATACCGTGCACGCGCCTTCAACTCTGTCGCGCACCGAACCGTGCGCAATAACAAATTGCTACTACTCATACGTTTCACTGCCGGCTGTTATATCGCTGCCGGATGTTATAGATAAGATCCTTGACAGCGACAGTACCTGGATAGCTTTGGCCACTTTTTGCGAAGATGTTATAGCGCAAAAGGAGGCTGCAGGTAGGGCTCGTGAGGCGGGTGCCCATGCTGACCCACCGCGGAGGCAACGTCTGAGGAGGAGGAAGAGACGATACGCGCTTCTCTTCTCCCAGGCATGATTGACCCAAGACGTAGGCATTAAGTTAACCGCCGGGACGTTAGAGTCGTATGCCCAAAAGGCGAACCTCTGGCGTCCCACAAAAGGCGAAGACGTGGGGCCGCTGTGGTTTTTAGTAGGTATTCTGACGTAGTTAATCATACTACGTCAGCGAGTCCTACATACCCCTTGCCGTCACTAGCAATGGGTATGCGTAAATGCATTTTCCACAGAGCAAAAAAAAAACTACTCATACGTCAATTTACTGCGTGATTGTGATAATACCCCAAACGGACTACTCCATTTACAACTGCAGGCAGAAAATTGTTGACAGCATAGCCTACCACAAGAGTTTTCAGGTGGTATTGATAAAGTTATTTTAATCTAATGTAATTTCTAGTGATGACAGGGTCGAGTACCGGTGGCCTGTCCACTTGTCGCTTGAAGGTGCGCACCCGGCGGGCTATGAGCTCGCTCGCCCAGATGGATCGGACGCAAGCATAATAATATTTTGTTATCAGAAGTAAATCACCAATATCTGCTATCGCTGTGCCATTAAAACAATATGCAATTTGGATACTTCATTAGAGATAGATATAAAATTCACATCATTTTAAAATTAAAGAGTGAACATGTTGGGATTGATTTTTAAATGGCAGTTTAAAGTTCACATTATGAATTTATTACCTTCCTTTATATCACTAAATCAATTACCATCCAAATAAATTAAGTAAATAATTAAGTAATTAAGTTTGTGTAACCGATTTTTAAGATTTCTTCCGATATGGTAATTACTGCCTACAATTTGAAATGGTTCTAGTTAATTACGATAACTGCCGTTCCATGACCAAAGGGCGATTGCACGAAACTGACCATCGACACTCGTTTTGTAGTTGGCAATTTACTTCTAACGTTACAAAGGCCTAAAATATATGGTTTTCGAAAGCTCTTAGCGAAGGAAATAGATATTGTATAATAATACGATTTCGTATCAAGCGACTTCGTTATCAAACTAAATACTTAATGATTGCTAAAACTTACGAAAGCCAAAAACATACTTTTTAATGGATTATTGCAATTTGATCATAAAACGACTTAAGATTTTTATGTAATTATTATGATTTTTTCCAAACATTTGATTTTATAATACGTAATGTACATAAAACCTATTATACAAAGTAATCATTAAAATATTATTCTTTTCAAAACCATTATTAATAAATATACATTTGTAGTGTGCCGTATGGTAGCGGCTACGAATATTACCAATTCTTACAGAAGAATCGTAGAAGGTGTATCGTAGAAGATGACTAAGAGGACAAGCACAGGACATGGACCTGGGCCAACGTTATCTGATGGTATCTGGTCAGCGAGGGCCGACGTCAGAAAGGCATTCGGTGATAAAAGAATTGTCAAAATCTTTTGCAATATTTACAATGCAACCAAATTACATATTGCGTCGACCCCAAGTAATTGGGATATGAGCAGGATCATAATATGCGTATTTGTAGTGCAAAAATAGGACATTATTATACTCCAAAAAATATCAAGGGTTAACGTTTCTAAATTCGTAAGCTACTTTTATATTTTGTA
The DNA here is from genome assembly GCA_032191425.1 of Lymantria dispar. Lineage (NCBI taxonomy): Eukaryota > Metazoa > Arthropoda > Insecta > Lepidoptera > Erebidae > Lymantria > Lymantria dispar. The sequence continues at coordinate 31,629,027 of CM063444.1, forward strand.
AATAGAACTATAAAAGAAATTTTCTTTTACATCCACGGCAAATTATAGGCGGCAAACTTGAGTGAGATTGAAATTTTACTACCATGTTGAACAAGGAACTCAAGTTGTCAGTGGAAAACACAGTAAAAGACATGGCTCTTGGATACAGAGAGCATAGAACCACTCAATATAGCATTCTCATGATGAAGCTTGTTCGTTAACGGGCTAGTGATGAATATTTTTTAAAAGGTAACAATCCCTTCCAAAAAATTTCACAATCATAAAATTAATTGACAAAAATAATGTGAACCTCAGAGCAAGTATTTGAGAATTGGCTATAGAATAACATAAGCAAGACACTATAGTTCGTCTAATCTAATGAGTGCATTTTGACGTTTCGCATTGTTTAATACACAATAACCTTGGTCAAACATGTACACATCATTGCAAACAATAAATCTTAAATTTTAAAGAACTATTAAGTTATTTATATAATTAACATTGCAAGAAAGTCTTATTATTGTTGCTTGTATAATAATCTAATGTTGAAACTAGTAAAACTTATTTAAAATAAAAATAAGATGTAAAATAGTAGGTAATTGTTATTGACGATGTTATAATGTTCTATACAGTAGTGCTTGACAACTTCCAATTCACGAATATCCAAATAATCGGTAAAAATATTAGAATAATATAATTAATCGAATAGACTAAATTCTCAAAATATTTGTATCTATATATTAATACGTGAAGCAAAAACTTTGTACCCCTTTTTACGAAAATTACAAGGATGGACAAGTATGAAATTTGGCATAGTTAATGTATATAATGAGAAGTGCATAAAACTGAAATTTCATTTAATAATGGATTAGAAATGCATTAAATTCATTAAAAAAGGCATTACGCACACTACAACGCAATCGCAGCACACACACACACATCGTTTGTGTGAGTGTGTTGCGTAGCAACGCTTATACACTTTTGTTTACGGTTATAATCTCTGGTCGAACTGAATATCAAACAATCATAATTATGATGACAATGTCTAATAGAGATTTGTGCTTATATATTAGTTATTAGTGAAATACAGCTTGCTCAATTTACATTTATACATAAAAAAAAATTAAATAAAATTGTGTAGCAGAAAAATTTATTAAAATGGATTATGGCCGAATTTCGACCACACGGCGACCACTAGTCAAAATAAAACCGTGATTAAATCCAGTACCCCCTAAAAGCAGCCGCCAGGTGAACCACCGACGCCAAAACCCAGTACTGGTGGCTCGGCTATGGGAGGAAATACGGCAGCTGCGGCTCTGCTCTATCGCCACCGCGGACGGTACGGATGGAGTGTGACCGGGCCATGACCTGTTAAAAAATAAACCCCAAAAGCGAAACTCTATTGAATTGAGTTACTCGGTACAACCTAGTCGGTGGTGCATTCTCTCGCCACCTTAGAAGCGGACTGTGCGTGTGTTTTGTGTTGGTGATAATCTTTTTTTTTTGTCTCGGCTATACTTTGGACTGATCTTGCTTTATACGTTGACCTTGGTTCCACTCATACTGGACTCTGTTTACGCAAACCTTATTTATCGTTGGAAAAATGTCTACAAAAGGACGTAGTTGTACTTTGAACTCCCAGGCTCGTGCGTTGATTGTGAAATTATACAAATATTTTGAATTTTATTGATAATTTGCGTTCGCGATGATGATACTTTAAGTAATACATAGTAGTTGATGAGTGCAAGGGCGTCGCCAAGGGGGGGTAGTGGGGCTCTAGACCCCTAGAGATCAAATGTAGCTAGGCAAAAAGCGACCAAAGTGCGAGCAATTGACTTCCTTACCTATTAATAAATTCCGCATCGCATGACAAAACGTAAATAAATTAACAAGGTTTAATGTATATTGTAGAAAATATTTCAAATAGAATAACATTAAGATTTAGACATTCGTTTTCAAAATCGCCGCCATTTTCATCACGACTATATCAGATTTGCCAAAAGGAAACTTCTTGTACCTACAATATACCGTCCACGGGTTTTATTCCGCCTACCAACTAAGGAATGGCCTCAAAAGTAATGATTCTGAATAAATAATTATTTTCGGATTCAGTTTTTATTTTTACTTTACCTACTCCTACTAAATATGATGAATAGATTTTATGCTGAAATAATTAAATTTGTTCAGCACTAATATTAAGTATTAACTTACAAATTTATTTATTTCCTTTTTGAAAGAAAAAAAAAAAATAAATTATTAATTAAAGAGAATCAATATCGATTTCTCACTAAAATCGGATGTTTTCAACAACGATTATTTGGTTCACATACCTAGACAACTTACTCTGACACCTGTCAAAATGCACTTCTTAGATTAGATAGACTATAGTCCTTTTTTTCATCTTTATTTAAGTAGTAGATTCGCTAAAGCGAATACGCTACTCTATATAAAACACAAGTGTTACATGTAATTCTCTTACAAAAGTACTTATTTAAACTAACCAATCTTACTTTTCTATTATTAAGACCTAACTTATCTAAAGATAACAATTTTACTGCACTTTCTGATGCAGGATTAACCAGTTTTAAGGCACTAATCTTGGGTCGCATTTCGGATGGAGGTTCACTACTTCTAAGACGACGTCACCAGTCAATAGATGAATGGAAATTATAGATATAGTAATCTTTTAGATTATTTTAACATAAATATATCTAAATTTTTAACCGTTACAGTAATAATATACAATTACAATAAAGTAAAAGTCTCCAAACCGCATAACAAAAACACTTTCAAACTAATCTACGGATATTAGCTCTTACACAAATAGCACTTCTCTAAAAACTTTCTACACGTCAATATCAATAAATCGCGATTGCATCATTTGTTATTAATGTTATCACAATACTGGCAATTAAAATCTCCGAGGTGCAAACAAAATTTACGTTAACCACTTTCGTAGATTGTTTTCGCGCAAACACAGGCACGAGTCGTTTATTTGCACCTATTATGTTGATACACAAACCGAACCAAACCAAATTTATGTATCCAGTTATAAACTTTAGCAAAACTCAGTTGAGATAATAACATGGTGGAATAGTATAATTATTTTTTAATAACTGGTTGAACATAAAAAAAAAATGCACGACTGACTTCTGCCTGATATGTATTTCTTATGCTAAAGTATATATTTGTTTTTAATATAGCCTGAGCCTTTTTCTTTTTTTTTGGTGTGGGCTGCGGTCAGCGCACTCCTCGCACCACTCCGTCCGGGGAGACAGAGGGGTGTAAGCACGCACACCCGCAACCCACCCGAACACCACGTCGCCTTCGTCGTTGGGCCGACCACCGGAGCAGGGTTACTTGTCATCAGTGGACGGCCCGACGGAATACCCCCTATTTGGAGTACCCTCCCATCGACCGACGTCCCCCCCTCTAGGAGGACGTCGGTCTTTCCTCACGCGGTCGGCCTCTCGGCGGGTGACGGACTAATTCCCCGGTCACGTCACGCGTGGCCTCGGCTAGGGCGCCATGACGCGCAGGTAGTCGCGCCTGCGCCGCCCCAGTCGCCGGCGGCGGGTCGCTTCGTCGAGGCTGCGGTCCTCCCGCGCGCGTCCCGCGGCCTCCTTCTGCGTGATTACTGCCTCGCAGAAGGCTGCGACCGCGTCCCAGTTCCTGACACTGTTTAGCATCGCTCTGGCGATGGTTGGCAGCGTCAGGTCGGCACCGATGATTGCGACGAGTTCACGACGCTGCTCTGCCTAGGCGGCACAAGCCTCGAGCGTATGCTGCACCGTGTCTTCGTCGCAATCGCAGTGGTGGCAGGACGGTGTACTCTCCCTCCTAGCGATCGTGTACAGGTACTTGCCGAAGCATCGATGCCCCGTCAAGACCTGCACCAGTCGGAAGGAATGCACCCCTTGTCGCCGTTTTAGCCACTGCACCAGCACCGGCCAGAAGGCCTCCACGGTCCAGACACCGTATCGAGGCCTCTCCAGCCGGACTGCCCAACGGGCAGTGACGTCTCGGCGGGCGTCGACGCGCCAGGCGGTGAGCTCCCTCAAAGAGACCACACCGCCCCCCACTCACACCCCCGACACCCGCCGATACAAATCGGCGAGTATTTCCGCCTCCAGGTCCCACCCAACAGCCACGCCGCCTCCGTCGCCACCGTGCGGTATCCGCAGATGGCCCTGATCGCCATGGCCCTCTGTGGTCGCCACACCGGTGCGCCGTACAGGGCCATCGACCAGATGACCTCCGTGTACAGCCGTCGACAAATATTGCCTAAGCCTATTTTAAGTCAGGTCTGTTGATAAAAATATACGTATGTCCTAAGTACTTAGATAATTTTTTTTAAAGATCATCGTTTAAATTAACAACAAACAATTGTTTCTGTATTTAGACTACTCAACTACCTCTGCAAAGAAGACTTATTTGCAGCTTTGCAATAAGTGTCCTTACAGTGCCTTATCGGCAATTAGAGCTAACTACTAAATGAAAGGTAAGTAGTCGATATTTTCTCGATTGCAACGAAAATGTATGCTATAACTAGTTTATATTGTTATTAAATATTTTAATATCAAAGCGTCTACAAAGAAAGACAATAAACGTTGTCTCTGACCGTATTTTATATTAGGTGAAGAAGAAATTTAGTAGCAAATAACTGTATATCCATTACGGACATAATAACGACATTAAATTAAACTAGTTTTAATAACAATTTGTATCGAAATTTAGCATGACACAGCCCACACAAAATTGCGCCACAGTCCGTGTCCAGCCTGCTACCGGGTATCGGGTCCAGTTGAAACAAAGCCGACCTATTGTCATTGTTCATTTTAATTATTCTGACATCTTTATTTCTTTCACTAGTTGAGCAATTACACTGATAACGTAATGTACCTGTTAAATATTTTAAATTTTAATAAATGTGCTCGTCGTTAGTATATTGATGGCGCCTAATTCATTCACGTGCTATTAACGCTTCAATTTCATCAAGTTATATTTTTTATACGATCTACAAATTCCCTGATCTATAAACACTTAATCCTTGTGTAATATTTATTCCCCAGATTGTATACGTGCGGTGACGGAGTAAAAATATAATTCAACATCCCCTTTCTTGCCCGTGGTTGTCGTAAAAGTCGACTAAGGGATTATTGCATGCGATTGCGACGAGGACACGGCGCAGTACACGCTCGAGGTGTATGCCGCGTGGGCTGGGCAGCGCCGTGAACTCGGTCGCCATCATCGGTGCCGACCTGACGCTGTTAGGGAGATGCTCGCCAGCGTCAGGAACTGAGGCGCCGTCGCCGCCTTCTGCGAGACTCATCTCGCGGAAGGAGGCAGCGGATCCTGCGCGTGTGCAACGCCTCCACGCGGACGCGGTCCGCCGCCGGCGACTGGGGTGGCGCAGGCACGAGTACCTGCACCTGATTTTTTTTTTTTTTTTTTTTTTTTTTTTTTTATGGGTGGGCTATGGTAAGCGCACGCGCGGTCCAATCCGTCCGGGGCGATGAAAGGACGGCGCGCGGGCCCATAACCCACCCGTACCCACGTCACCTCGTTGTTGGGCCGACCACCGGAGCAGATGTGACTTGTCGTCAGTGGTCGGCCCGACGGAATACCCTTTCGGGTATCCTCACCTCTCGACGTACTGGGACGTCGGTCGCCGTCGCGCGGTCAGCCTCTCCGCGGGTGACGGACAATTCCCCGGTCCGATCACCCGCGGCCTCGGCTAGGGCGGCATTAGGCGCAGATACTCGCGCCTGCGCCGCCCGAGTCGCCGGCGGCGGAACCTGTCGCCGAATAGGAGCTCTACTCGCACACGATCCGCCGCCTCCTTCCGTGAGATAACGGCCTCACAGAAGGCAGCGACCGCGTCCCAGTTCCTGACGCTGACGAGCATCTCCCTGGCGATGGTCGGCAGCGCCAGGTCGGCACCGATAATTGCGACGAGTTCACGGCGATCCCCCTCCCATGCAGCACACTCCTCGAGCGTGTGCTGCGCCGTGTCCTCGTCGCAACTGCAGTGGTGGCAGGACGGTGTGCTCTCCCTCTTGACAATCTTGTGCAGGTACTTCCCGAAGCAACCGTGCCCCGTCAGCACCTGCACCAGTCGGAAGGAAAGCACCCCGTGCGTCCGCTCCAACCACTCCATCAGCACCGGCCGGAGGGCCTCGACAGTCCTGACACCGTACCGAGGACTCTCCAGCCGGACTGCCCAACGGGCAATTACTTCTCGGCGGGCGTCGACCTGCCAGGCGGTGATCTCATTGATGGAGACCATGCTGCCGCGGGCGCGCGTCTCCGACACCCGCCGATAAATGTCGGCGAGCATCTCCGCCTCTAGGTCCCACGGGGGGGTTCCGGCCAGGAGGCACGCTGCCTCCGTCGCCACCGTGCGGTAACCCCGTATGGCCCTGATCGCCATGACCCTCTGTGGTCGCCACAGGAGGGCCCTAAGACGGACGGTCAGGGACCCCGCCCACACCGGTGCGCCGTACAGGGCCATCGACCGGATCACCCCCACGTACAGCTGTCGGCACGTAGCACTGGGTCCGCCCACATTCGGCATCACCTGCACCTGATGCCACCCTAGCATAGGCTGTGAGTGACCGCACCGGGGAGTTCAGTCCGTCACTCGCGGAGAGGCTGACCTCACGACGGCGACCGACGTCTCGGGAAGGGGATGTCGATGGTAGAGGTTACTCCCTTGGGGTATTCCGTCGGGCCGACCACTGAAGTCAAGGAACTCTGCACCGGTAGTAGACCCAACGTGCTATCGGGTGGGTTACGGGGCCGCGCGCCGCCCCTCTGTCGCCCCGGATGGAAGGGGTGCGCTGACCGTGGGCCACATAAAAAAAATTGTAGATGACATCTACGCAAGAAGAGAAAAACTCGAAATGAAAGCCTATTCCTTACCCTTAACGATTTCTACTTATCCACGAACAAGGGGGTAAGGGGAGACGATGACGACGACGTCTATAACCTTATCTCGTCATCATAAGAGATATGTGTATTACTTACTAGTCTGTCACATCGCCAAACAGGTTCCATCACGATATTACATGAAAATAGCAAGATTTACAACTTACCGATTTACGATTTCAAAATGGGGAATTTTTCTACTGAATAGTTCAATGCTGTACTATACATAATTCTCTAAATGATAAAATCCCAAATATGAAAACCCATGGAAGTGCCGATATAACCAACAGTGGCGATGAATGAACTTGAATGGGCTGATCACATCGCTCATTGAACAGATAATTAGGTATGAAATGTTCTTGAGTGGTGTCCACGCATCGAACGACCCAAACTAGGTGAACTGACAATATCGCAAATCTCACATGGAAATATTGGATCTAGACGGCACTAAGAATACAATTTACAACTCCACTTGCCTGTGAATATAGCAAAGGAGGACTGAGGGATATATTATGCAGATAGCATCGATGCAAGACCCGACGTAAAACCTTACGAATTATTTGGTGTCAGTGGTTGGTCCCATGGCGAAGGGAGGGAATACGGCGGGTTATGGGGTAGCACGCGCCGCCCCGGACGGGACGGACGGCGTACCAACGCCTTAAAAACGCAAACATATCTGGCGGCGTGCTATATAAGAGAATCGCCCAACTCTTGTGGCGGAGGGTAGAGTACAGCAGGGGATTGTGTAAGCTGAAATTAGTAATCTCTGAGGAAATCCGTAAGAAAGTAGGCATGGTAAATAGTATTCTTAATGCGTTACCACACGAAGTGGACTACTACATACATATAAAATAACAATACTAAAAAAATACATTAAGAAAACGGTCGCGACCAAATTCACGTGCTCCTCTGTCCATTAAACGTTTTGTCTGCCACTTATTGACCGCGCATAAAGTTCTTTAACCTCGCTTATCACTGACCAATCAATGAGTGCCTCTAGCTATGAGTAACGCTACAATAATGTTTTCAAATCTAAATATCTGAACGAACGCAAACACTTGTTATGTAACCGGCCAATGACTCAGTTATATTAAGTTTAGCATTTGTAAAGCTAATGCGATTATCTAATATCGATTACTGACCTCCCACGCGGTGTCACACATCAAACAGGCATCAAACTATATACAAATCTCGGTCCGCATTAACACTACGGTAATAAACTAGTAATGTAGGTGTACTATCGATAATATCATCTACAGTTTGGAAATCGACGAACACTTGGCAGTTAACTTATATTGTTTTGCGAAATAATTGGGTAATATTTCAAGTTATTGTCAACTTTATATTTTTTTATTCAGCAACAACGATTTAAATGTTGTAATATTATTTAACGCTGTTATGTCAGAGTTAATCAGACCGCTCGAGGACCCAGACTTTTTTAATGAGACCTTTGTTATGACAAACTGAAAATTGATTATCGACATAGTAATTTTTTGACACTAATAAATGTATAACCTAGTTTGTACTTTTTTTTTAATTTAAACTTTTCAAGTTTAAATCGATTGCTGCTCGTGATCATAGTGAATTTTAATAATATACTATGGGCTATATCCCCAAATATTTTACTTAGGCGAAGAATGTTTCTTCCAAAATATCAAGTTAATTTGGCATTGTGAGTAGATAGTCTTGTTACATAATATGATGGAGTGTGTCCAGAACGAGGATAGTGGAATACAAACCATTAACGAGTTACAGTCTCAATGCTGTGCCCAAAATCTGTTAAAGCTTAACTGCTGTTGTAATTGAAGGTCTAATGGAACGGCATAGTGAACTTTACTAATGCACCGTATCGCCACGGTCCCCGATTGTAGGTAATAACATTATTTCGGTTCATTTACATCCCACTGTAGGCTCAAGTCTCTTCTACAATGGAAGGGAAATTGAACTACTATGTCTCGCTGGTATGGCGCGTTGGTTTAAGGTTTATTTCGAGTTTTCCTTTTCTTGCATAGATGTTAAATGAATAATAACTTCCTTAGTCGTCTTTTAGGACACCTATGAGCAGAATATGGGGTGGTAAATTTTATTCTTATTCCGTCATCATAAGGAAATGGAAATATGTCGCTTTTGGTGCTATTTAAAATTTGGATTAGATCAAAATATTGCCTTAGCGCCGAAAATAAAAAAATAAAACCATCGACATCCAAATAGTATATATATCTTAGTTTAGAAATCGTATTTTATTTGCATTCTTAAGAGAGTAAAAGTACTCAAAAAATTTAGTTCATTAAAAGTTTAATAAAGAAAACGCGTATGAACTAATGCTCGATACCAAACAAACACAATTATACAAGTATAGAAAATAAACTTGATCAATATCGATAAATAAGACAAATAGAGAGGTCAACACTGGCCGCTGTAACGACCGCCCTTCCGGCGGCAACGCATCGCGGACCGGTCGATCGAGAGTGAAAGCATAGACAAGCATACAATACTTAGCAACAAATTTGTTGCCTACCCACATTTCGCATGACAATATTTAACTCTATATTTCTTTAGAGTAATGAAAGTGTGTCCACGACAGGTCGATTGTAAGAGCATTTTATTTTTTATTGACTCATCTCCCTTATAAGGACAGTTATTATAGATATTACGATAGTGATTGCGTATATTTGAACTAAAATGATTGCGTTACTCTATTTAGAGTACGCAGAGGATGGTATAAGAAGTAAGCAATTGGGTGCAAATGATCAGTTAAAACCTTAAATAATTTGTGGTTAGATATTACTTATTATTAAAGTGCTGTTTTTTACACACTCGTAGGGACTAATCCCTACGAGTGTGTAAGAAACAGCACTTTGCGTTTGGTGACGGCTTGAGAATATAATGAGTTGCCTTACTTTTTCACTCCACTTTTCACTCATAGCAGTCATAAAGAAACGACAAGCAGACAGTAGTTCTCTAACATAACACGAACTACAAATGCTAATCTGCCGGCTAAGCGTGGCCTTGGTTCGTGAGGAGGTCCATGATTAATGATGGATGTCGATATGCATATGGATTGATTGAACAAAGAGAAACTTAAGTATAAAATTATTACTATCACACTTATTGTTAGTCAAAGATTTTTATTATCATTATGTTAGTCACAATTAATGACTGCAGAATAGATAAAAACAAAGTCGTCACAGACGTCTGCTGTTAGTAAAATCATAATATCAGTCGTAAGGACAAATTGCTGCAACAATTGTGTCTAGAACACATGAACTTAAGTTCAGAGTATGAAGTTTGTAACATATTTTCTTGATGTCAATAAATTAATCAAATTTATTACCACTATGAATTAAAATATATCCTGATATGCATAGAAATACTAATATTAAATGCTAATATGTTAAATATATGTAAAATAAAATAGCACACGCTATAGCTACAGCTTAAGTAAACGTTGTCAGATGGAAATAAATGTAAATCATACAATTCTTTTGTCAATCGATTATTTACAATGCTACGTCGGTACAACCACCCAGAGAGGCTGTATAATTACGAGTGACATCTACATACCAAATCACTGTTATCCTTCACTTTAGTCCATCCGTAGATCACAGATAAAATACGACACACCCGAAATGGCAGACCGATTAAGACGTCTCTTATAGCGGAACTCGAAAACAATAAGAATGGAGATAAATGTCTCGATTAAAATAATCGAATTGACCTTTACATCAGCGGATCTGTCATCCCAATATCTCTATATTCATGGTTGTAAAAATGCGGTACGTCAAAAACCGTATAAGGCGTTGTAAGATCGTTGACAGAAAAATTGGTAGTTTAAAGTCGGCCTATTGTTTGCTCAAAGAGACATATCGGTGGGTTTCACTCGATACTGATGTTGGTAAGTGGACGTCTGGCATGTGATTTATACCGTGTTCACAACCAAAGTTATTGTCTCAGTCGGTGTTGAAATAAAGGTAAATTTCACTTTATTATGGCGGTAGGTTTTCTGTTTTTAATTCAAGTCGCTTGCTTTATTGATTATAACTGACAATTCAAAAAAATGTTTGTATGTGATGTTATATATTACTAATATAGTTACTTGTTTATGTTTTGTAGTTTCATAGCCCTATGCCTGATGCGATAGACAAGTTGTAATAATTTCGCATTTTACTATTTAACTTTTTAGACTGTCGTAATAATAAAGTAGCTTATTGCCCCTTTTTTGGGATATGGTATGGTGACACCCCGCCTTGTCCGTTCGGAGCGACAGAGGGGACGACGTGCAACCCCTTAACCTGCCGCATACATGATTTGATGGGATCGCCCCGCTATCACGCGGTCGGCCGGAATCTAATTACCGTTCCGATCAGTCGATACATCAGCTAAGGTGTCATCAGGCGCAGCCGAAATCTATTACAGACTTCGTGTGAAAAAAAAACAATAACATCTTTTGTCTCGCAGAAGATTAGAAGCATGGAATTTTCCGATCGATAATAAGGAGTCAGTTATTATTAAAAATAAAATCTTTTATTTTATAGCTTATAAATAGGTCAATATTGGAAACTTGACTCAAAAATGACAATGTAATCTGCAATAATCCTGACTCGAAGAAGTAGGCATTACTACATGCGTAGTGTTAATTATTAGAAATAAGTAACTATGCTTGCGCTATATGTTAGTAAAGAAAATAAAAAATATTTGACGCAATGTGGAAAGAAATACGAGGTAAAACTATCAAATTAAAATAAAATAAACACCGCACAAAAGTAAAAAGTAAAAATCAAGGCGCAATGGGCAATTGCCTTTCGAAGCTAAAAGTAGAATAAAGTTGAAAAATATAAATGTCTATTTTCCAGACCAGTTGAATGATACGGGCAATTACTGATGCTAATACCATTCATTAGGAATCATTACCAAGTACTAAGGATAATTAGTTTCTATCACTATGTCTGTATACAGATTGTTAGCATTGAGTTGTGTGAAAACGGATAGAGACGTCCGCTCACTACTATAATTATTGAGTTAGTAAAATGTAAATAATCTATACAGTTTAATTTATTTGTACGTTTTATTTTATTTGTATATTTTATCAATAAAACTAGTTTTATACATTTTATCGCGTTTGTATCTTATTTTTGATCTTCTGTCTGACGGGAGGACTAAGTTTGTCTCATGTCCAACTTCCTTGTCCATGAACATTGAAGTGTTCAAAACGTCGGATAATCAAATACAAACGCGATAAAATCGGTAAAAATTGTTATATTTATAATGTTATTACTGGCGTAAACATCAGTAATCATTATGTAAATATATTTTACTAATTACTGCCTGCTGTGAGATGAGACAACTAATTTATGACAATTAGATGCTTAGATTTACTGCTTATTATATACGCTGCAAAAGAAATAGTGTCGATATGTGCGCGACTTCTCTTATTTTTTGACGGACTATGATCTAGTCCGTACCGGTTCCGATTTGACGTGTGCTGACGAAGAAGAATTACAATTCATAATTTTTTTTACGTGTGTATCCTTAAAGACTGAGGGATATAATATGCAAGAGAAGGCAAAGTCAAAATAAAACTTCAAAATAACTAGCGTGGATAGCGTGGCCAATTTCGCTCCTAATTTGGATGAGATTTGAGTCCAGTCTGTCTGTTTGTTTGAGAACCGATGACCGATTTTGATAGTATTTTACTATCAGGTAGCTGTCTATATAAGGAGTAACTGAGGCTATAGTTTATCCCGGGATTCCCACGGCAACGGGAACTATGCGGGTAGGATGACTGAAACCGAAGCGAAGCGAGGGCAGGTTGCTAGTCTTTAATATTCTTATAATACTTATTTTTTCAGAGATAATCAATTGCTTTTGAGAGCTTCCTTTATGTGCGCTGAGAATTGCAGGTATCTACGACGTTCTCTGTCTAACCCACTCTTTCTCTTATATGACGCAAACGAAGTTGCGCAGATCAGTTAGCGTTATTATAAATGGCTTGCTGTAGAGTAGCATGTCTTTCACAACCCCAAAGAGCCTAGTATACACCCGCAATGGAAATTAATAGCTTGGCAGTAATTAATATTAACGACAGGACGCTATAAAATTGAAATCGCACTTTTCCTTGCAAGCTATTATCGCACAATTATGTGAAAATAAATGAAGGATGTCCTGTTTGGTAAAAGGGACTTTGATTGCTTTTACAGTTTTACATCTTATCTTTTATCTTTAAACGAGCAATTCTTGTATCAATTCTTGTATATATATATTCAGGATCTCGGCAACGGCTCCAACGATTTTGATGAAACTTGGCATACTAGATGTTTCGGGTCCAAAAAATCGATCTAGCTAGGTTTTATTTATAGAAAATGTTGTTTTGTCCGTGTTTTTAGCAAAATAAACAATGACATTAAATTTTAAAAGAATATGAATTCAAATTTCGTTGGCAACGTCATGAGTTACGATAGCTCAAGATGGGAAGGTGACAGGTTTTAATTTTGGTATTTTTTCAATCAAACAGCGTCGGTTCGAATCTCGGTGTTATTATTATGTATTCTCTTTTTGTAATTTTTTATATATTTTTCATTATTTATTTTTTATTTTTGAGTAATATATATATCTAAATAAATTCGATAAAAATATTCCGAGCGAAGCTCGGTCAACCAGATATTATACCTTTATACATGATGGCGTAAGTTATACATATAATAAACCATCATCAGGGTAATGAACAAGGTGACCAAACTCCTTATCTACAAATTAGTAGAGGTGGAGGTAAGGAGCAAACTGTCTTACAAAAAGTGTCCGACTTCAATCAAGATCGCGTTGCTGTACCAGGGAACCACCTTTTTTCAAAAAGCGCCAAAAGTAAACTTTCCAGTCAATCAAACCTTCAAACAATCAGCAAACTTCAAATCATCTCGTCGTTCATCATCATTTCAGCTCATATACGTCCCACTGATGGGCTCGAGCCTCCACAATACGGTAATTGACCCACCATATCACGCTGGTCAGGTCAAACGTGTTGTTATAGAGTTCTATTTCGAGTTTGTCTTCTCTTGCATAGATTTTTTATTTAGTCATCTTTTACGACACCTACAGGCAAGAAAGGGGGGTGATGAATTGTATTCTTACTTCGGTCACCACACGAATAGTACGGAAAAGTCATCTAAAACATTTAAATTCATTATACCCTCCACTACCCCAGCGCTATTTTGTAGACACTTTTTAAGACAGAAGGCCATATGTAATGCTCTGCAAAAGGCCATATGCTCCTTACCTATAGGTAAGGCGCACACTCACTCTTCATACAAACAAACTGGACGAAACGCCGTGGCATGTTATAAGATAGTGGCGTGCTCGTGTCCGGTATAATATCTAGCATCCTGATAGTAAGATAACCATAAAAGTTTACCTCGCGTAAGAAAAATTAAATTGGGTGTAATCTTTGTACATAAGACGCGACTCTGTAGCCATATACCAGACACTTTACAGTCGCCGTGTTATCACTAAGAAATTTCTGGCATAAAATGCAGTAATTTAGGCCAGACTGCTATCGAAGAAATTTCTAGAAGCGATCTGAAGAAATTCTCAGTGTGGAAGATCAAAAAGTGATTGTTTCTGAAATGACATGAGTAAGGATAATGTTGTTAATTTCTTAGTATGACCTGATTTTAGGGGTAAGAATAAGATTGAAGAGTAGATACATGGATTATATGTTTTTTTGTGGCTGGCCGTAGACTAGGCAATTACTTACAACATAGCAATTTTAAACATTTAAGTAACCATAAAATTAAGACCATAAACATTATATTAATGATTATCAATCGTATTCATATAATTAATTCTAAGATTACTAGAAACTTAAACACAGTGACTATTAAGTGGGTAAGGTAGTCTCATAAATTAATGATGGTGGAACGTTACGTTTTCTACTAATAAACCTTACCCGCTAAAGTTAATTAAATGGGTATATAATATTATTATAGCTGAAAATTAATCAATAATTTACTTGCATTAAATGCTTTGCTGGTAATAAATAAATTAAATTTCTCTTTTGTTTATCTAAATCCTTGTATGGATACATTAATGATGGCATAGGTAGATGATTATGACTCATATAGTAACAGAGAAAATAACAGAAAAAAAAAAACATATAGCAACGAGAACAGTGTAATCAATTTTACAATTTTATCACTTAAATAGTAAGTAGAGTAGTAAATAGTAAGTACACTTTTAAAATTTGCCACGTATTAATCGGTATAGTTGCCGTGTAGTAACGGAGAAAGAATACAATGCACCACGTCGTCTCCTGCCTCTGGGTGTCGTTAAAGACGACTAAGGGATTAAATATGGATGTAAAATCACAGCAAAAGAAGAAAAACTTGAACTGAAACCAATACGTCTGACCAGCCTGAAATAATAGGACAATTGTCTTCCCATTGTAGAGAGGGATTGCGCCCGACAGTAGGACATGGATGGAATAAAGTAAATTCGTATAATGTAGAGGGTATATAGGATGCAATCTGAAAGTGACACCAGTAGCAAAAAATCTAAATGTCGTCGATGAGATAAAAGTAACATAGCTAGGAGAGTACTAGTTATGAATATAGAAACTTTAATAGTAAGCTAAAAACTAAACAATGTCGGATAGAGTATGTGAATGGTGATATGAACGAAAGGGATTGAGGCAGTTGGTGCAGGCAAGACTTATGATAGACTAATGTTGAAGCGCCCATGCCCATGCGATGTAAGGGCTGAAGTAGAACTTATTAACGCGATAAAGTCTCACAAATTTACTCGGATATATTAATACTCAATTTTAAACCTAATGAATTTTGACAACATAATTTTTGATCCAAAATATCGGTAATTTTTAAAGGACCGTATAATTACAGTGTAGACGTTAAAGGCAAGTTTTCCTTTTTTATTCAATCATCAATATATTTTTTGTAATATTAATAAGTGGTATGTTGGTACCGCTATAACGTAATTAATCTTACATTATACGTTAAAAGCACAAATTTAGCATTTTATATGCATATGCAAGGAGATGGTTGTTATTCAGGTCCACAGGATATCATCATCTCAGATCATATACGTCTCACTCCTGAACTCGAGCGTTCTGCACAGTGGAAGTGAAATTGACCTACTATACGACTCAGCTCGCACGGGTTGGTATAGGATTTCATTCTCAGTTTCCATTGTCTTAATGAATAGGTGCGAAAGTATAAAATGAGTAAGAAATGGGTAATTAATGGATATGGAAGTGAAATATATATTTGAAACAATTTCACTAATATTATTTTGTATTATACTGTCGTCAAATTGAATGAATTCAAATTTAAAGATAACTGGGAATAACCGTTCGTGAATTTATCAATTCAAAGTCATTTTATTTTGTTAATTGTATCGTTTACTTTGATAAGTAAGATAATCTTCATAAGATTTTGTAACGGTTAATTTATTGAATAAATATAATAATAATCATCATCATCATCATACCAACTAATATAAGTCCCACTGTTGAGCTTGAGCCTCCTCCACAATAGAAGGGAAATTGACCCACTATAACTACCCTGATCAGACCTATCAGCATAGAGTTTTATTACGAGTTTTCCTTCTCTTACGTAGATGTTACATGCATATTTTATCGCTTAGTCGTCTTTTACGACACCCACGGGCAAGAGGGGGTGGCGAATTGTATTCTTACTCCGTCACCACCCGGACAAAAAATGTAGTAATCTTTATTCCTTAATACGACATATTTGTAATAGAACATATTATTAACATACAAAGCTAAAAAGCTAAATATGAATGAACGACAATTTAATTAAAATATATAATATGTTAACAATATCGTGATTTGAAATGAATATCGATTCATCCCAACCCTATTTATTGTTTTACAAAACCTTTGCCCAATATTTCAGTCGATTATAAATTCGATTCACCGATTATATCGAATACTGTGAAATAAGATACCACTAAATGAATTTTCTCTTCCATTATGGTTTCATTGCTAATCAACGGAAAATCGATTATATACTTATTTTTATAACTCAATAGATATCTATCTGGTCTGATATTTATTATGTGTTCGAAACTTTATTTGGAAGGACTATATGCGTACCTTATGCTATTTTCAACCATAAGTTTACATATTTCGTGCTATAATAGTGAAAGAAACTAAATTGGCATCCTGCCATCGTCATCCGAAATGTCGTGCATGCCTACTGTCAAATCTAATAAATAAATATTCCTACATTCTATTTGACTATTTAGAACCAAAGGATTAATTTGTTTCAGTGTAAACAAAAATCTTATTTACTTGCAATTTTTCTGTTCTATTTTATAAATAAGGATTTAGGGATTTTATCGCGTTTGTAAAGTGCCATCGAACACGCTAAAACCATCTGGGCAAATCATTCTAAAAAGATCCTGTGCGATGACAGAAAAAAAGAAATAATTCAAAGACGATTTATGCGTTTGTTGCTTGTTAACAAATCCTTTATTGTATAACAAATTCATATTTGTTCAACAAGTACTCATAGTATTGAACTAAGAAGTGAAATATATGACAAACAAGCAATCAAAGACGACAAATAAAGGCCACTATTTGACTTAAGTCTCCCCATCAGGAGAGAGATAATACCATAACAACCACGCTGGGCAGGCGGTTTGGTAGTTTCAACTTAGGAGTTTTACAGAAGAATACTGCTCGCTCCCTTGATACCCAATAGGAAGTAGGTAATATGTGGTGACATATAGAACTCTTAACCCATTACTACACGAGAAAAGTTGACATGTCAATAATAAAATAACAATTTTTAATGTGCTTTATGGTTTGGGCCAAAGAAATTAATCACATGACCTGATTTGATAATTACTAAACGTGGATATTATTAGAAAAATTTAACTGGTTATATTTTTAGACGAGACACAAGGAAGTGCGTCAAGACGTAACGTGGCACGCATTTATCGTAAATCTGTGTCATTAAGACGATGTGTTTGTGTATTTGTGTGTATATGTGTTTGTTTGAACGATTCTTGTCAACTTGTGTTACATAAGCTATGAAAATTAGACGCCGTGTGTTCACAAACAAACTGACACCATATACCTACCGATATATTAAAGACTAATGATGCTCATTAAAAATTAGCTTAGTTCAAATTTCTATTAGTGCCCATTTAACTTCGTTCCTGTTAGAATTTTGATTTTTTTTTTTTGTTAAATTAAGAGCTGTATTGTTATTTTTTTAATTTATAAGATACTATGTTTTAATTTATACCTTTAATAATATATCAACCAAAACTGTATTAAATTTAATGGAAAAAATTTTGTGTGCGAATCCAAATATATTCACAGAAATCAAATGTGAAACTTGATGTTTTGGTTTCAGTTGCTCTAATAAAGATCCGCTATATTACGTGTATAGACATTGGCCTGATACAATTTAACATAATGTACAAAGAGCAACAAAGTCAGCAATTGTAATATAATTTGCATAATGGTATATACTAGTCGAACCATTATCAACTTCCTTCATTCAGACCTAAACTTTCATGCCATTACCTTTAAAATGTCCAACTATCGTGTCTACTTACACAAGCCCATTAAGAATCCGTTGTAGAACATTAAATAAATAGATAAACGCAGTCCAGTAGTGCACAGATGGCTAAACGCGATAATCTGGGCCTATCTAGATACAGGCTGAATGTCACTGCGCCTGTGAAAGCCACACAAAATGGCGTAGGTAATTTCACTTGTCATACCGCAAATGACTTTTGTTCATCATTTAGAAAGTCAGCTGAATTGAATTAACTTGGACTAAATTGAAGCTTCAGGGAACTTTCCTTTGGATGTTTTCACACGGGTCGTTCTAAATTTATAATCGTGATAAAATTACACGTTTAAGGTTAAAAGTAAAATACAGAAATTAGGCACATGTATTTTGTGATCCCAAAAACCAGATGGAGTGATGGCATCTTGAAAGCCGCAGCACAGGACAGCCCTGTCTGGCATTCTCGAGTAGAACAGAGTCGGGTTGTTATAGGATTTTATCTCGAGTTTTACTTCTTCTTGCATGGATGGTATATGCATATTATTTCTCTTAGTCATCATTTACGACACTCACGGGCAAGAATGGGGGTGGTGAATTGTATTCTTATTCCGTCACCACACGGAGAATATATTCTCACACAGGTGAATTGAGTAACAGCGCTCTACTGGCAAACCAAGCGTGGTGATAATAGTATTGTTCTCATTCATGAAGCGATGGAATTGGATCAAAAACAGTGTATTGAAAGTTCTATATAATAAAAAGAAATGTGGTGTCTTGGGACACCAGGTAGGAACGAAGTTCCTTCGGCTAATGTAGAATCGACACAATTTGCAAAAAAAATCAAAATTCAGGGCTCTTTTAGTTGGTGTCCTTGTTCCGAACATTGTTAGTTTCTAATTATAAAATTTATTGTGACTAAACTATTGGTAGGCTCTTGAAATTTAGGTTTTTAGTATTAAATCGGTTCTACTGGAAATTCTATGAGGTTTGTCAAAAATTCGGAGTTCCTGCGGTCAAAGATGACTGATTTATGGCAGTTTGGGGTTTGAACGATGTTTCACATCAAAAAAGGGGGAGAGGAATGGGGAAGTTTCTAATGGGGGGTAGGGGTAATCCGGGCGGCAATGTAAGGTGCAAGAGGGGTCAAAATTTCTATCAAAAATGGTCTAGCACTTATAGTTTTTGAGATACGGCGGTCAAAACAATTGTAGGTTGAACGATGTTTCACATCAAAAGAAGGAGGGGGGGAGCTAAGTTTCTAATGGGGGTTAGGGGTAGTCTGGGCGGCAATGTAGGGTGCAAGGGGGATCACAGTTTCTATCAAAAAAGGGGGGCGAGGGAAGTTTCTAATGGGGGGTAGGGGTAGTCCGGGCGGCAATGTGCGGTGCAAGGGGGGTCAAAATTTCTATCAAAAATGGTCTAGCACTTATAGTTTTTGAGATACGGCGGTCAAAACAATTGTAGGTTGAACGATGTTTCACATCAAAAGAAGGGGGGGGGGGAGGTAAGTTTCTAATGGGGGGTAGGGGTAGTCCGGGCGGCAATGTAAGGTGCAAGAGGGGTCAAAATTACTATCAAAAATGGTCTAGCACTTATAGTTTTTGAGATACGGCGGTCAAAACAATTGTAGATTGAACGATGTTTCACATCAAAAGAAGGAGGGGGGGAGCTAAGTTTCTAATGGGGGTTAGGGGTAGTCCGGGCGGCAATGTAGGGTGCAAGGGGGATCACAATTTCTATCAAAAAAGGGGGGCGAGGGAAGTTTCTAATGGGGGTTCTAATGGGGGGTAGGGGTAGTCCGGGCGGCAATGTGCGGTGCAAGGGGGGTCAAAATTTCTATCAAAAATGGTCTAGCACTTATAGTTTTTGAGATACGGCGGTCAAAACAATTTCGTCTCATTTAACGGTTTTATTCCACGCACTTTTTCTTACGGTTTTATTCCACGCACTTTTTCTTACGGTTTTATTTTTACGGTTTTACTATCACATTTTTTTCAGTTCGGTCGCGCAGCAAAATCCCTATCTCCTCCAAGCCTGCCGTAAGGAACTTCGTTCCAAAAGTAAAATTTTCATTATATTTATTTGAACCAAATAAAAACTATTAGCCATTATTCTACATTACCAATTTCATTCAGCATTTCTGAGATATTGAAGTGAAATGTCAGCGTTACAAACTCTCATGTAGCATACCTGCGAACAAATAAAAAGAAATCATTTTTAAGAATGCAAATACTTAAATATTAGCAACTCATTTAAAATATCGCATTTCTTAACATTGCCAACCTTGTGAATGTTCGGTAAAGCAAATTGTAAATAATCAAGAACTTCCGTTTGCAATATAGAATACAGCAACATAATTTATATTTATTTATTTAACGAGAGAAACTATCGGATATATTATACGACAAATGTTTTGAAGCAAATATTCACTCGATCAAACACACTGACGAAAATAATTTACAACAAATATAAAGCAAATTTTTGTTGGAATATACACTACGTTTTCAGAGAATGCTTTATATTTTTCGTATTTTAATTTTTTTAAGTGGAATCTTCTATAGGCAGGTTTGAATGGTGAGTAAATTCATGTGAGTTGTCATCGACATAGTCAGGTGACATATTAACGCAAACGTAGCTATATCAATGTCACTATATCTATTCCGATAGATTTCAAAACCAAATAAATGTAAGTCTTAATTTATTTCAAAAATAAGAACTGATTGTTAGTAGTTTTAAGTTTATACTTCTGTCCTCATGGCTACTTTGTGTTTTGTTTTATTGCCTTTGGTAGCAAACGAAATCATTTGATGGTAAGTGGTAACGGCCGGTCGTGGACTTCAAGACCAGACGTATATATCTCAGAATACGATTACGAACCCGAGATCTTACGAGCGACGTCGCATACTAAGGCTAAGGAGGAACGAAGCATTCATTTTTTATATTACCTAAATGATTTCCAATGTTTATATCAGCACTATCCATCTATCAGCTTAACAATATTCCTAACAAACAGTCTCACTTCTTTCACTGTAGGTGGAAATTGACTTACTATGTCACGTTGGTCAGAAGTGATGACATACGGTTTTATGTAGTTTTCCTTCTCTTCCTTCGATATTACCCAGATATTCCTTAGTTCTTCTCCTTAAAGCGCACATGCAAATCCTTCGGTAATAAATTATTTTCTTCGGTCACCACAGACAATTCTTTATTTAACATACAATGATTTCGTTACTCTACAAAATTGTAAACATACAGGTACATGTTCGTAACCCGGAAATACCAACGTTATTTATAGTTCGAACACCAAAGTCTAGCTTTAGCCAAACGGTAACCTTTCAGAAGCAAATAACTGCATAATATATGGACTTATGATAATGATGTTAAAATATTTCCATAATAGAACTGAATTTATGCTGGCAGGGTAGATAATTTTATGACAATATCATCCCGAACGGTGGTCTGAAATGACAAGTGACATTTTTTATTGCTGTTGATGGCAAACAAGCAAACAGCTCACCTGATGGAAAGTGCTATTGTCGCTCATATACCTTTGTTAGTCCGCTGCCTACCGTAAAGAAAGTGAAGGGAGTGTGAATGTGTGCAGTGAGATTTAGTAACACTAAAGGCATCTACAAAACCCACCACAGACAAACACTCTCAGAAGGTTGGCCTGCCAGTTCTCACGCTCACTGAAGTGCAGTAACAAACTGCTACAACTCACACGATCTTCTGCCAGAGTGTCGTATCACCCTGGACAGACAGGCCCGCAGCTATAAACAGAAAACTGTCGACAGTGTGGTCCTACTACATATGACATTATGAGACCTCATAATCCAACAAGCAAATGCTCTTCACCCTTAGATCAGACCACTGTTACATTTTCTTTTTCAATACAGTGGACAGTAGAATTTCAGATTACTAATCAAACAATTGAATTTACTGTATCTTTTTAATGAAAAATATTCTTTTGAAACATATTTTCAGGAGAACATACGCCATTCCAAATGTAGAAAACCGTGTGGTCACGGGTTAAGATACAATTTACGGTCTGAACTGGAACGCGGTCGCAGCCTTCTGCGAGGTAGTAGTCTCACGGAAGGGGGCGGCGGAGCGCGCGCGGGAAGTACGCCTCCACGACGAGGCGATCCGCCGCCGGCGACTGGGGCGGCACAGGCGCGATTACCTGCGCCTGATGCCACCCTAGCCGAGGCCGCGGCTGACTGGACTGGGGATTTAGTCCGTCACCCGCCGAGAGGCCGACCACGCGTCGGCAACCGAAGTCCCCGAGGGGGGGGACGTAGAGAAGAGAGGATACTCCCCAGGGGTATTCTGTCGGGCCGACCACTGAAGACTTACTGTTACTCTGCACCGGTGGTCAGCCCAACAACGAAGGCGATGTGCCACGGGTGGGTTACGTGGCCGTGCGCCGCCCCTGTCACCCCGGATGGAGCCAGGTGGCGCGTGTGCTGACCGTAGCCCCAGCACCCCAAAGAAAAAAAGGATACAATTTAAGGTGCCTATCTTACCCATGAGAATTGTAAAAGACGAATAAGGAGTAAATATCCAGAATAGGTTTTATGTCAAATTTTCCTTCTCTTGCATCTAATGATATAAAACCTTATGCTAACCCACTGACCAGCACGGTATAGTAGGACAATTATCCTTCCAATATGGCGGAAGCCCAAAATAGGCAGGGGAAATTGTTCATACAAGTTCCGCTGAGGAGAAGAAGCAGGTATAAAAGAACCTAAACGTATTTACAGTACTATATTTTGAAGTAATATATCGGATTAAGTTCGCAATTTATATGGCGATACTAAGCGACTATTGGTAGTAAATCAAAGTTGAATCGGCGCACGCGCACGCACTGTGCACGGCCCGTAACAGACTTCGCCGCAGTAGATTGCTGTAACTTAACCGATTATATCGCTCAATAACAGTACCGGCATGTATATTGAGTTTAATATTAATAATATGTACATATGTCTTTTCCGTGTGGTGACATGTAACATCTATGCAAGAGAAGGAAAACTCGAAATAAAACCCACAGGTCTACGTCTGACCAGCGAGGTAATTATACCAATGGGAGGCAAATTAACCTACTAAGGTCAATTTGCCTCCTATCTTGAAGGAGGCTCGAGCCCATCAATGGGACGTATGTATATAAGCTGTGATGATAATGATGATGATGACATATGTCTACTTTATAGAGAAAATATTGAAGTTGTATATATTCCGTGGGATTCGAATGCCCAACACAGGCACGGTACTGTTTTAACCAATACGCCATCTGTGCAGTCGATATGATATTATCAAGTTTTTAATAAAATGCTATTATGAATATAATAATGAATGAATAAACTGCATTGTTTTATGTTATCGCTTCGATATCCTGACGGATTATTATAACAGGAAGATTATCTTCCTGTTTACTACTGCATTGGTATTGTTTTATGCATTATGTTTATCTACGTGTTATCATATTTGTATTATCATATCAAGTGTTTATGTTTTCGTAATTTGCCGTACACATAATTTACTCGTAAAAATAATATGAAACCTTTACTTCTACCTTATTATTCAGTGAAAGAAAATTATTTCATACTGTTAGGCTAGCTACTACCGGGCTTTGACCTTCTCCATCCTCCTCCATTAGGAAGAAAATTTACCTACTATCAAAATTTACCTAGGCGGGTTGGTATAGGGTTACTACTACTACCTATCGTGCCAAATATCGTAGGTTCGTTTTCCACGCAGCACACCACTTTGCGCGATCCAGAAATTGTGGTTATGAGTTTGAATTGAATTTTTTTTGGGAAGTCCCCTGCAATACAAAGTTAATTTCCTTAGTGCAAGGTGCTGTCTAGGCACGGCCACCACGTAAGGGCGCTGCGCCGACGAGAACGAAAGTCGCCAGAGTATCAACTCGAGATGGTATGAACGGGTAACCCTCTGGAGGGGCCACTGAGGGAAACTTACTGTGCCACCCCCTTTTTTTGTGGTGGGATACGGTTAATACACCGCCGCCCGGCTCCGTCCGGGGCGACATAGGGGCGGCGCGGGGCCCCGTAACCCACCCATGGCACGTCGCCTACGTCGTTGGGCCTACCACCGGTGCAGAGTAACTTGTCTTCAATGGTCGGCCCGACGGAATACCCCGATCGCGGGGTAGTACCGTCCCCTTACGACGTCCCCTCTCGGGGACGTAGGTTACCGACGCGCGGTCAGCCTCTTGACGGGTGACGGACTAAATCCCCGGTTCAGTCACCCGCTGCCTCGGCTAGGGCGGCATCAGGTGCAGGTAATTGAGCCTGCGCCGCCCCAGTCGCGTCCTACACTGCGTCGTCCGATACGTGGTCGCCACTCAAAAACTTTTCTTCCCCAGCGGTTGTCGGTTTGTCCAGCGACGTGGCCTGCCCATTGCCACCTCAGCGTGCTAATTCTTCGTGCTATGTCGGTTAACATAATAATATTCATAATTGAAGGAAATTTTGAATTATTATACCACGTTGAAGAGGCCAATTGGCGTAAGATTTTATTTCGAGTTTTCTTTCCTTTGTAATGATATCATTTTAGTTAGTTACATTTTATCTTTATGTTAGTCATATCTTACGTCACCAACAGGAAAGAAAAGAGTTGTAATATAATTAATTTATACTCAAATCACCAAACGCATATTTTTCATATCTAGAATTTATTTAACTAATATATAAACATCACAAAAGTATTTCGTTAATTGACGCAAGTCTACTCAGAAACTGTACTAATTGTGTTCTCCTTTTAAAGAAAGAATTAGTAGATAGACTGGATTGCCTAAACTACCTTATAGTGATTTATTATTTTATTAGACTAAGTAACAAATCAAAATTCTATGACTACAAACTACCTTAGGCAGCATATATATCGTTAACCTTTTATCTTCTGTATCTCTCGGACAGCAATCTATCAATTGGACCACAATAACATTATTTGCTTGTAGCATACAAATACCGATATTAACTTTTGCCTCTATTTATCACAATGAATATTATTTACTTATGAAATAAATTTCTCTATATTGGTTCATACAATAAATTAAAATGGTACATAGCATTATTGTTTAAATACGAGTTAATATAGAGAAATTATTACATAGATATTGCTTAACTGCACAGAAATGTTTGATCGCCATACAGGTTTAAAAACTTTAATATTTTCTACCAACCGAAACGCTCTCATGCTAATAAATGCGACTCGGGCGGCGCGGGCGCGAGGACTTGCGCCAAGTGCCGCCCTAGCCGAGGCCGCGGGTGACCGGACCGGGGATTTAGTCTGTAGGATAGTCTGTCACCTGCGGAGACGCTGACCGCGCGACGACGACCGACGTCCCGGAAAAGGGACGTCGAGAGGAGAGGGTACCCCGCGGGATATTCCGTCGGGCCGATTACGGAGGACAAGGAACTCGGTACCGGTAGTCAGCCCAACGACAAAGGCGACGTGCTACGGGTGGGTTATGGGGTCGCGCGCTGGCCCTCTGGCGGGCGCCCCGGACGGAGCCGGGCGGTGGGTGCGCTGAATATAGCTCACCCCAAAAAAAAGGTAATAAATATAAGACTTTTTAGCAGGCCTCGTAGACTTAGGGATAGTTAGAAACATAATAAGGCAACATGTCGTAATTTATCTTTATGTTCCATGTAATAGAGAATTCATGCTTACACGAATTATCTAAATACAAATCCCGAGAGCTTTACCCAATCCAGGTTTTGCAACTAGAATCTTGTTGCAGGAAACCTTTCTTCTGCAACGGTTGTCGGTTCAGAGAGCGGTGTGGCCTCCTCACTGCCATTTTTTCAGGTTATGTCGGTAAATATATTATTTATGATTCATAGTTTAACATAACGCTGTTAACAGCTTCAGTTGAGAGCAATATAGTAAGCACGCACTCACACTGAATTTTAAAAAATATGAGCGACTCAAAAATTATTTTCAATTATTTAAAGAGCAATTTTAAAGTTTTACGAGTGTTGTGACTACGCACGTAAACGTATTTTATATTTCATGATAGCGTTACGGACACCATGCTGTGATTTATTTTTTCTTTTAATTGTATTTATTATTATCGAACATGGGACAGGTTTAAGGTTAAACGATATTAAAATATATATAATAAGCAGAGAGTCTTCCTTTTTTCTTAAAAAACGCTTTTTATTTTATATTTACTTGTGGTATGAGAAGTACGATTCAAGAACGATCGTTGACTAAATTTGTTAAAAAATATGAGATAAAGTTGTAATATTGTTATCTTAGACGTTAAGATATGCTTCATCACCATAGCTCATATACGTCCCGTTACTAGGCTCGCGCCTCTCCCACCTACTAAAGCACGCTGGTCAGACGCGTTGGTATATGGCTTTATTTCGAATTTTCCTTCTCATGCATAAATGTTACCTGCATATTACATTTTCGTAGACGTCTTTTACGATACCTACGGGCAACAGAGAGGGTGGTGAATTGTATTCTTACACCATCACTACATGGAAAGGTATTGTTCGCCACTAAAGGTAGTCTTCATTATCGAAGAGGCCCACGATTAGTAGTAGGATAATATAGGAAGAATAATGTCTGAAAAAGATTCAATAAATACAACTATAGCAATATTTGTTAAATTACAATACGAACAGAAATCGAGCAGCAGTTAACATCGGTATCAAAACATAAAATATTACGCCATTAAAGTCACGTAGAAATGTTAAATTTTATAAAAAATATCTTATGATAAATAAGAATGATGACAGAGTTCATGTTATATCATTTTTTACGAACTGTGAAATTAAGTAGAACAACATAATTTACTTTTTCAAACATATTAAATCTTTTACCAGCTTGTATGTTTTTAGATGAGATTTATTAGAATTAGATGAAAGTGTTTTATTGGTTTCAGTAGTAGGTCGTGACAGACGATCAGAAAGGATGTGCATAGCGAACATTCCTGACCACTATCTTACTTTCACTTATAGAAATGCTTCTTAGATTAAGTATTGCATAATTATATGTAGGCTAATAATGGAACCAGTTACTGTTTAGGTATTAGAATCTAACTGGAGATAAATTTGCGCTATTTTTTTCGCTTAGGAATTAGTAATGTAACTTGCGACTTTCGCAGTTTTTAATATCTGACACAAAAAGAGGTATCTTATAAGTTTAGCTTGTCTCTGTGTCTGTGCATATGTACGTGTGTGTTTGTCTGTGGCATCGTCTTAAACATATGGTACGATTATGATGCGGTTTCTTGCGTTTTAAAGTTGATCTGCTGATCGAAATGGTTCTTATCCACAATTTATGAATATCTGTTCAGGCGTATCAAGGTATGTAGCTACTGCAGGGATCTTAAACGCATAATGAGTGAATACTCATGATGCGCTTAAGATCCACTGATCATTGAGCTCACAGGTAGGAGCCGAAATACTGGATTGAACAAAAGCAAATCCATCAAGTTTGGATTCAATAGATTTGTCTTAACTAGTTCTGTTTATTTATATAGATGACGAGGACGTAATACTTACACAAGCTAGTGTTTTTTTTTATTTAGGAGTGTGATGTAATATATATTTTTTTTAATTAAGTAATAATTAAAAAAAATATATATTACATCTAACTACGCGCTAGCTCTGAAATGTACCCATATTGATATTAACTTAAGCGCTGTACTCATTAAAACGAATTAAATTTGAGCTTGACTACAAACATTTTGTAATAGAACAGGAACACCCAACACAAATTTACTTCACTACGTCAATCTAAATCATTCTCCAATCCATCGAAATACACATTAAACTTAACTTTATCGAAATCGGTCCACCCGTTTAGGAATTCAGTAATATATACACAGATAGAAGAATTATAATTATATATATATAAATATATAATATAAATAACAATGTAATATAAATATATATTACAATTTTTTTAATTAATTATAATTTTATTCAATTTAGTTTCTCGTTATTTTCTTGACTGGGTAGGTAGTATAACCGTACACGCATATTAAAAGCCTAGTTGAATAATGTTGGACGTAGCGATAAGTGTGATAGGGTCATATGACCCTATATGCCACCCTATATATACAAACATGTATATATATATACAAACTAATCAAGGTTCAATAAACACTACCTACTTAATTTTTATCCTCTAGCCCTTGTAAAAGATATTACTTACTGCCTAATGGAAAGCGTCAAGCGTTACGGTTATTCAATTAGATGACGAAATAATGTCTATCAATAACGAAATCATTTCATCAGAATTTGAAATGGGGCATAGGGAGCACTTTCTGCTCTAGAGGCTGCTCATTGCATAAGAGTATTTACTTTCCTTATCTCCTATCATACCTTCATCGTAAACCCATGTTCGCGTGGTACATAGATTAAAAGGGGTGACCCTCTCGTCCTATCCTTAATTTCAAAATAATTGGTATATAGGTCATATCCAATACAATGTAAATGATAAAGGAAAATAAGGCAAAAGTCATCGTCCTACAATTCCCATTGACAAAACAAATTGCTAGTGGCTTATCTGTCGCGATCGGCATGCGATGTACATGCCCTGCCATCCGACACCCGCCACGCATTATTCGCAACAAAGCACATTTTGTATCAACAGTCCTTTTTTGCTTTTAACAGCCTGCTACTTTACTTTTTATGCATTATCCATTGCCTTTTATAATGTAATGTTGGCTTGAAAAACAATGCCAGTATCCTTAAGTGTCTACTACGAATAAAGACCAAATAAAAACTAGAATAAAAAATATAATCTGGTCAGTAGGCATCGCGATGCACGTACTTTAATGCTTTTTATAACCTAGAACTTCTCAGAAGCCGATAAGATGATTGTAAAAACTTATAAATACTATGCAAAAAAAACTATAGGAAAAATTCTTTACATTTAGACAGAAAAAAAGCTTGATGCTCATTAGAACGTCGGCGTGCTAAAACATGGTTCTAACCCTTTCCATTCCAATGTCGAGTGTCACTCGACACTGATTTTGTTCCACTAGCTCCACTGTCGATACTCGACATGGTGTAATACCTCTTTTTGCGGAAAATTTTAAAACAGGAGGGATTTTTGTTACTAAAATGTTGGAATCACGAATGAATGAAACATATTCTAGAATCGTAAGATACTATAATTCAATTAAATTTTATCGATGCTACATAATAAAACTAGTTGTTATCGCACCGTTATATGTTCGCGTCGTAAACAACTTATCTCTGTGCACCATCGTGTTTGTTTTCATGCAAAGACCTGTAATGTCATGTATGGTGTGAATTTTCCTGGCGGATACGACTGTGACTGAATCAATTCACTGTGGCGCACGGACACGGATTGATGGTGCAACAAGTAACGCGTTTTGAAAGTAGTGATCGGTCGATTATAATTGCATATAAGTATAATAACCCTCCATACTGTCATGCATGAAAAAATAGAGCAAAAGGTGTCTAAAAGGTCAATAACCGAAAATATAGATCTAATTGAAAACGAATTTGAGAGTAGTGACGATGAGGACTATATGAGAGAGTTGGACAATGTATTTGAAACCTTTCAATGCGAAGACGAGTGTGAAAATGAAGATAATATTTCTTAAGTTACTGGACCATCGAGGAGGAGAAAATCTGATCTAGGACCATTGGCTGCCACCGTAACAGACTCGGATTCTTCCGACGATATTTTTCGAAGAAGGCCCAGATTTCGTAGAATTAGTAGTGATGAAAGTGTTTGTGATATTCCGGTTGCAGACCATTCTTCGTGGGTGGATGTTTCAAAGCAAGATAATTATTATCCAAATATTGATTTTACAACAGGCAGTAAAGTTACTGGCCCTCAAATTCCAGTATTTTGTAGTACGCCTCTTCAATTTTTTCAATTATTTTTTACCGATGAACTAATAAGGAAAATTGTATCCGAAACAAATAAATATGCTGCTAATATTTTAGCTACAAAAAATATATCTAAATATTCTATTTGGAAAACATGGACGAGATGTGAATGAAATTGAAATGAAAGCATTTTTGGGTGTTGTAATCAACATGGGTCTCATCGAAGTTCCAGAATTGCAAGATTATTGGAGTCAAGCTTTCCATTCCAATATTCCATTTTTTGGCAGGATTTTTTCGCGAAGAAGATTTATGCAGATATTTTGGACATTGCATCTAGAAACAATACCAACAAAGAATCAGGGGCCCATCACTAGAACACAAAAGGTGAACAATTTCCTTATGTAGGTATATCGAATCCAAATGTAGACAACATTTTGTACCTGACAAATATTTATCAATAGATGAATCGACTGTAGGTTTCAAGGGTAGAATTTCATTCTTGGCATATAATCCAAAGAAGCCTACCAAATGGGGACTACGCGTTTATGTGTTAGCTGATTCCCAGACAAGCTACATCTATTCTTTTGTTCCATATTATGGAAAAATAACAACTGATGGACTAATAAAGCCAGAATTATCATTTACCAGTAGAATTGTATTACATCTATACAATAATCTACTCACGTATATACCTGAAGCTGCAGGATATCACATATTTACAGATCGATTTTATACTAACTTAATTTTGGCTAAGGAATTATTTGAAAATAAATGCTTTTTGACCGGCACAATTATGCCTAAGCGAAAAGGACTACCACAAGAAATAAAAAAACCCAAGTTACCGAGAGGAAAAACAATTGCTTTTCGCAAAGGCAATACCCTTTCACTAGCTTGGTGTGATACCAGAGTAGTGACACTGCTAAGCACTTTTTATACATCCGATTCACAAACTATCCAAAGGAGACTTGCAAAAGCAAAAAGAGGAAACATAGGAAGTCGTACGCCAAATAAAACAATACGAACGGAAGTAAAAAAACCTATCGTTATAGTTAATTATAATGAATACATGAGTGGTGTTGATGTGGCCGATCAATATACTTCTTCGTACTGCTTTTTAAGAAAAACACTCAAGTGGTGGAGAAAACTATTTTTCTGGGGACTAGAGGTCTCTATTATAAATTCATATGTGTTGTATAAAGACTGGAGTGTAAGAAATGGAAAAGTAGCAATGAGTCGTAAGAAGTACAGACAAACTTTGCTCATGTCACTCATTAGAGACTTTAGGGCACCCGAAACAAGTCGCAGAACTAAGGTTGCGGCAGATACAGAACAACGTCTCAATAGAACCCCTCACTTTATTTATTTACAACCTGGGGGGAAGCACAAGGATTGTGCTGTGTGTTCCAACCGAAAAATAAAAGGGGGGAGAAAAGAAACATGCTATTTTTGCAAAACATGTGAGACAAAACCTTCGCTTCATCCTGGGATTTGTATCGAAAAATACCATACCAAAAGAGATTATAAAGATTAAAATTTAGGATTTTAATATAGTATCATGTAATTACTCATAAAATAAAGTTTATTAAATAAGAAAAATTCGTTTTTTTTTACAAAATACACAAAAAACACTAAAAGTAAAAAAACGTAATTTTAGCGTGGAGCTGGTGGAATAAAAACAAAAACAGCCTTGGAGTGGAAAGGGCTAAGTTAGTCACGCCCATTCTTACATGGATTTTCATATTCCAATTTTGTGGAGAAATGCAGAGCACATGCCTCTCGATGGCACGCCGTGCGACTTTGAACTTCCTTATGTTAACACCCATACATTGTTTTTTCAACACCTTTGTTTTAAGACGCTGCGGAATATTGAACTAACAATCCTAACTTTATTAAACGCTATCAAGCTGAGCTGGAGTCGTACTAGTAACTTAGAGTAAGAAATCAGTACCCGAAGCAAGATTTACTTAACTGAACTCTGTCTAAGGTAAAAATAGTAATCGACAATGACACGCTTCGCTTACCTTCCACGCTTCCCATTGTCTGGTGCTTGCTAATTCGTAGAGGGCAACATTTGTCTTTCACCATATGGTGTTGATTTAATTTTATATCATCACCAAATTAATACTTTTGTTGTGGAACCTACAGATGTTTCCATAAATATTGAGATAACAATAAAACCTTAAAAAAAGCTCTAATTTTAATTGTATCGTTAAAATCCCTGAGTCAAATTTAAGTGTGGCTGCAAATACCAACTGTAGTTAAAACGAAACCAATTCTATTCCACATAAATTCCAGCGATGCACCAAAACGAGAATGAATACAGCAAAAAGCATTCCGCTATATTCTTTCGTAGTGATGAATAAAACATATGCCGAAAACGTACCACGACTGAATACGTACCACGGTACCATTTTGGAGCAATACGAAGCATCGTAAATCATTTCTTCTTGCGAGCATGCTTGTGTACTTATGTACATAATATGTATATACATACACTTCCGTGAATGAGCTGACGACTTGTCGGATTACGAAGTTCTAAAAGATTGAAATATCGGTTGTGGTTTTAGTTCCTGATATTAAAAATACACCGTAATATTTAAGTGCATTGAAAAATACTATTTCGAATTAGCTGATCTGATCTGTCTACGGCTTAACTTAACATTTAGTTGTGTCACCGATTTGAAGTAATTTATTTTGAATAATTACTTTTCTGTGTTGTAGCTGCGTACACTACCAACCTTTAAATTGCTTGTGGGTGTAACAAAAGACGACTAAGAATTTTTTCTCGATCTGGACCAACTCCATCTCATGTTAACAATTACATTCCCAAGTAAAGTTGACATCAGCCAGGCGGTTCGTCATAAAACTATTGCCAAAACTTATGCAATATGTATTATGAAAGAAGAGTACCTATTGCGCTGACCTCAAGTAAGATAAGAGCGAGGTGATGATGACTTTTATGTTATATTTGCATACATTGGTGATTTTATTGATGTTGTTGACATGATTATAAGGATTTAAGTAAGAAAAAATACCAGATTATCTTCCTAAAACATCTCTATCTTCTGGTCCCTTTCGGGATGTCACGCGGTACTCTTACGCGGTAGGTTTTATTATGGGACGTTCCATATGTTTATTTTTAGCTAATTTGTGATTTCAACTGCGCATACACTTTGTCAATATCAGTCTATAGATATCTACTATCAAAAAAGGCCTCGGCAAGGCATGAAAATACTATAATAACCACGTTCTGCAGGGAGTTTGGCAATTGTAGTGGATCGTAAAATTATAAAGGGCGCCACCACCCATTTTCCTAGTGACGGCTCAACTTTTACCAATACTTTGCCAGATAAATTTTATGTTTGACCCGTCACTACATTGGATACAATTAAATATCTCAATTAAACAATTATATAAAAGTCAATATTTCCTTTTTCATTTAGAACTCAACATATGTCAGTCTCCTCTCATTACCAATGACATATCATTGAGCGCTAAGTGTTGTTGATAAAACGAATACGACTGGAAATATAAAATATTTAATTCGCTTCTTGCATGTCAGTTTAATAACATATGGCATTTTTATGCGCAGTTAATTTCATTTGGGTGGTCGAGAGGTCGTAATCGTTACAAGTAAACAGTGAGTTGCATTTGTTTAAAATGATAAATCATTTTATTTAGTTTTAAAATTATACGCCCTTTGATTGGATTTTAAATTAATGTACGGCCAAAATTCTCACGTAGTTCTATGATCATGCTACTGATAGTTTTCTGTATGCAGCCATAAACGGGTCGTCTTATCCGGGGTACACACATAATAAATAAATAAAAAATATCATTTAGCGTTGTAGAAAAAGGCTTTATCTATAAAATATTAATCAATTAATATCAAAGGTATATAAAATCCTAAAAATAATACAACCTTTTAGACTTTGGACGCGCCCTTAACAAACAATAGGATAAATTGAATTTTCTGGCAGAGTCAACACATCTGTGACAGCTCACATCCACTCATTCAAATATCATTATCATTATTTATATTTTTATTTATGTATGTATATGTATTTATATATATTCATAGAGTATATATGTATTGTGTTATAGTAATTATATATAAATGATTTATTACGCGACATCGTTAACCACCTTGTATTGCACCTGCCTGACATTATTTCTGCTCCACCCTAGGTCGGCTGGTAGAGAATGCCTATGGCATTAAGTCCGCCTTGTGCGTTTGTTTGTGCAAAAGTTATAAATAAATGCCTTAAGAGATTTGTACCGAAACGCGGTGATTGAAATGAAAGGGGGCCTTCCTTTAGATATGGAATTCAATACAATATAAAGTCACCTGATTAACGGAAGGGTTACTTTGAAATTTTACATTCGTATTAAAGTAAATTATAATAAAATAGTAAACATGGTATTTTTCTATAGAAAATTTACTGCCTGTTATATTTTAAATTAGTATCCAAATTTTATATTACTTGCAGCTCTTGACCTTGGAATAATTATGTAGGTAGTTCCGGCTTATTTTGGTAAGCTATGGTTTCGACAAACCGCGGCCAATCCGTCCTGAGCGACGGATGGGCGAAGTGCGGCCCCATAAAATGAACAAATATCCCCTAAAAGTACAAACATGAACAAATTGCTGACCAACACTGTGCGTGAAATGAGCTTCCTGCTACTTTTATTTATA
Source organism: Lymantria dispar (assembly GCA_032191425.1). Classification (NCBI taxonomy): domain Eukaryota; kingdom Metazoa; phylum Arthropoda; class Insecta; order Lepidoptera; family Erebidae; genus Lymantria; species Lymantria dispar. The sequence goes on from CM063444.1 coordinate 31,664,039, forward strand.
GTAATTATTCTTTGTAAAATTATATCCAACGCTTAATTTGTCAACAGTTATTATGTTCTTGTTAAAAACAAAGGATCTCCATAAAAATCCCCGTCAACTAAGTCACACAATAAAACCTCTCACGAAAAGGGCTAAGTGATGAAAGCAAGAGTAATTTCTCAACATCGTTATTGTACCCTCTAAATAGGCATGCGTCCCTGATGGTACTAGATATGCTAATATGTGTGTTTACCTAATAAACTAAGCTCAATGGAGGTCTTTAAGCAAATTAGTAAACCTTTGCGTAACATACGCACTTTCGCCGTTCTCTATCATCGTAGACCAACTAAATCTAATAGGATGACAAAACCAGCATCAACTTGGCACACTTACTTATTATTGACGATAAAATCCTATTACGTTATTATATTATTAGTAATAATAAGTAAATTTTTAGATTATTATTACTATGGTGAAGTAACTATTTCGATTAAATTTGGTATCTTTATTGGTATATGAATTCTTATGGCATTTGATGGATCCGTTATTTAATATTTGGCGCTTACTCATTTCTGTATATTATAAATATAAAATAAAAAATATATGACGGTTTTTATTACAGCAAATAGACGCTAAAACTATTTTTTATACATTACAGCAAATAGATATAATAAATATTATTATTTCTATTACGTTGAACTCCATTGAAATATATCAATAAAAGTGAAAAAAATTATACTTTATGAAACTAAACTGCAATGTTACATAAGCTTGCGCAAAATAAAGTAATAAATCGACTTCCCAGGTGGCGAAGAGTTGTTTCAGTACCGATCTCCCAATGTCCCTCGCGACACAAGGATTTATTCCTTTGTGCAGGCTGTTGCTTTAAAAATATAACTAATTTTAAAAATGTTTGTCTACAATATAGATAGTTTAAAAGACTAATCTAGATATCGTTCGCCTGTCGATACACGTATACATCAGTAGGTATAAGGTAAGAGAAACTTATTCCAGTTTTCAAGATCGCCAGCTAAATTTGAGGTAACACTGGAATACCCGACAGACATAGGAACGCCACATTAAATAATTATGATTTTTTAAATTAAACATACATTTTTTATTTTCGTATGGTGACAGATCAAGAATACAATTCACAATCCTCTATCTTCCCCGGGGGTGTTTTAAAAGACGACTCATTGATACATTGTGCATAAAATATATTTGCAAGAAATGAAAAATTCGAAATAAAATCTAATCTCAACTCGTTTGACCCCTGTGGTATGGTAGGTCGATTACCCTCCAGTTGTGGAGAGGGCTCGAGCCCAGCAGTGGGACGTATGTAAGCTGAGATGACGATGATGTATTTGGTGATTGAATAATTATTTTTAACATATTTATGGTTGCCATAATTTTTGCATAATAATATTTTTTACGTGCAATAAATATTAAATAAAAATAATTATGACAACCATAAAATAATGATCCCTATTCCAACACCTCCGACCAGCGAAGAGTGGTAGTTCAATTCCCGTTCCATTATGGAGAAGGTCTAAGCCCAATACTGTAATACCCAATACCCCTACATATATAAGCTGAGATGATGATGATGATAAAAATATAATTAAAAACCGTGTAAATTAATATTTTCTATTCTTTCTATCTACATAATAAAATTACCACTCAAAATTATGTTGTTAATTGTACAGTAAATCAAATTACAAGAATTACGATGGCGTTGGCAAAATGAATAGAACTTTATCACAAGTGAACATCTGCACTTAAAGATACGGAACATCTTAACATTGCGATATGAATAGACATTTAATGCAAACTTGGTTACGCACCAAGTTATTTTCGTTTTATAACAGATTCTTGAAAAGGCTAACAAGATCATTATCAAACAACAATAGAGTGCTAGTGCTTAAAATAAATTTTCCTTTAAGGCAAGTCTTAAATATGTAAAACCGGTTTAGTTAAGCTGATGGTTATGGATCATAATCATACTGGTAAGTATAGCGACATAATCATATAAAATAATACCCAATACCTTAATTATTGTCAATCATTTTTGGATCGTAAATCTAGCCTAACCGATTTCAAAAAAACATTACTTTTCCACGGCACAAATGCCCCTTATCTTCCTCCATGCCCCCTTACTTTCATTCACAGGAAAAGAAAACCGATATTCTAGGTCTTGACCTAAACATCTTGATATTTGAGGATACTGACTTTCTAAAATAATTATCATACATATTTATAACAACCGGGGTCAATGGCTGAACATCCTTTCTGTGCCTTTAAACATTTTTTGGATTTCATAGGTTTCGACCTTAAAGGGTTCTTTTCGCCCGTAGAGAAGGTGAAGACTGACACTATGGTTTGGCACATATAACTTCAAAAAGCCGTGGGTTTACGCTGTGGGAAACGAGCCCCAAGACTGCGTAGCACTCTATTGGTCTCCTACTCAGCTATCGCTATTTATTTACTATCTTTCAACTGGAGCAGCCAAGCATAGCATATAGGCTTTACGGCAAGGTGCGCATGATAATAATCTTTGTAAAGACAAATATAAATCTACGTGTGCTCAAATAGCACAAATATTTATGTAAAGTTATTTGGTCAAAGCAGTACAATGATTCCCAAAATATTGTATTTTTCTGAATATAATGGAATAATATTTTAGTCTCTGATATTATGCTTGTTATTTGTAGAAATCTCTGTAAAGAATACTTAGAATTCAGGCCAAAGATGAGGTAGATGCCTGCCCGAAGGCATCTAAATAATTTTTACAATAAGTTTACAGATCTTTGAAAAGAAGATAGTGATAATTTCAACCACTGAAACTATTTAATGGTGCATTTAGCGTTTAAATCACAAAATTGTCGCGTTGACGTTACCATGTGTACATTCTAGTCAATCATAAAGTTTAATTGGTCGCTTTCTCTGCCCTTATCTGGTCCATCGCGTGATCTCACTCCTATTACGGACTGACGATTTGCCGGCTGTCACCCTCCTTCATTCCTTCATGTAATATTTCCCAGAGTCTACCATAGGTATAAATGTCACTAGGTATACAGAACGTTCATATCCGTTACAAATTGAATATGCTACATAGAAACAATGTTACTTTTAAATGTTTTGTTACTTTTTTTTGATTGGCAACAAAATTATTGCTTTTTATTATTTACATTTTGACGAGTTAGCAATATGCTAGTATGGATTTATGTGCACATTAAAAACGCTTATACATTGATCGTAACGATCTCGTGACGGAGTAAAAAAGCAATGTATCGCCTCTCTCCGTGGGAGCGGTAAACCAGTCTTTTAGCAAATAATATTATTTTAAGAGAAGAAAATCTTGAAAAAAAAAACCCCGGACTGACCAGCTTATGTTAATCTGTCTAACCAGTGTAATAGGACAATTTTGCCTCCAGTATTGCATATCCTTGATTAAATGTCGACCTACATTTAGTCATACTGGTGAAGAAAATAAAAAAAATTATATTCATAATTATTTGTCACTTTTATAAGGCTAATTGTGTGACGGACCACCGAAGGCAATGACCTGGTACTGGTGACCATAGGCATACACCCGGCAATAGAGATGTACTTGTACGGCAGGTTACAAGATGGCGCCGGGGGTTGAGTAGAGGGGTATGTGAAAAAAAAATGTCAGCGACTTTTACACTCTGGGACTGTTTGGTATCAATTACTCCTAGGGTAAGTTTCAGCGGAAATGTGAAAGCATAATGTGGTGATCTTGTATTATCTTGCATTGTAACGTGTAACTTATTATTTTAAATAATAGCATTTATTGTTATGTGATGAGGTGAACGTGCTAGGGTGTGGTATATATGATATAATAGTGCTTGATATGTTTTAGTTTCGTATTAAAATTTCCAGAAGATGATATCGGTAACAAAATTGATATGCCATAGTACCGTTGAAGTCGACGATTTCACTTGCTGAGAACTTTGACGGACTATGAAGTCTTTATTTTTAAATAAAACTTGGCATAAAAGTTTCACTAAACATACCATAAAGTTCCTTAAAAAAGTTACTTATTACTAAATTGTAGCATGTTATTTACACATTTAGTGGAAATTTAACTGGGTATCTCTGCCCTATGAGAAAAATAGAACACACAGCAACTTTACGAAAAATTTACAGTTTTAATCACAAAAAAAAAAACAGTTACTGCAACAGATAGATCATGGGCCTTCGAACACAACTATTACATAGAACATTAACATTATGATTTAAAAATTAAAACGGTTTTAAATATGAACAGGTCGTGAACCAACCTTTGCTATAACAATGTACCTTTTAGCAATGCGATATTATTTCTCAATAAGAATCAATTTGAACGCAATAATAGGTTGGAATCGGCAATGCAGTACTTTTCGTAACATTTGGTAAGACGTAAAGGTCATAGAGAAATCTTATACAAACGCTAGCAACAATAGGGAATACTTGCTACGTATAATGAACTCAATAAAAATATATTTAATTTATCCGAGATGTTTGTCCTTTTTGCTTACTAGCTTTTAAACCTGTTACCTGAAAATTGGCAGGGAGGTAGCTTAAAACTAGGAGACGGACATAGGATACTTTTTATCCTGTTCGACCGGTTTCCCGTGGGACTTGATATAAAAGGTCAAAGAGAATACAAGCTACTATAAAACGTGGTAACAAAAACGCATCTATCATATAATAACAAAACGCAAATTACAGCTATAGACAGACTATATTTTCGGAAATTTTGAAAACATATTTACGAAAAAAATTATGGCGGTGCGAAGTCCGCCGGGTCGGCTAGTTATATTATAAAAAGTGGTCGCTATACAGTGGTCATTGGTGTAGACTGTATTGTTATGACATGTATTTAAAATTAAAAAAAATGTGTGTACTTATGCACGCACGTAAGAAGTTATAGTTTTCTGGCGTAACAAGAAAAAATCTTTCTAAAAATATTATCTTTTGCGTTCTCCTAATTTTGTAGAAAAACGACACTAATAATGGAAACAAAGGTATTTAATACATTGAAAGTTTTAATATAACGCTTTATCTAGTTGACATTTGTGACGATGGACGCGTGTATCCTAAAAAATGTTGACTAGCTAACTGCAGGGTGTCGGTTTTTAGTGAAGGTGTGCAGGCGCATCGTAAAAATTTACTCTCATAATTCTCCCCTTTTTTGAGGTGGGCTACGGTCAGTTCACTCGCCGCCCGGCTCCGTCCGGGGCGACAGAGGGGCGGCGCGCGGCCCCGTAACCCATCCGTGACACGTCGCCTTCGTCGTCGGGCCGACCACCGGTGCCGAGTGACTTGTCGTCAGTTGTCGGCTTGACTGAATACCCCGACGGATTACCTTCTCCTCGACCGACATCGCCCCGCTCGGGGTCATCGGTCGTCGTCGCGCAGTCGGCCTCTCGACGGGTGACGGACTAACTCCCCGGTCCAGTCACCTGCGGCCTCGGCTTGAGCGGCATCAGGCGCAAGTAATCGCGCCTGCGCCGTCCCACTCGTCGGCGGAGGTTCGCGTCGTTGTGGAGGAGTTCCTCCTGCGTGCGATCGTTCGCCTCCTTCCGCGAGACTACTGTCTCGCAGAAGGCTGCGCCCGTGTCCCAGTTCTTGATGCTGTCGGCAGCATCATAATTCACCCCTAACGCGCCATAAGAAGTGTAACTTCAAAAATCACGCTTTAGAAATTTGTAAAAACATACATCACAAAGCTCTATTTACCTACATAGGTATCTAACAAGCTATCAACGTTCTCTAGTGAACAGACGAGATAATGTTATAATTGAAAAGCCTGGGAGACGAATTGGCGCACAGTTGTTTCAAGTTTTTCTCAGTAATTCGTCAGCGAGATTTTGCGAGTTTCACGGGTGGGAACGCATTGTATTCTTTACACATCGTTGTAGTGTTTGATTCCGGAACTAAATACGTTAATTTTTTGCTTATGTTATTAGATAAGCAATTTTTTCATTCTTATCAGCTCGGATATAATCCACTGCTGGAATCGAGACTCCTCTATAATAGGAGAGAAATTGATCTATTGTACCACGCTGTTCAGACGGGATTCGAGTTTTTCGTCTCTTGCATACATATTATCTGCAAATTATATTCTTTGATCGTCTTTTACAACACCCATGGGCACATAAAGAGGCGATGATTTGTATTCTATCACCGTCCATCACAATGAGGGAAATGAACGCCGATACTATATAATTTTTAATTCTTTGAATATAATACGTGGTTGTTGTAATTAACCATATAATCTTCGACCTCGTTATTGCGAAGTAAAGTTTCTGAAAAACTATCAGAATAGTAACTTTTTTGTTCGTTTCAAGTTTCGAACACAGAAGTTTCTATTCGGTAATTTTCATGGTTACAGTTTTTTTAATATAGCAAAAATACAGTATATATAACCTTTTAAAGGAATATAAAGGCAAAAATATCAAAAATAACTTGTTTATGGCCAATGTTCAGTGCAGTGACAATAAGGTTTTTTGTGCCTTTAACATTACAATGGATGCAGCAATTTATACGCCATAGTAGGAGTTATGCCTCATGTTGTCACGCCCCTATCTTTTTGTGATTTTAGCTGATAGCGTGTAACGATTTTATAGAAAAAAGAGTGCGTGTATCAATGTGTACACGCTAAGAAGTGAAACTTCTGTAGGTGTACGGTACTTAAAAAAAATCTGTATTGACCAAATCAGTTCATACTCAAGAAATAGATATATGCACTTCCAACACATTCGTATAACAAATTATAATTATGGTAACGTTGTTTGTAACGTATCTGTTCATGTTACAAAAACTGTAATGTCAACATTTTTTGTCTTATAACGTAAGACAGACAAATGAGATGTGACGTCTCGATTGCGATTATTTTCTTAGGAAAAAGCAACTCGGAAGAAATAAATCTTTGTGTCGCGAACTGTAAAAATATATAATAGTACCTAGTAATGAGCACAAGAGAAGGAAAACTCTAAATTAAACCCTATACCAACACATTTGACCAGCGTGGTATAGTAGGTTTTCCTTCCATAGTGGCAAAAGCTCGAGCCCAGCAGAGGGACATCTATGAGCCGAGATGATTATGAATGGACACGCATTATTATACCCAAATTCAGTATAATCATTTACATACCTGGAAAAGGTGTCAAGGATAACCTGGCCCCGGGGACTACTAATTACCCATTACTATTAATATACAATTTTTAGTCTGTATTTTAACAGAATAATACCGTTAGAACATAAAATTGATAAATTGTATATATCATCCATCTCAACCTTTTAGGTGCCCAATTAGTTTAAGAGTCCTAAAACTCGACATCTATTTTAATTTTCAAGTATCTCTAAAACATTTAGGTACTTATGATTCACATCAGTGATTTTGCTAAAATCACTATTACTATTTTCTCGAGATGTTTTTGTGCAATAAGTTTTTATTAAAGAAAAACGTTAATTACTAGTCTTACAATCTGAGACCCGCCGTCTCAATCGTTTTATGACACTATTCTTTACGTACATACGACGATTTTCACTGCCATGTTTTATGCGTGGCTCTTATTAAACGTGGAAAGGGTTTATAAAGAAATGAACATAAAAGAATATAGCTTTTTTTTAAGAAATAGAAAAAAAAATAACTGGTTAAAAAGAGATTTAGTACTTGATAAATAATGCAGTATATGAAACAAAGTGAGTGGAACTAACAAAATTTTTAATACATTCATATTAACTTGCTTTATAAGAAACGGATTCTTTGAATGTGATTTTCACTCACTTTTAAACATGAATTTGTTTTAAATTTTGCGCATTTATCAAAGATGACAAAGCAATATTTAAATAGGTTGTCCCATTATCATTACAGTATTAGCGTTTTTTATATTTGTAACTGAGATTTTGGGGTGACTAGATATATAACGCTATCCCTATTTTCACATAGTACTTTTTAGTTCGATTACAAAAGCGTGTTCTCTAGGTTTTCTAAACTACTAATATCCTACTCAGCGCCGGCCCGACGTTAATTTTAGAATGGAGAGAGATCCAATTATGGCACCTCTCCCTTTTTTTTTTGTGTGTGTACAGCAGATGGCCTTGACAGCTTGACGCGGACTATGGGTGAGCGCTGAGGGCTCTCAACCCGGAGAAAAGTATGCTAAGCGACATCGCCCAAGGGCTCCCCCTGTGGGGAACGGACCTCGGCTTGGGGCGTCGCTGGAGGCAAAGTGGGCGTGCCCACGTTTTTAGTAGTGACTTTTGCGCGGCGCGGTTTCGCACCTCGACGGCGAGGGCGGAACCGCGGATATTTATTTGTTAAGGCCTCGCGGGCCGTGTAGGCTCTTTGTTGAGCGAGTGTGATATTGTCGTCCTCTTCGTCGAGGACGTGCCGAGGACGTCGGATGGAGGCACCTCTCCCGTTTGTTCCTTATAATATATACCTATACCAATTGTGAGTGTAAAGTAAGTATGGAACCATTTAGGCGCCCCCTAGGATTTGGCGCCTGGAGCGACTGCTCTGTTTGCCGTATGGGCGGGCCGGCCCTGATCCTACTACATATATACAAAAGTATGTTTACTCAGTCTTTTAAACTACCTGTTTTATTATATTATGTGCTGAAACATGCTAATAAAAACTCCTGAGCAAGTCAATACTAAACATCGATAAATCACATCATGAACGCTTTCATGTGTGTGTGACAGTGTGACGTACAGAACTTCGTTCATTCAATTCAACGGCAATTTCTCCTTTAAGAATTGTCATCTATAAGAAGCTTCTTATGAAGGACAACTTTGTATGTTTAAGTTCACTGTTAACTTCTGTGTGGTGACGGAGTAAGAATACAATTGACCACTCCTTACCTTGCCCGTGGATGTCGTAAAAGACGATTAAGGGATATAATAAGCATATAACATCTGTGCAAGAGAAGGAAAACTCGAAGCAGAACCCTATTCCAACACGTTTGACCAGCGTGGAATAATAGGTGAATAACCCTCCCATTATGGAGGCGGTCTGAGCCCAACAGTGGGACATATATAGGCTGAGATGATGAAGTTCACTGTTAAAACAATTCTTCACTAAATATTAAACGATCTTCATAACTGGTATTCAATAAAATATAATGATAGCCCGTTTATAATTATAAATGAAGAATGAATTATAATGAAGTGGCAATGGGCAGGCCACATCGCTCGACGAACCGACAACCGCTGGGGAAGAAAGGTTCTCGAGTGGCGACCACGCATCGGACGACGCAGTGTAGGACGCCCCCCCACTAGGTGGACCGACGACCTAGTGAAAGTTGCTGGGCGTCGTTGGATGCAGGCGGCACAGGACCGCACATTGTGGCGCAATATGAGGGAGGCCTACGTCCAGCAGTGGACGGCAATAGGCTGAAATGATGATGATGATGATGATGAATTATAATACATCTACAAGTATTTAACTCTTGGAATATCATGTATATTTTTTATATAAGTATAGTTATATATATGTAAGTATTCGCCACTTACTCATGGGACTAATAAACTTAAACTAGAAGTTTTTAGTTACATTTGTGCGTGAAAAACACATTCACATAAATTACATTTTTTTCTACTATTAACTATTGTTCGGCCATTCGCTATCAGGCTCTGGATAGTCGACAAATCATACGCGAAGTCCTCTTGGGCTCTTGGCTAATAAATCCTTCGACATCCTTACAGAGGCACTATTCATCTCGCTGCAGGCTTGACAAATTCTCAAATGATTCGCGAGTAGGGGATAAATCACACGATAACGTTCTTAGCTATGACAAATGGCTAAAGACGCTTATATCTTTAGAGGCTAGGATGTATAATATCTACTCCAACTAATACTTGAAAACTATAGAAACGTTGAAAAATATTTCTGTTCTAGAAATATTATTTTTATCGCTTCTGGTGGCAAACGAGCAAGCAGCACACCTGATGATAAGTGAAACTGCCGCTCAAGGATCCTTGCTATTGCAAAGATCCTTGAGCGTACCAGGGGTAACCTATACTCAGAACAGTAAAGAAAGTGATTTTCTTAAACCTCATTTAAAGAAGAACATATCATAGAGCTCGGCAATCACAACAGCAGGTAGTGCCTTCTAGATCAGAAGACGTACAATAGTACACTATAATTTCCAGGTGAAACGGATGAACCCTGGTACGTTGTCGTAAGGTACGGTGGTACCAACTTAAACAGTTATTCAGATCACTCCTCGTGAAAGAACCTGTAGGGTACACAGAGTGATCCAAAGTCTCTCCGCCATGACAATCGTAAGATGCTGGTTTACACTCTTCAGTTCAGTTCCTCACTTAACTATAAAACATTATATTTTCACTATCGAAAGCAGCATAAAATAGATGGAAGAAAATTTTATACAAGTTGAAATTTTATTGAACAATCAGTTGCTAAGGAAATAAAATGGTACAAGATATGGATGGAACATTCCTTCCGCTAACGTTATTGATAGCATTCAATGGCTGCAATTTGAATAATGGACGATCCATATCTTTGTCGGAAAATAGAAATAGGGTACATGACTGAAAACATAATGTACTCGTAAAATTTAACTACAGGTATAAATTCAAATCTTAAATATTATCTTAATCATCGCTATCAATGACTTTTACATCAAATTGATATTTTTCTAGGTTAGAGTCCTGCAGTGGGACATATGTGAGCTGCGATGATGGTGATCAGACATGTTTTACTGATCCCAAATAAATTAAGTAAAAGGACTACAATAATGATCTTTTAACACGGACTCTTCTAGAGTACTAGAGTAATATTTTTTCTTATTTACGAGGTCGAGGCAGAGAAATAAAAGATTTCTTCGAAGTCGAGAATTTTATTCTGGGATGTGGGTGATTTTTAAATAAATTTGGAAAGGATAAGCAGACTTGTAGCACACCCACATTTAGCTTTGTAACTTTGGAGTACCACGATTATGTGTCACTGTTACGTAGGCGAGAACACATTTCCGTCCACCAGGTATAGATATAGACCTTGATGTTACTGTGCATTCGTGACAGCTTTCCTTGAGCCGGTAATTGAACCCGGACTTCGTGGTCATCAGCTGTATGCTTTTGTCTTCAGGTCTTTAAAACGGGTTGAATTTTTTGAATACAAATAATGTGTATTTCTCTTACTTAAATTTGTATTGACGTTATGTTCAAAGTTATTTGCAGTTATTAAATGGTATAATGATTATTTTTATAATGATGATGACATCTTCGTGTGATGACAGAGTAAGAAAAAAATTCACCATCCTTTATCTTGCCTGTGGGCGTCATAAAATATGACTGAGGAATTATGATAATTATTATATTTTGAAAGTTTATTAGTTGAAACCTAACAAAATTTAATAACGAAATACTCTCGAGAACTAAAAATTTAATTCAATTCTGGCGTAACATGCTTTCATTCCAAATCATTCCATTACTATGTAGTCGTCCCTAAAAAGGTTTACTTCAATGAAGAATAATTCGCTTGTTTTATATACGTAATTATTTCAAATACTATAAATGTTCAACTATATGCCTCATCTAATTATATGCGGTTACATAGAATATCATACGCCGCTGATTAGACAGGTTACATATTTGGCGAAAGGAAATCGTTAGTTTGAATAGATATAAGCTATTGTTACATGTTATTTGAATTTCATAACTCTAATTCATCATCATTGTAGGTTTTCTTATTTGCATTGAGGTTTACTTTCAATTATAATCAGCTGTAAAAGAATATAAGCTCCCCAAAACACAACTATTAGATAATGTCAGGACTAGATCGGATGTCAATGAAGTGGCACCAGGGCCGGCCAAATGGCGATGGGTAGGGAACACAGGGGAGCTAGCAATCACAGTTGGTAAAGGCAATTCTGTTCATGGCGCGGTTTCCACATATTCCTATCATTAAGATATATATTTTACGGTACAACATCTTTCCTGTATATACAGATCATACTTCATCATTTCAGACCTTTTTACATTCACTCCATCCACACTGTCGATGAAAGGACGGTATAGGGCCCCTTTAAACGCCATGCATTCTCTCTCTGTCTTTTGAACGTCAAGTGGTAGCGCTGCTTTGGATCTAGCCGCCCACGTAGTGTATTAACTTTAAGGTATCTATTTGCTCCCGTGAATGACCATCACGTTGCATCAGCTACACTACAGCTGGCGAAATATCCCCGTCCCGATAGCTACATCCTCGAGTTGTTGGTTGTTCTCTTTAGTCATGTCTGTTTACTGTCATAATGGCCTATAATAATGAAAAGAAAACAGAATAAGCGTCAATCACTCGTTTCCCCTATATATAATATAAAAAACTATCCCACAGGATCAAAAATTATCAAGAGATTGGACAGCAGTATTCTTTTGGAAAATGTATAACCTTACCGAGATCGCCAATTCACTAGTCAAGCATTGTGATTATAGCAATTATTATTAGTAGTAATCCCTCTAATGAATGCGATATGTGTTGTTTTGTGGGGGAAGCCTACGTCCAGCAGTGGGCATCGAAAAGCTAAATGATGATGATGATATTACTGAAAAACTTTTTTTAATATGAAACCCCTGATGTTAAGTATTCGAAAATTAAAAATAAAATAAAATTACGAGTTAAAATATGAGGCGTCATGGAGTTGTACGTAAACTATAATTTTATTTAATGTGCGTAAATATCACTAGTTGCCAATATGTATTAATAAATTGAAAAAGCACAGATAATTATAGCTTTAATAGTTCGATCATTACGGAATCGTTACTTGGCTCCAAAATAATAAGATCTGATTTATTGGGGCGTCGCTGATCGGTATCGCTCCTTTTCCGGGTGGCTCGTCGATGACGCATCGAGGTTACGTAAATAGTCAAAGGTTTTTAACGAAAGCTATTCTGATGTTATTGTTATAATTATGGATAAATATTATGAAATACGTTTAAGTCGAACACGGAATGGTACTGTATGGTACCGAAGACTATAAATATTCATTAGATTGTCGTGTCATGTACCTAAATTCTATTCACTTCTAAATCTTTATCACCCTGGCCCTTTACATATCTTTATATTCAGATTTAATTTCAAGTACTTCTTTTTTTTGGTAGGCACACCCCGCCCAATATGTCCGGGACGATGGATGCGTGACCCCATAACCCACCGTATTCCTTCCCCATCGCCCTTGATCGGGTCGACCACTGATACCGATTCCGTGGCCGGCCCAGTGGGTTACCTTTTCGGATACCCTTTGAAGCCCCGGCAAAATTGCAGTGTTACTGGCCGGCTCATCGCCTCTCTGCGGGTGACGGATTAACCCCGGTCCGTCCACCCGGGACCTCGGCTAGGGCGGCATCAGCCACAGGTACTCGCGCCTGCGCCACCCAAGGCGTTGGTGGCGGAGAGTGTCGTGGTAGAGGCATAGGAAAGGAGGTAGAGGTAGTTGCCTCGCAGCGCGACTACCACGTCTTAGTTCCTGACGCTGTCGACCATCGTTCAAGCGATGGTCGGCAGTGTCAGGTCGGCACTGATGATTGCAAAGAGTTCACGACGCCAAATAGCATCAATGCAATTTATTTTTAATTCTTTCACTAATAAAAAGCTACATTACTTCTGTTTGCTGTACTGGAAATTTGTGTCAAGAAAATATGTAGGTATATCATTTGCACGGGAAGTGAGGAACGCCAAAAGACGCGGGTATTATCATCATCATTTCCGCTTATATACGTTCCACTGTTGGGCTCAAGCCTCCTCAACAATAGGTCAGACGTGTTGGTATAGGAATTTATTTCGAGGTTTTATTCTCTTGCGTAGATGTTATATGCATTTTTAATTCCTTAGTCGTCTTTTACGACACCTACGGGCAAGCGAGCGGATCGTGAATTGAATTCTTACTCCATCACAACACGGATCTGTCCTTTATCAGCCATTATAAATTCAAAATAATTGGAAGAAAATCCAGAGACAACAAAGTCCTGATTCACAATCGCATAGATAGGAGATAACACTTCAATTACGCATGTCGTCACAACACGCTTATTTGAGTTAAAGTTGTCAAATTGTTTTCATAGTGAATGCAATTCCATGCAGAGTTAAGTATTTATTTGGTCAAAGCAAATACAGGCTCTGTGTCGCCATATGCATCGTTAGCAAAGATTTATCGGGCTCGCCGTAGCACCTGTTACATATTACATAATATTTAACGATATATCTGGAAGTATCGGACACACGATTACTATCGATTGTTCCCTATTAAGGTTGCTAGCCTTGTTTGAACTGCAAGGATGGTGTTTCAACGAGTAGTAGTCCGGCCAAGTTGATATTTTAATTTACCATTATTAAAAGAGTCTTCTGTATGGTGACGGAGTAAGAATACTCATCACACTTTCCTTTCCACTAAGAAACTAACATAGATGGCGTAATGGTTAACATACCGACCTACCGTGACAAGTGCCATGGGTTCAATTCCCATGCAGTATAATACTTTGAGTGGTCCGCAAGTTGTTGTTCTAAATCTGGATAGTAATATGTTTCTAAAGTCTCCCACAATACAAGAATTATTTTCTTAGTGCATTTAAAATAGAGTTGTTTAAAAAAAAACAGCGTTCGGGAAACTTAAGAGGATCTTCTCGTCCAACATACCTCAGTGTCTGAAAACATAGGTCTACGACAAGTGTGTGTTACCAGTGATGAGTTACGGTATGGAAACGTGGTCCCTGAATGTAGGCTTCATAACAAGGCTCAAAGTCGCTCAGCATGCTATGGAGCGGGCTATGCTCGAGATTTCTCTGCGAGATAGAATCCGAAATACGGAAATCCGCAGAAGAACGGGTGTAACCGACATAGCACGAAGAATTAGCATGCTGAAGTGGCAATGGGCAGGCTACATCGCTCGACGGACCGACAACCGCTGGGGAAGAGAGGTTCTCGAGTGGCGACCACGTATCAGACGACGCAGTGTAGGACACCCCCCCACTAGATGGACCGACGACCTAGTGAAAGTTGCTGGGCGTCGTTGGATTCAGGCGGCATAAGACTGCACATTATGGCGTAACATGAGGGAGGCCTACGTCCAGCAGTAGACGGCAATAGGCTGAAATGATGATGAAAAAAAACAAAGATTAGGGGAAGTAAGACAGCAGATACTACCAAACTACAGGCAAGAAAGGCATAACCTGAAGTGATATGGTATTCCAATCCGTGACAGCTGTAGTGTTTGGTAGTGGTAGGACCACACTGTCGACAGTTATCTGTCTACAGCCGCGGGCCGGTCCGTCCGGGGTAGTACCACGCTCTTGCAGAAAATCGACGTCTGAGTAGTAGCAATTTGTTACTGCGCTTCGTTCGGTGAGCGAGAGAGCTGGAAACCCAACTTTCTGAGGGTGTTTGCGTGTGGAGGGTTTTGGTGGTGCCTTTGGTATCACCGAGCCCCAATGCACTCATTCACACTCCCTTCACTTCCTTCGCGGTAGGCAGCGGCCTTGTAAAGGTCCATTAGCGGCAGCAACACTTACCATCAGGTGTACTGTTTGCTCGTTTGCCACTGCTTGCAATAAAAAAAAAAAGAAGGCCGATTCTCCTCCTACAGTGGGGACATGAAGCTAACAATGTGGTGTATATAAGTTTGAATAGAAGTCTTATAGAGCTGGAACGTATATAATACTTATAATACGTTGCAAATATGGCATATTGGTCTAAATAACGTACACCCATTCCGGTAGACACTGTACGATTTATAAACAAGGACACAACGTATATATATATATATTGGATATAAATAATATCACATAATTGTATGTTCGCAGTCGTCTCAAAAGTCTCCTTAATTCTGCGGAAATTCTTCATTACTCCCACTACGGCTAAAAATATTCAATGCCGGAAAGAAAAATATCCATGTTCTTTTGCACGTTAATCATAAACGTAAAGTGTAATCTAAGAAAATATTATTTAAAGAAAAAATTGAAAAAGCTTTTATTTAAATGCTGCTTGTCAAGACTATTCAAACGAGTCCAAACTCGACGGTTTTATCTCGTTTAAATTAGGAGTTCCTATGGTCACCTTCCGACGCCATCTTGAGACCAGCTTCATGGTACCATATTATTGCATTATCACCGAAGGTACGTAAGTAAACCCAATTTCAACCTAATCTAACGACAGGAAGTGGTTCTAATTTAACTCGCAAGATTTGTCCCATACTATAATATAACAGGGCAAGTTAAATAAAAGATTTTAATAAGTGGTCTTATAACCACTATCTAAAAATAAATTTGGGCATTGACAAACATTAAGTATGTACTAATATTAGTATTTTAGCATACCATTTTAAAAATATAGAGATAAACATATCCACATTTTGCTGTACAATCAATCTTTAGCCCCACGTAATATGGGGTTTGCTTGTAAGCCTTTAATCAAACACAGTTGCAAACCGCCGAGTTTTCCAAAAATTGCCCGAAAACATCATCTAAAGTTGAATAAACTTGCAAAAAACCACCGCAGCACTTATTATTAGCTTGACGGAGAATTTGAATTCAGGACTCCCATGATCACAATAAAATACCTACCTACTAATGTTACTCGACCAATAAAATATTATTAAACATAAGAGCAAAAAAACATTGAAAGTTCTAGACATTTATTTACGAAATATTAAATCAAAATCAATTTATTCAATTGAGAACTACAATGCTATATAGTCAAACTGTGTAAAACATGCACTTATAATAACGCTGTTTTGCCATCACCAGCAAAATTATTATTTCAAGTTTTCTTTCTCTTGCATGGATATTATCTACATTTTATAATCCATTAATCGTCCTTTACGATACCTACGGTTTAGAAAGGGCCGTGAGTAGTACTCTTGTGCCGTTCTCTACACGGAAGATTTTGTTTTGTCATATAAGTATAAAAAAAACGAACAGCTAACTTTCTTCTGCCTTTAATATCGTAAAAATCAACGATTCTATGACTAAATATATTAATGTGGAATATAACCTAATTAAGCATTAAATTTTTAAAGACAGCCCTGTTCCAAAGATGTTAGTATAAGAGACAGGAGGCGTACAGCCAGTCGGCTTACATGCCATTGTTATAGTTGTAGGGCTTAAATATCTTGCTGCCTACTTTCCTTTCACCGTGGATTATGTCCAAGTAATGCCATATAAGTTATGTACACGATAAATTACATATCGTTCGAATTTTGTATTGTGACAAGTTGGTTGTTCAAGTTTGTTGCGTAATCTCTTATTTTAATTTTTCTTATTCTCCATTTAATTTTTTAAAGACTTAATTAATATTAAATTAAGTATAAATTCTGTATCCATCCAAAGATGCCGAATTATGTCTCGTGTCACTTTCTCGTCGGACCAAACGACTTGTACAGGATCTGGCAAGTGCATAGCCTACTAAGACAAGGGGCAGTAGACCGCAGCCTTCTCCTGAGAACCTTGTAATGAGTTGAGGCCTATGACCAACAGTAGACTATTGATTAAATTGTCAATGAATACTCATATTTAGATTTTAAATATGCATGACGTACAAAGTGTCGTCCGTAGGGCCTAATATAACTAATCTTAGATTTTTAGATTCCACAGATAGCGACCGAAGCGATTAATAGAATGAATTATAGCGCCAGTACCTACAAGGACCTTTCCATCCAAGATGATTTACCTACCTCACCTAGTTAAGAAAGGGATACAAATTGTGTTCTAAGGTATTAACTAGAAATTCTGTACATAAAATTAATGTGCTGTTGTGTATAAAATCACATTGCCAATTAGTATCAAATATATTAATGATATCTGATGTTTACGCGAGCACTACACATTGTAAATAAAACTACTTTTACGGATTATATCGCGTTTGTATTTGATTTATGATTGCCCGACGTTTCGAACACTTTGCAGCATTCATGGTCACGGGCGGACTGAGGTGTCTCACCTCCAACAAGTAATCGTTATTACAGACATATAAATGTCTGTAACTTTGCAGCATTCATGGTCACGGGCGGACTAAGGTGTCTCACGTCCAACAAGTAATCGTTATTACATTTATATGTCTGTAATAACGATTACTTGTTGGACGTGAGACACCTCAGTCCGCCCGTGACCATGAATGCTGCAAAGTGTTCGAAACGTCGGGCAATCATAAATCAAATACAAACGCGATATAATCCGTAAAAGTAGTTTTATTTACAATGTGTAGTGCTCGCGTAAACATCCGCGTAATAAATGTCTGTCAAGTAATCGTTATTACAGACATATAAATGTCTGTAATAACGATTACTTGTTGGACGTGAGACACCTCAGTCCGCCCGTGACCATGAATGCTGCAAAGTGTTCGAAACGTCGGGCAATCATAAATCAAATACAAACGCGATATAATCCGTAAAAGTAGTTTTATTTACAATGTGTAGTGCTCGCGTAAACATCCGCGTAATAAATGTCTGTCAAGTAATCGTTATTACAGACATATAAATGTCTGTAATAACGATTACTTGTTGGACGTGAGACACCTTAGTCCGCCCGTGACCATGAATGCTGCAAAGTGTTCGAAACGTCGGGCAATCATAAATCAAATAAAAACGCGATATAATCCGTAAAAATAGTTTTATTTACAATCAAATATATTTTTTTAATTACTTAGTTATTTCCTAAAATGGATTCAATAATACACAATTTATTCTTTACAAAATATAATGTAAGTCTTGCACGATCAAAATACATTTATGTTTTCAATACCTATCAAAAGCTCAATAAAAATAAAGAAAATCGAAGTAAGAGAGCCCTAAAAGGGTGATACATATACGGAACGACAATATTTTTTTCATCTAGATAAATAAAACACGGTTGACGTTTAACAGGCCATAAACAAAAGTGCAGTCGATAAATAATGTTATCGAGGTACTGGAATTCGTACGTTCTTCCTAGTATGACTAAGTACTGAATCGCTAACAGGTCTGAATTGGCATTAACATACTCATAAATTGTAACGTCGGTTTAATATTTAAACATTATGTAGTGGGTAGCTTTCCGTATGGTGAAGAGGTAAGAATACAATTCACCGTCCCCTCTATGGCTTGTGGGTGTCGAAAAAAACGTCTAAGGGATATAATAAGCGTATAATATCTATGCACGACAACGAAAATTCTAAACAAAACCCTATGTCAAATATTTGGAGTAATATGCCATATGTACCTTTCTTCCATCTTAGATATTGCAAAAAGTTATTGGTAATAGTTTTATTAGCGGCCGCTGGTTGACGTCAACTCTGCTTTGGAATGTAAGGTAGTATTCGTAGCTGCAATCACACAGCAGGGAGCCATCTATAATATATATCCTATAAATTGAATAATTAAAATATACTCTCGCATATATTTTTGCTAGTTTGGGTTATTTTTAATATTACTTAAAAGCAATTAGAAATTAATTAATAGATCTCGCAAATAAATTTTGATCAAAATATCTGCGTTATTACCGTTGGTTTGATGAAAAATATTTTATAGTCACGTTTTTACGTTTAAAAGTAGGTCTTGTTTTATATTAATTTCTCCATTAATTGCGACTTTCATCCTTCATTTGGTACCAATTATCCTTCTCCTGAATGTTTTTAAATTGCAGCCATATCAATTATTTATCAATATGCAGATCTCATAACTAAAATATCCGTCGTAATAGTTAATATAGGAAGTTCGAATCGTTATAAGCGAAATGTTTTTATAATTGAAGCGGCCAAAATTACTAAACATAAATTGGTTCTTGTCAAATTAAACAATTTTATTGATATATAATACCACTTTCATATAACAGTGGCTAAATTAATGGAACACAAAAATAAATAAATTGTATGTTCGCAAAAAGAGAAAGGACGTCTAAGTTCATGGAGAGATAAAAATTTTATGAATTTATGTGCTTCGAAATTCGAATGACAAAACTCGTAATTTCGATTCAACAGTGAGATGCGAGTGAGTTTTTTTTAATAAAATTAATTGCTTAAAATTATTAATAGGTAGTAGTTATGCAAAAGAGACCCAAGCTACTCACAACTATTATATAGATAGTAAATATACGAATCTATATATTTAATTCTAATTATATTTAATATTCATAAAGCTTAGTTACTTATGTAAAACACAGTAAAACAAAATGAAAAGCTAATCGATTTGAGAAGTATAGTTTTGAAAGATTTTATAATCAACTCAATGTTACAAAATATTTCCTTGGATATTTTCAAATAATTGGTTCATTTGTTTTGTTGCCTAAAGATTAAACTAGAGTGGAAATTTTAAGGTAATTATTTTAGTACATACTTCAAGCGCTGTAACCAGGGTTACAGTACTTTATCGTTACCGGATCGAGTTGAATTAACTGGTCCGTGAATGATAGTATAGCTGGGCAAACTAGATGCGGTTTACGGGTACTCTACTGAGTGGAAGAAAAATGTTTCGTATTAAAAAAAATACATTAATATTATAGCACGAGCCCAATTAGTGTCAAAAGTGTCATATGTTACAGTTGGTTAGTTAACCGAATCCTAACGCAGATTTTCAACCACAACCCTCTACAATCCTTATTATATCCTTATTAAATTACATGGTAATAGGCAGACGTTTGATAAATTATCTAACATTTGAGATATTCTATGAAAAGCCTTGGTATTCGATAAAATACTGGATTGTACAAATAACTATAAAGTATCATCATATATTGTAGGTACCTACGAAAATTGCATAATAAAAATTTATTAAATAAAATTTAAAAAAAGACTAACATTAAATATTGGATCTTTTTTACATAACTACGATCAATTGAGGCTAGCTTTCTAGCAATACATATTGGAGATATTTCCGATGTTATCACTTTAATAGTTTAGTTTTTATAATTCATTTCGCGAAATATATACCTAGACCAAAGAGTCGTTATAAAGCCGGTAATGTATACTTCACACACATCCTATAAAAATACAATGCACTACCTAATATGCATTATAGTTCTTTTTAATGGCTCAAGAGGCCAACAGTTCATGTTGTTTAATTGATTCTATCAGTGAAATTGTTAAAAGGCATATCGATAAAATCCTCTTGGAATCGCTCACTTAAGTTTAAGCATATACACAAATAACTTTATTTTTGTGATAGGTACGTTACAATGACTGCACAGATTGCGTAGTGATTAAGATACTGTCTTACCGTCCCAGTGCCGCGGTTTCGAATTCCACGCAGGACAACACTGTGCGATCGACAAATTGTTGTACAATCTGGATGTAACTTGTTCCGTTAATTAGATGTTTATATAGTCCTTCGCAATACAAGGATATATATTTCCTTAGAGCTGGGTGTTGTTTAAAAAGAATAGTCAACTATACAGATAATTGAGACCTATTAATGATTAAAATATGCAATATGCGCAATTTTTAGGCGTAGATATAATGAGTGTTTAGGAACCTCGAGAGTTTTTTCAGAAATGTAGTATTTTGCACTGAGAATTTGGTATGACATCTTAACCCTACCGGCGAAAATTTTTTATTAATTTTTAAGTTTATTGGTATAAATAACAATTTTAAATCACGTATCTACACGAACTCCTGCCATTTTATTGATTATGTGTACAGCTAATTATAAAATAAATTGTGCTATTACTAAGAACAGCATGGTATAATGGACAAGTAAACAGATAGTAGAAAGAAGTAAGCAATAAACACGAAAATTTTTGCATTTACTAGATCCGCGGCTGATAGCAAGTATTTTACTTGGACTGAGATCAGCGGTTATGGACTATACAAACAAACGTATCTATACATGTACTTAGTGAGAATTAAATATGTTTAAATCTTATTTCTTTTAAATGCGTAGTCATTAATTACACGAGATTTAGATCGAAAGGTAAGCACGAATTAAAGGCCGGTTATACTTGAAATAGATGAATAAGGTTTCGCAAACAATATAGTGGTCGCAATGTCAATATTAAGATACATGATAAGGTTACGGTGTGCACTGGAATGCTACCATAAGAACTGTACTTTACTGAATAACAAACAAATCAAAGCCCCTCTGCTCTTTTCCTTCTCTTTGATTTCTTCCTTAGTACAACATGAAGCGACTTGATTAAAGTCTTGCTAAAGTACGTGCCATTTTCAGTTACCACTTACTATGGGAATGCATATTTTTTGCCTCTTAAGGCAATAACCACCGCTCTTTTATCCGTGGGTGTAAAATGAGACTAAAGGATTTAATACGTATATAAATTTGAAATAAAACCCTATACCAATACGTCTGACCAGTGTGATATAGTCGGTCAATTTACCTCCTATTGTGGAGGAGGTTCGAGCCCAACAGTGCCACGTGTATGAACTGAAATGAAAGGCAATAAAAAAATTAAATTTACTCTCATCGAACGAAGATTGTACCAGTAGCTAGCTCTGGCAGATTTAAATATGTATCTAGACTTAAATTTAGCTCATTCAAATAGATTTTTTTTTCATATGTATGCTATATTTATTTTAAATACGATCACATTTCTACTAAGTATTGATTTATCACTTTTTCTTATATTACGTAAGACGGCGAATATGTAGTTGCATTAGTTGTTCTTAGAGCGATGGGAGGAGGCGATTCCGATTGTAGGTTATTCAAAACACTGACATAAGATTTTTTATTTTTGATTTATAGTAGGATTACAAATAATCAATACAATGAATACTTTTGTAGATTGGATACATGTGGTATATACATTAAATAAAGAATGATTTATCAATGCACTATTTTACAATTTTTCTTCTCAGCTCATACGTTGATTATGGCCCTCCTTCAGATCAGGAAAATTAGCCTACTATACCACCTTTGCCATACGCATAGAATTTTATTCGACTTACTCTTCCAGTGATATTATCTGCGAAGTATTTTAATTCCTACTTACGAGACCCACGAGAAAAGGATAGATGGCCTCTATTGTATTTTTACTACGAGATCACAAGGATAATTAATTAGATAAATAAAAACTATTCGATTTAGAGTTTCATGATTAATACAAAGGACTGAAGTTTCACTCCACCCATTTTTCCAAAGCTTTTTGTATTCCAGATTTTATTATGTAGCGAAATCCCGAGCATAATGTCTTCCATTCAATGCGGAACGACTTAGGTCTTCTTTTTAAGGCCGAAATTTGGAAACCAACCTTTTTATATCATCACTGGTAACACTAACGGGCCATAAACATTTATTTTCAAACACTGCGGCGTATTGAACAGTTACGAACAAATATTTGTGAAATCTTTATCTGTTTTTGGATAAAATAACTTGCTTCATGATGTAAGAAAATGCATATTATGTATGTACTGAAAATTTGCTAGCATTCATAATTTAGCATGCGATATTCGTGTGAATCAAATAATCTAAAGTTTTGGAATTCGTTTGCAACAAGTAAATAATCTATAATTTTTTTTGTTTGTACTTTAAACTTTTTTAATAATATTTATCTGACAATATCTGGTATGTTCTCGCACAATCCAATTTATAATCATAATCTGTTTCCTGATTGTATTTAGAGAATTTAATTTATGAACTGACAACCTTGTGAAAGGGCTTAATCATCTGAAGGCATTTCACTCGGATAAATTCAATCGTTTCTCGTTTAAAGCATAAAATTCAAACAAAAGTTAAGCGGCCCTAACAATCAAGAGTTAACAATAGAAAGTAATTCAAGAATGTAGATTAAAATGTTTCTTCGTGATATATTAAGAATTTGTAACCGCTGACCTCTAAGCGACGCGAGCGTAGCATCGATAAAGATAGAAATCGAACGTTATCTCGACAGCCACCGATTGTCTGACATGATACTTCAGCAAAAAGTGACATTAAGCCAGAACAAAGGAGAAAGTGTATTAACTGATTCTTGTAACCAGTCCACAATGCAACTATATATAACAAAAAATATAGGAAACACGCTGCATCTCACGGGTACTCAATCTATTACTTGAGGTTGTTGTATTGTCAATTGTTGGAGGTTTATAGGCTAATATATGGATGGATGGATATAAAAGTATGTCGAATTTCTGTGAGTGTGTGCTAGTAGCTAGCATGGGCCTACCTTATTGATGACTGCAAGCAAAATACTAGCCACTTACTCAAAGGATTACTGCAGATTAAAAGGTTTGTTTAATATTCTATTCTTTGTATATTGATTACACTTTTTTCTGGTACGCTATGTTTTGGACACACCTCGCCTCTTCCGCCCGGGGCAATGAAAGGACGGCTTGGGAATACATTCCGCACCGTATTTCCTCCCCATCGCCATTGAACTGCCGACTGGTACCGATTCCTTGAAAACACTCTTTCCATATATATCAATATATAGATCAGTCTTTTTGGGTATCCAAAGAATAATATAATATTAATATCCAATAAATAATAATAAAGTCACAGAAGTCCGTGTGGTGCAGGAGTAAGAATACAATTTACCACCCCCTTTCTTGCCCTTGGTTTGGGTAAAAGGCGTATTGTGGAGGAGGAAGAAAAAGTAAATTCGATCGAAAGGCGAAAGGATCAGACGTCCACCAAAAAGAAAAATCTTACGTATTTATTTAAATATATTTTTTTTTATCATTATTTTATATATTTATTTTATTTAATTATAAAGATTCAAAGGTTTTGCAAGACTTTTACATGGCAGTCCTTTCGGAATATAATCTAATCGGGCACACATTACACGGATATCAAGCCAAGCGAGCGTAGGAGGACTTAAGAAGTCTATAAATTAATGGTGGATGACTATAGTGTAGTAATACAGTATTTAAGAATTAATAGTGTGTATTTAGAGGGAGTGAGTTTTCCGTGCGGTTATGGAATAACAATAAAATTCATCACTTAACCGCGGGTGTCGTAAAATATATAGATAAATTATGTAGATATATATTGCATAGGCAAAGGAAGAAGAATTCGAAATATAACCAACACGTTTAACCATAGTAGCCAATTTTCTTTCTAATGTGGAGGAGGCTCGAGCCCTGCAGTGAGGTGTATAGAAATTGGTATGAAGAACATGTTGCACGGGTGTATGAGCACCTCTTCCAAAATAAAGCACATATTGATCTTTTTACTATACGTCTATAGAATTTACGCAATCTATGTCGTTCTGGACAAAACTTCCGTAAATTATCAAACAAATATGAAGTTATAACAAAAACAATGACGACAAAATAAGGTGTAAAAGCGATCGGATATCGTAATGAGGGGCGGGAATCGACATGATTTAGTCGATAATAACTCGATAATCGTGGCCATTTGGACGCAACCGGAGCGAACGCTCTCGTTTGTACAGCGTTAATATGTTAATACTAACGTCCAGTCACGAACTTACATTCATGTCGCGTACCAATCTTGATACACTTACAGCTTTTACGATTAATTTCGTACGCACTCATAAACATTATATTATTAATATATAAAATACTTATTGATGTTTACGTTAATATTAAATGTATAAAATTAAATCAATTTTAAGGATTTCATTATTCGTGTGGTGACGGAGTAAGAATACAATTCACCGCCCCCTTTCTTACTCGTGGGTATCGGAAAAGACGGCGAATGGATTATAATCTATACCAATAAATAAAATTGGAGTGTCTGTTTGTAATGTCAAATAGGCTTTTTTCGTGCTCACACGGTTATTTGTATGACACCTATGCCTAAAATAGCAATTAAAAAAAATTTGTCTGTCTGTCTGTTTGTTTCGGGTAATCTTCAAAACGGCTGGACCGATTTCAAAAATTCTTTCACCAATGGAAAGCTATAATATCAGGGCGTAAACTAGGCTATATTTTATCCCGGTATTCCCACGGGAACGGGAACTACGCGGGTAAAACGACTATAACCTATAACCGAAGCGAAGCGAGGGCGGGTTGCTAGTATACAGATAAAATCTATGCAATATCAATCTGTTTGACCAGCGTGGCGAAGTAGATCAATTTCCCTCCCATTGTGGAGGCTCGGTGCTCAACAGTGGCACGTCTATGAACTGTGATGATGATTACTAGATAGATAGTTGCTGTATGATGGTGGCTACGAATACTGGCAATCCTTATATTCCCCTGGTGTCATAAAAGGAGACAAAAAGGTTTATATCGACCTGGGCCAACTCCATATGATGTCGTCTGATCAACAAAATAAAAATAATCCCAATATCATGCTCTTATCTGTTTATTTCATTTATTTGACTAAAACGTATTTACGGTGAGTACATAAACCAAATAATAAATGACAATCACCTACAGAAAGTTAGAATGCCTAGAGATAAAGTGACCTACAGTGATTATTTTTAAAACATTTTTGCGGTTCATTTATCTCAGATGTACTACAAAGTCTTTAAGGATATAACCTTGCAAACAGGAGTCTTGATGTAGATTAGACAAAGAGGTATTAATGTTTAACTTACATAAAATATATTAAGATAATCTATGTACTCAATAAATTTTTTAAACAAAGCATATATATTATAAATTTCTCCCTCTCAAATGTATACGTTAGAGTAATATTTACCTAATAACCCATAATGAACTTAATCGTTTTTATGTCAGTCGTATATTGTAATATCCCGTAGCTTAATTTGTTAAGACGCATCTCTCTTTACTGTAAAACTTTTGAATATATTCCGAAAGTAACACTAGTAATATTTTAATTTTAATACCTCGATAAAAAAGAAAAATTATAGCGGCATCGAAGAAAGTTTATATGTTTCAAAACACATAACATCAGCTCTGCGTATCATAAGCACATAATACAACATTTATAGTGCAATAACGAATCGATATTACAAAACAAACTCATATAATGGTACATTATGGATGTATAATGGCTTGTAGCATCGATATAGTTTTCACTTTTGTCGATAAAATTGATCGATATTGCCGCGATACAGGTGATTCACTACGCAGAAACTAGAATAATCGGGAACGATTACAATAGTATATTTTGCAAGAGTTTAATAGTCTAATCAGCTTAAAATAGAAAGTGGTCTAACTAGACCAGATAATATAGTACTTTTATATTATGTTATATAAAAACAGTGACCTTTTGTGATATTTCATTATAATTGTATTTTGTGTTATAAATATTTCAATTACTACTAGCAGTAGACCATAAAGTTCTTAACTGATTTTAAATTGTATTTAAGACCAACATGATTTATGATTTTCATGAACAATATAATAATCTAAACAAAAGTATTTTTGTTTAGATATCATCATTTTGCTCTTATCCCAATTACTTGGGGTCGACGCAATATGTCATCTGTTTTGACATATTGCAAAAAGTTTCGGGAATGACTTTTATGACCGGCCGCCTGCCTGACGTCAACCCTCCGTGTGAATGTAATCGTTGACCCAAATGGTATCAGATGGAGTTGGTCCGGGTCAATCTAGGGCTCTTAGTCGTCTTTTACGACACCCACGATCAAAGCAAGGGTTGGTAGTATTCGAAGCCGCTACCACACAGCATTTTTGATTAGATATAGAAAGCTAATATATAAAATTAAAGGTCAAACAATTACATGTTAACAACCCAAGATTTAGGTAGTAATATGGTACTAGCTGCCCGCTCAAGCTTACTTCGCAAGTATAAAAAAGTAGAGGACTTTTTTTTACATCACATTTCTGCCTTTAACAGCTCACTACTACAAAGTATTTTTTTTAAGAACTGGAACAAAAAATTCATGGTAAATGATAACTATAATAATTACTATATGTAGAACAGCCTGAACTAATAGTTGAGTGTGCTCGAGGTATAAATTGCATATCATCAGCATCTCAACTCATATACGTCCTCACTGCGGGATTTGAGCCCCCCCAACAGTGTGAGGCCAATTGACCTACTGTAATGCGCTTTGTCAGATAGTGTAGCATAGATTTTCTTTTGATTTTTCTTATTCCTGCAGCGATGACATCTGCTTGCGTCATTTAGTCGTCTTTTATTACCTGCAGGGACGGAAAAGCTGGTGACCACTGTATTCATAGATCGCCTTTGCTCAGAATTTACATACATGTACTTTTTCACTGCTTTCTTGGTTAAGAATTTGTCGTACATATATATTCAAAGCTTTATTTTATATAGCGTATTTTACTACTAATTAAACTTAAGTTATGTCTAGAAATAACGTGTAATTGACGAGATTACAGAAATTTTATGTTGATTTAATTGCATATAAATATTATTATATTACTAATAAAGATAGTAATAAAATTTGTGAAAGCAGTTCAACTTCGTGATGCCTGGCGGATCTGAGGTAAATTTAAAACTTATTTGTCTTAAGTTCATTTAATGTTTAAAACATAAATTTGAATAAATGATATGGCGGCAAAACCACTGATGACAATTTACTTACAACTATTTAATTATAACACTAAGATAAACCGTATGGTGGCGGAGTAAGGATACGATTCACCATCTATGCATGAGAAGGGACACTCGACACAAAACCCTATGCTAACACGGCTGACCAGCACGGTATAGTAGGTCAATTTTCCTCCCATCGCGGGAGAGACCTGAGCCTACCAGTGGGACTTAAGAGGCCTGAGATGAAATTGTAAAAGAGTCCTTTTAGAGGACAGGTACCGGTGGCTCACCTACATAGCGTATGAAAGGTACTGTGCACGGCAGATTATGGAATCGAACGTCGTCCCCATTATCGGATGGAGTGTGGTCATACCATAGTCTGTCTCCAAAATAAAGATAAGATATAAATAAAAAATGATAAAAAATATTGGGCGCTACTCGTTGCTAACGCTCGCGCTTGGATACTACGCGCATGCGTTCGGGTGCGACGCTTTCACTCTTGCTCTGTCTCTTTCTATTCCCGTAGCGTTAAAAGTTTAACGCAACCTTATTGGAAGTCGCATTAGAAGTTTCACATCAAAAAGCGATATACCTCATATATACATATATTTAATATTTACTAGATGCAATTTAATTATATCACGTTAAGTTTGGTCATGGCATAAGATTACAAAACACTAATGCCTTTTTTAAGAGATATGATTTTCATATAACATCTATGCAAGAGAAGGAAACTTCGAAATAAAACACTTAAACCAACCAGTCGGACTAATGTGGTATCGCAGATTTATTTCCCTCCTATTTTTGCGGAGGCTTGGGGGCAGTAGTAGATCATATATGTATAAGCTGAGATGATGGCGACAACACAAGAAAAGCTTAAATAATATTTCCTTATCATCCCATCCTATGTAAATCCCACTGTTGGACTCGAGCCTCCTCCACGATGGGAGAGAAATCGACCTGCTATTCCACACTAGTCAGACGTGTTGGAATAGGGTTTTGTATCGAGTTTTTCTTCTTTTGCATCTATGTAACCTTCATATATCTTTTAGGCGTATTTTACGACACCCACGGGGCAGAGAGGGGTGGTTAATGCTATTCTTACGTTGTTACTAGATATTTCATTTTTGTCATTTAAATACAATTATTTTAAGTTTAATTATAGTAAAGTTCTAATCGTAATTAAAATCAGTCCATCAGTTGAACACTTATCTTACGCCGTTGTCAAAGTATATCGACAGTTTACGTTACTGGATGTTGCAAAGACATCTCTAGGATGTAGCTAAGATAACTGGTGCAAACCATAATGATAAGATTACGGTTAGGGTTGTCCCTTACCTGCACTATCTTCCCTTTAAATAATTTAAAATTAATTTTTTTTACGAGTATTCAACTACTAAATGACTAATCACCAACACAAATAATAGTAGTGTCATCATCATCTCAGCCTATATGTGTCCCACTGTTGGGCTCAGGCCTCCTCCGTGATGGGAGGGGAATTGGCCTACTACACCACGCTGGTCAGAAACGTTGGAATAGGGTTTTGTTTCGAGATTGTCTTGGCTTGCACTGATGTTATATGCTTATTATATCCCTCAGTCTTCTTTTACGACATCCACGGGTAAGATAGGGAGTGGTGAATGGTATTCTTACTCCGTCACCACATGGAATCATTCAGTGATCCCCTATTAAATACCTATATTTAAATATACGTTTATTGCAACTAATGAGTAATATCTGGTTGACCGGAATATTTTTGTTATATTTTTGTCGAATTTATTTAGATATATATTAATAAAAAATACAAATTAAATAAAGAAAAATATATAAAAAAATTTAAAAAGAGAATAATAACACCGAGATTCGATCCGACGCTGTTTGAATGCCAAAACAATACAAAAACAGAACTGGACAACTTTCCAACTGAGCTATCGTAACTCATGTAGTTGACAACGAAATTTGAATTCATATTCTTTTAAAATTTAATGTCATAAATATTGTTTTGCTAAAAACACCGATAAAACAACACTTTCTGTAAATAAAACCTAGCTAGATCGATTTTTTGGACCCGAAATCTCTAATATGCCAAGTTTCATCAAAATCCTGAATATATATATATATATATATATATATATATACTAGCTGACCCAACAGACGTTGTTCTGTTCAAATAAAGCGCCACCTACCGGGTCCAATTGTGAATCTAAACCATTCTCGAATCTCATTGAGCACACACAAATTACTTAAATCCAGTCAACAGATATCGCCATCTGTTAGAATCTTTTGGAGTTAACAGATAATTGTGGCTGTCAATTAATTATAGACAAATAATTTGTAATAAAATAAAATTGCGACTATAAATTAAGATGTAAGTTATCCTATGTTTCAAGTTGGAGCAAACTGCACACGGTGTGCAAATTTGATTAAAATCGGTTAAGTAGTTTAGGAGTCCATCGCGGACAAACATCGTGACAGGAGATTTATATATATATTATAAGATAGGTATATATATATATATATATATACAAGAATTGCTCGTTTAAAGATAAGATATGCGAGTCTATGTACGTGTAGTGATAATACATGTTTATAGTTTAAAATATCTCGATTTTTGTATTACTAAGATTATTTTAAATTATTAATATTCTTTCATCTTCTTTTTGTATTTTGCCTTCCATTTTGTGTACCTTTTAAAGTACGAGTATATGTAAACTAAATCATATTTTCTTACTTATTATTTCTCATAGTAATTAATATTTCCAAACATCGTAATTATCACCACAACTCATATACATCCTACTGCTAGGCCACACTACACAGAGACTTATTGTATTGTGTTGTATTTAGTATGAAATATAGCGCTAGTTGTTTAAGAAGTAGCACGAGCTGATCCAATAGCCTTTTTTGTTCCTCGTTAAAATTGCGTTATTTAATGTAAGAAGCTCTTTTATTTGTGTTTTTTATTAGATTTAACGAGAACAAAATAAATGTTTTTCTTTCTTTCTTTAAATATTTTTTTTTTACTTAAATCTTATATTTAGGTCATAAACACTAATATTTTTATATCATGGCATCCCTGCCTCTAGTCATTACTTAGTATCATTAATTCCACTAATTTTCCACAGATACTAATTTGCAACTTCCCTACAAATAGCAGTGAGATGAAGTTATTAGTAATAAACTAAACAAACTAACCAGAATAATATTTCTGGTTAGTTCATTTAGTTAGTAAATTTAATATGTATTTTCACTAAATTTATCTTAATCCTTTTATTAAATGTTGTTATATTTTAACTAAGATAAGTAAAAGATCAAGTAAGAATACGAAAATGGTATCCCAATTACCTTATAATATACCCCAATATTTCGTATGGTGACGGGTTAGGACTACAATTCTCCACCACCTATGTCGTAAAAGATGATTAAGGGAGTCGTTAGGAAGATTCATATAATATTTGTGCAAGAGAAGGAAAACTTGGAATAAAACGCTGTATTAAAATCCGCCTAACCAGCTGAAACTAATATTATTACAAATTACTCATAATTATGATGTGCCTAATTATGATTTTATATTGTCAAAAACATCTTTTTTTAGCAATATATGGAACGGAATATGGATAACTAAAATATTATACAAAATATGGTAGGTAAATTTTAGATACAATGTGACAGAATTTGTTTCTACTAGCTTGTGCCGGTAATAATACTTAGTAGGCGGTTGATAGCCATAAAACATAGTGATTTCACCAATATATCGATAGTACCATATAACAGCGACACGTAGACAAGCTGATCAAGTACTAACTTTCTACGCATGCGTGGGCGTTGCAACTGCTGTACATTAATTAACGTAACTGCACTCTGCGCCTGCGCAAATAATGGCAAACGAACGGTGAAACCAATTATAATCATAAACCGATAAAAATAAATATGAAAAAGCTAAGTTAAGTATTCGAAGTAAGGAGTAAGAATTTAGGAGTGGTAGGACCACACTGTCGACAGTTATCTGTCTACAGCCGCGGGCCGGTCCGTCCGGGGCAGTACCATGTTCTCGCAGAAAATCGACGTCTGAGTAGTAGCAATTTGTTACTGCGCTTCGTTCGGTGAGCGAGAGAGCCGGAAGCCCAACTTTCTGAGGGTGATTGCGTGTGGAGGGTTTTGGTGGTGCCCTTGGTATCACCGAGCCTCAATGCACGCATTCACACTCCCTTCGCTTTCTTCGCGGTAGGCAACGGCCTTGTAAAGGTCCATGAGTGGCAGCAACACTTACCATCAGGTGTACTGTTTGCTCGTTTGCCACCGTTTACAATAAAAAAAAAAATATGATACATTGCTTATTTTTTTCGCAAAAAATGAGCCTGCTGGGTTTCTCGCCGGAGCTTTTCGACTTTTAGCCAGATTTGGATCCGATGCTAGATAATTATCTACTATTCTACTAATTATAATTAGATTAATTTGAAATAAAGCGTAGGTAGACATAGATAATAAAAGGTATGGTTTGATTTGCAATTTACTCGTTTACATCTTGTGGGCGGGCACACATTTTTTTCACAATATCTAGAAACATGTCCGACTAGATTACGCTGACCAGACGAGTATGAAGAGTTTTCTTCAATGAATCATTTACAACAATTCTATCTGTATGTCTTTTAGTCATCTACTTTCAACTGCTGTATTTCTTTATAATACATGCAATAAAACAGAGAGAAGTTTTTCCCATGAGCATGGATGCTGAAGTGTTAGAAACATCGACAAAATCCGTTAATAATACGATTTAAATGAAACTTTAGAAATTATATTTTTATAGCATCCTGAAAAAAAGAGTTAGTGATCAACTGTATCCACAGATTTAAATAAATCAGATTTTATCATATAATAATGTGTGAAGTAATTACAAAATAACAATGTCATTTTAATAAATCATTTCAATTAAGAATTTTATACACAATTTTATTGACATGTTCTTGACTATTTTAGCTCTATTTAAAAATACTTTATATTCTAACTGTAACTCTGTACACGCTGATTCAATTATTTGCAAACCTACGGGCTTTTAGACAAAGTTCACCTTGTAACTTAATGAGACTTGTTATTTATTTTTAGTCATCATCATCTTGCTCTTATCCCAATTACTTGGGGTCGACGCAATATGTCATCTGTTTTGACATATTGCAAAAAGTTTCGGCAATGACTTTTATGACCGGCCGCCTGCCTGACGTCAACCCTCCTTGGGAATGTAATCGTTGACCCAAATGATACCAGATGGAGTTGGTCCGGGTCAATCTAGGGCTCTTAGTCGTCTTTTACGACACCCACGAGCAAAGCAAGGGTTGGTAGTATTCGAAGCCGCTACCACACAGCATTGTTATTTATTTTTAGTGTGTAATAAAATTAGTATTAGGAGGAATATCGATAACAAAAGCTGGAATTTTCTCAGAAAACATTGACGTCTATCGAAGCCGCATATGTGTGATACTTTACTTTGCTCCCACTGGGTCTTACAACACAAATTACTGGTTAAATCGAGACCTTTCACGCGAATATTAGACGCTATGACTAAGCATTCAGTAGCATATAATCTCTTCCATAAAACGTTGTTTACAGAACTGCTAATCTCAGCGAAGGCAATTTAGCTCTTGCCTCCGAATAGTATTATGATCATGATTATTAACCGTGTAGGTAGCGATTACAGCAATTACAACAATAGTAGGTTGTGTAAAGTAGAAAGCTAAGGAGTTACAATATACCTAGTTGATAAGCCAAAAGTAATCTGGTTCTTCTCCAACCTTTAAGACACCAGCTATTTAATTTCATACATGTATTGTCACTATTTTTGATTAAAAATTGTGTTGATTTAATCCCTTTTCTTCGTATGAGTAATATTGCGTTTGCTCTAGTATGGTAACACGCCAAAACAATATTAAAGGAAATTAAAAAGAAACACTTTAAATCATTAATTTACCCTTTTACGACGGCTAAAAGATGGCAATTGTTTTGTAAGATATGGGTAAGATATAAGTAGGTATTATATGCAACTGCCGAATGTATGAGAGAAGTACTAGTCAAATTCCATTAATTAATTAAAAGTGAATACTATTATATATTTTCATAATCTAATCTTGATTACATATATTTTTAATGCAAAAGAGGTAGGCTTCGAGTTGCCACTACAGTACTTATCTGCATACATATAGCGTATTTAGATAATTGTAATGTAATATAATTATATTAAAATGTAATATATCACGACTTGTTAAAGTTGGCTACGGAGTTTTTGGTAACAAAACCAAAATAATAAGTTTCAACAATTAACGCGCATTGCATGGATGAGTATTAATGATAAACAATTATTATGTTCTTACTTTTGTTTTATAAATACTGTATTCATTATTAAAACAATAATAACTTTCACAATGGTTACTTTTTGCCGTTGACGAGATAAAATCTGACCACATTTCGGCCTTATCCTACCAAGGTAACAGAATTGCAGTGAAGTGCCCTTATAAACAGTCACAACTACGCGGTTATGATAGATTGCGTACAACTGTAGAAATATATAAAGTACCAATATATCTGTACAAATTTACCTTTTGTAATTATGTAATAGACTTTCAGTTTAAGTCAATAGTTTTAACATTACATATATTTATATTATTATATTTACGATCACATCGCAGAGAACTAGCATTTAATTTTAATTTGATGGTTAATAAAACATTATAGACTTTGGCTTTCACAGAGACGTCGTACATAAGTACATTAGATAATATGTAAGACTCGTAATGACAATTCTACACTTAAAGGTTTTTAATATTCAAATACATATCAGTCAATGTAAATAGTTTTCTATTGGATCAGTATCGCTCCGTATGACCACTTCACATTTTGTGACGAAATACTTTGCAGTCTCTAGAGAAATTTTTGAAGTGAAAATTTCCTTTAGGCA
Source organism: Lymantria dispar (assembly GCA_032191425.1). NCBI lineage: Eukaryota > Metazoa > Arthropoda > Insecta > Lepidoptera > Erebidae > Lymantria > Lymantria dispar. Next base: position 31,699,304 of record CM063444.1, read on the forward strand.
GTTTAGCTATTTTAGGTGAGGATAACGCACTGAACTCGTGTGACTGTCAGGCGTCATGCTCGCGACAGATCAGCCATGATGTCACCTGGTAACAAGTAATCTATAATTTCAACCGCGTTACGTCAAGTTGCTGTAACTGAATGCCTTTACTCACCATCTATTTAGTATCGAGGTTTGTATTCCAACATTGTTTATATTATACTAGCTGACCCGGCGAACTTCGTAACGCCATAATTTTTTCCATAAATATATTTTCTAAATTGCCGAAAATTTAGTCTCTAATAGAAGAACCATTACAGCTTTGTCGGGAAAGATTCGATAGTTTTGGTCACGGCATAGTTAATGATGATTCAATGAGAATACAAATTACTCATTATTGATCTCTGACAAAATTATAATTATGAAATTTTCAACCACACTTAACTAACTAAACAGACAGTTTAGTTCAGCTGTTATTTGCATTTTGTTATTACATATCAAATGCGTTTTTTTATACTACGTTGCATAGTGACTTGTATCTGGGGGCACGGCAGTGCCCCCGCCAAGTCGAGCAAAAAAAAAGTCGGGCAAAACGCAAAACTGCGTAACATACTTTTCTCGAAGCCATTCAGGCGATTTTCGACCCCCAATAACTTCGTTGTTAATAAAATTAGAAACCTGAATTTTTAGTAACCTAGCAGGCCTTGTATACACATTGTGTATTTCAAATTTCATTCAATTTGAACCAATAGTTTAAGAATTATAACTAGTCAAAATTTCGTAATTTTGTCACTCACTGACTGACTGACCGATCATCAATATTAAAGTGGCACTTCTAGCAGACATAGAAGCTTCAAATTTAGAATGCAATTAGAGTTTAGTGTATAAATGAAGGAAAAATTATGAAACATTATAATTTTCATCCAGTTTCCGAGATACACCAACTGCATAAATAATTTTGTAAACTCATACAAATATATAGGATTACAAACAAAATATATAGATTACATTTGCAGTTAATGAAATGTAACTTTGTAAAAAATAAGAATACATTTGTCGTCATCATTGCTTCTCTATGGGAATCGTAACAACCGGCTAAAGACTGCGCAGATGACGTAGTGGTTAAGATACCAACGTACCGTGCTAGTGTCGCGGGTTCGAATACCATGCAAGACAATACCTAGTACGATCCACAAATTGTTGTTCTGAGTCTGAATGTAATTTGTGTCGGTTAATTATATGTTCTTTCTGTATGGTGACGAAGTAAGAATACAATTCACCACTCTCTATCTTGCCCGTGGATATCGTATAAGACGACTATGGGATATAATGTCCACATACCATCTGTGCAAGAGAAGGAAAACTCGAAATGAAACCTTATATCAATATGTCTGACCAGCATGATATAGTGGGTTAAATTCCCTCCCATTGCGGAGGAGGCCCGAGCCCAACAGTGGGACATATGAGGGCTGCGATGATGATGCGATATTGAATTATATGTTTGTAAAGTCCCCCACAATATAAGGATTATTATTCCCTTAGTGCAAGGCGTTGTCATTTAAAAAAAAAATTCAACAGGAAGGAGAGTGCGCAGCAGCTCTCGCCGGGGAAATGTATGATATCTCACTACGAAATCAACCCGCCTACCAAACGTGGCGACTACGTCATTATTCTTCATGAGGCGAAGAACAATGAGCTCTAGTGATGGCAACTCTGTTACCCTTGAGCGTCGTTGGACGCAGGTGCCACAGTACCTACTGCACTTTATGGTGAAGCATGAGGGGGGTCTATGTTCTACAGTGGACGGCGATAGGCTGAATGATGATTGGCATAATAGGTGTAGACAGATACGTAGATATAATTATGTTCAAAGATAACTTGTAAAATGGTCAATTAACTTAATGAAAAAGCAAGAGTGGGCCGTGTCTTATGAAATTGTACCAAAATCTCCCAAAGTATTAAGCAAACCAAATTGCCTGAAATTTACCTAAAAGAAAGAACGCCATCATGAGGCTCGATTGCCATCAAAGCGGAGAGGAGCCTAGAGATGTGTTTTAAAAAATCAATCAAATTTCTTTATTTCCACATCTCTCCGCTTAGTTTAGGTAAAATTGACTCAAGCGGAAAGGAGAGATGTCGAATTTTTCAGAGAGTGTGCTCTAAGAAAATCTTTTGTTGGTATTCAAGAAGTAGAAGCTACCGGAAAAGCAAATAAGTAGGTCTATCTACAAAAAGAAATGAGATACCATCAAAAACAAGACTTGTAAAAAAGCCAAGCCTCGCAACTGAGTTCTTTTACCATAAAAATTTGTGAGATCCATGTTATACCAAGTCGGTTAGCTCATTCAGTCCCTGCTTAAGGGACCTTTCTTCTTAAGTTATTATTAAGTAAATAGCCAACCTAACAACATCTTATAGTGACTATATCAATATGAAAGATCTTTTATGTTTACAATAAATAGATTGACTTGGCAATCGCATGAAAACACACTATTAGAAGTTGTTAGGTTGGCTATTTACGTAATAACTGGCTATTTACGTTCTAAGCTACCTCTCCATCAATTTTCAGCCAAATCTGTACAGCTATTCTTGAGTTATAAATAGTGTAACTAACATGACTTTCTTTTGTATATATAGATTTTTCTCTATGACTCTGTTTATTCGTAATTCATTACCGTGTGTTACAGACTTGTGGACTCTGCTAATTTGATATCAAAGATCCCGCCCTTCAAAAAGAAGAAGGATAAAGAAGCTTCGGATTCTTTTGAATTTATAATACTTACCTGTCCTTAAAACTTTTCTTGTATATATGGTGCCGTATTATAGCTAATACATACTTAAGTAAAAAATTGTTTATACTACTTTTTTATGGAAAACCGCAATTAACAAATTATTTATATATCAGTAATAAATGTTGATAATAATAATTCTCCAAAGGCCTCTGCGTGTTGGATCCATATCCCCATGTAAGCCTTTCAAAGGACCGGGGATCTTCCCTTGGAAGATATCCGTGAGTCAGGGGGATTTCTAATAAAACTACATTATAAAAATAATATGTTTAAAAGCTAGACAGTTTTCACCTATGACGTTAAATGCTACGAGTGCCAACTCTTCTTACATTTTTGAAGGAGAACAACCTGCTGCAATGAATTAATAGCCATTTATCAGGGAAGTACAATACGATAATTAATTAACACACCAACTAGACTGAAGCATTTATAAATCGCATTAAAAATGGCTATAATTTTAGTAGGCAGGTACACTATGATTTTAAAATCTATAAAACTATGTAATAATATTAGTTATTCTATAATATTAGTTATTCTATAATGTTAGTTCAAAACATTTGGTTCCCCACGTTGCTGAACGCGACACAAATCTGCCATTTTATTAAAACAACCGCTTCATCAAATCAAATAAGCAAGTTTATCTATACAGGCCTTAGTCAGAACATAAACGTCAAAACTCACTCCTAAAAGAGGTTCAATCTATTTACCAAGTTTAATATTTGCTTTAACAGACATTTTGACTAGTTGTGTAGAATACATAATATTACTACGTACCTACTAGTCGTACATTAATTTGTGTTCCAACGTGTGGTTTTTTTTTGAAGTTATACTTCTTTTGTCTCGTTAGGGAAAATTATGAGAGTAAATCTTTACGATGCATGCGCACACCGTCACGAAAACCCGTCACCCTGAAGTTAGTTTTTATGATGCGCGCGCACACCGTCACAAATGTCAACTACCTTTCCTATATCCATCCTATAGCTTTTTTTCTATTATTAGTGTCCGTTTTTTTCTACAAACGTAGGATAACGCGAAGGATAATATTTTCACAAAGATTTTTACCTCCTTACGCGCGATATGTTATATATGTGCAAGCTACCCGATAATGAATGCACATTGCCATAATACGTTAGACGCTTGGCGTAGTGTTGGTTATGTATCGAGTATTTTTTTAACTTACAATAATGTTATACTCATGTTTCCCAGGAGAGCGGTGCTGCTTATTCTCCTGATGATCTCTAAGCTGGTTTTTACAAATCCCATAGTAAAAAGTGATGACACATTATATTATTAACTCATTACCACACGGATCATTCATCATCATCATTCGCCGCCCACTGCTGGACGTAGACCTCCATCATGTTACGCCACAAAGTGCGATGCTGTGCCGCCTGCATCCAACAACACCCAGCACCACGATCCCAGCGGTTGTCGGTTCGTGGAGCGATGTGGCCTGCCCATTGCTATTTTAGCGTGCTAATTCTTCGTGCTATGTCGGTTACACCCGTTCTTCTGGGGATTTCCGTATTCCAGATTCTATCTCGCAGAAAAATCCCGAGCAGAGTCCGCTCCATAGCACCCTGAGCGACTTCGGGCCTTGTTATCAGGCCTACATTTAAGGACCACGCTTCCGTGCCGTAAGTCATCACTGGTAATACACACTGGTCGTAGACCTGTGTTTTTAGACATGGGTATGGACGAGAAGATCCTCTTAAGTTTCCCGAATCGTCATCACTGGTACCACACGGGTACCGGATAATATATATTTGACTTCTATCGATTATTATTTATTCGCAAGATCTTTAATTAGTAGAAATGTTTAAGTAGTGAAAGCTTTGTTCTCTCAATCGAGTTTAGGACAATATTGTGGGTGGTGTGTGGGTGGCGTAGGCGGTGCATAATTACATGCACCACTCGAATATGGTCTACCTCAATTCTCCGATACCCAACAACTAATGGAGTAGGAAACGAAATACATCTGCGGACTGCAGTCCTTCATATAATGGCCGATATTTGGAAAGAAACAAAAGACCATTAACTTGTCCGGTAATAAAATTGATTTGTCCATGAAATTGATTTCATTTTAGTTTAATCCATAGAAAAAGTGTTGTTGGCTTTCAACTTATTTTTAGGAGACATTTTTTTTTTCTAGAAAAAAAGCTCTTAATATAAAGCTTTTTTATAGAAATTGAATTAAATAGATCATAATATATATTGTAATGTTACATATTGAGCTAATTACAAGCATTTCAATTTTATCATAATTGTTAAAAGTAGTTAAAGGTGAGCAATATAAACAACTAATTTACATATAATTGTTAAAAATGACGTCAACTTCATAAACTCAACACTAATCTGCGTCTGCTTAAAACTAACACACTTGTGCAAGAAAGCGATAGAATACCCCATCCTAATAAATTCAAAAGCTTATAAATTTTTTATTGTTATTGCACATTCTTACATGCGTTTTCTACACAAATAAATAAAATTCAAGTGTCTGTTTGTAATATCAAAATAGTAGGTTTTTTCATGCTTTTTTTTTGGGGGTGGGCTGCGGTCGACGCACCACTCCGTCCGGGGCGACAGAGGGGCGTAAGCACGCACACCCGCAACCCACCCGAACACCACGTCGCCTTCGTCGTTGGACCGACCACCGGAGCAGGGTTACTTGTCATCAGTGGTCGGCCCGACGGAATACCCCCGGTTTTTTTTTCATGCTCACAGTTATTTGCATGCTTAAAAATCAGATTTAAACATTTTTATCAGTCCGTTTGCTCCGGTTTTCAAAACGGTTTTGCCGATTTTGAAAATATTTTACTACCAGGTAGCTGTCTATATAAGGAGTAAGTTAGGTTTTTCACGCTTTTATATTCCAGTATTTAAAGAAGTAGTACAATTTTAATTCGCCCAGTGGCGAAAATAAATAGAGATGAGTCTATGGGTAGTATTGGACCATATTTTATCACAGAACTTAATTGACAGAAGGACCTAATAACGCCCTACTTGGACTCCGGCAGCAATCGTCGTTGCTTTTATATTGTTACTAGCAACCAGCCCTCGCTTCGCTTCGGTTTCAGTCGCCTTACCCGTGGCGTAGTTCCCGTTCCTGTGGGAATACCGAGATAAAATATAGCCTATGTTACTCCCTGATATTATAGCTTTCCATTAGTGAAAGAATTTTTGAAATGCGTTCGGTGGTTTTAGCGTAAAAGCGTAACAAACAAACAAACATCCTTACTTTCGCATTTATAATATTAGTAAAGATTATATACTAGCAACCCGCTTCGGTTTTAGTCGCTTTACCCGCGTAGTTCCCGTTCCCGTGGGAATACCGGGATAAAATATAGCCTATGTTACTCCCTGATATTATAGCTTTCCATTGGTGAAAGAATTTTTGAGATCGGTTCCGTGGTTTAAGCGTGAAAGCGTAACAAAGAAACAAACAAACTTACTTTCGCATTTATAATATTAGTAAGGATTTAATCAACAATGCAGGCACACAATAATTACTAATAGGTTAATTAAACGTAAGGGTGATTGGCTCTTGAGACCAATGATTTAGCGGCATCCCTAATAATAACTTGGATAATGAGGTAAAGGTATATAGCCTTATAAGGTTTCGTTAAGTTATAAATATACTAGCTATATTGTTTCTTAGCCATAATATAATTAAGATTATTGACCTGGGCTAACATCATCTGTTACCGTCGACGATCTCTCCGGCACCCCGTAAAAGCGCGGAAGGGGCTGCTGTGGTTTTAGTGGGTATTCCGGTCGCTTGTGGCCGGCGAGTCCCACACACACTCCTCCCGTCTATCACCGGCGGTGGGATAGTGCGTAAATACTTTTCCACAGCGTGAAAAAAAATCTGTTGCCGTCTCGTCAACGCTGACGTCAGGAGATTGGTCATAAAAATATTGCTACAACTTTATTATGTACTATAAAGGAAGAGACATACATATTAAATCGACCAAAAGTAATTGGACCAAAAATACGAGTAAAATGTTGATGACGATTATGATAATGAAATAACATGGAAACAAAATAGAATAAGGGGGTGTCAAAATCATTGACAGAACTACTTATGTTTGTCTCTATAAATGTTTTTAAAAAAAATGTGGGAATTGAGATTTATTTTAACGAACATACGGCGGTAACATTTCTGCTGCGAATGCTAGTTGCAGGTGCAACTAGTCAGCAAACAATATTTTAATGCTTTCTATCCAATAATCTTATCTTATACCTTTAAACGAGCAATTCTTGTATATTTCTATATTTTCAGAATCTCGGTAACAGCACCAACAATTTTCATGAAATTAGGTGTGCAAGAGGTTTCAAATGCGTTAAATCGATTTATTTATAGAAAATGTTTTTTCGCTGTTTTCAGCAAATCCATAAAATGTCATTAGAATAGGAATGTAAATTTAGCCGTGGCCGTCAAGAGTGACAATAGCTTAGCTAGGAAGTTGTCCAGTCGCATTCAAACAGCCTACGATCGGATCTCAGTGATATTATTATTCTGTTGTTTTATTTTTGATATTTTTTTATCATTAATATATATCTAATAATAATATCTATCAATCATATCAATAATATCATCATCATATCAATAATCATATCAATATCAATAATATATATCTAAATATGTTCGTCAAAAACACAATTTTCAAAAAAAAATATACCTTGCAAAGCTCGGTCAACCTGAAATTTTTCTAATAATACTTGTTAAAGAATTCGTTGTCAAATTACCGGTGTACATTGACATCCTATTTCCGGGAACTTTTCAATCATATTAGACGTTGTTTTATTTGTCTTAGTAACATCCGTACTATTATAAATTGTACTTGTCGGATATGACTCTTAACAGATAAAGAAATTTTAATTTCCGACACTTTGTCAACCTAACGGTATTTAATGGGCATAATTTATATAAGTTTCATAAGTTAAAATAAAAATATCTATCATCATCATCAGCATCTCAGCCCATATACGTCCCACTGTTGGGCTCGGGCCACCTCCACTTTGGGAGGGAAATTGACCTTCCATACCACGCAGGTCAAACGTGTTGGCGTAGTTTTCTTTCGAGTTTTCCTTCTCATACATATATGCAATATGTTATATTCAGATCATATCCCTTAATCTACATTTACAACATCCACGGCAAAGAGAGCGGGTACTAAATTGTATTCTTACTTCGTCACCACACGGCGAAAAAAGGTACATTTATTTTAATTTGCATTATTTTTTCTTTTAAGGTTTAAATTATGATTTAAAATGATATAAACATAATTAACATAAAATTAAAATGAATTCTACATTGTAGTATGTATGACATTTTGTTAATTTATTTATTCGTAACAGTACCTATAATTAAGACGAAAGTTATTAAACGGCTGATTTCAAGGCAAGACGATAACGAACTTCATCAATACATGAATTGTTACTTAATAAAAAAATACCTCGTGTCAGGCTTATCACATTTCGGAAATTTAAAACAAAGCTTTCTCCGGATAAAGTGTTTCCTTAATCATTTTATGACAGGACTTTCGATAAGTGAAACATTAACAACAAATATAATGTCCTTTTATGGATAAAATTATCGAAATAACGTCCAGGAAGGTGTCATTAAAATATTGATGTTAAGAGAAAGGTAACGTGCAAACGTAGATAAGAAGTAAACAGCGACTTTATTTTATAACATTTTGATAATTCAACGGTCAGATGTGCAATCTCGTTACATTTAGTCTCAAACCCCAATGTAGTGTTTTGTAGAATAATTTGACTGACTTCTTAGAACTTCGTAAATAAAACTACTTTTACGGATTTTATCATGTTTTCATTTGACGGGTGGACTGACGTCTGAGTGAGTCCGCGACTGAGTCCACCCGTGACCATGAATTCTGTAAAGTGTTCGAGACTTCGGGGAATCATAAATCATATACAACCGCGATAAAATCCGTAAAAGTTTTATTTACAATATGTAGTGCTCGCATAAACATCAGTAATTCCTAGAACTTCCTTTCCTTTTTTTTTGTGGTAGGCTATGGTCTAGACATACCGCGCCTTATCCGTCCAGGGCAATTGAAGTCTGCCACGCGATCCCATAATCTCATCATCGTCATTGGATAAAGCAACGTGGAGTCCAATAGCAATGTGGAGGGAATATATTGGTAAGCCACTGGTACCGATTCCTTGACTTCACAGTTCTTCAAAGTTAATTCTATCCACATATCTACTTATCAAAATCCACCGCTAAACACAGGTCTCTCTACGACAATCGGAACGATCATATTCCACCTGCATCCAAAGGTTCGCTGCGAATTTTAAGACGTCGTCAGTCCATCTAACGGGCGGCTGCCGATTTACAGTCGCCACTTAAGGACTTAATGGTAGACGGTTCGACGAGCGATGCGACCCGAGCAGCGTAACAATTCATGGGGTAATTTCGTTACAACTATTCTACGGATTTCGATATTTGGACTTTTATCACGCAGAGAAATCTCGAGCATAACCCGCTCCATACCACATTACCCGACTTTAATCTTAGTTCTGAAATAGATATTCTATTGATCTGCCTCACCACTAATATCACATTTGAAAAAAAGAATTTGCATCATAAAAAAAGATTTCAACTATGGGCGTCGACAGATTGATGGATGGATGGATGAGTGAACGATATAAACATATGTATTCTAATATTTTATGCAAATGAACAATAGCCTGATTTTGGCATCAACATAGTCGATTATAAATAGAACAAATCGTAAAACCATTCCAATATAGCATGCAAATCTACGCTCTTCAAGTTCATTGACTCATCGACATAATGAAATAGTGACGCAAACTGTTACGCTATCCATAGTGAGCGATAACTCGTTGTATAATCGCTCGATGCTGTCGAGATAGTCGATAGATCGCTATCGAGTCGGACGCGTGGCGTGGGTGTAGAGGTTTGTAAGTAAATCTACGGCAATGCCGATCCTGTTCTTGTTTACTTATGATATTTGCATTATTTTATGTAACTATATATTGTTATCTATGCAGTGACCACAAAAATACAAGATGTTATTGTTCCTAAAAGACGAGAGACAAACAGAAAATATACCTAGAAAAAAAATTCTATACCAACTCATCGCCCAAAGTAAAATAGTACATGATAAACCTTATACCAGCGCGTTTGAGCAGCGTGATTAGTAGGTCAATTTACCTCCTATTTTGGAGGAGGCACGTACCCAATAGTGAGACGAATATGAGCCGAGATAATGGTGATGATGACATTATGCGAGTTGCGAAAATTGTTTTATTCTTTTATTGAAGAGGCTCTTGCCTGTTAGTGGCACGAATATAAGCAGTAAAATTGAAACAAAGTGAGATTTAATTATTAATTAATTTTCAGTTTCTTGAATGAGTATTATGAATTTTCACGCATTATGCAACTAATTTAAATCAACAGAACTATGACAGGAGTTTATATTCCTGGGGGGTTCTCAAAGCTAAATGACCGTCAAAAGGAGTGAGTAGCCCAAGATTATTTTTGAAAATGAAATAACCACACATGTATTGCAGTTATGGAAATCTATTACATATTTGTTCTTTTTGCTGCCCTCGTAATCGCTGTGTTTGGTTGGCACAGAGGTTTTTACGACCATATTTGGTTATAAATCATCTAAGAGTGCTGCTGGTCATTCTCCCGGTGATCCCTCAGTCGGCTTTCACGACTCTGAAGGTAAGTAAAGGGTGGTCAGACATTGCGGTTTTAATCTACAAAACATAGTTACTATGGATGGATCCTAATGGCTACGTGGGTCTCTTACGACATAGGAATGCGTGACAACAAGCGCCTTATTAAATTATACCCTATTAAATAGTGTTAAAATTATTAATAGTTGTAAATACATTAATTATTATCTAGCCTTTTAGAACAAGGTGGAGAGCAATTTCGAAATACTTGTTTTATTAATATTGTGAGTCACTCGAACTAATATAGTTAATATTTCCTGTTACTAATTGATAATATGTAAATATGGCTCTAGTTGTCTTGAAGTAAAAGTTGTAATCGCTGTTTCATTACGAGTGATGATAGCTTGAGTCGATTTAATCTAAATATTTTATTCATAAAATGTTTATTGGCATATATGATATTGTAGGATTGTACTGTACTTTTTTCACTTGATATTGAGTAGTGTTAGTATATTCCGAGATATTGGTCATGTAGTAGAGCCAGGTAGAGATAAATCAAAATTTTAATTTTCCATACATACCCATTACTATTCTCAGAGTTGCATCATGAATTGGTAATTACCTGAAAAAGAAAAGTCAAATCTATATTACTAATGGAGAGTTTGGTGGATTCCAATAAATCTTATTGTGTTTAGATAGCCTTTTTATTGATGAAGGTTATATTATGCATAAAGAAAAGTAGAGCAGGGTCGATAAATGTTAGCAGGTCGGTCACAATTTTAAAAGACCAACCGTTCGCTTACTGCGCAGTCGCCGTTGTCATAACAACTGTTGCAGTAACAAAAATAGTTAAAGGTAAGTATTATTAAGGTTGACATTATTAGATACTAATGGCAAAAGACGATGCGGGTGATCAAAGTTAAAAATAATAACTTATACATATAAGTTTCCAATTCCATGTGGTGACGGAGTAAGAATACAATTCACCACCCCCTATCTTACCCGTGGGTGATCGTACGAGACGACTAAGGGATTAAAACGCATATAACATCTATGCGAGAGAAGGAAAACTCAAAATAAAACCCTATACCAACACGTCTGACTAGCGTGGTTATAGTAGGTCAATTACCCTTCCATTATGGAGGAGGCCCGAGCCCAACAGTGGGACGTATATGAGCTGAGATGATGATAAGTTTACATGTGATAAAGTATTAACTATACAATTTACCATCGCCATCTTACCCGTGGGAGATTTGTCTTAGCCGTAGATTCGTGGGCGACCTATCGTAGAGTACTACGGGATATAACACGCAGATAACATCAATGCAAGAGAGAGGAAACTTGATATAATACCTATATATATATATACCAAACCGTCTGACTAGCTGGGTTTAGTAGATCAATTTTCTTCTTTTCTGGAGGAGGCTTCAGCCCAACAGTGGGACGTATAGTGAATAGAACACATTCTCGTATAAATAAGTAATAAACGCAAACGAGTTGACATAACTAGTTAGATACAAAAAAAATGGAACAAAATCGCAAAGCTAGTAATCCACGCAAGAACAAAATTGTAATATGTACAACAAAAGCAACAAAATATATGAAAGAAGTATTTGTACAAGGTATTGCTCGTGTAATAGCATAGGTCACGTGAAGGACGAATGTAGAGTTCAAGGCCAGTTGTCGAGGTTACGACTGGTATCGATTTGCCACAGCTAATGTGAAGAATTTAGAATATTGTGTTAACAATAGTAGTAGTGTTTTATGATATCATTGTAGGAATTTATTCTATGTCAGATAATTAATTAACGCACAATTAACGGCACATAATGGTATTGTATATGGACTATAGTATGCATACAACATCTTCGCAAGAGAAGAAAAAATCGAAGACACCCTATGTCAACACGTCTGACCAGTGTGGTATAGTAGATCCAGTTCCCTCCCACAAAGGAGGTCCGTGCCCAACATTGGGAGGTATATGGGCTGAGATGATAATGAGTTATATGTTTGTAAAATCAGGATTATTTCCTTGGAGCAGGATGTGGTCTTAAAAAAAAAGTAGATTTTTATATAAATGTTGCCCAAAAGCATTCATTATTAATCGCTTGGTTCAATACATCGCTGCTAGAAGTCGATCAATAAACAAGGATGGCAGATCATTTGATCTGGCTGATGATTTCTCGTCGTAATTGTCTTTTCTCCTAGTCTTCATAACACATAAAACAGTAAGGCTTTATTCAACCAAAAAGATAAAACTGGATTGCCTGGATATTGTCCGTGTCAAGGATAGGACGCTAAGTCCGGGTCAAAGTCGAGACAAGCGGCTCGAGGATGTGCCACAGACAGGACAGAGAAAATAGGTCAAAATGCATTACATCATCATACATGACGGAACTAAGTTTTTATATTCTGCCGGATATTTGCCGTAGTGAAGCCTATTAGTTATATCTATATAATAAATATTTAGGTAAGTTTTTTGAATATAATTCAGGAATTGGTTATTAAAAATAATAAAAAAAATTGTAAACAAGTTTTACATTTTCAATCAGCATGAAACAGTTTGTACGCTGTATAAGTAAAAAAGTAAAGTTACTGTGCTAATTAGCGTTATTGGTGGCCCGCTTAATAGGCAGAGAAAAGACGTAGGACGAATTATGGGGCCCTACGCTACCCAGTACCTAATAACTGGGCGGGCAATAGCTGACCAAAAAAGATACTTCGACAACCCTGTAATATAAGCATAAGGATGATGAGTAATATTTCTATCTAACTGGCAGCCCATCGACGTCCAGTGTCTCCGTCCCCTGAAGGGGATTAACGAAATATGCGCTACGTTTCACGAATGTTATAGCGATCGCAGTTGCAATTATAAATATCCCTTGGGTGCTGTTGACTATTCTTCCTTTTCATACATAGATAATATTACTACCCACATAGGCAATAATGACAATACATTATATTTTAACATGTCACATATTCAGATATGTATAAAAAACCTGATTCAAATGATGTTCTTTTCCTTTTCACATTTTTTTCTTGAATTTCTGCTAATCTCATTCTTTTAACAAGAGATATCAGATACTAGATAAAATAATGTAAATATTACGTTTTAAAATAATATCGTTACCAAAAATATAGAAGAATAATATTGTGGTGGCTCGGCACTTAATAAATAAGTTACTACAGCATATGTATAATTCTATATACGAGTACATACATATATACACTACGAGTTTGCAAGTATACCTATTTTGGAGAGACAACTTCCATGAAACTTATTGGAGAGGAAACATGCATCTGAGTACAACATACCGATACGTAGAGCTTGTCTCTCACAGGAAAAATAATACCGAGAATTTTAAAGGAAAATATTTTCGTATCGACGAATAGCTTTACATATTATTTTGCAATAGAGAATTATAAAGGTATTTGTTACAAATGTATAATATGTTGTAATTAGGATTGTAACCTTTATTTTTTGTGTAAATAAAGTACATTATTTAATGAAGGTAGAAAGAAAACACAAAACACCAACTGTGTTCACGAATCCGCTTGCCAAGTGTGACGGTTATGGCATTATCGTCAATTTTTAAAGTCTGTGTCCAACAATAGACGTTGACAGGTTAATGGACGGATGAACGGCAGTGTTAATTTTACTCCTATTCGTCATCATCTCATATATATCCACTTCACGCTCTACTATAGCACGCTGATTAGAAGTGTTTGATATATGGTTCAATTGTGATTTATCCTTTCCTTCCTTATAGATGTTATCTGTATATTATAAGTAAGTATACCTTAGTCGAATTTTACGACAGCCTAGGACAAATATTCTTATTCTGTCACCGCACGGATTTTTTATTATTCCTTTATTTCCCTTATTATTTACATAATTTATACATTTCAACTAAGCTCTGAAGAGTTATTTATTGCAAGGCCTAAAAATGGTGTTTTAATTTCGAATGAAGTTGCTTAAAACTAGTAAATAACATTTTTCCTTATAGTAATTTAGGTACTCGTAATGATTGTATAAACCATTATACTTTTCTTAGAGAATTTATGTTATAATAGTAAGTACCTAACACGCAAGTCGAGCTCAAGAAAAAAATATAGGGTTTATGATCAAGATTAATTCGGTCAAGGCAACCTCGGCTATTAGACGAACATAAACGTAATGTGATTAAATTACACATATAAAAATCTATTACTATTCAACTAGAATGATAATTTTCATTTTTAAAATATAGTGATTGAAATTAACATTTATTTCATTCATTCCTTTTTAAACGTCTTCTAATAAGGAGAAGTTTCTGTTACCGTATAACTAAGCCACGTCGGCACTACGCGGTCAGCCTCTGCGGAAGACGGACTATTCCCTGGTTCAGTCATCCGCGGCCTCGGCTAGGCATAACTTAGCTCCTCAAGAACACATCGTTGCTATGTTATAGTTATACCCTATTAAAAATGCGAAAGTACAGTAATACCTCGACTTACGCTGCCCCGTTTTACGCGAATTCAAAGATACGCGGTTTACTCTTGCAGTGTTCAGACCTTAAATTGACTTGTTTATTCATAAAATTTCAATTATTTTTTATATAATATTTTGACCATATTCTTTAAAATTATTGTCTTCTTTGAACTAGTTTCAAATAACCATTTTTTTTTGTACATTTAAGCATAATGAAATCCCGACTTACGTGAATTCGACTGACGCGGTTATCGCTCGGTCCCACCTATTGCGTAAGTCCGGGGTATTACTGTAAGTTTGTTATGCTTTCACGCTCAAACCAATAAACTGATCTTAAATATTCTTTAACCAATGGAAACTATTATTAGCGAGTAACATAGATTACATTTTATTCCCGACATTCCCAAAGAAACGGGAACGAGAAATGCTGTGTGGTAGCGGCTACAAATACTTTACATTACTCATGGATGTTGTAAAAGATGACTAAGACCTAAACATCAACACGGGCCAACTCCAACTGATACCGTCTGGTCAATAATTACATTCCCAAGGAAGCTTGACGTCCGGCAGACGGCTGATCATAAAACTATTGCCAATAACTTTTGCAGAATGTAAGTCGAGAATGGAGTACAGATTACGTCGAACCCAAGTAATTAGCCACCCACCAAACCACCCTAATTTTACTGCTTCAACAAGAAATTAATGAGTAGTGACCCATTCTACGCTCAACCCATAACTACAAAGGAATTTTAGTTTAATATTTATTCGCATTAAAATACATAACGCAGTCAACGGTAATCCAGCAAACGCGATGGAGATAAAACAATATAGAATTTCCAAATTGCAGCAAAAAAATACTGAATGCAATTGCACCGAACATCGCACAAAAACTGGTACCATAAATATGGTGACTGGCCACCCTGACCATGACACGAACGCTCATTTATATTCGAAGAAAAACCTCGGCCATACACACAGAGCAATACATCAATGCATCGATTTAAATTGTAATATGTTTTTGTATGTAAAACGCACCGGCCTTCCGTCAGAAATCAATTGATATTTTGTTAACTATAATTGTTGTCGAATAACAAATGAGTTACAAGTTATTAATGCCGTTTTAACAATAAATTCAACTTCTGTCACAATAAACATACCCTTTTTTCTTATCTATAATGTCATGCCATAGATCCGGAAGGAAAATGAAACAAAGATAAATATTTATCGAGGCACTTTCAGGGGCCTGGAAAAGGTATCAAAATTAACATATCACCTACTGGACATTTTGCTGAACTTTATGCATAATAATGTGATTTTTGAACAAAAAGAAAACTCGTTAACACACATTACAATTTTATTATAATAAAAAAATAAAGCAGTTTTACAAAGATTGAATCCTCCAAAGGAGAGGCAGGAATGAAAACTCATCACTTCTCCACATCTAGTACCGTAAACTTCAAAGCAATGACAAAAAGGTTAAAGGAGAATGGGCGATCAAGACATAAGTAAGTTTTACTCTTTTAAACCTAAGGTAAAACTAAAATACTATAAATCATTATTATGAATGAAATGTCTTCATGAAAATTAGGCAACAGAAGCATTATCATTTTCCGTGTGATGACAGAGTAAAATTCAAGACCCCCCCCCCCCTTTTTCTTGTTCGTTGGTATCGTAAAAGACGACTAAGGGATTATAATATGCCATTAATAGAGAACCAATCAATGCAAGAGAAGGAAAACTCGAGATTAAACCCTATACCATATAATATATAGATATAGTACGACAATTTCCCTCCCATTGTGAAAGAAACTCGAGTGCAGCAATGAGACGTATATAAGCTGTGATAATAATGACATTATCATGTACGTTCTCAATGTTGTCAATAGCATTAAAATACTGAGTTGTATTTTTCCTAACCTAATTTTTACCACTTAAATAAAACAAGGCTGTTGACTCTAATGATAAAAATAACTTATGTTATCACGGTTACTCAAATATAAAGGTACAAGCATTTACAAGTAGAAAGTATAAAACTGTTTTGGGAGTTCCATATCAATTTCATATTGAATTCTTCCGCTTTGAAAGATTTAATCGATAATTGGTAATAAACAATACGCATCGTATAAATAATTTTGGTGTAAACTTTTAGCACATCGTTCATATAATAATCTTGTGTATACTACGTTGATCAATAAATAAGAGTATCGTACTTGAAATGTTATAAGCTCAGAAATATAAGGAGCTACGTTACTTTGTTGCAATATTTACTTCGTAATCGCTAAATAAAAAGCGCCGTTCATATGGCATATAAGGTCAGCAGTAATGCTGTATGCAAATTTTAATATAGATAGCATTTATATCGTTTTAACTCATGGGTTATGGTCTGATCGTATTCCCCTGGTTATCGCGAAAAACGGTAGGGCGACATGGGCTGCCAACGTATCATTTTGCAGGCAATCTATAATGTTCTCGGTTTTTTTTTTTTTTTATTGCGAACGGTGGCAAACGAGCAAACAGTACACCTGATGGTAAGTGTTGCTGCCGCTCATGGACCTTTACAAGGCCGTTGCCTACCGCGAAGAAAGCGAAGGGAGTGTGAATGCGTGCATTGAGGCTCGGTGATACCAAGGGCACCACCAAAACCCTCCACACGCAATCACCCTCAGAAAGTTGGGCTTCCGGTTCTCTCGCTCACCGAACGAAGCGCAGTAACAAATTGCTACTACTCAGACGTCGATTTTCTGCGAGAGCATGGTACTGCCCCGGACGGACCGGCCCGCGGCTGTAGACAGATAACTGTCGACAGTGTGGTCCTACCACTCCTAAAACCTCCTAAACCTCCTCGGTGCCGGTAATCCGCTCAAATGGTGATAGAGATGTAACGTATGGCATGTTGCACGAAATCATTTCCGGGGCAACAGGCGAGGTGTCATCAGACCATAACCTGTCCCCGAAAAAGGTACAATGAGGTATCTAAATGAAAAATTACACTTATAATCCATGCGAGCAGATTCTGGAGGTTCTTTCTATATACAAGCTTAGCGTATGTTATGATTGTAAGCTGACTTTTTAAGGTTGCAAATCCAAGAGTTCCAACGAAATGCTATATGCAAGCTTCAGCTCTCCATTCGTTCCTTTCTGTTAGCATATTTGATTTCATGGACCCAATACCATTGGAACATACAAAATGTGTAGTTTGTTGCTATTATAGCGACAAAAATAAGATTTAATTAATGATACGTGTTTTTACGAGAGTATTTATAAATTACAGTGTTAAAACTTGTACGGTGGTAAGCAATCATTCGTGCCAGAATCCGTCTCACACTTAGATGGTATTATTGACAATATTCTTCAGATTAATATATTCATCTTGGTATTATTAACGATTTTTTATAGGTCGACAACACACTGTCGACAGTCGGCTGTCTACAGCCGCAGACCGGTTTGTCGGAGGTAGTAACACACTCTTGCAGAAAATCGACGCCTGCGTAGTAACAATTTATTACTCTGCTCTTTGTAAGCAAGAGAGCCGGCAACTTTCTGAGGGTGTTTGTGGGTGGTGTGGTTTGGTGATACCTTTAGTATAACCCAACATCATCGCATGCACACTCTCTTCACATTTTTCACCGTAGGCAGCGGGTTAACAAAGGTCTATGAGCAGCATGTCAGAATTACCATCAAGTGTGCTGTTCGTTCCAACATCAATAAAAAAATCATGAAGAAAAGGCTTAAAAAACAACTGGAATTCTTTTAAAAACCGTTTAAGGCTACAGATAAAGTTATGGATCACTTGAAACAATGGCGAACGCAAATTGCATCCACGTACAGCTTTTTTAAGTCTAAAAACAACAGTATTTAATGTGCCATAAAGGGACTCGAAAAGTATTATATGGTTAGTCTGCATGTCCAGGAAATCATGAAAATATTCTGCAAAAGGGTGTAACTGCAGTACATTAAATATACGAGTAGAAGAGGTGGTACCTAGGTATAATTAACATCCTTAATTTAAAAAAAACATACCATTAATTCTTGAAACGTTTTTATTAATTTACTAGCAACTCGCCCTCGCTTCGCTTCGGTTATAGTCGTTTTACCCGCGTAGTTTCCGTTCCCGTGGGAATACCGGGATAAAATATAGCCTAGTTTACGCCCTGATATTATAGCTTTCCATTGGTGAAAGAATTTTTGAAATCGGTCCAGCGGTTTTGAAGATTACCCGGAACAAACAGACAGACAGACAAAAATTTTTTAATTGCTATTTTAGGCATAGGTGTCGTGCAAATAACCGTGTGAGCATGAAAAAAGCCTATTATTTTGACATTACAAACAGACACTCCAATTTAATTTATTGGTATTAACGAATTCTTAAAGACAATTAGAAAAAGTGGCGTTATTTAATATCCACAAAAAAGTAATGGTGACACCTCGAAATTGCAACGAATTTACTGAAACCTTTGTATATGATTCAAAGTTTCAAGTATCTCGAATGACTGTCACAGTTATTAAAGAATTCTGCACGAATTACAAAGCTACTTTTACTTTGTGATCGATGTAAATACACTACCTATAGAAGTAACTATACATAAAACGATCAATCCATAATAAAGATATTATTAAAATGAACAATAATCGGAATGAGCCTTTCTCTACAATAACGTGCTTATAAATACAAAAGGAATAATATCTCAAACTATTAGTCGAATTTCGTGTTCCAGGGGCGGGCAGTGAAAGTAGTTCGCTACTGGGCTTTAGCATGCCCTATGTCACGATACAAAAACGTAAGCGAAGAGCGGAGGGCTAGAATTATGGAGATTTAATTAACTATTGTACTTATGGGATGAAAATGTGATTATCAGTTATGATTGAACCAAACAATTTGTCCCAGACACATTATAAAATATGATAATAAAATAATACTGTCTGTGCCCTCCATAACACATTCTTAAATTTCTTCTCTAATTTGTTAGATATACGGAAGTTTATGGTCATTGCTTCATCCTTATAGGACTTTGCGATATCTAATGGAGTTTAGTTTAATTTGCCTCGACAAGTACAATAATAGCTCTATGGGTCGTGCGAATGCTGATCATGAAAATTTTAGTTACCTCTTGTTCTCATCGCAAATAGTTGGGATTCATAAGGTATCATCGTTCGTATTATTATATTACGTTTCAATCAATCTATTCATCAAAACATATTCTTTTAATTTATTCACTCTAAGTTTATTAAAGAAATCTCACAACGATTAAAAGTTCGTGGGCGTGATTATCTATATAATAACGATTTTAAAAACATGTTTAAATTGATATACTAGAAGTTTATAACTTCGACCAAGGTTTACAAGCGCGTGCTACGCCATGGCTAGCGATGTTTATCGCCTATTTATGGCTACATTAACTCGTAAAAAGCCTATAATTTTACCTCCATCGCTCGGCAAAAAATGTCCTTAGGGCTCCACGCACTTGTTCTCCTGCACGGTCTATTATCGATATTAGATTATATGGAGATTAAACTATAGATGCCAAGTCCTCACTATAATTTGTTTAGGCTATTTATGCCAAATGACACGTAAGTGGCGAGAGTATCATTTGGATAAACCGCTTTAAATACGGGCATGATTGTTTGATACTTCACTCTCTTTAGACGGCGTACACAATATTAATTGGGTAGTGTTATTTATTTTGCGTAACATTCAATGTTATTTATATCTTGGCATGATGTAGCGATAAGTGACTTTGTTAATCAAGTGCATAATTAAGGCTCTTATTACACAATCCGAAATTATAAAAACGAGGTTTTTTATTGAGAAGGAAGTGTTTTCCTGCTCTTACTAAATAACAATTGAAAGGAATGTAATGCAACCAAAAGGTATGCAATTCATACGCATGATGGCGTTGCCTTGAAATAGAAAATATAGTCGCGTAGATTTCGCGCCCTTTCTTTCCGAGGAGACAGTGAAATGGTAAATACTGCTGTCCAGTTTATCATCATCTCTGCTTACATCTGTCCGACTGCTAGGCTCGAACTTCCTCCATAATAGGAGGGAAAATGATCTACTACTCCACCACTCTGATCATACGGGTTGGTATAGAATTTGTTTCGAGTTATTCTTCTTTTGCATAGATATTATCTGCATAGTATAATTCCTTAGCAGTCTTCTTCCACAAGATCCACTGGGAAGAGATGAAGTGGTGAATTGTATTCTTACTCCATCACCACACGGATTTGTTTTATACACTTACATGTCGTTATTTCTTTCACTTTTTTTTGGGGTGGGCTACGGTCGGTGCACTCCTCGTCCGCTCCGTCCGGGGCGACAGAGGGACGTAAGTACACACACCCGTAGCCCACCCGTAAGACCCGTCGCCGTCATCGTTGGACCGACCACCGGAGCGGGTGACTTGACGTCAGTGGTCGGCCCGACGGAATATCCCCGGAGGAGTACCCTCTCCTCGACCGACGCGCCCCCATTCGGGGAGGATGTCGGTCTGCCCTCACGCGGTCAGGCTCTCGGCGGGTGACGGACTAGTTCCCCGATCCAGTCACCCGCAGCCTCGGCTAGGGCGGCATGATGCGCAGGTAATCGCACCTGTGATTATTTCTTTCACTTAACCTATGACGTAGACTTGATCGTAAGCTTTGAAATATAAGCAATATCAAAACCATCATCCATTTATTACACAATAGCAATCCGCCCTCGCTTTGCTTAGGTCTCAGTCGCCTTGTCCGCGTAGTGCCCGTTCCCGTGGGAATACCGGGATAAAATATAGCTTATTACTCTCCAGGTTACTCTCTGATATTATAGCTTTCCATTGGTGAAAGACTTTTTGAAATCGTTTTGGTGGTTTAAGCGTGAAAGCGTAACAAACAAACACTTTCGCATTTATAATATTAGTATGTTAAGGATCGCAGAGGTCACTGCGACACAGAGACTTCAATAAGCGAATGGATGCAAAGAAATGGAAACATTTCATCAATATTACTTTATGTACTTCACAGGTTTATAAATCTCTTAATTTGATAATAAAACGTTTTTATTTTCAAGCTTTTATAAACATCATTCACGCATCTTCTACTAACGCCAACTTATTACCCAATAAATTTGTTTTGTCTCGCTTGAAGTAGAACCAGCTAATACATGTAGACAGACAGTCGTTCGGTTAATATAACTGGCGTCTAGAGCACATAAATCACGACCGCTGAAAGCACGTGGGTGTCTCTATGATACTTCCTGGCCCACCCACAGGGGACAAGAAAGGAAGACTAGGAAGCGTGCGTCGATAGATTACCTGAGACGATCGCGTAAAATCTAAATGAGTTTCTCATAACTGGAATGGTTGTGGAATTTTCTTGAATATTCTTTGAAGTGTGAATGTTATTTAGTGAAAATCAATGATGCTTTTCTCAACTGCTATCACTGAAAACGATAGGTGATAAGAAAAATACCAGCTATAGAAGTACTTGTGCTGTATTTATTAAAGCTCTCGAGTATTTTCATCTTCTTTCATCACCTTTTGTGACAATTCACGATGTCAGGTTGAGTAGTTAAAGAGTAAAGGCTAATAAATAAATCAATTCAAGTCGGCATTTGATTGATTATTGCGCTAAGCTGTAGGTACTACTGATCCAAAAAAATTTTGGAAGATGATAGAAGACCTTATATCTTCACGGAGTATAGCCCCTCGATTATTAAAAATCTGTAAAACATCACTCTAATTGGCTGTATATGCAAATGAGGTTTTATATTTAAAAAAATGTATACCTCATATAAATTCTTTTAGTGTAAATATTTTTATATTGTTAGATAAAAATATTGTTACCGTATAGAATGTTCCTTACATAAAGCATTTTTTCATACCAAATGACTGATGGATTAATCTTTACCCCGACATAGGACAAATCCATTTGATACCGCCTAGTCAACAATTATATTGACTAACTAACTATTACCAAAATCCATGAAAAGATCTATTCGACTTGGCCATTAGTTTATGAAAATTCACAAACACATTACGTGCTAGCTAAAACAGACATTTAACTTGAGTCGCAAAAAATAATTCACTTTATTATGCTTGGCATCAACGGTATTAAGATTCACCGACGATTTATATATGTAAATTAATGGATGTAAAGTCACTGTGGTCAATCACTGGGAATACAGTGTCATCATCCCTTGCCGAGTCGTGGGTGTAACAGACTAACAGATATCAGTAAAATAAATTCTGACCAGCTTCCGAAGTAGTCTAATTGACTTGCTTCTTGTCGAGGATACTTATACCTAATAGTGAGCTGAGAAGAAGAAAAAATACTTAATGCAGTAAACTCATTACCTATATAATGTGCCGTCGCCATGTTGATTCGGTAACAAAGGCGCCCACAACCAACCGCATAATTGTTCGTCATAATGTGTTGTGTGACAAGTAGCCGAGAGATAAATGTTCGACGGAGGTAGTGCTAGTTAGTGACAAAGTGTTCTCAATATTATCGATTGTTACCCAACCACTTGAAAATTTCATAAACAACTTTATGAGTCTTTCCTTGCTGCTTTTTGTTTAGTACATTTATTTAAGAACACAAATAAATATATATTACTAATACAGTTTGTTTGGATGCTCTATTTTCAGGAATCACTGGTCACAGATATTTGAAACTTTGAGAAATTAAGATGAATGCAAATTAATGTTTATTTTAAACCAGGTTGTAGACACTTCCAAGTACAGTGCCAATGTCTATGAAAAAAAGATACCAACAAAAAGGTACAAAACTGGAACTGCAATAAATAAATAAACAAACACTGGGTCCCAAAAAACATCCCAGACAAACGCTGGTCATCGAGAGATCCACTCAACTCCTTGCTCCCTAAATAAAATAAAGCACGGCTATGGAGCCATCGTTAGAGATTTCACGTCTGTATTTTAACGATTTAGTGATTTACGTGTGCTCTATAGAACTGTTTTCACGTAAAACATATGTAGAGCATCCGTTAATACCACCATCTTTACTACGACCGTAGCACTTGTAATTGAACAGAAAAAAATGGCTTTTAATATTTCCTTTATTGTGTTCTCAAGTGTTGATTACCTATAAAATGCATTTATGACAATATACAATAAGGTTTGCATTCAACTGATTGCAGAAATGGAGCAGTGATTAAGCACAACGTAAGTATCAAACCCTCTAATCTTGGTGTTTGGAGGGTCCGATAGTTACGTTGTGCAATTAACAAATTGTTAATCTGAATCCGAGTGTAATTATGTCGGTTAATACCGTACCTAACCTTATAGGTTGTAAATTTTGTCCAGGCAATACAAGGAATATTGACTTAATGCAGAATGTTGTTAAAAGAACTAGTCTGATCTGAGTGTACTCAAAAGAAAATGTCTGGCGCACCATTTTAATGCACATTTTCGTAATTATTTTCAGTTTTTAATGTAGTATGATAGATACAAACAATTGAAAACAATAAACAGATAATATAGGCACTCCTTGTTGCATATCATTATTATTCCCAAGACTTTCATAAATTTCACTGAGAATACATTCACTTAACCGAAGATTACCTTCAAGGGCAATTCGAAAGGGTATTATAAGATAGGGTCAGTTCCCTCAAGTGCAATGTTGTAAGGAAAGCCAACGAATAAGTTCAAGCAAAAAGCGTTAGACGCTGATACTCGGATGACAAAATACAATATTTTAATGATTACGCTTATTGCTATTAGGATTATTGATTAATATCATCATCATCATCATCATCATTTCAGCCTATTGCCGTCCACTGCTGGACGTAGGCCTCCCTCATATTGCACCACAATGTGCGGTCCTGTGCCGCCTGCATCCAACGACGCCCAGCAACTTTCACTAGGTCGTCGGTCCACCTAGTGGGGGGGCGTCCTACACTGCGTCGTCCGATGCGTGGTCGCCACTCGAGAACCTTTCTTCCCCAGCGGTTGTCGGTTCGTCGAGCGATGTGGCCTGCCCATTGCCACTTCAGCGTGCTAATTCTTCGTGCTATGTCGGTTACACCCGTTCTTCTGCGGATTTCTGTATTCCGGATTCTATCTCGCAGAGAAATCCCGAGCATAGCCCGTTCCATAGCACGCTGAGCGACTTTGAGCCTTGATATGAGGCCTACATTTAGGGACCACGTTTCCGTGCCGTAAGTCATCACTGGTAACACACACTGGTCGTAGACCTGTGTTTTCAGACACTGAGGTATGTTGGACGAGAAGATCCTCTTAAGTTTCCCGAACGCTGCCCAACCGAGTTGGATTCGTCGGCTGATCTCTTTCTCGAAATTGGATCTACCTAACTGGACTGTTTGTCCTAGGTAAACATAGTGATTGACAACTTCGAGAATCGCATTGCCAACTAGGACCGGTACAGGAATGACATGGGTATTTGACATGACTTTCGTCTTGTCCATGTTCATTCGTAGACCCACTAGTTGGGATACCCTGCTGAGATCATTGAGCATAGTGCCAAGGTCCTCCATGGATTCTGCCATAACGACGATATCGTCTGCGAATCGAAGGTGAGTGATGTATTCGCCGTTAATGTTGATGCCGAGTCCAGTCCAGTCTAAGAGCTTGAAGACATCTTCCAGTGCAGTGGTGAACAGTTTCGGAGAGATGACATCTCCCTGTCTCACGCCTTTCTGCAACTGGATCGGTTTCGTACTCTTATCCCGGATACGGACTGACATTGTGGCGTTCCTATACAAACACTTCAGCACTTCGATATAGCGATGGTCGATTTGGCACCGCTGAAAGGACTGCAGCACCGCCCAAGTTTCGACTGAATCAAAGGCTTTCTCATAGTCCACAAACGCTAAGCACAGGGGCCGATTATACTCCTCGGTCTTTTGTATAATCTGCCGAAGCGTGAGGATATGGTCTATGGTGCTATAGCCTTTTCGGAAGCCGGCTTGTTCGGGCGGCTGGAAGTCATCGAGCTTGCGCGTGAGTCGATTGGTAATGACCCTCGAAAACAACTTATAAACATGGCTCAGGAGTGAGATGGGTCTGTAGTTCTTTAAAAGAGCTGTCACCCTTCTTGAAGAACAGCACCACCACACTCCTGGTCCACGACTCTGGAACGTCGCCCCCGAGGATAACGGAATTAAATAGCTTCTGAAGGGCTATTAATACCGGCTTGCCGCCCGCCTTCAAAAGCTCTGCCGTAATTCCGTCATCTCCCGGTGCCTTACCGTTACGTAGTTGTTTGAGAGCCATTCTGATCTCGTACAAGCTGATGTCCGGGATTTCTTCGGTATAGTGCCGAGTTAGCTTGGATCTGGGATCTTGGACTAAGCCGACAACAGGATTTCGGGATGATTTGTATAACTGTCCATAGAACCTTTCGACCTCTCCCAAGATCTCACTTTGGGATGAAATGACAGTGCCGTCATCGGTCTTCAGCTTAGTCATTTGGCTTTTCCCAATAGACAGATCTTGTGCGAACACTTTCGAGCCACGATTCCGCTCTATCGCTTCTTTAATACGGAACGTATTAAATCGGCGAATATCGCGACGCACAGACCTGGAGATCTGTCTATTTAGCTGCCTATGTTTGGACCAATCGGCTGCAGACTGCACCGTCATCTCTTTTCTCCGCTCCATGAGCTCGAGAGTCTGGTCAGAAAGTTTTTTAGGTCTATTAACGCGGTGAGCCTTGAAAAATTTCGACCCAACCGCGTGGACAGTTTCCACGAACCTGTTGTTCATATCGTTCGGAGATTCGCACTCGTCCAGACATTGGAAGCGATTATGTAGTTAGTTAATATACAGTGGTAAAAGTCTAAAATTCTAATCGTCAACTTTTAAGTACTATAAAATAAATAAGAGTTTCAACATCAGCTTCATTCAAATATGTTCATACATTTTTAAATAATATAAAATTTTGATATTCAGATATTTTTCCATCCATCTACCTTTGGATATCCACTGTTGAACATAGGCCTCCCCACGAGAATGCCACTCAGAACACCTCTGTGCCACTTGCATCCACCAGGCCCTTACGACTTTCAAAACTTCACCCGTCCACCTAGTTTATAATGTACAAAATATGCTATGAACAATAATAAATATTGTACTGGTTTCCGCTCATCGCTTATATTATAGTCAAGATAGCCTAAAACTTAGAATGGCGAATGTAAGATAAGAAAAAGCTAACTGAGATAAAAGCGCCATTTACTGCGCATTTCACTTAACTGAAACCGGTGCTAATCGCAAATCCAAATGAGCATGTTGTACAGAACTTTGCATAACAAAATGCAGAAGATAGCATATTCCTAAATTGACTTCTTGAACTTCTATAAAATATTATAAGTAAAAGAACACTATAACAAAACACTATACAATTTTCAACTAATCACTTCCGTTGAATGATTACTGATGTTTACGCGAGTATTACAAATTATAAATAAATCTACCGATTTTATCACGGTTGTATTTGATTTTCGATCACCCGACGACCCCGTTTCGAATACTTTGCAGCGTTCATGGTCACGGGCGGACTCGCAATCCGTAAAGTTTTAGTTACAGTCCCATAGAATTAAAATATATTTAATGAGTGAAATACCTATTTAGTTATACTTATTATGAACTAGCTGACCCGACCAACTTCGTATCGCCGTATTTTTTTTCGTAAATATATTTTCTAAATTTCCAAAGATATAGTCTCTAGTAGAAAAACCATTACGGCACTGCCAGGAAAGGTTCAATCGCCTTACCCGCGTTGTTCCCGTTCTCGTGGGAATAACGGGATAAAATATAGCCTATGTTACTCCCTGATATTATAGCTTTCCATTGGTAAACGAATTTTTAAAATCGGTTCCCTGGTTTAAGTGTGAAAGCGTAACAAACAAACAAGCTTACTTTCGCATTTATAATATTAGTAAGGATATATTCGAAGCGACGCGAGGGCGGATTGCTAGTATGTTATATTTGCTGTGTGGTGACGGGGTAAATATGAAATTCACCACTCCGTTTTTTGCCCGTGGATATGTTAGAAGACGACTAAACGATTTCGAGTACACCGTACAAACAATATCTATGCTCTTGTAAAAATGTTGTCTGTTATTAAAAAACTCGAAATAAAATTGAGTTTCTATATCACCAGGTCAGACGAGTTCATATAGGGTATACGAACTCGTCTGACTCGGTGGTATAGATCAATTTTAATCCTATAGGGTAAAACCGGGATAGATGCTCCACTTTTTGAAAAAGCTTCCTAGTTTCTAAAATATTAATTTTATATTTTATACATGCATGTAATTCTATGCTTAATCATTTGTTTGAAATGTTATTTGTTTTTTCTGACCTATCAATTATAGTTTTTTCAAAATGTAGCTTTTTGTGGACTCCCTTTTTTTGAGGATAGATGCCTACTGGTATGGATAGTTGCCCCACCATGGAAATATTGAGGATAGGTGTCTGCAGTGCGAGATATATGCTCTTCGTGTGTAAAACAACAATTTTCTCCAATATGTTTCTAATTACGAAAAATATGGTGCACTTTTATATATGGTACACTTAAATATTTTAATTGTTAGCATTATAAAATAATACTAATATGACACAAAAAACCACAATGAAATTTCGTTTCGTCGTAATCATAATTAAAATTTGTTTATTGCACGCTTTTCTATCCATTTCATCGAAAGCTGACTGTAGTTGTTCTGTAGTCCAAGAACATACTCGAGCTCGCACTCCTTTTTTTTGTGGGCTATGCTAAGCACACACGCCGTCCATTCTGTCCGGGGCGACGAAAAGACGGCGCGCGGGCCCATAACCCACCCGTAGCCACGCCATTAGGCCGACCACCAGTGTCGAGTTCCTTGTCCTCAGTGATCGGCCCGACGGAATACTATTTCGGGTACCCTCACCTCTCGACGTCCTTGACCCGGGACATCGATCGCCGCGCGAGGTTAGCCTCTCTGCTGGTGACGGCTTAAAATCCCCAATCCTCGACCTCGGCTAGGGCGGCATCAGGCGCAGGTATTCGCGCCTGCGCCGCTCGAGTCGCCGGCGTCGGGCCGCGTCGTCGTGAAGGCGTTCCTCCCGCGCGCGCCCCGTCGCTCCCTTCCACGAGATGACGGCCTCACAGAAGGTGGCGACCGCGTCAGCTCGCACTCCTTCCTTTCTTTTGTATTTTCGTGACATAGTTTTGCTACAATCAGTGAAAAGTTCAATTATCATCATCATCATCATTTTAGCCTATCGCCGTCCACTGCTGGACAAAGGCCTCCCTTATGTTACGCCACAAGGTGCGGTCCAGTGCTGCCTGCATCCAACGACGCCCAGCAACTTTCACCAGGTCGTCGGTCCACCTAGTGGGGGGCCGTCCTACACTACGTCTTCCGATACGTGGTCGCCACTCGAGAACCTTTCTTCACTTCAGCGTGCTAATTCTTGTGCTCGTTCTTTTGCGGATTGCCGTATTCCGCTCCATAGCACGCTGAGTGACTTTAAGCCTGGTAACACACACTGGTCGTTGACCTGTGTTTTCACACAATGAGGTATGTTGGACGAGAAGATCCTCTTAAGTTTCCCGAACGCTGCCTAACCGAGTTGGATTCGTCGGCTGATATCTTTCTCGAAAATGGATCTACTTAACTGAACTATTCGTCCTAGGTAAACATAATGATTGACAACTTCGAGAATTACATTACTAACTAGGACCGGTACAGGAATGACGTGGGTTTTTGAC
The DNA here is from genome assembly GCA_032191425.1 of Lymantria dispar. Taxonomy (NCBI): domain Eukaryota; kingdom Metazoa; phylum Arthropoda; class Insecta; order Lepidoptera; family Erebidae; genus Lymantria; species Lymantria dispar. The sequence continues at coordinate 31,728,932 of CM063444.1, forward strand.
ATGACTTTTGTCTTGTCCAGTTCAATTACACATATACGAAAATACATAAAAGATATAGCAGGACACTAGAATGTTTCAAAAATATACACTGGCCCCACATATGAGTTTATATGGTGTATGGAGTAGCATAGATGCCCCTAAGGGCATTTATACCTCGAAAAATCAGGGCAACTATCCTTTTTGATAGGGATAGATGCCTAAGTATTTTTTAATATATTAAAAAAAAAAATAGCATCTATTTACATCTAGATGCACACTTAATGAATCAGTATATTGACGTAATAAAAAATATATTACAATTTATTACTAGTTATAAAGTTATACAACGATAAAATACTGCCCTTCAAAGTTTTGACGTGTTTCTCATATATATATATATATATATATATATATATATATATGCAATAATCATCATCATTAGCTTGCCCTCGAGCTACGCTCGATGAGTAAGCACAAAATGTGATTACCAAAAGCGTCTATCAGCCATCATATCCACATTCACCCCTTTCGTACCCACATCTCATTCATTAACCATCCATCTCTTTTTTGGATCTCTCACAATTTTTATGCATATTCATATTGATACTATAATTGATGGCACTTTCAGAGTTCCCCTAATATGCTTATTCCTTATCCCTGTGAGAATAAGACGCGTTAAAACATTGCCTACTTTTAAAAAGCTTGTTTCTTAATACTACTTGTCAGCTTAACAATATTTTGGCATTAACAATATTATGTATATGTGTATGCATATAATACGTGTATATGTATAGCAGTATTAATCGCAGCGCCTATTTCAATTGTTAATCTAAACTATTGTTGAATTCACTTGAACAAACACAAAAAAAATCACCAAAATCGGTCCAGCCGTTTAGGAAAAGTTCAGTCATACACACGTATAGAAGAATTATAAATAAAGAATTATAATAAACAGAAAGAAGTAAGTATTTAAATAACTGCTTAACGCAAACAATAGTATTCCGTAAGTGAGCATAAACTATCCAGGTGCAGCGATCGAACTGACGAAAGCACTTATTTGCAACAATTTACATGAGGAAGCAGATACAGCCTGCAGAGCATACTTAGATTGCGCTTGCTGAACCAAGGTGGCCTCGGTATGGAGTCTTTAATGTATCGAACTTTCTATATTGGGGCTTTAAAAAATAAAGGTGAGTACGGCTAATGAACCAATTAGAGGTGTTATTTTAAATAATATATGTTATTTCTATATGTTGAACGAGAAAGAATATAAACCATCCCTTCCTTTCTCGCGAGTGTCATAAAAATTGACTAAGAGATATAAGCAGATGATATCACAGTAAAATAAAAACCGGCTAAGTGCGAGTCGAGTCCCGCACGAAGGGTTCTTTACCATTATCTATTAAAAAAAAAACCTCTTTTATTGTATGGGAGCCCCCTTAATTATTTATTTTATTTTAATTAATTATATTTGAAGAGAACATAAAACTAAATATTCTGTGAATAGTTAAAGCTGCGACCGTTATTAGTATCGAGCAAGAAACGGTAAAAAAATCAAATTTGTTGTATGGGAATCTCCCTTAAATATTTATTTTATTTTTAGTATTTGTTGTTATAGCGGCAATAGAAATAGGTACATCATTTGTGAAAATTTCAACTGTCTAGCCATCACCGTTCTTGACAGCATACATACAGCCTAGTGACAGACGGACGGACGGACAGCGAAGTCTGAGTAATATAGTCCCGTTTTTACCCTTTGGGTACGGAACCTTAAAAAGTAAAACTCGAAAAACACAATTTACGGCAATCGTTTAGCCTGGTTTTTTGTCGATGGGAGGGTACCCCAATAGGGGTACCCGTCGGGCCGACCACTGATGTCAAGTAACCCTGCTCCGGTGGTCGGCCCAACGACGAAGGCGACGTGGTTTTCGGGTGGGTTGCGGGAGTTGCGTGCTTAAGCCCCTCTGTCGCCCCGGACGGAGTGGTGCGGAGGCGCGCCGACCGCAGCCCACCCCCCCCAAAAAAAAAAGCCTGATTTTTTGTGCTATTTAGAGATGACCCGTAGTCAATAGTAAGATGTATATCACTCAAAGTAGACGCAAGACGAATTAATACTGTAAGTATTCATCGATTAAAAACTTTAAGCCTTGACTATTTTATCATGAAATTACTTTAGAACCAAAACAACAACAATAATTGAATTATAGTATAGAGCTAGAAATCTTATTGAACCCTCTTTAGGTCAAAACAAGGTGAATAGCAATCTATTTTTTTTAATTTTGATGCAACGGAATTTATTTTAGTTTTTATTTATTTAAATTAATTGAAACGGAATTATTAACACATTCATCTTTGTATTACATCACTTAGATCCATAGCTGGGCATGTGCATCCATGCGAGAATATTTAATAAGCTGTGTCATCTTTTAGGTTCATCTTCAGAAAATTGATATTGTTATCCATTATATTGACTATGGGGGCGTCCATAAATTACGTGAGGTGTTTTTTTAAATTTTCTGTGCCTCCCTCCCCCCCTGGTGAGATGTCGTGAGATTTTATTCAACCCCCTCCCCCATCCCCCAATCTCACGTGAGATTTTTCAAAATGTGGTTCTTACGTAAACGCGTTGGATTGTTATTGTAAACAGAAAAAAAAATTGCTTCGTGCTTTTATTTACGACTAGTTAAGACTAGTAATCAATATTGCTGAGAGTTTAATTATAAGTGTAATAAAAATTTAACAATAGAATACTTAAATCGTAACTACTGTGATTAAAAAAAGAATATCCACTCTAATTCAGTCCATGGAGAATCATGCGCGGTCTCAAGAGAGACTATTGGAACCAACATGTCCATATGATTTTCAGTAAAATCATCCGCTCCTTCAACTTCGTTCTGATCTAGCCACTCTAAGCTGTTGGCGCTTGCGCACAGTAACTCATTAGCTCATCTTGTAACAATCCGTGAGGGTAGCACTTTGCGGAACATACGCGCTTGCTTAGCTGGTGCAATGTGGGCTGCTCGCCTGTGCTCTGCAGCTCTTGTGCTAGATGCAAAGTAAATACCGCATGTACTGTAGCATCTTTTCTCTAAATCATCACGTACACTTGGGCAATAGAGATCATAAGGAGTGCTGATGAAGGCATTCAGCGGTTGAATCGGTAGGCAGTGGCGTATTAGAAATGGAGCAAATGACTTTCCGTCATGCTCTTTAAAGTCCGGAATTGTACGTATAACGTCGAAGTATGAATGAAATTATTTTCTTTCGAACGAATTAGTGAATGATCTTAATCGTATTACGATTACGCTTAAGATTAAATCTTAAGCATGTACAATCTGGATTAAATGGACCAAAATACCTAGTATATTTTTTTTAGCTTCAATCAGAAAAAAAAATGCGTGATATTTGCCGAGACCACCCCTCTCTCCAACGTAAGATTAGATGAGATTTGACTCGACCCTCTCCCCCTCTTAAACATCTCACGTATTTTATGAACGCCCCCTATTCAGTATAAACGGCAGATGTTTATATATTGAAAAGTGACAAACGCAATTCTTATGATAAGTAATTTAAGGACACAAACCAAGTTTTATCTACGAAGATGATCCAACACGATGTAGGTACGTTTTTTTTATGGGTGGGCTATGGTAAGCGCACACGCGGTCCATTTCGTCCGGAGCGACGAAAGGACGGCGCGCGGGCCCATAACCCACCCACATGTAGGTACCGAAGTTTGTATGTATATTTATCTTCTTACCTTAGACGATGTCCATTAAATGTTTGAAAACATACCTGAAACAATAAAATTCTAACTTAAAAAGCATAAGTAAGCCATTATGACTAGATAATGATCAAATCACCTCTATAAGCCATGGATTCAATGGATAATCTATTATAAGTATCGAAAGGTGCAAATATGATACTACCAATAAATTTGTTGAACACAAATAAGATTGCGCTAGACAGCCGTTGATTTAAATACAATCTGATTCGAGTACTGCAATATCGATTGAGCCAGTAAATCCTACACTCGAACACATATTAAAATCGGTAGCAACGACTGTGTCGACATCATAACGTAATTTATGGTTTCATTTTATCTGTTGAACATTACAACGCCATACGCGGGTATACCGAACAATGCACAGAAGGTTGTCGTTTATCTGGACCGAGGTACCGTTGCGCGCAATGAAAAGTCGCAAGACCAATAAAACCAAAATTGTAAATACAAAAACCGACGATTCAAAGATATACGATCATTTAAATATCAACAAGAGAAACGTTCACGTCCCGAAAAGAAAGAAAGGTTAAAACGCAATGTGTTACCACCACTTACCTTCCCATGAGGGTCATAAAAATTGGTTAAAAGGCCATCAGGTGAAGAGGCAATACTTTTGTGAACAATTTTTACACCAAATACGATACCCAACCCGCCACTCAAGAGCGGCAATTATGGCATTATACAACCCTCCATGGTGAGAACTATGTTTAATAGTGCACGTTGATCGGCTGATGATATTTAAAGGAAAATTTAATAAAACACCATAATCAGGTTTAGGAATATATAGGCCTTGGACGTGGTAATCAGAATACCAAAACAAATATGACCGTAAAAACCTCACTTAAAAAGTTATTGCTTCCTATAATTATAGAGAACCGCATACTTAATGAACAAGTACATGTTCGTCAGCTCATTATCCGTAATGAATATGAATCGGATGGCGGTGACTATTAAAGCTAGACGGCTACTCCGTATAAGTGTCAGCGAACAAGGAAATTGTATAATAATTTTTTTAAAGTTCGTACAATCGTAATTTATTTGTCTTATCATTTGTTGAAATAAGTTTTGTACATGGTTATGGAGTAAAAATACAATGGTCGTCATTCATTCCTTACCCGCAGCTATCGTAAAAACTATTAAGGGATGTAAGCAAATAACTTCAATACAAGAGCTCATCTTCAAAACTGCAGCTTTCCCAATTAAAAGTTATCTCCCAAGTTTACTATGAATCCTACATTTATTTTGTTCTGTAATTGCATAAGATTTTCCGTGTGGTGTCTGAGTAAGAATACAATTCACCACCCCTCTTCTTTCCTTAAAAGTGAAAGAAGTTTTATTTCAACCTCGAGTAAAGGTTACACACTTATTTTCTTTTCACATAGATGAAATAACTGATTGTGACGTTTACCTTTTTGCATTTTTGTAGTATCTATAGTTACAGAAGGTGTTTTAAAACATAGATCTCAGTTTCAAAATTCTATATTTCTATAACGAAATTTTTGATATTAACATTTCTTACCTTCTTAACCTTGAGTTTAGGCTTATACATAAAAATAAATTTAATTTCAATCGGATGTACGATGGGAGGAATTTCATTAGGAACAAACACATAATTTAATCATCATTCATCATTTGTTTGACGACTGCTGGAAGTAAGCCCACCCTATAGAAACCTAAAAGTCCTACACTGCTCGTACCCAGCCAACCTATACGATGAACGATCTTTGGGACCAACAAACCTCTGCGGTCGACTTCACCAAGTCATCAGTTTATCGGATAGGGACTGTCTCATACTGTGTTATCGGATTAATGGTCGCTACTCGTGAAAATACTAGGGAAGATATCCCCAAAAATTACCGATTCATCGGGCGATATCTGTCAATTATATTACACTTAGATTACACTGCACTTAAGTTTATAAAGATATGCAGAACACAATCATGATCGCTTGTAAAATCAATACAACGAAGGGATCGTGCACAAAGTGGGCGTTTAACCTTTGCCCGAAGACGTGGGCCGCGCCGGCGCACACGCGTCACACAATCCATCACAGCCGCTATCTGTGGCAAATTAACCCACTAAAGACGCCACCAACGTTACCCGACCAATAGCAATGATACCTGTTCGTGAAAACCTGATAGGATCTCGAGGTTCATTTAATCCAGTCAGTATTTCTACCCGAAAGTGACGTGTACAAATCGCCCCAACAGCGGGTACATCTCGGTTTCCAATTTACTCTCTTCCGTAAGTTGAATGCCACTGACCTTATAGACCGCAAGGAACGTGAAATCTATATAATAAATAGATTTATTTGCATGTTCTTGAATAATAGATACAAGACCTCATTACTTCACATTTCCACTCAAATAATATCACGTATACGAGTATCGTGACCGATATCAGGTGTGCTGCAATATCCTACTATCCAAATTATTCTATGAGCACATCTGATAGGAGAACCATATATCTATGACAACATTAGGCGCAGCAACACCAGCAAAAACACAAACTGATTATGAACATCTGTGATAACGAATATAAATAGTTAATACCTTCAAATTCCCTGACATACGGCGTAACTAAAGAAAATCTCTACCTCTTTTTAATTATCCGGTCGATGGCCCTGTACGGCGCACCGGTGTGGGCAGGGTCCATTACCGTCCGACTTAGGGCCCTTCTGTGGCGACCACAGAGGGTCACGGCGGTCAGGGCCATCCGCGGATACCGCACGGTGGCCTCGGAGGCAGCGTGCCTGTTGGCCGGGACTCCCTCGTGGGACCTAGAGGCGGAGATGCTCGCCGGATTGTATCGGCGGGTGACGGGGGTGCGAGCGGAGGGCGGTGTGATCTCGTTAAGGGAGCTCATGGCGCGTCGACGCCCGCCGAGACGTCATTGCCCGTTGGGCAGTCCGGCTGGAGGCCTCGGTTCGGGGTGCGAACCGTGGAGGCCTTCCGGCCGGTGCTGATGCAGTGGTTGGAAAGGCGGCACGAGGTGCTCTCCTTCCGACTAGTGCGGGTTTTGACGGGGCATGGGTGCTTCGCCAAATACTTGCACAAGGTCATTAGGAGGGAGAGTACACCGTCCTGCCACCACTGCGATTGCGACGAGGACACGGCGCGCCATACGCTCGAAGCCTGCGCGGCTTGGGCAGTGCAGCGCTGTGAACTCGTCGCAATCATCGGTGCCGACCTGACGCTGCCGGCTATCGCTAGGGCGATGGTCGACAGCGTCGGGAATTGGGACGCGGTTGCAGCCTTCTGCGAAACAGTGATCTCGCGGAAGGAGGCGGCGGATCGCCTGCGCGAGGAGCGCAGCCTCAATGAGGCGATCCGCCGCCGGCGACTGGGGCGGCGTAGGCGCGAATACCTGCGCCTCATGCCGCCCTAGCTGAGGCCGCGGGTGACGTGACCGGGGAATTAGTCCGTCACCCGCCGAGAGGCCGACCGCGTGAGGAAAGACCGACGTCCTCCCCGAGGGGGGGACGTCGGTCGATGGGGGGGTACCCCAAGTAGGGGGTATTCCGTCGGGCCGACCACTGATGTCAAGTAACCCTGCTCCGGTGATCGGCCCAACGACGAAGGCGACGTGATTTTCGGATGGGTTGCGGGTGTTGCGTGCTTACGCCCTTCTGTCGCCCCGAACTGAGTGGTGCGGGGAGCGCGCCGACCGCAGCCCACCCAAAAAAAAAAATACCTCTTTTTAATTAAAGATGGTGAAAGTTGGTTTACATAAAAAAAATATTATTCTGCTAAATCCTCAAGGCAAGCTGCCATAAATGGATCGACTCATCTGGAGTAAGTACCACATCATAGCAGAAAATCGACGCCGGAGTGGCAGAAATTTATATAGTTTTGTGCGAGCAAGCGAGCCAGGCAGTTACCACCCGATGATGTGGTCTCGGCTGGTCTGCCACCATAAACATTAATAAAAATAATAATTAAAAAAATAATTGAAAAAGCACTTATTTAAATGCTGCTTGACAAGACTATTCAAACGAGTCCAAATTCGACGGTTTTATCTCGTTTAATTTAGGAGTTCCTATGGCCACCTTCCGACGCCATCTTGAGACCAGCTTCGTGGTACCATATTATTGCATTGTCACCAAAGTTACGTAAGTAAACCAAATTTCAACCTAATTTAACGACAGAAAATGGTTCTAATTTAACTCGCAAGATTTGTCCCACACTAACAGGGCCAAGTTAAATTAAAAGCTTTTAAAAATACAAACAAATTAAAAGTATTACTGAAATTACATTAACTTTTTAACGCAAGTCGTTCGAGATTGAAAAGATACATAAATATTCAGACTCAAGATGATGATTTGTGTAATTATACTGCACTGTCTACTAGATATTTAGTCTAAGAACCTTTAGCGATATGTTTTTCTATAAACGATCAACGCTAATGGAACAAGCGATCAATTATTACTAGATACAAGTAAAAGTTACCCTTAGCATGTCGGTTACCAGGTAATGGAGTAAAATAGTGACAAGAATGAGACAAGCAGACTGGGGCGACTTAATGCCACTCAAGATGACGTTCCGATTACGGTGTTGATATTAAAATAGGGTTACTACAATATTAAGCTCTTAAAAGTGTAATGTTACCGTTTGTTACGGTGGACACATTAAATTCAAGTTTAAATTCTATTTCATAATTAAAGAATATGATTAATAATATGTAGCAAAAAACTATGAGTATTCCGAGTAATAACAGTATAGAAATACAATTCACCCTCCCCTTTTATACCCGTGGGTGTGAGATGACTAAGGGATTACAAATAGCCCTATACTAACCCGTCATACAAGCGTGGCATAGTAGATCAATTTCCCTACCACTGTGGACGAGGCTCGAGCCTAGCAGTGGTAGGTAAATGGGATGTGATGATGATCATGATGATGATTGTGATGCTACCGCGATTTCTGATGTGTTAACTATTTTTATAGCTATTATCGCGTTTGTATTTGATATTGGATTTCTCAATATTTCGAACACTTTTTACGAGATTTCGGGGAAAATAGTCGACTTCCCAAAATCCATTAATACTTTCTTCCTCGGTAAAATAAACAAAGGATGTATGAAGTTCTTGTTTTTTTTTTTTGTCATGCCAACATATACGATTGTTATTATTTGTCGAAGTTACAATGTCTAGACTGGACCAAGTAAATATCACGCAGAAAGAAGCAAGAATCCATTTCTTTAAAACACCTTGTGTGGTATCCGCAGAGAGAGCGAAATGTAAACAATTTATTCTGAAAAAAATATCCTGATATCTATACAAACTAATTGTACTTTGATAACCCTAAACCAAAACAAGTTCATATTATTGACAAGACGGCACGTCAATTATACGCGTAAACAATTACGCAAGCGTAACACAAGTGGACCAGATCGTGAATGAGTCGAATGATACGGATATTAAAGGCAATTAATGTACTATGTAAGATTAAGGAACACTGTTAAGACTGTTTTAGTTTTAAGCTAACTACGCTAATCTGCTAATTGCTAGTTGTGTTGTTGAGGTCTTGTTATTTTTTTATATTAATCTTTTTCTCTGTGAAGGGAGTATGAATTCAATTCATCACCCTTTTTCTAGCTTATGGCTGTCGTAAAAAATTAAGGGATTAAAACATGCAGATAACATCTATGTTTTGTATAGATACTATAAAAAAGATCGTAATAAAACTACACCAATCCGTCTGACCAAATTGGTACAGTAGATCGATGTTCCTTCTATCGTGAAAGCGGCTCGAGCCCAGCACATGACATCGGACATGTATAAGCTGACATGACTAGACCAAGTAAGCTGATAAAATTTACAGAGAATAATTGCATAGCAGTTGATAGTTAGTCCATTTATTCTTGTGGGGAGGTCTGTTTCTAGCAAAGTTAGGATTGCGTATCAATAATAAATTGACAGTAATGCACACAAAACTTGTACGTGATGGCATAGGGGGTTTTATTTAGAGGTTTTTCTTCTCTTGCATTGATGTTATATGCTAATTAAATTCCACAGTCATCTTTTATGACACCCACGGCCAGGAGAAGGAGTAGTGAGTTGTATTCTTACTCTTTCAACAGACGGAAAGGTGGTTTAGAGCCGTTCTATATTTAATGGAAATATTAACATTTGAAAAGGTCAGGATTAAATACCGGGATTGCACGAACGGCAAGCGTCTTCTTCTGTCAGTAACTAACAAGTCGTATAACCCAATTAAAATAATTGCAAACAGAAACAAATTGGACCTATGATAGCAGTTTAATCATAGTCGTGACTAAGCAAATTATTATTTTAATTATTAATTAGAGCCAGTCGACTTTCATTCATATCTAACACTTGGTAGTTTCGTGACGCATAAGTATACCATTTCTCTCAATTATATAATACTAGCAACCCGCCCTCGCTTCGCTTCAGTTTCAGTCGCCTTACTCGCGTAGTTCCCGTTCCCGTGGGTATACTGGGATAAAATATAGCATATGTTACTCAGGGATACTGTAACATTCTAATGGTGAAAGAATTATCGAAATTCGTCCAGGAGTTTTTGAGTGTATTCGCAAGGAACGTTTCTTCTTTATAATATTAGTGTAGATTACACCCTTAGAGTGTGAAAATGAAAAAATGCTGAAACACGTCTTTACTTATTTTTACTAAAGAGTATTTTTGGAGAATGTGAAGAATATCGATGTAGATTTTTTTCTCCTTAAACTTTGTTACTGCGGTTTACCCCCTAGGGGTTGAATTTCCACCGGTGGGGGAGTGCTGTTGGCGGTGTCCCTAGACATCGCCAACGCATTCAATAGTCTGCCATTCAGCTGCATCAGGGAGGCGCTCCGGTATCACGGAGTGCCAGCTTACCTGAGGCGGCTAGTGGCAGACTATTTGGTGGGGCGCAGCGTCCTCTGTACCAACCGAGCAGGGGACGTTGTGCGAACGCCCATGACGTGCGGTGTCCCGCAGGGGTCGGTCCTCGGACCCACCCTGTAGAACATCGGCTACGACTGGGCGTTGCGGGGGAGCCTCCCGCCCGGGCTGGGCGTGATTTGTTACGCCGACGACACGCTCGTCACAGCCCGCCGTGGGACGCTAGAAGAGGCGGTAAGCCTGGCGACCTATGGCACCGAAGAGGTCGTCAGGCGGATCGAGGCGCTGGGGTTGAGGGTCGCCCTGGACAAGACGGAGGCCCTCTTGTTACATGGGCGCCTTATGAGCCCTCCTATCGGCGTCTCGATCACCGTCCGATCGGTTGACATCAGCATCCGGGCCCATATGAGGTACTTGGGCCTGGTGCTCGACGGGCAATGGTGGTTCCGGGAGCATTTCCGCAGGCTCGCTCCGCGGCTCGTCGGCGCGGCGTCCGCCCTATCGTGGCTTATGCCGAACGTGGGCGGACCGAGCGCTACGTGCCGACGGCTGTACACGGGGGTCATCCGGTCGATGGCCCTGTACGGCGCACCGGTGTGGGCGGGGTCCTTGACCGTCCGACTTAGGGCCCTTCTGTGGCGACCACAGAGGGTCATGGCGGTCAGGGCCATCCGCGGATACCGCACGGTGGCGACGGAGGCAGCGTGCCTATTGGCCGGGACTCCCCCGTGGGACCTGGAGGCGGAAATGCTCGCCGAGTTGTATCGGCGGGTGTCGGGGGTGCGCGGGGATGGCGGTGTGATCTCGTTAAGGGATCTCACCGCCTGGCGCGTCGACGCCCGCCGAGACGTCATTGCCCGTTGGGCAGTCCGGCTGGAGAGGCCTCGGTTCGGGGTGCGAACCGTGGAGGCCTTCCGGCCGGTGCTGATGCAGTGGTTGGAAAGGCGGCACGGGGTGCTCTCCTTCCGACTAGTGCAGGTGTTGACGGGGCACGGGAGCTTCGCCAAATACCTGCACAGGGTCGTAAGGAGGGAGAGTACACCGTCCTGCCACCACTGCGATTGCGACGAGGACACGGCGCGCCACACGCTCGAGGCCTGCGCGGCTTGGGCAGTGCAGCGCCGTGAACTCGTCGCAATCATCGGTGCCGACCTGACGCTGCCGGCCATCGCTAGGGCGATGGTCGACAGCGTCGGGAACTGGGACGCGGTCGCAGCCTTCTGCGAGACAGTGATCTCGCAAAAGGAGGCGGCGGATCGTCTGCGCGTGCAGCGCAGCCTCGATGAGGAGATCCGCCGCCGGCGACTGGGGCGGCGCAGGCGCAACTATCTGCGCCTCATGCCGCCCTAGCCGAGGCCGCGGGTGACGTGACCGGGGATTAGTCCGTCACCCGCCGAGAGGCCGACCGCGTGAGGAAAGACCGACGTCCTCCCCGAGGGGGGGACGTCGGTCGACGGGAGGGTACCCCGCGTAGGGGGTATTCCGTCGGGCCGACCACTGACGACAAGTAAACCTGCTCCAGTGGTCGGCCCAATGACGAAGGCGAGGTGGTTTTCGGGTGGGTTGCGGGAGTTGCGTGCTTAAGCCCCTCTGTCGCCCCGGACGGAGTGGTGCGGAGGCGCGCCGACCGCGACCCACCCCCAAAAGAAAAAAAAAAAAAAAAAGGGGTTGAATTTCAAAAAACCCTTTCTTAGTGCGTTTCTACGTCACGCAAAGAAACTAATGTCAAAATTTCATGTTTCTGGCTTCAGTAGTTTCGACTCTACGATAAGTCAGTAAACTGACATCTTGCCTCCTATTTTACACCCTTAGAGGATGAAAATGGCGAGAGGCCGACCGCGTGAGGAAAGTCCGACGTCCTCCCCGAGGGGGGGACGTCGGTCGATGGGAGGGTACCCCGCGTAGGGGGTATTCCGTCGGGCCGACCACTGACGACAAGTAAACCTGCTCCGGTGGTCGGCCCAATGACGAAGGCGAGGTGGTTTTCGGGTGGGTTGCGGGAGTTGCGTGCTTAAGCCCCTCTGTCGCCCCGGACGGAGTGGTGCGGAGGCGCGCCGACCGCAGCCCACCCACAAAAAAAAAAAAGAAAGAAGAGGATGAAAATGGACAAACGCTGAAACACGTGCTTATTTATTTTTATTAAAGAGTATTTGTGCTTAATTTGAAGACAGTAGCTAATGATTTTTTTTTCTTTCCATACAAAATTTACCGTTGCGTTTCACCCACTTAGGGGTGGAATTTCAACAAATCTTTTCTTAGAGGGCGCCTACGTCATGAAATGAAACTATGGTCCAAATTTCATTTTTCTAGCTTCAGTAGCTTCGGCTCACCCTGTTCCTTAATTTGTATATTATTGTTGAGACCCCCGCAACACCCCTTGCAGGTGGTATTTCGTAAAATCCGTTCTTATCTGACCTACACTCAGCAAAAGGAATATTCCTGCCAAATTTCAAGTCTGTACGCCTTATGGTTCCAGAGATATGGTGATGAGTCAATATATCGCTCGCAAAACCCGCCTCTCCTATATATATATAAATTTTATCGATATCAACGTCTCTCAGCAGCTCTCCCCGGGGAATGTATAACACCTCACTGCGATCGCTAACCCGCATGCCAAGCCTGGCAATTACGACACTATATGAATGATTTTGGTGGCGGGCTTAGTAGTGGCGATGTAGGGGTATGAAGAATCTAGGATGCCCCCCACCAGATGAACTGACGATCTGGTGAAAGTTGCCGGGTGTGTTAGATGCAAACGGCATAGGACCGCACTTTGTGGCGAACCATGAGGGAAGCTCGAGTTGAGCATCCGCCGCAATGGGAGAGTAGTCAACCTAACATTCCACGCTGCTCAGATGAGTTAGTGTACTCTTTTATTTTGAGTTTATTTGTACTGTTACTTCATTTCTACACGGAAATAAATAAATATTTATATTGCTTGCATACTTAAAATAATTGACCCCTAAATTTTTTAACACAGATCTTAAGTATTAGATTGAGTAATACAACTGTCCATCTTTCTACACTTAAGCTTTTACAATAGAATAAATCAAAGCTTAAGATGTTCTGCAATCCTAGGTCAATAAAATGCCATTATAATTCTAATATTTATGATGAAAGCGCGCATCACTAACGTGTACAACCGCGAAGTTTCATTGATACGCCTATCAGTTTGAAATGGCTTGTCACCTCAGAACGATACGTGAGCCATCCTTTCTATTTATGAATTTAATCATATAGGTACTGAATAGTAGGTTACTTTCAAAAAAATAATACATAATTGCAGTTTCGCAAAAATCTCCATAACTGTTTTCGTATCAACCCGTTTTATTCATCATTTTCTCTCTTTACCTTTAAAATTAAAATGTATTTGTTATTCTTTAGAAGTAGTCGCATATTTTTTTTTTTTGAGGTTTGTTTATTATCTTTGTAGATCACACAAAGAATTGTACTGCGTGGAAATCACACCCTATAAGTCGTTACTTAGACTATTACGCCACGTTATTTTTTATTTATTAATTTGATTTAATAACGGATTGTTTACACAGATTCTTAACAATATACATATTAAAATGCCAATAGCAGTGTAACATTTTTTCATTCATTTCAGTTCATAAATGTCCTGTTGAGCTCGAGCCTCCTTCACAATACAAAGTCGTAAAGATAAACACACCGTCTAATTAAAGGTAAACATTAAATGTAGATTAAATAGGATCTTTAGAGCAGATAGGGAACGTAAATCTTAAAAGATTATCCCGAATCATTTACAATTTCGCAGATAATATAGATATACCTATCAGAAGATGCCGCATATCGCTCGGTTTATTTAAACTGCATTAATGGATTCGAACGTATAGCCTATAGGTACCACAAAATATTTAGAGAACTCTCAGAAAGACAGGTAGAAACTTGACTCTTCACTTGAAAAAAAGAGCTAGAATATAGCCGATGGCTCCTACGAATAGAGAGTCATCTGAAAAATTCCAATTTTACAGGGAGCGTGTCAAAGATAAAATGTTTACATTTTTCAAATTCTTATTCTAGGATTCTTATTTTTAAGTTTTTGTATTGATTACGACGTGATTCATTGGACATTTAAATAGTTAACGGGATCAAACCATTCTTTATAGAGGTCAAACATCTTAGGAAACGACAAGGATCCATCCAAATTCCAAATACTTACGATTTGTATCTTTGCGGGTGTAATGAGCTTCCACAGGTGAAAAAGCTTCAATGATTTTTTTAATTTGTATGACCTAGATTGATAAATAAGGTTATTTTTTTATCATTTCACCAAAAAAGTCAAAATACCTAAAAATGTTAGTTTACTCACTATACTTAGGAGCCATCATTCATCATACATTAATCATATCGCTATGCCACATTATTAGTCCAACATGTTCTATAAATAAAAAATACTGTTTAAAGTAATAACACCTGGGTGTTCACTGTTCAGTAACATTGATGGTGGTCTACTAGTTCGTTAGCAATTATATTTCTGTTTACGATATACAATAACACAAGTTGGAACTAACTCGAAATGCATAACGTACAATGTTGCAAGACTGTTTCAATATATCTAAGGATTACTCGTCGGACTGATGTGCATAGAAAATGGACTTATTGGATACACGTAGCTTGTGAATGCAAATGCAAGGCCAAAGGCATGCCTACCTTATAGTTTATTTAGTTTTGTATTTATTTTATTATATAAGGTTTTCTTATACCTATAGAATTTCATGGATACTGTATAATACATATCTCTAGTAGCTAATATCTATGTTAATTTCGCGTCTATATACACAATATTTTAATAAATGATTATAATCACAAATGGAAATATTATATTATTTAATAAAAGTATTCCAGTTTTGCGGACAAACGTGGTATTTTTATATCTGTGCAAGACATTTTTTTAGACTACTGGGGTGCATTGGCCAAAACATATCTTTTAATAGAATTGCATTCAATATGTAAACATAAAATTTGTATGTACTGATAAGTTTAACAAGCATTAATGAACGTGTACTTTATTAATGCTTTCTGTGACGGATTACGAATAAATTAGATCAGCGTACGTTAAACAAATAGTAAAAGAAAATCAAAATAAAGCCGGAAACCATCTGATCATTGTAGCACAGCATTCAAACTTACATCTCATTAAAGGCAGCATTTGTCCCATAGGCACATGCACGCCAGAAGGAAAGAACATTTTTATATTTATAATTCTTATATATGACTGAACTCTATCTAAGCGGTTGGACGGATTTTGATGAATATTTTTGTGCTTAAATGGATTCAACCAAGAATGAATTAGATTAGTAACTAGATCCAATAGAAGTCCTGCGATATATTTAAAGGAAATTAAACTGCTTTAAAAATATACCACGATACAACAAAAAAATCTATACATTAAGCAATAATAAAGAACCAGTTACATAAATATTTCTATGTTTTAAATTCTATAAATTACTTGATTTAAATATAGTTTCAGAAGAAACCAGTCTAGTCGGCTATCTCCAGTAGACAGTATGAATAATGCGGCTTTTATCAATTGAAGGACGTTTTCTAGGAAGGTGTTTTTTTATAGGAAGACAGACAGGTGAGTTCGTGACTACATAAAAAATCATAGGATCTCATCGTCCTTTCTCGTTTTGGAAGATATCGTGTTGAAAGTTACTGAGTTTTATACGGCAGTTAGTGGCTTTAACCGAATACAGATCTAAGGACTGGTTAAAATTTTCTGTAGAACTCAAAACAAGTGGCTTAGAGACCAGGCGAATGGGGAGCATTACTTTGGGGGAAAATTATATAATTAACAGCGATTTACAGCCTACCTTTCAAGAGTGGCGATGATGAGTTTTACCCGCTTGGAGAGTCCCACGTCGAACAGTAGACGTCCATAATCTTATGAATGTATGGATTAATACTCTTCTTAACCTAATACCATTAAAGTCCTAATATCATATCGAACAGATTCTTATCACACTCTCAAACATTTCCAAACGTAATCTGTAATACATTTTCTTGTAATAAAGTAATTTTACATTGCTACGTTGGCATTACACTTCTACCAAGATATCGTGACCATTGGATCCAGATTAAGCCTCGGGCGGAAAACTTAATAGATTTCTTCATTATTGATCAACATCGATATTCATTGCAGATATTATGTCGGTAATCTATAGTCCCCTTGGGCTAATTATGACTCCAGATTCATGACATGATAACGGTGAGTTCTCTATTATTAAATTATGTGAATAAAAATAACGGGTTTTAGCTTTGATTTACGTTTCCGCCCAGACATGAAACATTAATTTTTTTTAACTAAGTTCAAAGTGAATGTTGAGCATACCACGACACATGGATATGTAAAGGTGTCACCTCCAGGTGTCACTAATGGAGTATTTACTAATTTTGTCTGTTTAACTGTTTGTGAAAAAGACATCTAGCCATTTCACTTGAAAATGTTATGATTTTCAACTATACGTTTCCAACGATCATTTCACCCACGTACGTGCAGGTTCTGGAATGAACTACCTGTTGCGCTGTATTTCCCGAGTAACATGGTATGTCGTTCTTTAAGCGAGGTTAAGTCTGACATATGTATTAAAATGCATGGTCAGAGAGCGGCTTTTGGGTTTCGGCAAGTACTTGTTCTAAGTTGGCAAAGACGGAACCCACACAGTGTTACTTCGGCTGCGTTTATTAAGGGGTAAGGCTCAGCATAAGCTCGAATTCTGTGTAGCTTGGGCAGAGCAGTCTCCATTGGTGTCGTTAGTAGTTATTAGAACAATGGCAGTGTTAGAATCTGGGCAATCAGGATCTGTCATCCAGTAAAAACTATCATTCCCGAGGGACACAAAAATAAATTTTAAACAGTTATCTGCCATGACAGGGAAGCGGAGCCGCGGGCATAGCCATGCAATCTATAAATTAACTACTTAAGTGCAGCGCCAGTACTTTTGAATCATGTTTGTTAGAAACCAAAATTTAAACACGCGATGGTAAAAATATGAAAGAATTTCAACAGTTTTTTTTCATTCAACAAAACAACTAGATACTTAGCAATTATTTTACTATCGCATTTGAGAAGTATATTCAATTAAACTAACCGATGATTGAGTATTGGTTCAGCTATGAGGCCAGTGAATAGGGTAGCTAGAAAGCAGCAATATTTTATAGATTCCATTAATAAACGGTCTCCTATAGGTCGGCAAGAGCGTATCGATTTGTTATATTGAGGAGTAAGTGAAAATGTTATAAATCAGCGTCGGATGCGCCCTGATTGCCAAAGGAACAATAATTCAACTCTAGCTGAACTTTCTCAATCTATTTTATACTAAGGATTTCTCTAGAATGCGAGGTATTTATTTGATAAAAAAAAAACTAGTTATTGTTGTTGCTAGTTATTGTTCCGTGTGATGACAGAATAAGAATACAATTCACTTCTCCCGTAGATGTCGTAAAATACGACTAAGGAATATAATACGCATGTGACATCTATGCAAGAGAAGAAAAACTCAAAACAAAACCCTATACCAACCTGTCTGACCAGCTTGGTATAGTAATGTCAATTTCCCTCTTATTATGGAGGAGGTTCGAGCCCAGGAATGGGACGTATATGAGCCGGGATGATGAGATATGATGATATTATTCAAGATATGATTAATCCCTATTTTATTAAAATCCCTATTTTATGAAATTTACGACATTGGCTCGCTTCAATGACACAACTAATATATAGAAAATGACATTTTCTTTTTATTGGCAATGGTGGCAAATGAGTGAGCAGCACACCTGATAGTAAGTGATGCTGCCGTATATGGACCTTTACAATACCAGGGGCACAGCCAGACTGTTGCCTACCGTGAAGAAAATACTCTTCTGAAACCTCGTTTAAAGGACATGTCATAGCGCACGGGCAACACAGCAGCAAGTAGTTCATCCCAGAGCTTGCACGTACATGAAAGAAATGATCGCTGGAAATGTACAGCTCTGCCACGGAGTAGACTGGTACGGTGGTAAAACGGTGACGGTGGTACCAAGTCATACAATTCCTCGGAGCACTCCCCATGTAAGAGTATAGATACAGTGTAACCCAAAGTCTCTCCGCCGCTCTAGTGACTTCAATCTGTTTGTAATTCCCTAAATACAAATACATCTGACTAGCGTGGTATAGTAGATCAATTTTCCTCTTAATGTGGAAGAGGCTCGAGCTCAGGAGTTGGACGTATATGAGTTCAAATGATGATGATGATGAGGGCTTTACAAACACACAATTAAAGGCCACAAATTACACCCATATATAAATGTGCTGTAAAAATAAATAAACAAACTGTCACATTTCATGTAAAAATTATTGTCAGTACTTTTTTATATGGAATTAAAAATCATTATACTCAAAACAGTACATACGGAACATATGGTCAAGTAATCAATCACACATAAGTAGCCACTTGAGAAGGACAGAGTCATTTTGATATTAATATTGCACTATTATAAGGCCGCATAATCGATCACAACATTGATTTTTTTAAAGATTATCTTTTACATACAATGCCGATTTTAAATACATATTATCGAGTTACTCTTGTGAAATTATTATTGATGAGATGGTGTCATAAATATCTGTTAATGATGCCATTATATCGTATTTTTTATAAAGCAAATACCAATATCATGTTTTATATTAAAAACTAGTAAATTCTCGCGGTTTCACTCGAGTGTAGAGAAGAGAATTTACCGGTAAAATGCACATTTTACTTATTTTACCAACGTGCAGTCGGTAATTTACCGGATAATTAACCAAAGTACTTTTTTTGTCTCATGGGGTTGATACGTGATTGAGAATATGTATAGTACAAGCTAATAAGAATTTACCTTATATACACTATAAATATATTAATTAACAAATAAAGTTATAAATTATATATAATTATTAAAAATTAATGATTATGTTAATTAATATTGATAATAATTAATTATGAAGCTCTTCAAATACCCAGCTTATGTGTATAATTCTGTCAATATTCCTAATATTTACTTTAGCAACATCAATAAATCAGGAGTTTCGTAACTCCAATTACCGAGATCGAATTTTTTGCATTATTTGGCTATTTAACCGGCAAAATATATTTTACCGGTTAAATAGCTAATTATTTAACTAGCCAGTAATTGGATATTTGTCCGCTCGAAACACTACTCGAGTGATTACCGTTCCCGTGATAATGCATTTGAGAGAGCCGGCAGCCTAACTTTCTAAGGTGTTTGCGTGTGATGGGTTTTCAGTGATGCCTTTAGTAGCACCGATCCTCATTGCACGCATTCACACTCCCTTCAGTTTCTTCGTAGGCATCGGCCTTACAAAGGTCCATAAGCGGCACCATCACTTACCATCATGTGTACTGTTCGCTCGTTTGCTACTGTTTACAATAAAAAAATGGCGGAATAGAATGTTGCCTATGTTACTCTCTGATAACGTAGCTTTATATCGGTGAAAGAATTTTTAAAATAAGATTAGTGGTTTAAGCGTGAAGGCGTATCAAACAATCAAACTTACATTCGCATTTATTATATGAATTGAGACGATATTACTATTATGGCATCACCTTTCTATTCCAGCAGGTGTCGTACAACCTCATTGCACAGATGGGGTAGTGGTTAAGATACCTTCCGTGCCAAGTGTATAGGATTCGATTCAGAACAATACACACAGCAATAGTTTGTGCGATCCTTATTGATTTGGGTGTAATAATACGTATTCATTAAATGTATATGTTTGTTGTTGTTTTTTTTGTTATCAATTGTATATTCGTGAAGACCCTCGCAACAATTTATTCCTCAGGGATATGTTTATTTTTTTAATTATAATATTAAATTTATTAATGTCCAAATTGCTTGGTTCATTCAGTGGCAAACTTGTGACCGGATATAGGATTTGATGTAATAGAAACTACTCATCGCTTAATATTAGACGGGCTCACTCACTATTACATTGAACTAAAAACTATATGATGAAATGCATGCAAAAAATACATCTTGCATTAAAAGCATAATAAAAGAAAATCTGTCCATACATCAACCCATGAACGTTCACTGTAGTAGTATTGCTATAATCGTCACGATTGGCAAAGGGCTGCCAATTGTAGTTGATATGATAACTTTCCTAACTGTTCTCCTGGTAATGCCTCAACTGGTTTTTAGGACTCCCCCAAAAAGTAAGACGGTGGCAAGTCGCATTCGTAACTCGTGAACACGCGAAATAAAACTTATAAACATCTTGTATTTCTTTTGGAATCCTAAGGAAATTGTATAAAGGAAATAAAATTATACCTCTATTCATAAAATAATCGATTTCCGCCACGTGTCACTCGATTCAATCAATTATTTCGTATTTACTCAAAACTGATTTAACCTGACTTACTGCAACTACTTGTATTAACGAAAATGACTCGTACACTGATTACAAGACAAGATATCAAGTCACTCCAGTATTTTAAAAAATAATTAATCGATTTCACAAGTACCATATTATTGAAGCAGGTAAATTATATGACCGAATGCACCGGAAGATATTATTATGATACTACCAAACTTACCGAATCAGTCGAGAAATCTCGAGTATATTGAATAATAGTAATTAATTTAAAGTGTTATCTACCTTATTTGACTTGTAGTCTGTAGTTATTGGCTTTGTATGGCGTTACTTTATCTTTTAGTAGTTATGTATCCGTATCGTGACCGAATATCCGTGTGGTGACGGAGTAAAAATACAATTCTCCACCCCCATATCTTGGCCGTGGGTGTCATAAAAGATGACTAAGAAATATAATATAAACATAATATCTATGCAGGAGACGAAAACTTGACATAAAACCCTATACCAAGGGTTGTCAGTATAATACGTCAAATTAACCCATTGCGGAGGAGGCCTAAGCCTAAGAGGACTTCTGTGGTCTCAGATGATGATGGTGACAGAATAAGAACACAATTCATCATACCCTTTTCCTGTCTGTAGATATCGTAAGGCTCCTAAGCGATATTATTTACAGATAAGACAACAATCAAGAAAAGTCGACTAAGATCTTAAGACCATAGGATAATAATTCCATTTCATTAACAAAGATCTTCTATTCTAACACTTTACTGAAATCCCATAATGGGTTGTAAGATTTTAAGGGTTGTGAAACTTAATTGACATCCTACGATGGGTCGTAAGACTTTATTGAACGCAGCAGGATATACGCTGTCCGGAGCTCGTTTAAATTGAGTCAAGGCCACAAAGATCATGAACAAATTACAGTTATTATGTGAATACAGTTGAAATTTTCATGTGGTAACGAAATAAGAATATAATTAATTACTCGATTTTTTTTCTAGTGGCTAGATAGCATTACGGCAAAATAAAGCCTCCAAATAAGGATAGTATTGCCAACGTGGTATAGTAACTAATTTTCTATTTCATTGTAGAAGTAACCCTGCTTAATAATGTGATTTGAGATTAATGTAGGCTGAAAAAAAAGAATTGTATGAATAAATATTAATATCTCCTTTCATATCTTCAACCAAGAATTCAATTCTCTGTACATATATACGCTCACGCAAGGCAAGTGAACGATACCCGTCAATTTATGCAAATCATAAACTATCCATTACCATCATATTATATAACAATGCAAATCATCGGCTCACACATTATCTAGATAACTGTTATAGACGAGGTAATGACGTTAGATATCCGTCGTTAGCTAGGGTTATCTACGATTAGATTTGGTTCGTCTAACCTGCGTAGGTGTTACGGTCGTTTAAGGCACAATGAATCGTAAATGCTTGTAAATGAATAATTTATCTATGCTAGTGGTCGCCGACTGGTCGAAATTCGACCATAATTTAATCAAATACTAGCTGACCCGGCGAACTTCGTACCGCCATAATTTTTTTCGTAAATATATTTTCTAAATTGCCGAATATGTAGTCTCTGGAAGAACCATTACAGCTTTGTCCGGCAAGATTCGATCGTCTTGGTCGCGGCATTGTTAATGATAATTAGAAGAGAATACAAATTACTGATTATTGATATCTGACAAAATTATAATTATCAAATTTTCAACCATACTTAACTTCTTCTTATTCTTGAGTAATGGCAATAAGCTACAATTATTAGCTATTGGTGCCAGTGTCCAGTTATAATATATATTCTTGACGTCTTTAGTCTTCGTCTTTTAGTCTTAGTCGTTACCATGGATTAGGTGCTGAAACCAATCCATGGTTCCTCTGGGAATTTTGGCAGAATATAAAAATGCACGCAATTTACTATTATATCCTATTCACTATATTTCAACATTTTGTCCGCATTGCATAAAATATCAGCAAAATTATTTAATATAACACAGTAAAAAATATAAAAGCGCTAAATGACATTTTGACATTCGTGTCAAAAGAAACCATACTTAACTATATAGGAAATAGTGTTTCCACTATCACGTTGTAGTTTTATCCTAAATATTTTCATTAATTTGCCCTAAATACCCTAGTCAGTCTCCGAAAATCCTTGATTTATGGCGCAAAATGAGTTCGAAATAAAACAAAACTTGATGGTTTGATTTTTATTTTAATTCTCATCTATTAATCAGAGTTAGTAAACATGTAATCATAAAAAGAATTCATTGTAATCTATGGAAGAAGTAGATGGTGAACAATATGATGCTGATGTTGAAGCTGAAGCATTGGGCTTAAGTTTTTTAGCTGCACTCAACATTTGTCTGTCGGGTTCTAAAATCGAGTCAGTCATACTTAGTTTGGTGTGCAACAAACCGTTGAGGGTTTCACTGTGAAACTTTTTTTGGGTTGGGTTGTTTTTTTGAGCCAGTGCACACTCATCAAGGTGGCGCAGGCCTCATAACCAACTGTATTCCCTCCCCTTCGCCATTGGGCTGATGGATCCTCGTCGCAATCGCAACGTTGGCAGGACAATGTGCTCTCCCTCCTCACGACCGTGTGCAGGTACTTGGCGAAGCAACCGTGCGTCGTCACTACCTACACCAATTGGAAAGAAAGCAACCCGTGCCGCCGACCTCACCACTCCATGAGCACCGGCCAGAAGGTCTTGACGACCCGAACATCGTACCGAGGCCTCTCCAGCCAGTCTGCCCAACGGGCAATGATGTCACGGCGGTCGTCGGCCCGCCAGGCGGCCAGCTCTTTCATAGAGACTTTTGAATCGAATCGAATTTTGCTATAGCAGTTCTTAGTATCGCACTGAAATATCGACATGTAAACACTGCAATATATTTAAATTTAAATTCTACTATCGTATCTTACACAAAGTAATTTTGGTGAACTCTAGGAGCCCATTGAGGGTAACCATTGTTTGTGGTCGGCAAAGTCTATGGTAAAATAGTGTTTGTTATTTTTATATTCAATTTTACCCCAAATTACCCTAAATCCCTAAAAATATTAAATAGCCCTAAGACATATTCTAAATTAGTAGTTTCGCTCTAAAAAAAAAGGCGAAATCCTTAAAACTGGAAACACTGATACGAAATTACGTTTAGCTGTCATTTGCGTTTTGTTAATACATATCAAATGCGTTTTTTTTATACTACATTTCTTTGACATTTTATCGAATGGAAAACGGGAACGCGATTGAACGGGATAAAAAATAACAACTTCTTACAGTGACTATATCAATATTAAAGATCTTATATGTTTTAAATAAACAGAATGACTTAGCAGGTTTCTAGCTTTATTAGCAACGAAATTATAGAGGGTCGAAAATGGCCTGAATGGCTTCGAGAAAAGAATGTTACGGCAGTGTTGAGTTTTGCCCGACTTTTTTTTTGCTCGACTTGGCGGGGACACTGCCGTGCCCCCAGATTTGCCTTTACAATTTAATGTCTAATAGTTGTTCACCGTGAATTCGGACGGAGAACTTTGCATTAAACTAAGTAAGAAACAGGTTCGTTATATTTTTCTTGAAATTCTGAGATGAATGCTCATTTTCAAAAATTAATTATTGTAAGTTATATCTAAGACAATATATGTACATATATTATATACACAGCATCAATGATTCATCACTGTTATATGTCATTCAACATGTAACATTGATATATAAATTGCCTCGGGTATTACCTAAATTTAAATGTCGTTGGTGAAAAAGCATTAAGTTCGTTATATTTATAAGGACGATTTATTTTCACTAACTACTAACATGTGTAGTATCAAAATACTAGTTTCATTTCGGCTCATATACGTCCCATTGTTGGTTTCGAGCTTCCTTCGCAATAGGAGGGAAATTGACCTACTATACCACGTTGGTCAGACGTGTTGGATTTTATTTCGAGTTTTCCTTCTCTTGCATAGTCCTTAAATGCATATTTAATCCTTTAGTCGTCTTTTACGACGCCCACAGGTAAGAGAGGGGTTGGGGAATTGTATTCTTACTCGGTAGAAAAAGAAAATTAAAGCCGTTCATAATATGCGCATAATTATTGTAACCACATATCTGACGTACTCCATATTAAGATTTGCTATTGCTCTTCCAGACGGTCGTTTTATATGCGAAGCAAAACAAAAACAGAGTTAGGCATTTGCAATGCAGGCAATATACATGAGATGAGATGCATCAAGGTCAAAACGCACACCAGTGGATTATTCTTCTTTAAACGTAACAGTATATTTTACAGAAATTGTGAAATAGTCATGTGTTCGTAATTACTATTCAATCGTACTTAGTCGTAAATTGAAAATGTAAATTTTTATCACAACACATTTCTTACGAGTATCATAAGCAATTTGAGCCGAAAACAGTACTGAAAGCCACGTAGAACTCGAGATATATAGTGGCATTCCAAGTGTTGCGGATCGGATTTCCAAGTTTGCAATCTGAAAATTCCTTTACCGAGTCTAGGTATTATTTGCGGCCGTCAGGATCATCATCCTCGCCATTCTGCTCTTATCCTACTTGCAGTCATTGACTGCAAGTAGGATAAGACTTGCAGTCATTGACTGCAGGTACGATAAGTTCAACGAAAAATGTATTTTTCTTTATCGTCTACATTTTGCTAGTTTAAAGGTGCAAAAGCCGGGTTGACGTCAACCCTCCTTGGGAATGCAAATGTTGACCAGACGGCATCTGAGTTGACCTAGGTAAATGTAAAGCTCATAGTCGTCTTTTGCAACACCCACAAGCAATGTAAGCGTTGCTAGTATTAACAGTGGAGGATATTATAAAGTAGTAGATAAGTAAATCTTTGTCAACCCTCAAACCAGATAAGAAATCACTAAAAGTAATGTAAGATTATATGTAGGCCAGACGATTAACCTTATAATCAAAAAGCGCTAATCATATTATGCAATCGCATGTAGAACCGATAATTCGATTCGCTCTAATGTCAGGTTTGATCTAATGTCCGATTTCTAATTCGATTGTAATGATAGTGGAGTATAGAGGACAAAAATTGGTATGACAGTACATAAATGTTAGCGCCTTAATAATTTCGGCGAGTAGCCTCAAGGCACGTTAAATGGTTTACCCATTGTTATGTAAGTGTGACGAGACGTAAATAATTATCGACTGATTTGATCGACGTCTGGGCGCCGTTTCCTGATGGGTACTTACTTAAAAAAACGGTTTGATTTCTGATATGTACGCGAGTAATAGGTATAGACATGAAAAAATGTATACCTAATGAAGCTATTTTTACGTATTCCCGCCGATTCAGCGTTCAATACAAATTATTTTTAAATTACTCTGTAATGAAGATGACTTGTTGGACTTTAGACAACTTAGTTCTCCCATGACCATGAACGATGAAAGTGTTGGAAAGGTCGGGCAATAGAAAATCAAACACAAACGCGATAAAATCTGTAAGAATAGTTTGTATCTATAATGTTTACACATACTCGCGTAAACATCAGAAATCAAAATCAATATCTATTTTTACAGTTATTGTAGCAATTAAAATAAAACTAATTTTACAGATATTGATTTTGGATTTTACAAGATTTCGAACATTTACAGCGTTTATGGTCATGGGAGAACTAAGATGTCTCACGTCCAACAAGTTATAGTTGTTACATAGATTTATATATACCCGCTTATTAGTTAATAAAATAGAATTTTTATCGCATTTGTATATAAGCTAAAGAATCCCGATTTGTAATTTTCCAACGTTTCAAATACTTTTCAGCGTTCATGGTCACAGTGAAATTGAACGCAATAAAGTGATTGAAATGTCGGTAAATTAAAATTCAAATGTAACGTATCGCACGCACGTCAAGTGTGCCAAGAAGTCAAACTCTCAAAGATGAGAAACTTCATATTAAAATGTAATTCAAGATTTATTATCCTTATCTCAGCCCATTTAACTCCGACTGTTGGGCTCGAGCCTCTTCCACAGTGGAAGGGATAGTAATCTACTTATATTGCTCTAATATTCAAACAAAAAAACACGCCGTTTGACATGTTAGGATTTTATTTCCATTTTTATATATGCTACATATACCTAATAGACTTACAACATTTATACTCCCTAATGTTCAAAAATTAGCAAAATTATAGAAAGCTTAATGACTCTTTGATAGATTTATCAGCAAGTTCGTGAGGTCGGGTCCCGCGGCGCGTGTTCCCGTCACAGTTGACATACGGGTAGACGCATCTCACACCGAGTCCTTTCACTATTACCCAATAGAGATTTAAATGTGTAAGCATGGTCAGGAAATACTTGCTATTCATCCTTTATATGGAACCCAATAAATATGTTACCTGTTTGCAACTCTATTAGATTTCAATAACGTCCTACAGTTAGACCATAGATTCATTTCATTGGACAACAGCAGAACCGAATCTGGAATTGTTTGAGGTAAATTATTACGGGACAAAGTATGTTTGTTTTCATATATATTGCCATTAGTGTTTAGGATATAATATTACACCACAATAATCGTTTAATTATTTTATACCCAAATCGGTAGTCTCTAACTATTATTTTCGTGTGTGGCGTGTGGAGTTTCTCAGTTTCTTTACACTATGACAAAAGCACAAAAATTGTCCTCTGAACACCGAGACACATGTTAAAATTTGGCCACGCACTAAGGAATAAATTCTTCAAAAACATGCAACTAACTTACATAAATTATATCTAGACTCAAAGCTATAAATTGTGGATTGCACGAAGATATGTTCTTACATAGGAATTGAACTCATGAAAACTTATCACAAGGTCAGGATTTAGACCACTCGACCAGTGCAGTCCGGTGTAGTATTTTCCATTTCACTTACAAAGTAAATAACATTCCTAGATTGATATAAGAATATCGGACCGAGGAATTTAGTCCGTCACCCGCAGAGAGGCTGACCGCGCGACGGTGACCGACGTCCCAGGACGTCGAGAGGTGAGGGTACGCGAAAGGGTATTCCGTCGGGCCGACCACTGACGACAAGTCACCGTGCTCCAGTGGTCGACCCAACAACGAGGTGACGTGGGTACGAGTGGGTTATGGACCCACTCGCCGTCTTTTCGTCGCCCCGGACGGAATGGACCGCGCGTGCGCTTACCATAGCCCACCCATAAAAAAAAAGATTGATATAAGAATATGCTTGTGTAGAAGGTGTAATTTGTAACCAAACCGGCTTTTAATGCGTTTGGTTGCGTGACATTACAGACCCTCTATTAATTTGTGAAAGGGCCGGGCCCAATGCAAAGGTTGCAATGATGGTAATGAGGTTTGACAGTAGAAACGTTCTAACGAAGACATATAACACTGCACTAAGCGAATTAATGCGCGTACATTTAACTTAATCGGATGTACCATTAGTCACAATAGTGACATATCCACAATTTATGGTATCAGGAATTTATGGATGTATCTGATATGTTCTCTATGGTTGCTACTAGCAATTGCTACGAGTAATGTGGGTGTCGACGGCGACATAGATTGATTTATTGTAGACTACCGTTTGATCCTCTTAAGTTGTTATTTACTGAATGAAATAATTTCTATTAAGTATAGGTAACAGTGAAGTAAGATAGATGATGAAGAAGATAAAAATAATTTATCTTATATGTCGTGTTCTCGAAAAATTATAAACAGTAAAAATCAAATGACATACGAGCGATTAAGTGGTGATACATTGAAGTTTGCAGTTTTCCATGTGGTGAGTAATAATATTAATTACCAACCCTTCCTTTCCTGTGGTCGTCGTAAAAACGTCTAAAAGATATAAGCAGAAAATATCGTGACGTTTACGGGACTATTACACATTGTAAATAAAACTAAGGATTTTATCGCATTTGTATTTAATTTTTGATTGCCCAACGTTTCGAACACTTTACAGGATTCATGGTCACGGCCGGACTGACATGGTGCGTCCGTGACCATGTAGAGTGATCGAAACCGAAAAACGAAATGGAATCGAATTCGAAATCAAATAAAATACAAACGAGGTAAAACCCGTTGTTTTATTTACAGAAAATATCGTTATAAAAGATGTAAAACTTGAAACAAAATCTAATCAAAAAACAAAGTGTGCCACAGTTTCAGATTCCCTTTTGCGTTATATTTATTGCTTTTATGCCAATATGGTTTTCGCGTCATGCGATAATTGAACAAAAACAGGTACAAAGTCATCAGTGTATGAAGGAGCAAACACATATAGTGCACTAACCCCGTCTTTATACTTACCATTGACACTTTAACAAAGTAAAAATCTATATAACCTCTATAAAACATTCAACAAAGTAAAAATCTTCACAATAACCGTCTCATAAAATATTACGGGCTCTTTGTGTTAACAATAACAGCTTTCATTACATAGTTGTGTAATGAGAAAGGATAATAAAAATGACCCTGATAGGGTCGAATACCAGATAGGTTGACATTTGAAACAGCCGTCAATAATATAATGTTGAACTTATGTGAACAAATATTTAATTTCCGTCTACATATCGTAGATATAAGTGTATCAAGTTAAATCGTTAATTTGTGATTGCGGATCTTTATACTGGTATAGACTACAAGTCTGCGCAATTTATTTTTGATATAAGTTTTTGTTTCCGGAATAGCACAAGTTCCTTTTCGATCAAGTTGGTGAGTTAGTACCTTAAAACATCCTATGCTCTGGTATAAAATATCCTGAAACGGCTATTTCTTGAAAAATAATATTTTGCTGAAACGGGAAGAAACCCAACTTCATTATGATTAGGAACCATCAAGTATAAAAAAAACAAAATGCAGGCAAATAAAGTAGGTAAATAAGCGCCACTTCAAATAAAACGTTTTTTTACAGATTTTATCGTTGGTATTTGATTTTTGGTTTCCTGACATTTCGAATACATTTCATGGTCTGGAAAGGACTTGGATGTCTGACGACCAATTAGTCATCGTTATTATTAATAATATTGTAGCAGGATAAATTTCTGTAATAACCTTGACCTTAGCTCTCCCGTGACCACGAACGCTGAAAAGTGTTCGACACATAGGGATATCAAAAATCAAATATAAACATTTTGATAACAAAATAATGTGTAATACTCGCATAAACGTCAGAAATCAATATCACCATTACCACTTATAGAATAAATAGGATTCCCAAGCTGCCTCCCAAGCGAGGTAGAAATACCATTATCCCTCTTGGGCAGGTCAGTCTCCAAGATACGACATATCCGGCCGTCACTGACTGTGGTGCAATTCGTCAATTCGTTTTTTTTTTAATAATTTTCCGCACACACACCGAAATAAATCCAACCATTTCGTTGGACTTTAAAAGCAAACATACTTTCCTTTTTTATTAAAAAAAAAAAAAATAAGAAAATAACGGGCACTTAGTAAATCTAGACTCAGAACAACACCAGAACATTTGTGGATCGTACAAAGACATGTCCGCATGAGGATCGAATCCATGACATTCTACCATGTCGAACCATGGTAGATTGATTAGACCTTCGCCAACCATACAATAAATTTTTCGTTGCAGTATTAAGAAGTGATAATAATACTTCCATGTCATATTTTGATAGTTTCAACGTTATTATGTTGTAATAACTTATTTGTGAGTTTTCAAGGAGGTATATACCTACTATTTTGGGCCGAGATCACAGAATACACATTAGACAAGTATTACAATGGCATGTATATGAAAATGACAAATTGTTGGGCTGTCGCCAAACAAACCAACTAATAATCTAATTCCTTCATTTGTCTTCCGCAATTAGTACTGAACAACGAGTTATTTATATATTTTATGATGAAATCAACGAATTCTATATTTAATATTTCATTTTGTACATAAAACCACTCTTACATAAACAATATATAGAGGAGAGTATTACAACGCCTGATAATGGAATAATTAAATGCACAAATCTGATTCTAAACAATTGTACAGTTTTAATATATACTTAAGAAATATTGTACCTTTATGTGCAGTAAAAAAAAACCGGCTAAGTGCGAATCGGAGTCGCGCACGAAGGGTTCCGTATTCATCCATACTAATATTATAAATGCGAAAGTAAGGATGTTTGTTTGTTTGTTTGTAACGCTTTCACGCTTAAACCATCAAACCGATTTCAAAAATTCTTTCACCAATGGAAAGCTATAATATCAGGGAGTAACATAGGCTATATTTTATCCCGGTATTCCCACAGGAACGGGAACTACGCCGCGGGTAAAGCGTCTGAAACTGAAGCGAAGCGAGGGCGGGTTGCTAATTATCTATAAAAAATCAAGTTTGTTGTATGGGAGCCCCCCTTAAATATATATTTTATTTTTAGTATTTGTTGTTATAGCGGCAATAGAAATATATCATATGTGAAAATTTCAACTGTCTAGCTATCACCGTTCTTGAGATACAGCCTGGTGACAGACGGACGGACGGACAGTGAAGTCTCAGTAATAGGGTCCCGTTTTTACCCTTTGGGTACGGCACCCTAAACAGAGAATAAAATAAATATATGTATTAAGAATTAGAGGATCTATGCAAAGAAGGAAAACTTGAAATAAAACCTTATACCAACACGCTTGACCAGCGTGGTATAGTAGGTCAAATTCCTTCCTTTTATGGAGGACGCTCGAGCCCAACAGTGGGACGTATATGAGCTGTGATGATGATAAGTACTATCTATGAATAAACCGTTTTTGCTCATGAATGTCGTATAAGAGGACATAGAGACCTAAACAACGAAACTATTGCAGCCCGTCTCAGCGTGTTATAAAAAAGAGGCTGAAAGGTTTCCATGATCATTTCATCAAATTTGTAATACTTACACATCATGTAAGTATTACAAATTTTAAATAAAACTATGTATATAAACAGGAGGGCAACGTCTGATCGACATCCTGCCATGACCATGGAACCTCAAAAGTGTGCAAAATGCCGGGAAATCAAAATCAAATCTAAGCGCCATAAAATCTGTAAAAATCGATTTACTGCAAAAGGCTGCAAGGTTTTTACTAAATAATGCAGCCGGCCGCATTACTGACCTCAATCAACCTTTCTTAGTGAAACTATTGTTGAAGAAAATCACCACCTACGCGTTCACTTTTTCTTTAATCATTTCAAAATGAGACCATCGACCAGATTCAGTTTTTAACGTTCTATAAACCGGATGAAACAAAATCATATTAAACGTATATTAATATATAGTTATGTGTATGTACGTATTAAACAAACTACTTTCATTAACATTTATGATTAGCATATCAAAGCGTTTTCACTCGTATGTATGGCCCTTTGTATGAGTATTGTATGTGATGTATGTATGTAAGGGGGTAAAGAAAATATTTGCATAATCATCGCGTAAGCAACGTATTCACTGTAATACGCAGTGGTCCATTATTAGATACGATACGTCGTAGGGTATTAATAAAACAATTAGTCAATAAATTACTTAAATTGTACGGTTAATCTTCATGTATTCCGAATAATGAATTTATTATTATTCACTAACATGTATTTTGAGGGTACATATAGCATAATAGAGATGAAGTTAAAACATTACACAGTTTATTACTGACGCGAAAGTAATCTTAGATGCTTATTAAATAAAATATGAGCAACTTCGCAACAAACACTTCTTCGCTACATCTGCTCTCCTTATCTCTGATTTCAGAATATAAGCTATATAATATATAAAATAAATATAACATATATGCGAAATTTTATAGAATCAATAAAAGTTACATGGTTTCAGATACGAGAGTGGTCTTAGACTAACACTCTGGCGCCCAACATGCAGTAGAAATGGAAGTGAAACAAAGAGTTGTCATTTCTTTTATTCGGTCACTTAAGTCAGTCGCGAACTACTTTTTTTATTACTAGTTATTAATTCTACAAAATGTTAATATAATATATAATACCATCAAAAACAAGTCTTGTAAAAAAAACCAAGCCTCGCAACTGAGTTCTTCTACCATAAAAATTTGTGAGATCCATGTTATACCAAGTCGGTTAACTCATTCAGTCCCTGCTTAAGGGACCTTTCTTCTTAAGTTATTTCGTAAATAGCTAACCTAACAACTTCTTATAGTGACTATATCAATATTAAAGTTCTTTTATGTTTTAAATAAATAGATTGACTTGGCAATCGCACTATGTTTAGTACAATTTAATATAATATGTATTACTTCATCATCATCATCATCGCAGCCCACATACGTCCCACTGTTGGGCTCGGGCCTCCTCCACAATGGGAGGGAATTTGACCTACTATACCATGCTGGTCAGACATGTTGGTATAGGATTTCATTTCGAGTTTTCCTTCTCTTGCACAGATCTTATGTGCTTATTATATCCCTTAGTCGTCTTGTACGACATCCACGGGCAAGATAGGGAGTGGTGAATTGTATTCTTAATCCGTCACCACACGGATAATAATAATATGTATTAATAATATGTATTACTTGTGAGGTGTGTTTTCATGCGATTTTTGTAGATAGACCTACTTATTTGTCTTTCCAGTACCTTCTACTTCTTGAATACCAACAAAGGATTTTCTTAGAGCACACTCTCTGAAAAATGAGACATCTCTCCTTTCCGCTTGAGTCAATTCTATCTAAACTAAGCGGAGAGATGTGGAAATAAAGAAATTTGATTGGTTTTTCGAAACACATCTCCTCTAGTCTCCTCTCCGCTTTGATGGCTATCGAGCCTAATGATGGCGTTCTTTCTTTCAGATAAATTTCAGGCAATTTAGTTTGCTTACTACTTTGGGAGATTTTGGTACAATTTCATAAGACACGTCTCACTCTTGCTTTTTCATTCCGTTGATTGACCATTTTACAAGTAATCTTTGAACATAATTATATCTACGTATCTGTCTACACCTATTATGCCAATCATCATTCAGCCTATCGCCGTCCACTGTAGAACATAGACCCCCTCATGCTTCACCATTAAGTGCGGTACTGTGGCACCTGCATCCAACGACGCTCAAGGGTAACAGAGTTGCCATGACTAGAGCTTATATTTCTTTGCCTTATGAGGAATAATGACGTAGTCACCACGCTTGGTAGGCGGGTTGGTTTCGCAGTGAGATATCATACATTTCCCCGGCGAGAGCTGCTGCCCACTCTCCTTCCTGTTGAATCTTTTTTTTAAATGACAACGCCTTGCACTAAGGGAATAATAATCCTTATATTGTGGGGGACTTTACAAACATATAATTCAACATCGCATCATCATCTCAGCCCTCGTATGTACCACTGTTGGGCTCGAGCCTCCTCCACAATGGGAGGAAATTTGACCCACTATACCATGCTGATCAGACATGTTGATATAGGGTTGCATTTCGAGTTTTCCTTCTCTTGCATAGATGGTATGTGCATATTATATCCCATAGTCGTCTTATACGATATCCACGGGCAAGATAGAGAGTG
This sequence comes from Lymantria dispar, assembly GCA_032191425.1. Lineage (NCBI taxonomy): Eukaryota > Metazoa > Arthropoda > Insecta > Lepidoptera > Erebidae > Lymantria > Lymantria dispar. The sequence continues at coordinate 31,763,434 of CM063444.1, forward strand.
GTGAATTATATTCTTACTTCGTCACCATACGGAAAGAACATATAATTAACCGACACAAATTACATTTAGACTCAGAACAACAATTTGTGGATCGTACAAGGTTTTGTCTTGCATGGGATTCGAACCCGCGACACTAGCACGGTACGTTGGTATCTTAACCACTACGTCATCTGAGCAGTCTTTAGCTGGTTGTTATGATACCCATAGAGAAGCAATGATGTCGACAAATGTATTCTTATTTTTCACAAAGTTACATTTCATTAACTGCAAATGTAACTTTGTAATCCTATATATTTGTATGGGTTTACAAAATTATTTAGGCAGTTAGTGTATCTCGGAAACTGGATGAAAATTATAATGTTTCATAATTTTTCCTTCACTTATATGCTTAACACTAATTGCAATCTAAATTTGAAGCTTTTATGTCTACTAGAAGTGCCACTTTAATATTGATGATCGGTCAGTCATTCAGTGAGTGACAAAATTACGAAATTTTGACTAGTTATAATTCTAAAACTATTGGTTCAAATTGAATGAAATTTTAAATACACAATGTGTATATAATGCCTGCGAGGTTACTAAAAATGCAGCTTTATAGCTTTATTAACAACGAAGTTATAGGGCGTCGAAAATGTCCTGAATGGCTTCAAGAAAAGTATGTTACGGCAGTGTTGTGTTTTGCCCGACTTTTTTTTTGCTCGACTTGGCGGGGGCACTGCCGTGCCCCCAGATTATGTGGCATTTTTGAAAGGAATTCCAACTTCTTCGAAGGTGTTATTTTATTACGCCCAAAGCAAAAATCTGAGCAAGATTGACATGCTCGCGAAAGCTAAATGTTATTGTGTAATTATTCCTAAATCACAAATAATACCGTATTGCACCGCTTAATGGAACCAGGCCAAAATGCAGTCAGCTGTCAATCACGATCGCACTGGAGTGGGCGTCGATTGTACGTTGACATTGGAAAGTGGTCGCGTAAACATTTTACTGTTAATGTATGCGCCGGCGCACCGCACGGTATTTGCTCTCTATAAATAGTTAATTTGTTTGTGTAAGCTTCTCCAATTCAAACGTGTAATTGAGATTTTATTAGCAGTGTTTTGGGTGACTGGTTGTTGTTTAGTCATGTGAATATAAAGTGATGATGTCACAATGATCACCGTATTTATATGGGATACATATTACGGTACATGATATAGAATGGTGTAATCGCCCGAAGGTTGGCTTGTGTGAAGGACCCACTATGACATGACGGTTGTTTAGCGCCATGTGAATACGAAGATGGATCAGTAGTAGTAGCATAGATCTCTACAGCTACAGGCATAGGCATTAGTTTGTTTCGGTAAAGTTGTTTATGAGTTTTAAACACCATCGATATCACCATCAAAATTTAAAGATTTAAAAAGTTTCAATCATGAAGCCAACTTCATCCAAACATAACCTGTAGTTTACATTAAATGCAGTACTAGAAACTGCTAATATACTAAAATACCTTCATTTTAAAGACCTTGGACCACTAAGGATAAACCTTACATTGCGCGGGACATTACAAATATGTAATTAACGAACACTGATTACATCCAGAGTCAGAATAACAATTTATGGATGGCACTATGTATTATCCTGCATGGTAACCGAACCCATGACACTGGCACGGTAGGTCGGTATTTTAACCATTACACCGTCTGTGCAGTCACATTATATAGTTACTATTATTATAAGTATAAGATCACTTAAGTATAAGGTCTTTTATGATAAGCAAAACATCTACCCTTGTCTCTGGCGTCTCTGGAACATAGCTAAAATAGCAAAAATATTTGCGATGCGAACTCTCGGCGCACAGCAATAGTCACCGTAAGGGTGTAACAATCTTCTTAGGATATCCAAATTAAAAAAAGGCTTAATTTTATTACTCTCTCTCTCTCTTACTCGTTCTCTTCTTATTAACAATGAAATACGAATATTAATTTTACAGGCAATAAATATCAGAATATACTTATACAAATAAAATTTTGAGAATGAAAAATTACGTTTTTTCTTTCTTCAGCTAATTCATTAAAATTATATTACGTGAAGTCATTTTGTATGAGCTCCGAAATATGATATAGCTTATTAACCCAAAGCACTCAAGTTGTCTTTTACAAAGCTCATTTTATCCGGGTAGCATAGGGAGTAAGCTAGTAATCTTCGTATCTTATTACTCGTAAATATTGAGTTTTGATGCCAGGAAGGACAAAAAAGAAATGATTTAATGAATTCTAATTAAGTTTTGATTAGTAATTTAATTTTATAAAAATAATGCATTGAACTATAAACTGGAAAAAGTGAAAATAAAGGGATTTTTTTCTACAAATACCTACATATAATCTTAGTTCATAGAGACACCATTTAAAATTACTGAAAGCTTAGTTACTTTGATAAATACATTTTTTTTTTCTTAAGCCTTATACGTCGTACTGGCGAGCACGAGCCTCTGTCAAATGAGAGATACTAGGTTATTATACCACGCTGGTCAGACGAAACGCTATAAGCATTACAGTAATGGTAATAATATATTTTCATTGATTAGATAATATAAGTAATTTACATTGTCACTTCGAAATTAAAAAAAATCTACTTTTTTTGGGGCGACAGAGGGGCGTAAGCACGCACACCCGTAACCCACCCGTGACACGACGCCTTCGTCGTTGGGCCGACCACCGGAGCAGAGTGAATAGTCGTCATGGATAAAAAAAAAATTCGACTTAACGTATAAAGACTAATACTACGATATGACTACATACAATAAAAATTGTATCAATTGCCGGCCCTTATCATGAAATACAAATTGTTAGTTACAATCCCTAAAGTTATGACTCATTTTATTATAAGCAGCAAATTCGTTACGAATAAGATTTTCCCTAATGTACCTAACTATATTTGGTCCCGCAATATTTAGGGAATGTAATCAGGCATTCAAAATTACATTTGTCAAAAAAAAATCAGTTTGCCTTTAATGTGAACAACATGTAATAAAGTCCTGTATTATCATGCTGTATTAACGTATAACGTATAATGTAACTATGAAATATGTGAGTTTCTATTCTATCCTAGAAGAGACAAGCAATGAATCAATTCAATTGAACTTATATGGACTGAAAGGAGAAGAGGATGATAGTGGTAGGACCACACTGTCGACAGTTATCTGTTCTACAGCCGCGGGCCGGTCCGTCCGGGGTAGTACCACGCTCTCGTAGAAAATCGACGTCTGAGTAGTAGCAATTTGTTACTGCGCTTCGTTCGGTGAACGAGAGAGCCGGAAGCCCAACTTTCTGAGGGTGTTTGCGTGTGGAGGATTTTGGTGGTGCCTTTGGTATCAGCGAGCCTCAATACACGCATTCACACTTGCACGCGCCTTGTAAAGGTCCATGAGCGGCAGTAACACTTACCATCAGGTGTACTGTTTGCTGTTAAAGGAATTCGGCGCAAAGTAATCGGGATCAAGTTTTAAAATTTGGGACATATAAAAAAGCCAAACAAAACACTCCCACTCAACCAAAACCTCAAGACCAAAGTATGATTATGGCAATTAAAACTTTTATTGTATGGGAGCCCCCTTAATTATTTATTTTATTTTAATTAATTATATTTAAAGAGAACATAAAACTAAATATTCTGTGAATAGTTAAAGCGTTTACTTGTCACCATTATTAGTATCGAGCAAGAAACGTTAAAAAAATCAAGTTTGTTGTATGGGAGCCCCCTTTAAATATTTATTTTATTTTTAGTATTTGTTGTTATAGCGGCAATAGAAATACATCGTCTGTGAAAATTTCAACTGTCTAGCTATCACCGTTCTTGAGATACAGCCTGGTGACAGACGGACAGCGAAGTCTCAGTAATAGGGTCCCGTTTTTACCCCTTGGGTACGGAACCCTAAAAAATAAGCTAAAATTAATAAACTGTGAAAGTACAATGTAAATATAATTCAAATTATATCTATACATTCGTTTTCTGTACTAACTATCAATATTAGGCAAATGTTGCATTAGCTTAATATATTAATTACTAATAACAGAACTGAAACGTGGGTGTTATCCAACGATAAACAATAATAGACAATTAAAAGGTTAACGCACTCGCTCTAATAGCAATGTATTTGTAACTATCGATGTCTTAACAAAGTATAGAATAGCAAATTAATGCGTATGCATTGCATGCATGAATTGTATAATTCACCTACGTGTCTACAGACGGTCTGGCCGGGTAACTAAGTCCACTATTCACATGACCATTTCGCTGCCAATTAATCGATATGATCTCAATGACTATTGCTAATATGTATTCATGTATATAAGACATTATTTAAGCCTAAATAAGGCCAATTAATGGATAAGAAACTTCCAAATAATGGAAAGGAAATCGGGTTACTACTTCATACTGAGCAATTGAGTTGGCAATTCGGTTTCAATTCAAACATTTCTCTTTCTGCAGTATTTTATTCTGTTTAAGTCTCTTCCACGAATTTGTATTTTACTAACAGTATATTCTTTCCGGGCAGCTATTGCTCATCATCATCATCACAGCTCATATACGGCCCACTACTTGGCTTGAGCCTCCTTAATATTGGGAGGGAAATTAACCCACTATACCACGCTGGTCAGACGGGTTGGTATGGTTATTGTTGATAAATGTAATTGATTTATAAATCGGTTGATTTTATATATATTCATAATCAACTAATAACTTTGTTTCTTCTATTATTTTGTAGTATCTTCAGAATTCCCCTAAATTTTTGACATGATATAGTTACACACCTCTTGTAGCAGACGGCGGTTTCCTTTTATTCAAGAAGAATATTTATACAGAGTTACATTTATGTAAGCAAAAATGATCATATCAGATCAACCGCCACTGATATTTATAATTATGAAACATGCGAACATATCATATTGGAAAAGCACAGCATATTTGATTCCAACCAATTGAACATAATAAAGATCAGAGCAATATTTACATAACTATGAATGTTATAATTGAATATGTTTGATCATCCAATGTATAATAATTTGGTGATTCATCTCCGAAGCCTTGTAGGCATTCGATGGCTTGAATATAATTACAATTAATATAATTTTGATATTGCTTATTTGCCAATTAGGACAAATTTATTTGTGTTATGTATAAATAAGGGTAAATAAAATTGCTAATCTTTTATGATTTTATTTCCCTATGGATAACATGTATAAATAAATATTCGATGGATTTATGATATCAGGCACAAAAAATAATAACTATACCAATCTTTTTGGTTTCAATGGACAGCGAAAGTTTTGTACTAGTCAAGAAGACCATTTTATTGAGAACCTTTGATGGCAGATTATCTAACAGTTAGATTTAATTTATACCAATTCCTAAGGGCCAATGTAGGTAATATCTTATTCATCAAACTTTATTATAAGAATACCAACCAGTATATACATTGCATACAAGCATCCTCCATAGTAGGATAAAAATTACTATATTGTTTTGGCCTGACGTATTTGCATGAAGATTTTTTCGAGATCTTCCATCTTGTAATGCTCTCACGAACAAATAGAAGTTAGTGGCATAAAGTATGGCAAATTTGCGTAAATGCGTTTCAAAGTTCAATTGATTCTATTAGAGGGCAACAACTATGAGAGCATTATATTATATATGGGCTTATATAAATATAATTTAAGTGATTTAAGTTTATACACAAGTTTACGCGAAAGGAAAAGCCAATTATATTCTCCAGCGTCCAGTGTCTGGAATATCCGCTTTTTTTATACTCTACAAAGTGTTCAAGTTGCTATAATTGGAATCTAAGCGTGGTGTTTATAATTGGCTACTGTTAGCAACCCACCGCTGTTAATTGGAAGACGAGATTCTCTCTATACCACCACGTAATTATGGTCGAGAAATGTCTGCATTCTACTGAATTAGCCAGTGTACTGTCTGAATCAAGTACATAATTGAATTATGTAGCAAATAGCTAATTCACATTAAGGATGTGTAATACATGCGGCGAAATTACACTACTCGCTTAGTTTTTATTATCTCAATTATGTGTTGTTAGGGTTTTTAATCTAACCAAATTCAGAATAATGTAAGTTTGCCCGGCACTGCTATTTGGACTCCGTAATACAATGATATCCCGGGATATACCAGGTTCTACCTCAGTCACCGAAAGGATAACAGCAACACACGACGACGTATGTATTTATATAAGGTTTTATTTTTTAAGTATATTTGACTTGGCGTTTCTCCAACGTTATTTTTCATAAAAGAAAATATTTTATAGGGCTATTACGTTAATCCTTGTGATACTTTCGATGATATAGCTACTATCTACTCCAGATAAATGTGAAAGTGAAGGCAAACATTGGAAGGAAACGCGCTTATTTATATAATACAGAAAAACTCCCGTAGATGTATGAAATTCGTGTCTTAACGAACACGTCAAGGTCGATTCGATCACGACTGTCATAATTATTTATGAAAGACGACATGGGTAGTCAGTACACTCAAGTGTCCTGTCATTTTATTTAATTTTATAGCCTCGTCACCCCTTTGACAAAGTAAGATGTCATTAGCTTTGTAAATAATATACATTTTCCCCAAACAATTTAGTCTAGAAATTTTAATCTTAATATAATCGTGAACGCTAAGCTACGGCGTATGATTATGATTATATACCTATTCCATGAACTCACAATTTTCAAAACAATGGACGTAGAGCAAATTACAATACTTTATATAGTTTGAGAAGCGCATTCTAAATGTGTTCGTGGCCCACATGATGATAATTTTTTAAGCCACTGCTACACCCGTGCATACAAAACAAATATCGACCCACATACACATGTACATAAATTCGATAAAATGTCAATATAAATCGGAATGCACACACTACCGTTATATGTAACTGCCAAGAGTTTACACGAAGACAATAACAATAAAATCAAGACAATCCATGGCCTTCATATATTTGGTGATGGTTTGCCCGTTAAAAATTCTTAATGAAACTGTGATGTAGGTCGAGAATAGTATCATTAGATCCTAAGTTGATCATTTTAGAAATAATATTGTGATAGTAAAGTATTCTGTCAGGTACGGAATAAGAATACAGTTCATCACTCCCTCTTTTGCCCGTGGATGTCGTAAAAGACGACTAAGGTATATATTAAGGATATAACATCTATGCAAGAAAAGAAAAACTTAAAACAAAACGCTATACCAACCTGTCTGACCAGCATGGTATAATAAGGTCAATTAACCTCCTATTTCAACAAGCCTCAGCCCTAGCAGTGCGGTGTGAATGAGCCGACATGATGAATGACAAATACAGTAAGAAATGAGGATCATAAAAATAATAATGTCCAATAAGTTTTGCATGTAGAACATATCTGTAATTAAAGATAATAAAACAGCTGTGTGGTGACGGCTACGTGTAATACCAACTCTACCAACCCTTAGAACCTTGTGGGTGTCATATAATATGACGAAGAGCTTTAGATCTACCTGATGCCATCTGGTTAATAATTGCATTCACAGAAAGGGTAGGCGGCTAGTCATCAAACTATTACAAAACTTTGACAATATATACAATGAAAGAACGGTAGTTCCAGTCTCGGCCCCAAATAATCGGGCAGATATCAGCATTATGAAAAAACTGTATAGGCTTGTGATAAATTAGAGGTATTGCAGTGGCACACAATAAAGTAAACCAAGAGAAAATGGCAAAAATATAATTCAGCAAAAAGAAAAATGATATTATCTCTTAGTACAAAATGTCAAAAGAAAGCAGACAAGGACGAACGGTAAATATCTTATCGATATCACCACACATCTTAAATTAAGTATAAAAAAACGCATTTAAGTATTATCGTACCACATGTATTTTATTTCGTTAATTTGCTTTATTGACATAATAAACTTTATATTCGACATAGGTATATATAAAAGATGTAATCTGTAAATGTATTATTCCTAACATTTTGCTCTTTACTTATAACTTTATCATTGATAAATTAGTACAATTATTATTTTATATTTAAATCACCAAGCTTAGCTCTGTATAGTGTTTTAGTAGTATTTTTTTAGAAAATATATTTAGCTACTGAAAATTATTTTTGAAATTATACAAAAAATATATGAAAAGTAAAAAATGGCAAATAAAAAAGGAAAAATCAAAGATCGAATCAGGGCTGCCTGAATGCTGGCAGTCTGAAACGATGATTTTCCAAACGAGCTATTTCAATTTTTAATGACAGTGGCCACATTTACATTCATATTCTAATTACATTATATGATGGGCTTCAAACACGATATTTTCTACGGATGAAACCTAGTTAAATCGAACCCGAAAGCTGTTGCGTACCAAACATTGAAATTACTGTGGCGTTTCTGAGATTCTGAATATAAAGAAATATACAAGAATTGCTTGTTTAAATAGATCGATAGAATAGATAGATAGAATAGACTGTTAATTGTTATGTAGAAGATTTTCGTTTATACATTTTTTGTTAAATTTAATAAGCTCAGGTATTAGGACCAGTAAGATATTAAAACAATTATTGTGTCAGACAAAAAAGCTTATGTTACCCTACGGGAACAGGAACTACGCGGGAGAAGCCGTACGTATTTTCTATTAAATATATGTATATATAGCAAAGGAAGCTGGCAAAGCCAAAAACACGTATTTCGCTCGCTGCGTTTTATAAGACAAAAATGTAAATGATAATTTATGCAGACTGTACAGTGTACATGTAATAAAATAATGTCATTCATACATATTGCTGTGGATGTGACATGAATAATTCATTTGCAATCAAGTATATTTTGGCAATGTGTCTATCTTCGAGTAAGTTATTAAAATGAAAGCCTTTTACAAGGATAACAGCTTTATAGCAATGAGTGAATGTTTATTAGATTATGTTTTAAAACTTCTACTATCGTAATAAATTTAGTTTTAGGCCAAGGTCTAATTGTGCGACAGCGCCTGTCTAGCCGGATCATTATGAGACGCATCTGGATGGGCCCTTCTAGGTCAGCCATAATTGAAATTAGCGTGTGGAGTTACAGGGAGCACAATTAAAATTATTTAATTGTGCTCCCCGTAACTCCACGCGCTAATTTCAATTTTGGCAATATAAAAATAGCGAGACTAGTGAAAGTTGCAGGGCGTCGTTGGATGCAGGCGGTACAGGACCGCGCACTGTGGTGAGACATGAGGGAGGCCCGCGTCCATCAGTGGACGGCGATAGGATGAGTGCTGATGATAAAGAACGTACAAATGGCCTATAAGGTAAGTTTTTGCAAGTCTTTCGCAATACAAAAATGTATTCTTTATTATTTTCCTCCAGATTTTTTATTATTTTGTTGTTCAAATAAATAAATTTTGCTTTTACGCTTAAATGTCAGTCATTTCGCAGATTTCAAAAATTCTTTCACCAATGGAAAGCTACATTATCAGCGAGTAACAAAGACTGTACTTTATCTCCGTATTCCCATGGAAACAGGAACTATGTCAGTGAAACCGAAGGAAATTAATAGAAATGTATTACACATTCCCCTTGTTTTGCTTAGATCTGCATTAATGACTTATTGGCAACAGAGGTTTTTTTGGTGAAATATCTACTAAAAATATCAGTGACTGTCCGTTTTCCGAGGCTTTGTCAATAAGGTTCTTGTCTCGTGACATGATGCTTGAGATTTGACTTTTGTGTGTGCAACTCGAAGATCGCAGTGAACAACCTATTTTATCAACTACGTGTTCCTTTTCTGCACCCTCCTTTTGCATTTATATATAATAAACCCTAACACAATAGAATAACGATCGACAAAATAATAGTTTTATAAGTACCAAACAAGTAGATATATGAAGATTATTCCGTTTCTTCCTTTCATCTTTTGTTACATGATTTATTAGCTATCACTTTCACATCAGTATACATGTTATGAATACGTGTGTCATTGTAAACAAAGTTATGATTAGCATAACATGGCCTAAAGAGTCCACGCCCACTCGTGTTCGCTCTGATATCTTACATAGAGATATGCATTCATTGATCTTAATATTCTTCACTATAAAGCTAACAATAGACGGTGAGTTTGTTGACTTTGGCCAAGATTGCAGATGGCGCAATTGTTTGGTCATCATGTAGCTCTTATATGCAGTTTATTATCAAAACTTTGTTACACAAATGTTCCAAATTGAACCTAAAAATTATTCTCATTCAGCAAAACCTTTATAATATAAAGGTACAACCTTTAAAAATATTAAAGCTACTTATAACCGATGCCGCAGTGAGTCGAGAGGTTTACGAATCCGTAATCAGCGTCTTAGTTTTGAAAGAATTTAAATTATTAAACGACATTTCGACGTTAACACACCTATAAGTGACTGTCTTTACTAAAGAGCGAATTTGGAACAAGCAAGCTCTTAAATAATTAAACTTAGGTATATTGAATTCAGCTATGAATACGACGTATATTTTCTCAAAAAAAGGATGACAATGATCAAATGTTGTAAGAAATAATCTTGTAATTGAGTCCAGTACCTACTAACATTTAAGCATGCGCTACACGGTTTGAAACAGATGTTTGAAACAGTGTAGATAGATGTTTTATGCCAAATTTCGTATGACCTTTAAACGCCCTTGGTAGCGAGGCTTGTGTTTCAAACCACTGGCCAAGCGTTGTTTTTTATCTTGTTTGAAACCGTCTAGCCGCTTGTTTCAAACCAAACGAACGACAGTCACGCTGCAGAGGTCAGCGCAGACGCACGCGGCGACGTTCTGTGCACAAAATGGCGCGTGAGCAGACAGACCGCGATCGCGATGTTATTACTCAACTTCTCGAGTTATACAAAAAGTTGCCCTGCCTTTGGGACTTAAATTGTGAAGGGTATAAAAATAAAACACAAAGAAAAAATGCGTGGGATATTTTAATTTTTTCCTTCAATTGCATACAAAACTGCAAGACTTACTCCAACTTTTTGTTGTTTTGATAGGTAAGGCGCCATGACGTCGACGACGTTGTAGTGAATATACGGTACGCGAGCGGAAAGACGTCCTATCCGCGCCATGTTCTCTAAACACTGTTGGTTTCAAACTAGCTTAAAAACCATGTAACCAGCAGAGTGCTTTTCTGCTTATTCTGTTTCAAACCATTGTTTGAAACCGTGTAGCGCATACTTTATATTTATTATGATCATTCTAGACGATATTAACTACGAGTTATATTAGAGAGTCCACAACTTTAACCACAATTGCCAGATTAGAAATGTTTGCACCCAGCAACTGGCAATCTGCGCCTCATGCCGCCCTAGCCGAGGCCGCGGGTGATCGGACCGGGGAATTGTCCGTCACCCGCAGATAGGCTGACCGCGCGACGGCGACCGACGTCCCAGGACGTCGAGAGGTGAGGTTACCCGAAAGGGTATTCCGTTGGGCCGACCACTGACGACAAGTCACATTTGCTCCGGTGGTCGGCCCAACAACGAGGTGACGTGGGTACGGGTGGGTTATGGGCCCGCGCGCTGTCTTTTCATCGCCCCGGACGGACTGGACCGCGCGTGCGCTTACCATAGCCCACCCAAAAAAAAAAAAAAAAAAACCAGCAACTACTATTGAACCATTGAGATCCCTAATGCTAACACTAGTATTTAAATTTGACGACGAGCCTTGTTCTTGTATTCTGGAAAATACTAGTATTCTTGGTGTTTAAAAATTTTTTGGTAGAAAGCTTCAAGCTTTATTTTATAGAAAAAGGGCACCTATTACGCTTACCCCACAATTGAAAGATAAATTGTAAGATGACAATATAATTTCCGGTTTGTCATCACGTTTCATTCAACACACGTTTCATGAAACCATATACCGCAATGACTCAGTTTTTTATTACACAAATAATTTCATAATTCACGCGTGTGCACCACGTTTAGTATGAACTGGACTGGTCAACTACCAAGTTACGCGAGAGCATTAAGATTTAGAATAAGTATCACGTAGATAAAGGTCATCGGCTACCTTAACTTTATGAACAAAATAGTCTTATTTTTAATAATTTAATCATAATTCCTTGATATGTATTTTTCAATACTGTGAATTTATAAGCAAGTTATTACGATCACGCTTATCTCCAAATCTTTGGCCATTACAAAATATAATGAAGACTATTTTTTTTTTTTTTTTTTGTGTGACTTAGTTGTTAGCCTCAGATGGCTGTGACAACTTTACCCGGACTGGTGGGTGAGTGCTGAGGGCTCTCAACCCGCGTGAAGACTATAAATCTTTATCGTCTATATATATACTAGCTGACCCAACAGACGTTCTGTTCGAATAAAATAATAGAATAGGGAAGGAAAATATATCCTTACTAATATTATAAATGCGAAAGTAAGTTTGTTTGTTACGCTTTCACGCTTAAACCACCGAACCGATTTCAAAAATTCTTTCACCAATGGAAAGCTATACTATCAGGGAGTAACATAGGCTATATTTTATCAGGGTATTCCCACGGGAACTACGCGGGTTAGGCAACTGAAACCGAAGCGAAAGCGAGGGCGGGTTGCTAGTAATATATAAGATATTTCTTGTGTACGTGTGAATGTCACTGAACTCCTCCTAAACGGCTGAACCGATGTTGATGAAACTTTTTGTGTGTGTTCAAGGGGATTCGAGAATAGTTTAGATTCACAATTGGACTCAGTAGGTGGCGCTGCTGTTGATTTCAAGGAGAATTCCTATTATTTTATTCGAAGAGAACGTCCGTTGGGTCAGCTAGTCTTATATGTATATACATTTCTAGCGTACATGTGTATCACTGAACTCCTCCTAAACGGCTGGACCGATGGTGACGAAATTTTTTGTGCGTATTCAAGGGGATTCGAGGATGGTTTAGATTCACAAGTGGACCCGGTAGGTGGCGCTGCTGTGTGTATGTCACTGAACTCCTCCTAAACGGCTAACCGATGTTGATGAATCTTTTTGTGTGTGTTCAAGGGGATTCGAGAATGGTTTAGATTCACAATTGGACTCGGTAGGTGGTGCTGCTGTTGATTTCAAGGAGAATTCCTATTATTTTATTCGAAGAGAACGTCCGTTGGGTCAGCTAGTCTTATATGTATATAAATTTCTAGCGTACGTGTGTATGTCACTGAACTCCTCCTAAACGGCTGGACCGATGTTAATGAATTTTTTTATGTGTGCTCAAGGGGATTCGAGAATGATTTAGATTTATAATTGGACCCGGTAGGTGGCGCTGCTGTCGATTTCAAAGACAATTTCTTTTATTGTATTTGAACAGAACAACGTCTGTAGGGTCAGCTAGTATTAATATATATTTCTACTGTATCACATCATTATTATAATTATCAACATCTCAGCTCATATGCGCCTCACTGCTGGACTCGAGCCTCCTTCATAAGAGCAGTGAATTTGACCTAATGTACCACGCTGGCGACACGTTCGGTACAGATATTTTTATTTCGTGTTTTCTTTCTCTTCCATTGACGTTATATGCGTATTATATCCCTTAGTCGTCTTTTACAATATTAACAATAACACGAAAAATATTTATTACTAGCAACCCGCCCTCGCTTCGCTTCGGTTTCTGTCGCCTTATCCCCGGAGTTCCCGTTCCCGTGGTAATACCGGGATAAAATATAGCTTAGTTTATTCCCTGATTATAGCTTTCTATTGGTGAAAGAATTTTTTAAATCGGTCCAGCCGTTTTGAAGATTACCCGGAACAAACAGACGGACAAAAAAAATATAAAGTGATTTTTAGGCATATGTATAGTGCAAATAACCGTGTGAGCATGAAAAAGGACTATTATTTTGACATTACAAACAGACACTCCAATTTTATTTATTGGTATAGATATAGATAATATATCATAAATTACTGACTGTATGTTTAGGTTTTTGTAGAAGTATTAATTTTATGAACAAATGATCCTAATTTTACTGTTTTTACATTTCTCACTTTCTCTCGCTGTCTGTCTGCCTGTATGTCCTTATAGATGATATCATTAAACTTTATAGAAATCATCAAAATATTATTTATTTGGTTACACAATTAATTATATGTTTGAAAAATAATTATCTTTTTATTATCATTTGCTGTGTGGTAGCGGCTTCGAATACTACCAACCCTTGCTTTGCTCGTGGGTGTCGTAAAAGACGACTAAGAGCCCTAGATTGACCCGGACCAACTCCATTTGGTACCATTTGGGTCAACGATTACATTCCCAAGGAGGGTTGACGTCAGGCAGGCGGCCGGTCATAAAAGTCATTGCCGAAACTTTTTGCAATATGTCAAAACAGATGACATATTGCGTCGATCCCAAGTAATTGGGATAAGAGCAAGATGATGATGATGATGATTATCATTTAATCAAAGAATGACCACTGAAGCGGGCAGCTAAAATCCAATTTTACTTAAGCTATAGTCATTAGCTATTCATACCTGAATTTCTCTCCTTGACTGCGGCATCCTCGCTGTCTGTGGAGCGGGCATTCGCAATGGTGGTGGTGCTACATGCCTATAAACCGGCTGTGGAGGTTGGAGTGGCGGCCTCGGTCCTTGCACCACCGTGACTGACGGCATTAATGGCACTGGCCGGCGCTCCATTTGCCTTTCCACTATAGCCAGATGTTCGGACGGGCGGATAAGACGAGGTGGCGCTGGCATCCTTATACCGGCTATTGATGGATCGGCGATTGAGGTACGCGGGCGTGCTTCTGGAGGGCGCGCGGTCTGACGCGGCGGGGGCGCCGGCGCGCGCCTTGCCCTCGCCGCCTCCGATTCGTCAGTCATCGGTGCGCGCCAATCTGTTGACAATTAAATCTGTTAAAACTCTTGAACATAAAGTTCTCCAAGAAGTAATTATACTGTAAATGCTATGCTTGGTAATCAGTTTGGCGTTCGTAGTTAGTGTTATACTTCTCAGTGACCGCTCAATTTTTATGACTTCTATAAGAGGTGGTTACCACATCGTACCTATATTTATCTCGTCACCATAAGGGTAACGCATTTAGTTATAAATATATTTTCGTAATTGTTAATTAAATGTCAAATCAAAGAAATTTCAGGTCAAAGGAAACAATATACTGAATTTGTTTGCAAGTTTTGTAATTCAAGATACCTACACAAAGTTTTACAAAAAACAAAAAACTTAAAACTAAAGTGGAGCCGCTGCTCTTAGGGTGGTAAGTTGGTAACCCTATGTTGATATAAGGTAATAACTCAGGATTTTAGGCTCTTCTCAGCATTGTGGCCGGATTTAAAAATATTGGATATTTTAGAATAATTGTTTATAAAAACAAAATAAATTAAATTTTTATCCCAGAAAGTTACAAATAACCTTGGCGAGAAATTCATAAATGGCGACAAAACCTGACTGTTTCAAACTTTTAATTTTCCATGTGAAAACCGTAGCTGCGCTGGTAAGGCTTAAAAGTTTGGCAAAATAAATAGCCTCTACCTTTTATAAATCAAGTATTAATTATGCTTAAAGGAATTTATTTATAGAATATTATAATATTTAAAAGAGTAATACGAAAATCTTAAATTATAATACAGCGCCATCTATCAGTTGAGCGTGCAACTCGGTGAAACAGTAGAACACAAAGTCATTTTTACTTGGAAGGCGCGTCGCTACTAGGCGGCGACACAGCGTCTACGAACACGTTTGTATTGCAACGAAACTGGCATTTCGTAGTACAAAATATAACACGTGCTTTTAATTTACAATTCGGCACATATTAAATTTAAAGTTACCTGGGGGCACTTAGACTATCGAAAATTGTATTTTTCTAAATAATAATGATTAATCCTTTCCTTACAAAACCAATACCTATTTCTACAGCAGTAACGTAATTGAGGTGCATATCGATATAGTATAGAGATAGGTATTGAATTCATTCACGAACACCCACACCATAAATTACTAACAATAGTGCTAATATATATCTCATCAGATAGCATATTTAGTGTCGCTGTTATTAAAATGATATGAATATAACATGTTAATGTTGCTTAACGGGCACTGCCTTTCAAGTTTATGGAGTGTATAAATCGTCACTTACTATTTACATAACGTGTTTGATGAAATATTACTAGTTCAATAAAGTTTGCATTGCGGTCCGTTATTTCGTAGATATTTTGTTATATTTCAAATTGTTTACTTCCGATAGCGATAAATAAATAATTTTGTATCATTATTATATCTATTTGCCTTGTGATGACGGAGTAACAATACAATTCACCATCCCTTCACCGCCCATCTTTTACGACACCCGCAGGCAATACCTGCGGGTGTCGTAAAAGATGACTGAGAGATATGATACGCGGATAACATCTATGCATGAGAATACATACTCTAAATGGAAAATTATACCAAATCGACTCACCAGCATGATATAGTAGGTCAATTTCCCTCTCCGTGTGGTCGCAGAGTAAAAGTAAAATTCATCTCCCCCTATAAGATAGAGGTAAGCCTCTAACCAACTAATATAGTAGGTCAATTTACCTCCTTATTGCGGAGGCTCGAGCCCAATAGTGCTATGTATATGAGCTGCAATAATGATGATGAATGATGTGGAGAACGCTCGAGTCCAGATGTGGAACATATTTTAGCTAAGACTATTACATCCATTTCCCGTATGGTGAGTTAAAAATATAATGTGACACCGCTCCTTAACTTGTCGTCAGAGTCGCGGTCGCGGGAGTCGAAAGACCGAACAACTAAGTGAACATTGAAAGAGTGAGCAGTAGTAAGACTCCTAGGCAATCTATAATAGTAATTTTGATCGCCAACCTGCCTGCCAAAAGTGGAAAGCATGACATTATCTCTCCTATTGTGAAAGGTTATTGCCAAAAAATGGACATCGATTGAATAGACGTCATTAATTAATGTCCATTTCTGAAAACGTAGGTACCTAGAGAAGTTAGACATATTTCATGAAATGAATTATTATTTTCATTCCCACCTAATAATATTCTCCTATTGCCGTCCTCTAAGCATAAATGATAGACTCCGTGGCATAATTGTGATAAAGAACTACTTCAAACTAAGCACCGAGATAGATTAATGTTGCCGATGTTAACGTATCCGCGAAGTGGATGGTCAGTTTGAATTCTCAACGGGCACACATCTAGCACATACTTTGGGTTCAAATATGTGACTTCGAATTTTTCGAAACTATTGCTATAGTATTTGATCACCGAAGACTTGACGCGGAGCAACGTTTCACGTTTCTATTCCCATTAGGACGTAGACAGCGAATGCAGAGCTCTATTCATAGAGAGTAGAAAGTCCCAGTGAGCTGTTACAAGTAAGACGCAACTACCAGATGATAACTACTACTACTACTACTGTAACCTGAACTGCTTCGTAGAGAGTCCCAGTGAGCTGTTCCAAGTAGGACGCAACTACCAGATGCAAGCTACTTCTACAGAAGCCTGGATTGCTTAAAATGCCTGGATAGCTTACATTGCTTATTTTTCACTCTTGCAAAGATTGGTGAAGTTGTGAACCCTGCACCAGATCTCATTCTGATAATATCAAATCTGAAAATAAGATCGAGAATAGATACAGTTTAAGAGCGCAGACATTTGTATCTACACAATAAATATGTCACGCAGATGGCTCGTCTTCAATGACAGGGGAAGTCGTGACCAGAATACGATTTGGAGATAACATTCTAAATATTATTTTAATATTTCCTATGGCGTTCAATATGTATTTGAAATTACGTAGCAGTATTGCAAATTTTAAGGTAGTAGGATGTGTGGGGTAACATAAAGGAGTAAAATAAGCCGGAGGACCAACAAAGGCATATTTTGGTGGTGTAAGAATACAATACAGTGATTCGTCAGTCGTTTTAAAAGCGATATGAGCAAATAATATTACAATAGGGAAGTAAAACTCGAAATAAATCACGATACCAATTCGTCTGACTAGTGGTGTAATAAGTCAATTTTCCTTCCTTTTTAAAGGAAACTCGAGTCCAATTGTGGCTTGTATAAGAAATGACAAAAAAAAAATACACAAAATGGGCAGATTTAGAGGAAACGACAGACCCAAAAAGAGATTGATAGACTTTGTGACAGATGACTAAGCAGAAGCGCTGAATAAGCGCGAATGAGCGCAGAAATATCGTCTGACAGAATTACATATCCCGGACAAATTCAATATACATAATATATATAACTAATACTGCATCAAAAAATATTATTAATTCAATTTTATCAGATTTATTCAAAAATTATATGTTGTTACAATATTTTTGCTTCGATTATATACAAGACATTATCTTCACATTATATAAGAGATTACGCATCTGCAGCTTGTTTAGTTCTATTATATTAGGCTATAATTAAAAAATAGTAAGTTCGAAATAATTACTAGTGTAACATATGGATAATATTTTAAGGCGTAGAAGTTAAACCCTAGAGACACTGTTTTATACACATTAAAAAATAACAAATATAATCTCGCAATGGATCGCGGCGACACTTTCCGGGTCATAATGCCTTATTACAGTGGCCTAAAAGCTTTGCATTATGGTATTTCTAATGCAACGAGTTTGGGGCATATCCGTTAAACCGTTTCAAACCGACAGCCTTTTTTCGTGTTTTATGTATAGGTCATTAGGCACCAGAAGAGTTTATTTACCATTAATATGAAACCCTAAAACCGTTAAAATGTATAAATAGAAAAACAGTAGAACTATTACATTATTAAATGATCCCTATTTCACACACAATAGAAAAACAAATGTTACGAATCATATATGATTTATTGAACAGAGAACCTTGTATGCCCAACATCAAAGTAAAGATATTATGTTATTTGCATAATAAATCATAGTGAAGGTTTCGTACTGGTCTTTGTAAATAATAAAATATATACGTGCCCAATAGGACTCCGCGATTCGATAAAAAAATACGTAAAACTGCAATAAATCTATACCAATAAATAAAATTGGAGTGTCTGTTTGTAATGTCAAAATTATAGGCTTTTTTGCCATGCTCACACAGTTATTTGCACGACACCTATGCCTAAAATAGCAAATAAAAATTTTTGTCTGTCTGTCTGTCTGTTTGTTCCGGGTAATCTTCAAAACGGCTGGACCGATTTCAAAAATTCTTTCACCAATGGAAAGTTATAATATCAGGGCGTAAACTAGGCTATATTTTATCCCGGTATTCCCACGGGAACGGGAACTACGCGGGTAAAACGACTATAACCTATAACCGAAGCGAGGGCGGGTTGCTAGTACAAACTATAAAGCGAAATCGTGTACATAAAATATATTTAACAAAATAATTATAACACATATAAGCCAAATAATATCGCTACTGAACTTTGTAACAACTTTTTTGTTCCTGCGTGTTTTTCTTTAAATTAAATAAGATAATAAATGTATTGTTTTTCGTAAAAACATCAATTTGTAGTCGAACATAGTAAAAAACAATACAAGCTATATATTCATCATCACAGTACTAAATGAGCTTATTTACTTGGGATGAAAAAAATGTAATTACAATACCTAATGCCATGAAGAGGAACAATATTATATGTAACTTCTTTGGGAGTATAAAATGCAACGATTTTCATAGAATTAATATGACTGTTGGTCTCATATTCCTTTCTATGTATATGTGTAGTCATCATCATCATTATCATCACAGCTCATATATGTCCCATTACTGGGCTCGAGCCTCCTCCGTATTGAAAGGGAAATTTACCTACTATACCACGCCGCGCCGGTCAGGCGGGTTAGTATACGGTTTCATTTCTAGTTTTCCTTCTCTTGCATATTTGTTATATGCACAAGATATCAATTAGTCGTCTTTTACGACACCTACGAGTACGATAGAGGTGTGGTGAATTATATTCTTACTGCGTGCTTACTACACCACACGGGTTATATGTATGTATGTGTAGTAACGAAGTAAAAATACAAAGAATAAACATCTTAAATAGACCCATGTCCAACATTGAAACCTATACATGCTGAGAAGAAAAAGGTTTTTCCTCTTATGTGTAAAATATTCGATTTGAATCCAAACACCGTTCTCGATTAAGTAAAATGTAAATACTGAGTAGTCTTAGTGGTGACCGCCAGCTCGTTCAGGAGTCCAGCGATTGATGCAAGACGGTTATCTTATTCAAGAAAGAGATACGGTCAGCCAGAATTAAACGGAACTAACCGCACGACATCTTTCTAGATATTACCGGAAGTCAGATTTCGCCATTTAAATTTAAAATAATAGAGTACCTAATAATGAAAAAGAAATCAAAACTGTTCTAAAATTATAAGTTTATTTTTCTTTATTAACTTAAACAATTAATAACACTTCAACAAAGAAACTGCCACCGCAACGCTCAACTACAGTCCGTGATCAATTTTTGCTGAGAGCGGCATATTAATTTTAAATTTGTTTACATATTAATTTTGATTTAGTAAACAAATAGAAATACTCTAAAAAAGTAAAAGCTAACGTTTTCAGTAGTCGATAGAGACTTAAGTTTTCGTCACTTTCATAGTTTGCATGTATATAAAAGTTAGTTAATTTTACAAATCAATGCTCTCAAATCATAGTCACAAGTAAAACCATCAACTTTAAAATTTTGAAACAACTGAACCATAAACAACATTTCAAGGTCCAAAAATCAAAATAACCAGTTTCAAGAGGCAAATGAAAAAAAAAAGTAAAATGAGAGGGTGGTAGCGTGGCGGCTACTTGAATAACAGGTCTAAAAGCGGCCAATTAACTATTTGAACGTTCTAATTGACAAACACAATACTTTAACCAGAGAATGTTCAGTCTCCCTTTCAACGAGCATCCCGGACGGTTTTGTGCTTATAGAGAGGCTAATTAAGATCGTCGAAGGTAAGTTATGTATGTTTACAGTTATTTATTCATATTCATTGTAAGCTACTCTGTCTCGAATTTGAGTTGAGACTTTGTTGCAGAAATGATTGATCCTAAAGTTAAAATATTTGTATTGTCTTTTGTCTTATAGCCGCAAATTTTACGTGATTTCAACAATAAAAGTCAATCTAAATCTTCTCCTATCTCATATTAATATAGATACTCTAAGTCCTTTGATTATTGGTCTCTTTGAACGACATCAAAGAAACAATGATAATAAAATAGTCATTGTCTGAGGTGTTGATATTGATAAAACTGAGATAAAAACTATAACATAACAAACCTTCTGAAGTTCAAATACAACACATCAAACAAAGGTTTTTTTTCACTCAGCTATAAACACTGTTCATTTGGTGATAAATAATCACAATATGCGTCGATGCACCCTCACTAATACAACTGCACTAGATTAGATCATAGATGGGTGCAATATACACCGTTACGATGGCAACACTGTATACATTTTTCCCTCCAAAAGGAACGCATGCGCGCTATGTCAAACCTGTCAATGTTTGTGCATCTTAAATAAACAAAATCGAACTCTCTTATTTGCAATTAAGGTGCATAAAGGGAATGCGTTAAATTGTTTAGGGAGCGTATTCTTTCCCCACGCATACTTATTCCTCTTGCAAGAGCTTGCACTAACAATTGTCCTATTATTATTAAAATATAAATACGTATTATATAAAGAGGTGAACGACCGCTAGTAGAATGTTCCTTATTTTATTTTCTTGTATAAGATTGCTTGTATCATTTCCACTGCCGGTGTTCTAATAAGCTTGCACAGATTACCGTAATTATGATGTTATTCATGGTTTATAACTAGTACGTTCAACATAAACTGAGAATAATGCGTGTTAGATGTATTTTCGAAATACTGCCGTAGAACTAACCGAACTTTGAAGCAATAAAAAGCTTTCCCTTAATATAGATCAAGACATATTTTCAAGAGTAAGAATAAAATTAACCCCCCATTTTGCCCTGTGGGTATCGTAAAAGACGACTACAGGATGTGCAGGTTATGCAGGCGAAGGAGAAGTCGATATAAAACCCTATACCAACCCGTCTAACCAGCGTAGATTATTACGTTAATTTCATTTCCATTGTGAGGGAGACTAGAAACTAAGAGTGAGACCTTTTTGAGCTGAGATGAAGTGGTATTAGATATAAGCGTCAAATATATTAACTAGCTAGGCAAGCATTTTTTAAATGCAAGCAAAAATACTATTGTTTGTCTTCTCCTGGTAAAGATTCTTGAGTCCATATACTTCCCACTAGTGGACTCAGTCCTCTTAAACAATGCGAGGAGTGTTGGCCTATGTATCCGCGGTATTCACTCGGATTGGGATAGGGTTTCATATTGATATTTATTTCTTTGTGCAAGATAATGTTTTTGATAACATCTAAGATTTAGGACAAATGATAATGAAAGGTGAGCAACGTGAAGCGTTTTAAAAATTGTTTTATAATATGGTGATGTAGGCTCTTCAAAGAGAAATTCGTTGTTAATAAATTGAAGAGAATGAATTTTGTATTCGTGTCACAGGTAATTACCGCTGCGGCCTGTGCCGGTGCCGCACATTAATGAAGGTATGAACGGCCACCCTAGAGAATATACGTGGAGCGAATGACATCGCCGCCGGCGAAGGGTTGGACATACAATATTTAAGAACTCGTATTCGCTATGGCCAAATAAACAGTAAACGCGTCCTACCGTCGATTGTGCTCGTTATGTGATATTATTATTTGAATTTCTAAATGACATTACGCATTAAAGTATTCTTATATCCGTTGGCATACCGAATCGGACGTTTTGTCACTGGAAATTCCTTACCGATAACACGTAACATTATGATAGATACGTTTCTAATATAAAATCTAAGAGAATTTATCAAAATATAGTCATATCGAACACCGTTCGTCCGATTTTATATATGACCTCGATATTTGTTCCTATAAGTCAGATGAATAACAAACCAAACAAACCAGCTGTTAGCTGGTAAATGAAGTTAATAGGAACAGGGGTATATGACGCTCATGGACTTCAGCAACATTATACGTGCAGAATTGGAGAAAATTGGTGGTGATGGGAATGGTTTTTACCTTCGGCTCTCTCATTCACCCAACAAAGCACACGCCCACTCAAACATGCCGGATGAACTAGTTGTAGGCAAAAAAATCTTCAACAACATGATATACCTACTCATTACTATTATTAGAAAAGATTTTAAAATTGCACTAAGCGAATCAATTTCAAATATCTAGATTCCATGTTGACGGACTACGTATTCATTATATGCCGTACGTCATTATCCCTTCCGTTTCACGCGGGTGTTATACAGGTCAACTAAGGGAACGGGTCTTTGACCCCGTGCACGTCCATCTATAGCCTGTGTTAGACATATCGACAGCCGGGTGAGTACCACCCCGTAATACCAATTAGGCTATTAAAAGGTGTCACGCCAATAAGCTACGCAGGCAAAAAACCTTGATCGTGGTGCGCTATAACTCATGTGAAATCAAAACTGGGCACTTAAGAAAACATTAACATTTAAAATTACATTACCTAAGCATGAGTATGATGAACTTATTGATTTATAAGATTCCTTCTCTTTTTTCTTAAGTGAAAAATAACTTTACGCGTATACGATTTAGTAGATTAGGCGTGGTGGTACTGATTCCTTGCTATCCGTGGCCGACCCGGCGGATTACCCTTTCAGATACCTTCCCCTTCGCCCTCACGCGGTCGGCCTCTCTGCAGGTGGTGAACTAATACCCGGTCCGTCCACCCGCGATATCAGCTAGGGCAGCATCACAGCCAAGTAAATAAAATTAACCCTGCAATTTCCGATTGGTTAAACTGTTGGTACTATAACTTTGATAACATCTATGTAAACACATTTCCTCTAAATTAATCAAACAAATATAATTTAAATATCTTTCGTATCTTTGTAACGACGTGGCGGTGATGCCAAGATTGGATGCTCAATGAGAAATTTAATACATGTAACTACGTGAGCAGCATATCAACATATACTGATTTATGGCGAGAAAAGCAATATTAATGTGCGTATTAATTATATTTAAGTGTTGAATAAGTGACGGGTAATAACATGATTACACTTCTTGCGAAAATAGCGTCCATAAACAAACAATAATTATCTTTATAAAGGAAAGTGAAAACGAAATTATGACAATTGGACCGATTAAAATGATTGAGGATCTCTGATAAATTCAGTTCGTTAATTGCTAGCCATGTATGGCAAAGGTATAGCTACACTCAGAATTATATAGTTATGATAATAACGAAATACTTTCACTGAAATATCTTTCCAAATTTGTCTGGTATGAAAATCTGTGCGAGCATGTGTGTGTGCATAAAGCTAAAAGATAATAACGAGTTTTTATTTAAATTACACATCGAAACATATTTTTATCATTACACAGTATGGTTTTCTTGTTCTGTAGCATTATATATCCACTAGAAATCACCTATCAATTATCGTAAGAAGTATCGAATACCGAATGTCTTGATCGCGGTATATATAGGAAAGAATGGTTTAATGCACTCTTCTCTGTTACTTCTTATATTGCTTCATCATCGAGATCATTTACGTCCCAATATTGCACTCGAGCCTCCCCATAGGAGGGCGATTGACCTATAATACTACGCTGGTCAGTACAGGTTCGTATAGTTTTATTTCGAGTTTTCTTTCTTGTGCATGGACAGTATATGCATATTATATCTCTCGGTCGTCTTTTACGACATCCACGGCCAAAATAAGAGGGAGTGGTGAATTGTATACTTACTCCATTATTACACGGATTATTTATTTCTTCACTTGACGTTAATAGCTTTTCCTAGTACTCATTTGTCAGATAACTTTTAAATGCTTTGAATATAATTTAACTTTGCAAACGTAAATTTTCGATGTATCTAATATGAGAATGTACCTAATATGAGAATGTACCTAATATAAATGATTGTATTTTTTTTGCATAATAAATAGATTAATGTATTAAGTCTGGAACATACTTTTTTAAAGACTAAGGAATTCTTTTTAAATTGCAGGCGACTATACAAAATATATAAGGGGACATACATAACTATATGTACATACATGTGTATGCATACATTGTACAAAGTAAATCCTATGACTTAATCAGTGATTATTTTTGCTGCATTAGAACATAGTTATCTATACTAATAAATGAAGAGCCGCTTTTTTATTCAGTTATACTGCGAAAACTACTGAACCGACCGGAAATAAACTGGGAAGGTTTTAGTACCTATAAGCTATGTTGGTGATTACTTATGCCGAGTTTTATTTTTTTTGACTAAAAATAATATATTTTTATTGTAGGTAGTAACTAAATTTATTCTATTGGATAATCATTTTAATTCTTGGATTAATTGGTTGTTTATTTATCTATTTGACATTTGGCTAATCAAGGCCTGTCAAGAATGATTTATAATAATGAAATTATTTCTGGGACTTTTGACGCGAATGTCAAAATATAACGTTGCGCTTTTATATCTCATTCATTATCTTAGTGTTTTGAAGTGTTATATTGAATAATTTTGCTGATATTTTATGTAATATAATGCAGATAAAATTCTGAAATGTAGTGAATATGATATAATAGTGAATTGCGTGCATTTTGACATTCTGCCAAATTTCCCAGAGAAGGCATGACTTGGATATCGGCACTAAATCATGCTAACGACTGACTGAAAGACGAAGACTGAAGACCTGAATAATAAATATAATATGATAACTCGACACTGGCACCAATAGCTCATATTATTGTAGCTCATTGCCATCAAATAAGAAGAAGAAGAAGAAATTATTTCTGTCATAACTATCATTTAAACAAAATTTCAATTACAGCCCAGCTTAGCGGGCGGGGTATAGCTACTATGCCGTATAAAACCTCAATTAACTACCCCTTATTCGGTTTAGCAATTCCCACGAGAAAATAAGACATGGTCACTTTTTTTTAACCTGTTTCATATAAAGACATTTGATTTTACATGCTTTGCCAATAACTGCACATCGACAGTCGGTGCAAGTAAATGGAAGTCGTATTCCGAAGATTAACGGCTTTATACGCAGGAGCGCTGGTGTATTTCTGCGGCGTCCGTTTCAAGCGGGTAAAGATCACAGGCGCAGGTTAAGCGTATGCGCATACTAAAATGTCATATATGAAAAAAGTGTGTGTATACTTATACACGCACGTAAGAAATTAATACTTCTTTGACGTTACAAGATGAAAATCTTTCTAAAAAGTAGAAAGAAGTATTTTCTTTTTAGTAGTCTTTTGTAGAAAAATCTGCACTAATAATAGAAAAAACCACTCCCTATTTTGCCCGTGGATATCGTAAAAGATGACTAAGGGATATAATAGGCATGGTACATCTGTGCAGGCAAAGGAAAACTCTAAATAAAACCATATAACAATATGTCTGACCAGCAAGGTACAGTAGCTCAATTGCCCTCCTATTGGGAATGAGGCTCGAACCCAGCAGTGGGACGTATATGAGCTGAGACGACGAATTGAAAAAAAATGTTATACCAGTCTCATAATGTTATATCACAAAATCAGATATCCAATTTAAACTACTAAAACTCGAATAGAAACACGAGCAATTTGAGTTGCCCATCTATACTAATATTATAAAGAGGTAAAATTTGTAAGTTTGTATGCAGGGGGTAATCTCTGGAACTCATAATCTAATTCTAATTTTATTTTAACTGGCAGAAAGCTACATTATTCCTGAGTGCTATAGGCTATAAATTGTTTCTATAACATGTATATTAACCGAGCTATCACAACTTTTGTCTGGCAAGTCGGAAAAAAATACCTCGTAAAACAGAATTATTTGCGTGCGCTGCCTAAACAGTTGCTTAAAATTAAAAAGAATGTATGGCTACCTGGTTCATCTTAATTATTTCTACAAAAAAGTCAGCGATACCATATCTCTATCTTTTATATTTTATCTTTTATACTTCTATTATTGCATTAAAAAATTTTTTTTTCGGCATTGTTACGTTTGGTTGATTATTTGAGCAACAAAATATTAATTCTTATGACAATAAATTATTTCAGTATCACAGGAACATCATACAGATAAGATTTGCCATTTACAGTATATCAATTGGTCATACAGTTTCGGAGATAATATAAAATTACTAAAACGCAAAATGACCCTAGCATAACTTTCATTGTGCAGACGTTTTACCTATTTGCCCATAGATGGCGTTCTGCAATGACGTCATTTTTCTGAATCGCGGTGTTAAGACTTTCCGTGGATTGATGACCCTCTCGAATTATTATGCCCACGTTGTCGTTAGTTGGAGTTCTAAAAATTACATGTCAGTTGGTTATTGGTTTCGGTTGTTTCGTTCGCATGGTTGTTGTTGTTGATAGATACCTCATAATCGAAAATATCGTAATTTCGTTGTACGTTTGTTTTGTATGTAATAAAAAAAAACGCAAATGACAGCAATGATAAGAGTAATTTTGTCTATAGTTAAGTATGGTTGTTGGCAGAATGGTAGCACACTTATGCTGCTAAGGCCATTAAAGCAAGACGAAGAAGAAGAAGAAGTATGGTTGAAAATTTGATAATTATAATTTTTTCAGAAATCAATAATGAGTAATTTGTATTCTCTTTGAATCATCATTAACAATGCTGCGATCAAGACGATCGAATCTTTCCCGACAAAGCTGTAATAGTTCTTCCATTAGAGACTATATTTTCGGAAATTTAGAAAATATATTAAGGAAATAATTATGGCGGTACGAAGTTCGCCGGGTCAGCTAGTTTAATATAATCTTACTATGCAGACATTTTAGATGACTATCATTTTGACTATTCCATCCGAATGTGTGTATCTAAGAACGCCAAAGTCATAGAGACATGTTATACTCGAATACCATATTTTAATGCGAAAAAACGTACGGCAAAAAGGTACGATCGTGGGTTTAATTTGATTCGCAAAATTTTGAATTGAAGAGCATAATATTACTTATAAAACAAGTACTAGACCTAATAGATTTCTAATGTGAAATTCAACTTCTTTGAAATCACAATGTAGCTAGCGAAAACTAAATATATCTATTACCATTAATTGAAATAAGAAATTAGAGGCAGCTACAGAAGCGAGACAGTTAACAATTTTGCTGACTCACTTAATCATTGAATATCTTCAGAGTCCATAATAATATACTTAATTAAGTGATGTAGTGACATACTTTCTGATTAAGTAGAACCTGAGATATATTATCATCACCAATGCATAAGGACAGCCGGTGACAACTTGCAAGTCATATTTATCGTGTTTACGTAATAAACGGTGATTCAACTATTATTAAATTTATTCCTCCTACATAAAGTAAATTATTGTTGATATGGTTGTTATAATTTATCAACTATAAAACCGGCTTTAATAAACCAGTTTAAATTTAATTAAACAACTCTCACGTGACTAAATTAAGAATAAAGATAATATGTTGTATTTACTCTGTTTCAAACGGTCACGATCAAAACAGAAACAAGATTGAACCTCTTCATTATTTTTTTTTTAATACTTTTTACAGTCATAATTGCTCAACGGCATTTACAATTAGTGTCTTCATATTTGGCAAGAGCAATAATAGAAAGATTTTTTTTTTTTGTGGGTGGGTCGCGGTCGGCGCGCCTCCGCACCACTCCGTCCGGGGCGACAGAGGGGCTTAAGCACGCAACTCCCGCGACCCACCCAAAAACCACGTCGCCTTCGTCGTTGGGCCGACCACTGGAGCAGCGTTAACTTGTCGTCAGTAGGCGGCCCGACGGAATACCCCTAATTGGGGTACCCTCCCATCGACCGACGTCCCCCCCCTCGGGGAGGACGTCGGTCTTTCCTCACGCGGTCGGCCTCTCGGCGGGTGACGGACTAATTCCCGGTCACGTCACCCGCGGCCTCGGCTAGGGTGGCAAGAATAATAGAATGATAGAAAATACATTTTAAACATTGGTTTAAGTGGATAATAAAATATCCTGTATCCCTTAAATCTGCCGCAGTCTAGTTCGCAATTATGATATGGTACTTTTGGATTTTGGACCATTCCTCAATGAAAATCACCTAGTCTCATTTTTTTATTACCATTCTATCCATCCATTTTAGTGCAAATTTTAACTTGTTTCACTTCAACTTATTTTACGATAATTATATAGACATGGTAATCAACGCATTGCCTAACATATGTGAAGAAGCAGTAACTTGTTATTCAGATCATATCAGCAAGAAATATGCGAAGACACCACCGAAAATGTCTTAACACGAACTTTCACAGAGATAAAATTTTAAGTTCCACTATAAAAGGATAAGGAATAAGAGAAATTAGGCAACTTTCTTCTCGGAAACTAGCTGTCAGCGAAATGCACACGTACTGCACCTAAAGTGGTAAAAGCTAGATTAGGTTTATGATTGCAGTCGAGGCGTGGAATCGAACGCCTTTCTCTCGAGTGCCAACAAATGAGTTGGGATGCCTGTGATTTATATATTCAAATCTGATGACCGGTGATGTCAGCCAGTCACGTTTGTATTACTTCTCTGCCTTGTTATTGACAATATATCTGTTTCTCATCTTGGAAACTAATGCCGGATTTTTACTAATACATATAATATATTGTTTCTGTGTGGTGACGGAGTATGAATACAATTCACCACTCCCTATCTTGCCCGTGGATGTCGTAAAAGACGACTATGGGATATAATATGTACATAACATCTGTGGAAGAGAAGGAAAACTCGAAATGAAACCCTATACCAACATGTCTGACCAGCATGGTATAGCAGGTCGAATTCCCTCCCACTGTGGAGGAGGCCCAAGCCTAACAGTGGGACGTATGTGGGCCGCGATGATAATGATGATATTATATTGCATATCTATAAAAGTAAATAAAATTGAAGTGTCTATTTATAATGTCAAAATAATACTTTCTTTTCATGCTCACATGGTTATTTATACGATATGTACCTATGCCTAAAATGCAGCAAGTAGCCTAAGATGGTCCTTATATGGATAAGTACCTGGTAGTAAAATATTATCAAAATCGGTCCAACTCTTTTGAAGATTATACCTCAAACAAACAGACAGATTTTTTTTTAAACTGGTTTTTAGACATAGGTGTCGTGTGAGCATGAAAAAAGCTCAGTATTTTGACATTACAAACAGACACTTTAATTTTACTTATTTGTATAGATTTTAGCATCATCGTCCTTTTTTATCTCAGTTACTTGGAATCGACGCAATATATGTATACTCCTTTTCCATAGTGCATATTGCAAAAACTTATTGGCAAATAGTTTTACGACCTGCCACCTTCCCAACGTCAACACTCCTTGAGAATGTATTTGTTGAATAGACGGCGTTAGATAGAATGGCCTTTTTTGGGGTGGGTTGAGGTCGGCGCTCTCCTCGCACCACTCCGTCCGGGGCGACAGAGGGGCGTAAGCACGCACACCTGCAACCCACCCGAACACCACGTCACCTTCGTCGTTAGACCGACCACCGGAGCAGGGTGACTTGATGTCAGTGGTCGATAGAATGGCCTAGGACGATGTAAAACTTTTAGTCATATTTTACCTTCGAGCAATGTAAGATTTAGTAATATTTGTATCCATACATATATTTATAAATAATAAAATCTCATTGGATAATCCACAAACATGGATGGTAACCCTAATAAATGATCAATATTCAAAGCACGAAGAAAATGGGTGTCGCTGATTTGTGATGATACTAGCACCAGTTGACGTGGACTGAATAATTGTTATAACATTCGTAGTTCTAACATTTAAACATTAATGTTATTATAGCTTAGTTTTTGAGTAATTGTGACTTGAATACTGACAAAGTTGAAATGAATGCTTCGTTAATAACTACTATTTTCAGTTAATATAAATGAAGAAATTATTTAGAGAATGACTCGCACTAATTTCAGAAACAAGTGATCCGATTCAAGAAAATAATTGGATAACTTGGTAAATTGACACGACAATGATACTACCTGCAGGAAAATTCTGTAATAAAATTAATATTGACTTATATAAGAAACGTACCTTCCATGTGGCGACGGAGTACATAATTATAGGTACAATGCTCCCCACCCTTTCCCTTTAACGTGGGTAATCCTCAACGAGGACCAATAGACTCAAGCAGATAACATTACTGTTAGAGAATATAACCTTAAATAACACCCAATACAAAACCCGTCTGATCAGCGTGAAATAGTAAGTCAATTTGTCTCCCATTGTGGAGGAATCTATAATTCAGTAGTAGAGCGTATGCACTGAGATGAAAGAACTCACTTTGAGGTTATTAGATCTAATTTTTATCGCAACTATTGCACTATTAGTCAAAAACTTCTTAGACAATGTATCATAATGTCTTAAGAAATGCCAACTATTGTCTATCTAATATCTTGAAACAAGCAATTCATGTATATATATTTCGCTATATTCAGAATCTCGGCAACAACTCCAATGATTTTCATAAAATTTTGTATGCAGAAGGTTTTAGGGGCGATAAATTGATCTAGGTAGGTATTTTTTTATGGAAAACTTGTTTTGTGAGTGTTTTTAACAAATTATAAAATATATTTAGAAAAATAGGTTAATAGCTTGTAGTAAATAGGTTAATTAGGAGTCGTCAAGAGTAAAAATAGCTTAGTTGGCAAATTGGGCAGCTGCTTGATCCAGGCAGCCCCGGTTCGATTATTAGGTTTCACTTTTTATTATTTTTATTTTCCCTTTCTTTAATTTTTTTAATTTCATTATTATTTTTTTTTTATTTTCAGAAAAAATAAAACACATCATTCATCAAAAAGTAAAATGCTGAACGTAAGCATAATTATACACATATGTATTAATATATAAACTGGTAAATTCATATACAAAACTAATTACAGTAGAATCCGGATATAGCTACCTTTAAGGGACCGGCGATACTATGTCGTACTAGCCGGATGACGTACAAAACGGTAGGATTATTTCTTAAGTACATAAGTACCTAACCTACGAATACATAATTATGTACACGCCAAACTCCTTCGCGAGGGTTACATTTGATTCACCGCCTTCTAATCGGTGTAATATTGCACTTTTTCTTCAATTGTAAAACACTTTCGCTTCACAGAACTCATTTTGTCGAGCTTTATGAACTTTTCATAACAAGTGACAAACACTAACTGTGATTTACGCGCGCCAATAAGGGAAGGTGAAGCGCGCGGGGCGGGATGAAGTTGGGGCGCCGAAGTATTGGTGCGTAGGTTGTATAAACAAAACATTGCACATCGTTTTAACTGGACGTATTATCACAAAAATGGTCGCTATAAGCAGTTTGTCGTTTAAACCGGAGTCGCATTAAACGATTATATTTTCTCAGTACCTAACTATGAAACCTAACTTGAGTAAACATTATCGTCGTTAAAAACGGTTAGTCGTTATAAGCGAAGTCGTTATATATGAATTCTACTGTATTTCAATTCATTTACATATACAATGTTCGTATGAGTGCACCTTCACGCTATCTTTAGTTATAAAAATCTCAAATGCCCTAAGTGAATCATCGTCGCTTTATAACATGTTTTTCTTTATTCGAACACTGGTTGAATTGTAATACATCGTCACTTAGGGTATACAATAACACGAGGTGTTTGGAACAGTACTACAAAGGCGAGAACGTATCTGACGAGCGTTGCGTTGCCAATGATTGCTCAAACTTCAGTCACGAGCGTGGATAATTTGCAAGTTTTGGCATTTGCACCTTCAACCTTACTAGGGTTATCATTGAAGTGTAATAAAAGATTATCTAATAAGAGTAATCTAAAATCTCGTTTAAAACATATGCATATGCATTTAAAAAGTAACATATAAAAGTCTCAACAAGGGATGTACGAAACTATGAAAGTATACTTATTTAAAAGTTAGAATTTATACCATGGATTTCATACAAATATTTTGTTATGAGTACATGTCATTATGAAATTCACTTCATTTCTTAGTCAAGGACCTTGTTAGAGGACTGCAATCTTAATAGAGATAAACGAAATTTATGAGCAAGTAGTTCAAATTACAGATACCTTGACCGTCCATGTCGTGACGGTGTAAGAATAAAATTCACTATCCTCTCCTTTGCCCGCGTATGTCTTAAAAGACGACTAAGGGATATGATAGGCATATATCATCTATATAAGAGAAGGAAAACTCGACATAAAACCCTTTGCTAACATGTCTGACCAGCGCGATATAATTGGTCAATCTCTCTGATATTATAGAGACGACCTGAGCCCAACAATGGGATTTGTGTGGGCTGAGATGAAGTTGTTTCATTTTCTAAAATGTTATCTTCAAGCTTGTAAAATAAGTCAGATGAAATTCATTTCATGCCGCGAGTGATTAATGTAATTTTTAAGTTAATGTATTTTAGTAATTCTCATGACAACCCTAACTAAAACAATACTTGCAAGCAAAACAACAACCTCGTAATTATATAGATATATACAGTTGTTATTCGTAAGAGGAGTGACCCCCGCGTCCTTTAATGTTGAGAAAAATACGGTACTTTGTATTATGCTTATGTTAAACAAAGGCGACGATGAGAAACGAGTGTCGCCTCGGTACAAACGAAAGTTTTAAAAGGAAAATTCTATAAAATTTGAACTTGTCTGTATATTAAATTGCAATACGCAATGCTAACTTACTGGTAAAGTATCTTACGGTTTTAGTAGTTTTATTTTAACTTTTTATAATTAGCCAAATATGATATTAAGAATATATAAGTAACATAAAATTCTTAGTATTAAGGAACTAATTGTTGGGGGACTTCATAAACATATAATTGAACGAAAACAAAATATAAATTTCAAAGTATTGTCCTGCGTTGGTATCGAACCCAAGAAACTAGCGTGGTAGGTCATCATACTAACCGCTAAGCCACCTGTGAAGACAAAACTAAAATACAATAATTTATATGCTTTTACTACGATGTGAGAATCATACTTGCAAATGCACAAGCTCAATTAAATATTTCAATATAAGCAACAATGGCCTTTGTCAGCTTAATACCTAACACAAAGGTGGTATTAGATGATTAGTATATTGTAAAGGGTTCACAACCCTATCCAATGTCATTAAATAACAAATAAAGGGTTCTTTGTAATACGGCCAATACGACAAAGACTTGGTTCCTGATGAATTAGATGGTTTCACTGTCTATATGGCAAGGGCCTCGGACAAAGCATAAAAGCAAATTAAAATAATTTATTGAAAAACGAGTATTTTTTTAATATTATTGCAATATTTTGTCGTCTCTCCTGTTTATCGTCGAAGGACAGGTAAGCGTAGGCGGGTTACATACATACCTAAACAATGCCACATAGTTTTAACCCAGGACCTCACAATTAACAATCATATACTATCGGATCATGCCATAAGTTTTATATATGTCGCAGCGTTACTACCTCTGGCGCCATATCTTAATAGTTTTTAAGAATCAATCGATTACGGAAACGTCAAGTATTATACTTGGCTGTTTTTGATACAACGTTGGCAATGATTTTTGATGTTTGTCCGTTAACGTTTGAAATATTACCGAGTTTTCGTTATTGAGAGCGGTCCGTTGAATACTCAGTTGAGAACGAGACTTGATGGCGATCGGTCGTTTTTGCTGCCGTGTTGTATCAAATTCACCGCGTTTCCCTAACTTGTAAGTTAGCTGTCGGTATCCGTGTAATTAGTGGTTATGATAGAAAAGTGTTAACGCTAATTGTAGAATACAGTTTAAAAGTATCCATCCGAAGTATTATTTTATTACATCACGATGTGTGACCGATCTGATAGTGATGCAGCACGGCGCCCCCCAACCCTCGACATATATATCAACATTTGCCTGCCCTCATCCCACGTTAAGTGGGGTAGGCACAACATGTTCTTACCTTCCATAGCCTCCTATCAGCTATCATATCTGCACTCATTCTTTTCATACGCATATTCTCATTCACACAGTCTATCCATCTCTTTTTGGATCTCTCACGCTTCTTACGTCCATCTACAAACATATTGATAACCCGCCTTGTCATATGCCTTTCATCCCTCCTCATCACATACACATTACATACATATATATAAAACATATATTTATACTAGCAGACCCGGCCACGCGTGGTTGTGGCTAATGTTTTTGTTATATTACATTTTATTAAACTATTTAAGTGGAACTGTAGGAGAACATCTGTCATGGAGGTTGTCATATTTTTTTACAAATGGCATCTATGTAAAAAAGGCAAGTTAAAATCGTATCTGACACGTTTGTAGGTTTGACATAGTAGCGCCATCTGTACTCAATCCAGTCAACAGATATCGCCATCTGTTAAAATCGTTTGGTAACTTCAAAACAGATAATTGTGAATGTCAAATAATAGGTATATATAGGTAATACAAATAATTTGCAATAAAATAATATTGCGACTATAAATTAAGATGTAAGCTATCCTATCTTTCAAGTTGGATCAAACTGCACACGGTGTGCAAATTTAATTAAAATTGGTTAAGTAGTTTAGGAGTCCATCGCGAACAAACAACGTGACACGTAATTTATATATATTAAGATAGTTATAAATTAAATGTTTAACGTCTCGTCTCGTTTCGTTTACGTAATCCTTCATGAGCAACTTGAACTCTCACTTCAAAGACAGACTAGTTTCAAATTTACAAACCAGAAAACCAAATATGAAAAAATAAATTGTACTTTACTCATTATAGATGATTAGCGATATGGGAACCTTCGACCTTCAAAATACGAAATCAGTTATAGCATATTAGCAAGCTGCCCTCGCTTTGCTTCGGTTTCAGTCGCCTTACCTGCGTAGTTTCCGTTCCCGTGGGAATACTGGGATAAAATATAGCCTATGTTACTCCCTGATATTATAGCTTTCCATTGGTGAAAGAATTTTTGATATTGGTTCGGTGGTTTAAGCGTGAAAGCGTAACAAACAAATAAACAAACAAACAGACTTACTTTCGCATTTATAATATTAGTAAGGAATTAAGGGGATGTATTTCGTATACATCATCATCATCATCTTGCTCTTATGCCAATTACTTGGGGTCGACGCAATATGTCATCTGTTTTGACATATTTGCAAAAAGTTTCGGCAATGACTTTTATGACCGGCCGCCTGCCTGACGTCAACCCTCATTGGGAATGTAATCGTTGACCCAAATGGTACCAGATGGAGTTGGTCCGGGTCAATCTAGGGCTCTTAGTCGTCTTTTAACTTTTTTAGCAAAGCAAGGGTTGGTAGTATTCGAAGCCGCTACCACACAGTATTTCGTATACATCATCATAATATTATTATAGCAATACCTAAATATGTTTTTGTTCTTATATTAACCCTTTTATTATTCATGTACATTTAATTCTGGCGAAACCCAAAGACGCTTAGTTTACTGATAACTTTATATTTTATCTTGGGGTTAGGTTAGGTTTGTGTGTTTAAAATTCAAAACTCTATAAAGAGAAACAAAAAATTTAAAAATACATATCTATAAAGAATAAGTACCAGTTGACATTTATTTATTTTTTAATTAATTATAACGAAACGACACCGAATTACCCATCCATTTGCAATTGCAAACAGCTTATTATAGTTCTGAAGCTAATAAAAAGAATGTCTCGATATGTTAAGATTTTCGGACGTAATCGTACCAAATCCACGCATACAGACAACCGGTCGTCTATGGTACTTTCTTTTTAGTATTTTTTTTTACCTTAAATATAATAAATATCATTGTTGAAATTAGTGTTTTTCTTGATTTTCTTATATTCATATTCAATAAGCACAATAGGAATAGAATAGAGACATTTTAGTTCGAGCTATCGCTTGATTCCAGCAGGGCTAGAGTGAAGCATGTTGATGCATTCAATTACATTGTACCCTCTATGTGGGATGATAGGCCCTTTGTTTGATGTGAAATGAGATCCAGCATAAGAAATGAATAAGAAAATAATATATAGTTATGCTAATATTCTTTTTTCTATTGGATCTTATAAAATGGGAAGATGATAAGAATTTGAATACGTCCCAAACATTTAGATGTTCTACGGGATTTAAGTAACACTGTTGAGATCATATAAAATTATACATCTATTAAAATATTAATTGCATTGTGTTTTTACAATATAAGTAAACGTTCGCATTTTTGTGTAACATTTATAAATTAATTAAATAAAAAGAAATTAACGTGTCGAATTCAAAATATGTATTACTTTTAACAATACGGATACACACAATTATTTGAATATATCTACGTGTTTAATTATAAATCGCTTTCAAGGATAGTAATTGAATTATGTTCAAGAATTCTTTCTCGAAACATATATAAAGAGTTCAGGGTTACTATCGCTCAGTGTTCGTAATTACTAATTAAATTTAGTACACGTTCGGTAGTCATCGGATAAATTCGGCGGGCGTCGGCGCTCTGTTGCGCAGGGGCACCGTTATCATAATAACCAGCTGACTCGCAAAACAATTAATACAACCGATGTTAGCTGTCTCCGCCAACGGCATATCTAGTGCGTGAGACCATGGATTTATTATTATGTTACTACATATGTAAATGCGTCTGTAACGCTTTGTATTTTTGCCGCTTGTGTGCATCTATTTTTATCAGGGTTGCCGAAATATAAATCATATAATTATTATCTTTATACTTTGTTCGAAATGACATATTAAATTAGGTCCTTTAAATACGTTCGTATTTACCAGAAAAATTGTCTTGTAGGATTTCATTCAGCTGTTAGACGTCCGTTGTAAATAGCCTATCTTAATGTTTTGATCTGTTTCTATTGATGATTACAAAGTTCATTCGTATTTTGAGCAAAGTGGTTGCTTTTTATAAGTTTTAAATATTAATATAGATATTACCGATACAGCAATATGGCTTTTTTGGAGGCGTCCTAAAATCAAACCCTAAAACTGATACTCCCAGGCGATAATTTTCAAACAAAATTGTAATCTGCAAAAGTACATTGAGACATTGTACTCTGGGCGATAACTATCTGAATGGTCGTTGGACGTGGATCAGGCAACCTGTGCTATCGGATGGCAATAACTGTTCCTAATGAAGCTGTAACTTGCCTTGTAATGAGCGCATGCACATCGTTAAGACTCCTGATCTCATTGGCTTTTTTAACCTTAGTGGGAATTATTTTCAAGCACGCTTGAAGACCGCGTGTGGGTTCTTGTTTGACTATAATGAAAGTGTTAAGTTTTTCGACTGATAATAATTAAATGTTTTATGATTATTACTCTCTACCAATATAACTTTTGGCTAACTGAATGCCATCGAATGAGCATCAAATTGTCTAATAGGGTATGCCTAACATGGCCATATGCTTCGTTCTTGACAGGACAGTATGACCCATTATTCCCAACCCCACCAAAAATGTAATGTTTTGGCAAACAGGTCATCAGACGATCAGTTGTTATACTCACCTATTACACGAGGATTGCTTATAGTGGCTAGGATATACCAAGACTAAGAAGATTTTCGATCATTTTCATTGAGTCTTATTTTTATTGATTATCAAGACCAATATCAAGCAATCTTGTGATAAGTTACAATTCAACTTAAAAACTAGACGCGATGCTTTGAAACTGGAATGCTCCACCGACAAATATTTAATTTAAAACAAATGGATCTGAGAATACAATATGATTTTGATTAAATCAAATTATATATTCATTTATCATTACTCCGTTCTTATCTCAATTACTTAGGATTGACTCAATATACTTTTTTCATAATTCAAATTTGCAAAAGTTTTGGCACTAGTTTTAGGACCGGCCAAATTATATATTCATTATTACTATTATATTCTACACTCGCGTGCAAGTAAATCGACTCAAGCGTCAAGTGCGCATAAAAAGTGATTTATCTTAACAATTACTCATTTTACCTCTTTATAATGTTAAAGCCTAGGAATTGGGCTTTAAAATGGTGTAAGTTGCATGAAAATCGATTCAGTAGTTTAGTAAAAAAGGTGTATGTCAATGATATTGTAAAAAATATTGAAAATTCATACAATTTCACAGTATGAGGTTATTGTGTATAAATGAAACAAAATGTGTGTAAAAAAAAGAATTTGTTCATGTCACTACTTGGTATTCCCTCCTCTAGCCCTGATCACTGCCCTCATGCGATTCTTCATAGACCTAATCAACTTTTTTATTGATGATTGTGGTATTCGACCCCACTCTTCTACCAACGCAGTCTTGAGCTCATTTATGTTTGTAGGAGCTGGATTCCTCGCTCGAACTTTCCTTTTGAGCTCGTCCCATATGTGCTCAATGGGATTCAAATCGGGGCTGAGCGCTGGCCAATCCATAGCGTCAATTCCAACTTCGTTCAGGAACTCACGTGTCGCCCGAGCAGTGTGACATCGGGCATTGTCATGCATCAAGATGAAATTATCCCCAATAACGCCTCGATAAGGGACAACTTGATCCCGTAGAACCTCTTCAATGTAACGATCACTGGTCAGACCAGGAGGTCTGACTAGTGACCTGGTCTGGTCTAACCAATGACACTGGTCAGACCAGTTTCGTTCCTGGGGGAGGCCGTTTTTCCTTCTAAGGAAATTCCAGCCCACATCATGCAAGAACCGCCACCATATGCCACGGTTTCAACAAAGCAGCACTGTGAAAACCGTTCACCGGGACGCCGGTACACCCGGACTCTTCTATCGCCGCCATGGAGACACATCCTCGTCTCATCAGTGAACAGGACTGACTGCCATTGCTCTATGCTCCAATCCAAGTGTTCTCGAGCAAAGTGAAGGCGTGCTTGACGGTGAGCTGTGGTCAACTTCGGGCCTGTAGCGGGTCGTTTGGGAGTAAGGTTGGCTTCCTTTCTTCTTCCTTCTTCTAACTGTCCATTGACTGACAGTCACCCCGCGAACTTGACGTAGCTCCTGCTGCACATCTACACCGGTAAGGTGTCGATTTCGGAGATTGGTCGAGACCAAAAACCGGTCGTCACGCTCCGAGGTGCACCGGCGTCGGCTGGTATTAGGCCTTCGAGTGAAGGCACCAGTCTCTTGAAACCTTCTGTACACTCTCGAGACACCAGACTGACTCATATTCAACCGACGAGCGACTTCTCGCTGGTTCAACCCTTCTTGCAACAGGGCAACAGCTTGAGCGGCTTCTTCAGGTGTAGTGTCCATAATTTTCTTCAAACAACGGCTTCAATTTAGAGAGATGTGTTCAAGTCAACAAAGATAAGAAATAACGATTACAGGGGGTTGAGTCGCGCAAGATGTGTATAGAGCGCAGAGCATTTTTCGAGGGTTGCGTTCAGTTGCATTCTAAAGACAAGTGTTTATTTAAATTACTGAAATAATGTTACCATTTTAAAGCCCAATTCCTAGGCTTTAAACATGTAAAACATTATAAAGAGGTAAAATGAGTCATTATTAAGATAAATCACTTTTTATGCGCACTTGACGCTTGAGTCGATTTACTTGCACGCGAGTGTATTCATATCCTTGTTCTTTATAAATAGGAATAGATTTCTTATTTCTGCAAGCGTCCTGTTCTGATATAAAAAAAATAATGGTCACATTACATAGGTGCTATTATCTAAAATCCCAGTGCTTGATGACTTGCCATCAGATGGTAAACGACATTGTGAACACAAGATATGGTAAATTATACTTGGAATTGTGGGTTCAACTAAGCATCATATAATATTTTATAAGAAATTTTATACCATAAATATAGCCTTATAATATACGATTATTCGTCAGAAGACCCATAAAATGTCTGCATATTTTTACCATATAATACCTGTGGCTATTAAACATCCTTTATTCGTAACATATGATATCAAAAGTTTGATAGTTAGTGGGCTAATGATAGATGGTCACCAACGTAAAGTCTAATAAATATGGACCGTCGAAACATTAATCATATTGGTTACACTCAATACATGAGTGGCATAGTGTCATGCGTGGCAAGTCTTCGACTCTTTACTGCTTAGCTTTGCTTTAGTGGGAGTACAAAGCATTATCTAGGAGGTTTAAGATTTTTTTTTCGCAGGTATTAGCTATACTTAGCTATGCTAAGATTCATCCATAAGGTACGTTGTTAATTTCGTGATTTTTAACCCCGTTTTTCGTGATTTTAGATTTGCGAGACTCCCTCCCTAGTGTGAATTCACGTATTTGGAAATACACAATACATTTACACAATATAAACGATGAAATTATGACAAATCGCATCGTGTGTGACAGCATTGGTCAAAGAGGTGATGCTGCTGAAGAGATAGGTTGGAAATATTTTTGAATGATATATTTTTTTATCATTCGAGATTCGATATTCTGTACTGGGCCTCGTTTAAAAAAACAGTTTTATTATTTTTAATAACCACGGTTTTCAGCTAGTAGCGTCTTCTCATAACACTACATCTATCTCTTCAGTACCATATTTTTTTCATAATTATAGTGAGTCACAGAATATATAATCCGGACGTAATATTTAAATGATGTTGTCATTGTTGTCTGAATGTTCTCAAACATTCTCGTCAACCCCACGCGAACCAATTTAACACCATTACTGCTGTAAATACGTCAAAGCATTCAACGACAGATTTAACAAAACGTATGAATAAAATCGATATACCTTTAAATATCTAAACGCATGCGAAAAATAAATAAAGACTTTATGTCGCAAATAATACAATTCACTCTTCTTTATTTTCTAATGAAACTCCTGCATTTACAAAAAATATCGATGACAACGCTTTTACAAAGGACATAAATAAGTTACTTAAAAATAATATCAGTATTATACCAACATTCGGCACCCACACTTGCGGCATAACATGTAGAGTGAGTCACTCAAAACTGGGCACTTTATATGCACTTGTTGGAGATTGCATTCAAGTTATACTTAGGTACATACTGGAAGCGACATCAGTAATTATTTAGTCTTCTTGTTTAGTCAATTAAAACATATCACCAAGCTAAATAATTTACGATCATCATAGTTTAGATTAGAGGTTTTAGATTAAATATTAGGACTTTAATATAAGTAACGAAACAAATTTTAATATTTATAAAAGAAGCCATACGATTAAAATAAATTATATGCTATCAAAGAAAAGTTAATAGTTTATTTAAAAGGCATCACGTTTCATTTACTAGAAAATATGTATTCTTAAAAATAACTTATCAGCATTTAAATTATAATTGGAAACGTTTCAACCACAAACTTAATCCGTAATTAAGTACGTTCTTAAACGAATTTATTTGATAAAATACCAAGTTTTACTGCACGGTTTTATTGAACATTAGTGATACAACCAGTTAACTAGAAGATAATATATTAATTTAGGTGTAATATTTATTGACTAAACCGTCACCGGCGTATGTTCACTTCGAAAAGGTTATTTTGACAAATACATACATTAAACTATGTTCAGCTTGTTAACAATTTAATGTCATCTAGTCATCCTAACTGATGAATATTCTCTTGCGAGTATTGAAAATATCAGTTCAGATTTTTTGATGTTATTTATTGATGTTAGTTATTTCATGACTTATTCTACACATTAAATAAAAAAATAAACAACCTTTTTTTTCTTTTTGTTAATGCACTATCAATAGCTTCACCTTTAGGTACATATGGGCTAAATATGGTAAATATTAAATCTTCTTGGTGAAAATAATTACCAGACAGATTTGAATAGTTTGATAAATAATAGGTGTTTTGTTGATATCAAAAATCTACTTAAACATAAAAGATCTAATCAACTTTAAACTTCTTTAGAATGGTCTTCTATCTTACTTCAAAGTGACATTACTATTAAATCGTTTTAAGGTATTTTTTAATTATATTAAGTTACGCAAATAGTAAGTAATTAGTTTCCATAACTATTCTAGAATTTATAGGTACGAGTTAATCGTTGGCGTAACAGAGTATTAGGGGTAGATAATAAGGGGATGGCCCTCGTAAGAGGGTAGTACCTTAGTGACAACTTACCCCTGAATTTTGATGATACGTTAAATATCTTTAAAATACAGACAATAATTGTTAACATTCGTGAAAGTTGAACGTTTACTTACTCAAATTAATTTCTTAATAATTATGTTTTATATTAAGACTTTTTG
This sequence comes from Lymantria dispar, assembly GCA_032191425.1. Lineage (NCBI taxonomy): Eukaryota > Metazoa > Arthropoda > Insecta > Lepidoptera > Erebidae > Lymantria > Lymantria dispar. The sequence goes on from CM063444.1 coordinate 31,806,621, forward strand.
TTAATTTCAATCAATTTTCAATTACTTTTTTTGTTTAAATTGCGAATCTACAAAGAAATGAACTATAGTAAAATTTCTAATAATAGATGTTCTATATTTTGAGAAAAAGTTAGAAATTTTCTAATCATCTGTGTGGCGGTAGAATATCAGTACAATAATCACTACCCCTTCCTTTCCCTAAGTCTTGTAAGATTCAGTAATGGGATGTAAGCAAAAAAAATCCTGGAAGAGAAGGAAAAACTGATCTAAATCTCTATGCTAATTACATATCATAGTATTTTAGATATTTTAGCTTTTTATTTCATCTAGAAAAGGTTATACCATTAGACTTCCTGCAAAGACATGCTGTTCGGGTGGTCAGTGACCCCATTCTCACCAACAGATTATAGTAGCTGGTGTGGCACAGGGACTTTGGGTAATTCTGTGTACTCTACCGGCTCTTTAAAAGTAATTCAATTAGATGTACTGCTTATACTTATAAAGAGTGCAAAAAAGGAAAATTCGAAATAAATCCAAACTGTGTAGCGTGCCAGATCAACGAAGTCAGGCAATGGGTTCCCCTGGCTAGTTCAATTGGTATGAAGGGGTAATCCAACAGGTTCAGAGGCTACGTCTCGAACTTTCATGGCCCCGGCAAATTGTAGCGACGTTCAGCCAGACTATGAATAGAATAGGTTATGACCTATCAAAGGGAAAATAAAGTCGCCTAATAACGCCTTAATGTCTTAATCCTACGACTTAAAATTTCACTCTTTTGTTGCAACAACAATTATTATTTATTCATTTGTTAGGGATACACATCCTTTTCCATATAGAAATCTTTTCATGTGGAAAAGTACCGTTCCCGCTGTTAAAAATGGCCTACAAAATGGCAAATACATAGGTATCCAGTTCGGGGATAAAGATTGACCTAGTGAAGCTGCTTAGTTTATAAATAAAACAGGTAGTTAAAAAATTTTGAGTCTACAAAGCCAACTAAAAAGCTAACCCAACTAAAAAGTGTGATGCAGAAATTAGAGATAACGACATATCTCGAGTCATGTCAAAATGTTAACCATTTATTAAAAAATTCGCTAATCCTATAAGAGAAATGGGATTAAGTATTCAAATTATTGCATTGTCATCGGTTCTTGATAAGTATGTATAGTTTAAAATTAATCCGACGTTTAGAAGGGATGAAAAATTACGTTCAATGATTCCGTTAAATACAAACAGAACTAAAATAAGCGCGTTAAGACGAATCTGGTTACGACCACAAATCACAATTTACATATTTATTTGCTCAGATGAGTAAATAGAACGGAAAGGGTGAAAATTTAGACAATATATTTGTAACTTTTAACGAGATGAGAATAAAAATAATAATAAACCAATCTATTTTTGCATAACTTTGTTAGCTCAGTTTACTCATCATTTAATTTTCAGACAGCAGCTCTGCTATTACTACTTTGTAGTCTATTTGTATTATAGGGAATTATGAAGACATCTATGTAAGTATACACGTATGTACATATGTAAACAAAACTTGGAGAAATCAACCTAAATGTGCGTAGTTCACTCACGATCCCCTGCGGTTGGTAGTATAAGGCTAATGTGAGTCAATCTTCAAGCCTGCGGTCTGACTACCAACCATAGGTAATCATGAAGTGTACTCGGTGTAATAGAAAGTGGAATCACATAGACCGTTAAGTTTTTGTTAAGCATGTAAATTAATGTGCGGCATCTAAAGAAGAGCTATTCTGTATAATGTAATTTGTAAAAAAAACTACACCTTATTAATGATGTAGAAATTTTATCTATATGGGAACAGACTATACATAAAATGTGTCATTAGTAAATTATTTATGTTGAGGTAATTCTTTTATAATAGATAGAAAAAATATTATCATTTTCATAGCTCATATATGTCCCACTGTTGGGCTCGAGCCTCCTCCGCAATGGCATAGTAATTGATCTACTATAGCACTCTAGTCAGACCGGTTGGGATGAGATTTTATTTCGAGTTTTCCTTCTCTTGCATAGATATTTTATGCATTTTTATCTCTTAGTCGTCTTTTACGACATCCACGGGTAAGATACGGAGTGGTGAATCGTATTCTTACTCCGTCACCAAAGGGAGAAAAATTGGAGATAGATTATAAAATAGTACAAATATTTCACCAAGTGCATGTATAAGGTATCATAGATTTTATTTATATTAATAAAATAACTATACTTATCATTACTTATAGATTACACCACGTATCTTGTATAAGTACCGTTAGCTATCGCAGCCTGACCACTGATGACAAGTAACCCTGCTCCGGTGGTCGGCCCAACGACGAAGGCGACGTGGTGTTCGGGTGGGTTGCGGGTGTGCGTCCCTACGCCCCTTTGTCGCCCCGGACGGAGCGGTGCGAGGAATGCGCCGACCGCAGCCCACCCAAAAAAAAAAGCTATCGCAGCGTCTAGCCGTAAAGCTTACTATGTGTCTCTGTACTACTCGATTTATCATGTTGACAAACATGCAGCCAGTTACAGACTCTCGCTTAAATCAATCTCGTTGCGAGAGGAAACCCTTGGCCAGCAGTAGCAATTTGGTGATAGAGTAATAATCAACAGCTTGGCAATTTTTCGAACACGACATTACAACACAATCTCGCCTATTATAATGTTCACGTTAAAGATCAATCTCTTATTACTTTTACAAAACGAATTATCGGAGCATCGCATCATGTGTGCTCTTAGCTCTATAATAATCTATTAGATGACATTAATAGATAGCTATCGAAATTGAAGTGATTTGATCGAGCGACAGCGCATCGTTCAGTAAATATCCAACGATATAGTATTAACTCGATAAGTCTATATTTCAATATCTAATGGTACGTAAGTGGACAATTATAACTATTATAAATTTTAGCGGTCGACATGTTTTATAATAGAGAAAGATACTTCTGAAAAGATTGTAATAGTTAATCTAGCGCTTGCGGGTGTTTGGACAGCAGATTAGGCCATTTTTAACAACTGTTTAGCATCGGGCACAGTAGTTTGCCGCATGAATAGATTTCTATATGGATAAGCATGTGTATCCCTAACAAATGAATAAATAATAAATGTTGTTGCGAAAAATGCGAAATTTTAAGTTGTTGGCTTAAGACATTAAGGCGTTATTAGGCGACTTTATTTTCCCTTTGATAGGTCATAATCTATTTATAGACTGGCTGAATGTCGTTTAGATTTTTCGGGGCCATGAAAGTTCGAGACATAGCCTCTGAACCTGTTTGATTACCTCTTCATGCTAATTGAACTAGGCACTGGAACCCATCTTTGACTTCGTTGATCTGGCACGCTACACAGTTTGGATTTATTTCAAATTTTCCTTTTTTGCACTGTTTATAAGTATAAGCAGTACATCTAATTGAATTACTTTTAAAATTATCTTTCAATCCAAGCACAGACAAAGTAGAAGAGATATAAGCAATATCATATAAAAACTACATCAATTTTTTAGTGATCAGAATTGCCATGATAAAAAATATATACTCAGTTTGGTGGTCTCGCGGGCCATTAAACACAGTATAAGCGAACTATCGATTTGATAACATCTGGCAGATAACTAAGAATACATACATTAACCACATAATAAAGCTTTTTTTTTGTGCATTAATGCTTCGATGGTATAAATGAAAATCAATTTTATATAATGCAACCATATTTATATGGATATTTATGCAAGCGTTACACGTATGAAATAAAACAATTTTTACGGCTTTTATAACGTTTGTATTTGATTTTTACTTACCCGAAATTTAGAACATTTTCTAGCAAAGTCATAGGATGACGGGTCCTTCTAAATGCTCTAAAATTTATAAAAATAGTTTTATTTCAAGCAATCATTATATAATGTGTGTCCTATAAGCTCTGTATAAAAGGTAAAAGTATTAAAACCGCCTAAGATTTCTTTGCTAATTTGAATTGATTCACCTAACATCAGTTCAACGTCTACATTCCTAGACAGGTTTAAATTCAAACAGATCGTAAAATTATTTAAAGTATTAAGCAGTATATTTATCCTAACCTATACATTTATATACATATACTGCGCTGCTTCTAAGCAGTATAGATATACATTTGTATATCTATAGTCTATACTGCTTAGTAATAGGATTAGGGTTGTCGTTTAAGGTTTTAATTAATTTACGGCAGCATAAAACAGAACAGAATCGATTTCTTCCTCCTGTGTTGGATCAAAAAGATTGATATCCTTATTGATATGATATATTAACTGACATTTTTATGAGAACGTGTAATAAACATTATTTTAAGTCATTATTCACTAGCCGATGCTCAGCTATGTCATAACAGTCTCTCGTGGGAGTTGTCAAAAACGACTGACGTATCAGTGACAGAATAAGAAACAGCACTCTCTTAGAAAACCCATAAACCTAAGCGTAGTGATTATGATTATAGTATCATTCCCACTCAGGGAATGACCTAAGTCTAACAGTAGACGTCTTTAAGGTAATGAATGGGTGCCTTAGTTGTTATACAAAATTCGATTATATATTATTATCAATTTTTTTGTGAAACGAGCTACGAAGTACCTACCTAAGATTACCTATATAAATTGTTATTAATTCGCTTATTATATTTAAAATATACGATGCAAAAATGCATTATACCACCCACAGGAGTCTTTTCAGTTTACAATGGAATCCGGAAATGTGAGGTGATTATAATAACGACACAAGTTTCACGAACGCTCATAACAATGCTCACGAAAGCGCGTTTTAAATTTTGCAGTGACTGAACTTTTTTATATATTGCGCAAAATACATTCCTGCATTACACATTCTCGTCCAAATTTTTATAGTAGTGCTATATGTATTTCAATGAACTATGAAAACAGTTAAATTCAAAGTATTAGTACCATGATTATCCTTGCCATATATCTGTATGCGTTTGTTATCTCACAGTCATATAGATAGTCGATACTTGTAGAATTCACCAACTGAATGTATTATGTAATGTAAGCAGTATTTGCTTAGGTAAAATGAATAAATATCATCAGATAACCACCCATGCATGTGCTATACATAATGCTTGGGTATTATAATGACTTTCTGAGAATTACTTAGAAAGGATTTTAATGCGTAGGCGATTGTGGGATGATGATAATTAGCGCGCTATTATCAGCATGATTGCGTGAGTCGCATCACCTTGACCAAATCGTAATGTCTCTTTCTTTGCAATACATAAACGTCACTATTGTAAATTAGTTTCCATCACAAGAAGAAAATGCTTACAATCCTTCGCTGGACGTTGTGTTGGCTTAGGGTTTCAAGTTACTTTCGACTTTTATTTTGCCACATGGCCACGTACTACATATATAAACCAGGATTCTATTTCTGTAGCGGGTGTTTTATTGGGTACACAAGGGGGGAAACCTGTAATCACTACGCTTAACCCGTGAGTTGGTTAACGCAATTCATAATTATTATTAGGCGCCCAGGTGCGCTGCCTATTTTTGAGGTGATTCTTTAGCCGGTTTTACCTTCTTTAACAGGCAAAAGTTGTAACACATTGCAGTCATGACCATTCACCACACCTCCACCTACTCCATTACTAGCAAAGGTGTAAAAATATAAATAAAAATAGTATTATCTCATCTCGTTAATAATAACTACATTGTTTTTGCAATACTTTATTACCATACGTTCTTCAAACGTCACTCATTAAGTAAAAAAATGCAAAGCGATCATTCGCCGGTACATACCAACAATTAGTTCGGCTACAAATGATTTTTGTAACAACTGAAAACAAATTGTCTGCCATACATTATGTAGTTACCGGTGCGTTAAGATGAGTTCACCTTTTATTCATTTTGAGTGAACAACTTTTTTTATATTCATAGTCTCACGTTTTAATCATTAAAAGAGTAGACAGAAGTGTAATTTTTGCAGAGGTATCGACGGGGTTTGGTACTCGATAGGAGAAGACAATGTCAAGGAATCAGTATCAATGAGCAGCCCAACTGGCGATTGGGAAGTAACGTACGGATATGCTGCTCTGCCGTCGCCTTAGTCAGTTCAGGTGGGAAATGATAGACAAATAGTGAAACAATTTATTTTTTTCTACTCCGCTATATGCTGTGCTAGAAATAGAAACATACAGTTACCTAATTTTTTATTTAATATTACAACATGAATACGAGGCCTAGGAGTGGCAAGGATATCTTACGATAGCTAATTTGTATGGCCTTCAATGCTATCATCTGCTTTCTTATGGGTGAGCTAAGCTTAGGTAACTGAAGGAGAAGATAATAAAAACCTATGCCAACCTATCTAACTGGTGGTATAAAAGGTCTTCTTAGTCTGCTAACACTCTCTATTTTAAGGAAATTAATCTAGTCACACTGGTCAGGCGGTTTTGCATAGGATTTTGTTACGAGATTTCCTTGCCTTCCAGTGACGTTGTTGGCTTAAATCTCTTAATCGATTATTACTTATCGATACGGCAATGGAAGAAGTGGAATTCTTATTATGTCACCATACAGTCAAAAATGACACTTAGCCCTGTAATCATCGCCAAGTACCATTAGAAGTGAAGTCCCTGTGGTGATCGATTAAAAATATTTTGGTTATCATTCCTTTCACGTAGTACATGGCAAAAGACGACTAAGGTCCGCAAGCAGATAACATCCGCTAAAATGGAAGGAAAATTTGACATAAACTGGAGTGGTAGGACCACACTGTTGACAGTTGCCTGTCTACAGACGCGGGTCGGTCCGTCCGGTGCAGTGCCACACTGTCGCAGAAAATCGACGCCCGAGTAGGTAGTAGCAATTTGTTACTGCGTTTCGTGCGGTGAACGAGAGCCGGAAGCCCAACCTTCTCCTTCTTCTCAGTGTGTGGTGGTGGTTTTGGTAATGCAATTAGTATCACCAAACCGCATTGCACGCATTTACACTCTCTTGACTTTCTTCGTGGTAGGCAGCGGCCTTGCAAAGGCCCATGAGCGGCAGCAACACTTACCATCAGGTGTACTGTTTGCTCGTTTGCCTCCGTTTGCAATAAAAAAAAATAAACTAACGTAATACATCTTATATCTTTCAATACAATGACATAAAATGTCAATAGAATATGGATTCAAATATCGCCGTCCACGTCAGGAATGGCGATAGCTCAGTTGGGAAGTTGTCCAGTTTTCTTTTTGTTTTGTTTTGGCATTCAAACAGCGTCGGATCGAATCTCGGTGTTATTATTATTCTCTTTTTGTAATTTTTGATATTTTTTCATTATTTAATTTTTATTTATATATAAATATCTAAATAAATTCGAAAAAATACAACCTAAATATTCCAAGCGAAGCTCGGTCAACCAGATATTTATGATAATTTCTGCCTCATTATGTAAGTGGATCGACCCATTAGCCGCGCGTGTAGGGGCCGAAATGAAGATGCTGCAGTAAAACACTAGAAAAAAAGGAAAATACTTTTCACACATATCGTATGTTAAGGTTTTCATACAAATATATTAATTTGTTACCGATATTAGTAATGTACCGAATGTAAATTCCTCTTTATAGTGGTACCTACTCTCATTACATAGTCCACATACATATGTTACCTTCCATAACACGATAATGGAGCTCCAAATACGGCGGGATGACATCATATTACAAAAAAAGCATAGTAATATTAATGATGGCAGAAACGACTTGGCGCAAAGCTTAATTGCTTTACAAAGTGTTCAATAAGTTTTGGTTATTACAAGAAGGTAATGATTACTGTAATCAAGAGATTGTATAATATCTGATAGGTGATTCATGGACTGCATTTGTTATAAAGCGTTGGTAACAAGTTCGCTGTTACGTGATAAGTTCGTATAGATCAAACGTCTTTGTACCAAACATAGCACAATGTTTATTATAAACTAGAGCACAAAAATTCTTAGAAATTTCTTTAGTATTTTCTATTTTAAGGTCTCTTTTGTGTCGTAAATTTGCTGTAATAATTGAAGCCGACCCGCCACTGTTGGCTGTGATAGAAACTGGGCCGTAATCGCCACTTTCTGAGCTGTCGGGCACTTGTGGAAGTGGATAACAGAGCAGGTCAAAAAGTAAAAATAGTTTTGTTAACAAGAATGGCAGACGAGTAGATTCCTCACATATGTTGCAAATGTTTTGGCAAATGTTTTGAGACCGGCCGCCTATCTGACGTCAACTGTCCTTACGATTATAATTATTGACCAGACGGACCAGCTTCAGATGGAATTAGTCTGGACTAATCCACCAATTACATCCACCTGGTGGATGTAAAAGACTTAGTCCCCTTTGATGACACTCAATTGGAAGTCGAGTTGTTAAATTGACAAAAAGATTACAATAGATTAAAAACCTTGCTGTTGATTTAGATCAACAAGGTCTGTTTAATAAACCAATTACACTCGACCTCATGACCCATCAAAAGCAATATGATATAATCACATAATATGCTGGTATGTTGATAAAATTTGAATGTTATTATGTGACCTGAACAAAATAAAATCATCAATCGTAATTAAGAACATTCAATATAAAATGTTTTAAATGATCGAATATAAATTGCTCTTTGATGATATCACTATAACTTCTAAGAAACGCTATAACTCTATCAATCATGATTCAAAATCTAAAAAACATTTCGTTAGACTGGTAAAACTTTTTGATATCGATTGAATATATTTTGTACATAACAAAAGCGATTGTCACGTTTTAAATTGGACTTCTTAAGAAACCTTTTTTTATTGTTAAGGTTTGAATGATGTTTACCACCAATCTTATTCGTACGAAACCCATTTGTGTGAAGTGTATAGCGAATTTACTATAATAATGGTGATACAGCCTCTATCATTTTTTATTGTAGGATGTCATTGACATTTTCCACTTCACGCTTTGCATTTTGTAATAGATAGGTAATTTATATAAATAGAGAATTTTTTGTTTGATGGCGGCTACTAATATTACCAACCCTTAAATTAGTCGTGGGTGTCGTAATACGACTCAGAGCTTAAAAACGACCTGGACCAACACCATCTGATGCCGTCTAGTCAACAATTATATTCCTCAGAAACCATTTTTCCAGATGTTAGGCAGGTGGCCGATCACAGAACAATTGCAATATGTACGATGGCAGAAGAGTACATATTGCTTTGACTCAATACCACATTGCGAATAAAATGTTATTTCTTTGCTGTATACTATGAAAATCTACTTCTTTATAGACAAAAAAAAATATTTGTTACGCATACCTAAGGATAGAAAAGCAACTTTTAAATGGCCCCCTATTACGTAAAGCCACAATATCCATTATCTGAGAACATCGGGCGAGATCTAATTTCTTCGTAACCATAATTAAACGTAGCATAAATTGGTTTAATGAAGGTTAATCGCTAGAACAAGCTTGGCGCCAAATACACCTTAGTATAATTCAGTAGCCACCGATATTAACGAGCCTTGCACTTACTATTTCACACAAGAGGTCAATGTCTGTTAAACAAATAATCGTAAGTACACTCATAAAGTGCTAATTTTATCACTTGAAATCGCACTTGAGTGGGACGCTTTATCCGATTGTTGTTATAGTGCAAATAAAAACATCATATATTGACTTTTATTGTAATTCCGAGACAAAATGATGTCTGAGTTAGCTAACAATTTGGAGTAACTGTACATGATGCTAACACAAATGTATTTATTTGAAAATTTTATTGATGGGTTAATGAATGGTTAAAAATACAATCTGTGGGTAATTCTGCGTTTCTTTCATCTGGGCTTGTTTACGTCCCACTATTACACTCGAGCCCCCTCCATAGCAGGAGGGAAATTGACCTACTATACCGCGATAGACAGACGAGTTGATATTTTTTTTTCATGGGTGGGCTATGGTAAGCGTACACGCGGTTCATTGCGTCCGGGGCGACGAAAGGATGGCGCGCGGGCCCATAACCCGTACCCACGTCGCCTTCGTCGTTGGGCTGACCACCAGTGCAGAGTTCCTTGTCTTCAGCGGTCGGCAGGACAGAATGCCCTTTCGGGTACCCTCACCTCTCGACGTCCCTGTCCCGGGACGTAGGTCGCGTCGCGCGGTAGACGGGTTGGTATAGGGTTTCATTTAGAGTTTTACTTCTCTTGAACATATTACATGCAATCATATCCCTTAGTAGTCGTCCAGGATATCCACGGGCAATGGGAGGATGAATTATATTCTTACTCCGTCACCACACGAAAGTCGCCTGTGAACAACGTCGATAATGACACCACTCTCGAGCAAGTCTATTACTAACGGGTTACGATTCTGAGCAAAAATAGATATAATTAAAATGTAGATTATCAATATTATTTCAATTTCGTATCCGAGGTGAGTGTGGTGACGGAGTAAGAATACAATGCAAGGGAAGAAAAATTCGAAATAAAACCCTATACCAACCTGTTTGACCAGCATGGTATATGTAGTAAGGTTAATTTCCCTCCTATTCTGAAGGAGGCCCGAGCCCAGCAGTGGGACATATATGAACTGAAATGATGCTGATGATCCAAGGAAACACCATCCTAATTGAAAACATTTCAACAGTGAGAACAAAATTGAACGCGCTAAAATCCATAAAATTAGTTTGAAAATGACACCTCCAATATTGGCGTAAAAATCATTATAGTTTTAATATTAAAAAGGCTTTTTGTTCAAAACCGAGTAGTAACAATATAACTGTTCTCTTGTACGTACCCGTGAGAGGTCGCGCCATTTGATGCTGATCGTTAAAATCTCATCAGCTGCTTAAGTGTGTATTTAGCACCATTGTTATCTTATGCAACTACTAACTATATTGAGTGGTGTAAACTCGTATAAAAATAATATCTATATTATTAACTTAATATTACAGTATTGTGTGTACGTTTAATTTAAAATAGCGCTAAGTTTTTATAAAGTTCAAGGTATTTAATCTTTAGTAAATAATACTTTCCGTGTGGTGACGCAATCGAATACAATTCACCCCCTCTTCATTACCCGCGAGTGTCGTACTAAGGAATGTAGGAAAGGACTTAGGAAGGTAATCAGATAAATAACATAACTGTAAGAGGGGAAAATATGAATCTTATAGTAAACCAAACCGTTTAACCAGCCTTATCTTCTCTCTCATGTAGGATACTGCATATATACTTCTTCTACTCAGCTAATATACTGTCCAGAGGGTTGAATTATATTAGCTGAGAAGAAGAAAAAGAATATAATTGAATCAGTACTCCGTTTCTAAAAAAATAGTACGATTACTTTGATATAATTAAAGATATCTCTAAAAATATAATATTCAGTACGCATGTGTGTGACTGATATTTACCTAAAGAGCAGGCAAATAATTGACATAGGTGGTGGTATTGTGATTTTTTCGATTGTAATTAATTTCGATTGGTTTAGTTAGTTTTTATTCAAAGACGTATATATACAATGAGAATGAGTAGTGCTATCCATACTAATATTATAAATGCGAAAGTAAGGATGTTTGTTTGTTTGTAACGCTTTCACGCTTAAACCACCGAACCGATTTCAAAAATTCTTTCACCAATGGAAAGCTATAATATCAGGGAGTAATATAGGCTATATTTTATCCCGGTATTCCCACAGGAACGGGAACTACGCCGCGGGTAAAGCGACTAAAACCGAAGCGAAGCGAGGGCGGGTTGCTAGTAATAGATAAATCGTTATAATATAATATGCCTAATTGGACAGCTCGGCTTTATTGTCGAGTTTTCTGTTTTATAGTGCTGCTTCCATTCCCTGCTCATCGCACACCGCACCAACGGGCATTGGAAACGTGGTGGCACGTTGTAATCTTAGTAAGTCTTCACACGGATAACATTAAACAGACGACATTTAGGTATTTTTAATTTACCACAACTAATCGCTAAAATATGATTCAGAGCGTGACCATTAGAAAAACTGTAGCGTACGCACTCATAGCACGAAATAAACAAGTATTTTTTGTTGTTCAAACAAATAATTGAACAATTACGAGTACGTGTCCAGTAACAAAGGCGTTGATAATTATAACGCTTTGTAATTTTATATGATCTACTATATATTTGCATAAAAACTTAATACGGATGTAGTTTAGTCAATAATTCTTTGGTAATGAATAATTCTAAGTTAAAGGTGAGTATATATAAATATATATCGCTGCTTTGCGAGAATAGTGACACAAATAAAATTTACTGATTTTAGAGAAGGGCATTTTTAAATTGTTTTTCTAAATGTTTCAATTCATTTCATAATATTTAAATGATTTATTGAGGTTGTTAATATACTTATTAATGGAAAATTCCTCTCTTCACGATAAAATATCAAGAAATTTACATATCAAGGATCATTTGGCACACAATATTCAATTTTAGATAATTTTGAGTTACGTCGATATTCTTGCAAACCAGCGATATATACTTATATATTAAATTATTTTGATTGTACAAGGCCGAACTAGTTTTCTAGACAATTTTATTGGTACTACTATTTAATTACATAGATTACTTATTCAAAATTAAAACCAAAAAAAATTGGAACTGATTTTAAAATTTAATTAGCATCCGGTAATTCTTAACAGTTGTAAGATTCCGTATTATACTTAATGAGATTCATGATAAACTTGTAATTAATGGTTAGTATCTACTCGAAAAGTGCTCAATTATGTCAGCGATGTCGGTCGTGCAATAGCGTGACACTTCTTGTGGATCTTCAAGAATTTATGTTTACAAGGTTATTTCTTTTTTAGCATTTACTAGTTATGCCTGCGATTCTATACTTTATATGAAATACCCATTGGTCCATCATTTTCCTGAGAATTCCTCGTTAGTTCGGCGTCATATGAATAAAAAAAATATAAAGAACTACCCCGCTTCAGGGAAATAATGAAATTAGACAGAAGGAAGGGAATTATATAAACCAGATAAATGACCAGCAGAGCTCTTCGCAACACCGAACTGACTGGCTAGTGTAAAGTTTTCCCTGATTTTTTTAAGACGCAAACTTTTTGTCTCACTTTATAACTAGACAGGTAACATACACATTTCACGGTGTAACTATTAATCTTACGTACCTACTATTGGACGTAACGTTTCCTGACTTCGTGGTTGCTATTCGGTATTTCTTGGTAAAATACCTGAATGAAAAATATACGAAGTACAATGACTAAATATTTGTATTTCCCACAGAGCATCTGCAAATTGATAATACACATGTCGAACAGATGAGGTCGTAGATCAATTTAGCTGTATACGAGAATCGACAGAATAACATTGATTTTATCTTTTATTGGAGTTATATCGAATCTTCCGTCAAGGTATTTTTTAAATAAGGCTTTAGCAGTCTTAGCACGTCGTACGTATTGATCTAGAAACGGATTATAGTTTAATAAAAAGTACACAAGTGTATTGCATTGGATGAAAGCTATAAGCAATTCCCTAGATACAATAGGTAGGTACATGACTCACTTTCGGCAACAAATCGTCTCCACAATATAGGATAGTTAAAAAAAAGCGAAATTGAAATACTGTGCCCTTTTCAGCCTATATCAACCGAACTAAACCATTCGTTGATTAGACCGGTTCTTTCGAGGTTTCCTTCACTCTCATTGATGTTTAGATCTGCGTATACCTTAGTCGCCTTTTACGATACACTCAGAAAGAATATGGGAGGTGAATTGCATATTTACTCCATCACCACACGGTAACATTTATTGCATATCATTAAATTCACAATTTTAAATAATAAATCTAAAAATATAAAACATACCGCTATAACAATTAAAACAAAACATCCGTATATCATATTTTCCCATGAAATCAACATCAAGGTTGTTCGAACAAAATGGGTTAACCAACAGCATTAAATTGTTCTCACGAATGAAAGCTGGTATGAAGTGCTATTAAAAATACTGGATGCCATTTTAACAAGTCAATATTGAATATTTTCCTTTTCGATGAATTAACGGTCGCACCAGTAACAAAATGGTCACAAAATACGATGGATATTTATTACTTCGCATTCAAGAATTAATAAAAAAAATTTAACGCAGCCACTTTCAGAATTATAAGTAGCAATTTCTAGAATTTCTCCGTGCGGTGTTGGAGAATTTTCATGCTCAGCTTATTTACGTCTTCCTGCTGGGTTCAAGTCTCCTCCATAATAGGAGGGACATTGTCCTACTACACCACGCTTTTCGGACGGGTTGATGGTTTATTTCAAGTTTTCCTTCTCTTGCACAGATGTTAAATGCATATTTAACTCCTTAGTCGTCTCTTACCACACTCACAGAAGCGGTGAATTATATTCTTACTCCGTCACCATACGGAAAACGGTGATGGAGAACGAATACGCTTTTTACATCATCATTATCCTCCTCTTATCCCCATTATTCGAGGTAGACTAAATATGTAAATGTAATTGTCGACCAGGCGGCATTAGATGCAGTTGCCCCAGGTAAAGCTCTTAATGGTCTCTTACGACATTCACGTGCAATGTAAGAGTTGGTAGTATTCGTAGCCGCCACCACAGAATTTTTTATACATTAAATAATTAATTACTATGCCAAAATGCATACCTTTTTTGTGGTCGTATGAGATGAGTACGGGACGTATTCATAAACAGATAATATCTATGGCAAGAAACAGTAAATTCGATATGAAACCTTTACACAACACTGTCTGTCCACTGTGGTAAGCCAATTTGCCTTAACACTGAACGAGATTCAAAAATAGTAGGACGTAGATAAAAAAGAATAGAACTAGACAAATTAGTTAATACTAAGCTTTTAAGACCATTAGCCTTATTACTTGTGGCATTATCTTCGTATCTGAATTTTTAAGTCTGTTAATATGTATTTACAGTTCACGTTTCACTATCACAGATTCGGCAAAACAAAGATTACGGTGACGCAACTCGTAACAAATTCTCGTACCGTTTTAAAAGTATTTTTGCCAATTACTTACTCACCTCTTTGATCAATTATGATTGTGAGATTCAAGTTTATAGTTAAAGTTTAAGGACATATCATCTTTTTTTTTGTGTGACTTAGTTGTTAGCCTCAGATGGCTATGACAACTTTACGCGGACTGGTGGGTGGCGCTGAGGGCTCTCAACCCGTGACATATCATCATCATCATCACAGTTTATATACGTCCCACTGTTAGGCTCGAGCTGCCTCCACAATTCGAGGCAAATTGACCTACTATACCTCACTGATCAAACTTGTTTTGGTAGTTTTAGTTCAAGTCTTCCTCCTCTTACATAGATGTCATATGCATATTATATCCCTTAGTCCTTAGTATAATAACTCATAGAAGGAAACTGCGCGCACAAAAAAAAAATAAAGCATTTAAATTGGAGCCAGATGGTTCCCTACGCCAGACCGTCCCGTAGTGTACAAGATCACTGCGTACACAAGCCAACTCTATTGTATAGTGTGCGTGTGTACGTGTGTAATCGCTTGCGCGCATTTAGTATTTTTGCCTTCAAGATTTTGATCGCTTAAGTACCAACACTATCCTTCTATACGTTATTATTGTAAGTCCTTGCCCGTGTCGTTTTTTACGACACCCAAGGGCTAGAAAGAGGGTGGTGAATTGTATTCTTACTCCGTCACCACACGTTGAGGACATATAGACAATATAAGATATATGTACCTACGCGATATATAACAGATATAATAGAAAATGTCACAATAGTGTTAATTTTACACACGATAATAATTTATTACGTCTATTAGGAGTAAATACGATACAAAGTTGATGTGAATTCATTCATTCGTTATTGTTATGTTGACTTATATTGCTACTAATTTGTTACATATCAATCGATTGAGTATAGGTAAGTATTATTGATTTATTTATATGTACCTTGTCATATAACTTAATTCTAATTATTCTATCTCATTCATCATCATTTCAGCCCATATAGGTCCCACTGTTGGGCTCGGACCTCCTCCATTTTGAGAGAAGTTGGCCTACTATACCACGCTGGACAGACTTGTTGGGTTAGGTGTGTTGGGTGACGTGGTGGGGCTGGTCAGTTTCATTTTGAGTTTGCCCTCTTTTGCATCGATGTTATATATACTGGCAACCCGCCCTCGCTTCACTTCGGTTTCAGTCGCCTTACCCGCGTAATGCCCGTTACCGTGGGAATACCGGGCTAAAATGTTACTCCGTGATATTATAACTTTCCATTGGTGAAAGAAATTTTGAAATCAGTTCAGTGGTCTAAGCGTGAAAGCGTAACAAACAAACAAACAAACTTACTTTCGCATTTACAATATTAGTAAGGAATTAAGGATTATATCCCTTAGTCGTCTTTTACGATATCCACGGGCAAAATGTGAATTGTATTCTTACGCCGTCACCACACGGAAATTAGATAATTCCATCTATTGGGTATAGGGTATAGATTCAGGGTTCGTGGCGGCCATAGAAGTTTTTCCTCGCATATTAAAATCACTAATTGTACATGCTTATTCAATTTATTACTGGCGCTGTGCCCGCAGCTTCAATCTCGTCATAGTTCAGTTATGTTCCGTTGCAAGTATTTACGTCTCATTTTTTTTAGGATGCCTCTGTACTATACTTTAGACGTTAAAAACCTAAGAACAATTGATTATTTTGAATATATTATAGTAATTGAATAAGAATTGATCAAAATTTAATCAGTCTAGTCGTTTTAGAGATTAGAGTTTAGTTGCAATAAACAGACAGAAAAAAATTGTATAAGTACCGTATAAACTCTAATTTCATCATCATCATCTCTCTCACATATGTCCGACTGCGGAGTTCGAGCCTCCTACATAATAATAGGAGGCAAATTGATTTACTATGTTACGCTTTCTTTTCTTTTTGGCGGCAGTCCATGATTCTTCGCGCACCGTCCAATCTGTCCGGGGCGACGAGAGAGGGCAGTGAACGAGCCCATAGCCCGCCGGATGCGTATCTTTCTCATGCGCCATGTGGGCGGGCCACCGGTACCCGACCTTGTCATCACTGGCCTAATAACACGCTGGTCAGATGTGTTGCCATAAGGTTAATTTTGGGTTTTCTCTCTCTTCTATACGAATACTATATTTTATTATATCCCTTAGTCGTCTTTTATGACACCCACGGATAAGATAGGTGGTGAATTATATGCTTACTTATGTTCTTACTACTATACGCATAAAGTTGGTCACTTAATAGTTTTTAATAATAACAAGACACAAACCAAGACATTCCTTAATCGGAATAATTAAATACGAATTAAGATAACATATGTATCCAAATATAGGTTTTTGGGGTCAAAACTAAGCGACTGTCCAGATTTTAATCCAACGTCACAATTATGAGATCTACAAATATTTGATTTTTTAGAGATGGTTGCCTCTGCCTTTTTTTTATTTGCCCGCTCATTTCTTCAAGATAAATTTGTCAGGACAAAAAAGAACACAAAGTAATCATGAAGACTAGCGACAGAAGTGAAAACTCAAAATTATAAGCAAGTAGTTGTTATCTTTGGATAGTCAAATTAATATTTTAAACTTAAAATTTATTATGTATATATTGGTTATGCATCTACTCGTATAGTGACATAGCTACAGATACACTGTTAGCATTAGCACATTACATGACCATATCGTTGGCGACTTATATGAATTTACTCCCCATGAGGCAGGTTTTCTATAGAAGTTTTCACTTTAAAAAGCTTAGAAATCACATAAGTAATTTTCTGTGACGTGATTAAAAAATTACGAGTTTAATTAAGTTAGCCCCTGGAATTAAACTAGAAGAATACAACTACATATAAATAAATGTTACAAGCGATAAAATTGTGAAATTTGATTTAATAATTTCATGTAATAAATTATAAAACAACGTTAAATCAAAGCACGCAATTTCAACGAAATAATGCAATTGTAATATTAGTCAAGTTTACATTATTTGTGCTTACATCATCAACTGTAACTTCGATAGCATTATCGTTTAAATGAGTTATTTTTTAATAATTATTGCTTAACTATAAAGATTTTGTCATCGGTACAATTATTTTTAAGGTAATAAATACCAATATAACTACCATTGAAGTCCACTAATAAAAATAAGTGTCAACACGAATGAGGTATAATAATGCCCTTGACAAACTTATACTTCAAAGTAACAAAGAGTGGTAGGACCACACTGTCGACAGTTATCTGTCTACAGCCGCGGGCCGGTCCGTCCGGGGCAGTACCACACTCTCGCAGAAAATCGACGTCTGAGTAGTAGCGATTTGTTACTGCGCTTCGTTCGGTGAGCGAAAGAACCGGAAGCCCAACTTTCTAAGGGTGTTTGCGTGTGGAGGGTTTTGGTGGTGCCCTTGGTATCACCGAGCCTCAATGCACGCATTCACACTCCCTTCACTTTCTTCGCGGTAGGCAACGGCCTTGTAAAGGTCCATGAGCGGCAGCAACACTTACCATCAGGTGTACTGTTTGCTCGTTTGCCACCGTTTGCAATAAAAAAAAAAAAAAAAAAAATAACACTAATACTTTCGTGCGCTGACGGAGTATGAACACAATTTACAGCCACGTCTTGCCCGTCGTGTAATAAAAGACGACTAAGGGATTATATGTACATATAACATCAATGTAAAACGTAAAATCGTAATAAAACCCTATACTAACGCGTCTGATAAGCGTGGTATAGGCCACATTCCTTCCTATCCGAGAAGGCTCGAGGCTAGCAGTGAATACTAAAATGTTACTTGCCAAAAATAATTTCATTAACTTAGAAAATGCATTGAAGACTTAGATATGTCCAAAGGAGAAAAGTGGATAATAAACGGCATTACTGTTATAGAAAGGATTGAGCATGGAATGATTTCTTACAGAAATGTAATGTAAAAGAAATTACATAGAATCGACCCTTTTTGCTGAATTAGGTTAACGGTAGTAGGATGATATTGTGTATAATAAAAATGATGAACAATAAAATCTTGGGTCGTCTATTAAATAAATTGAAGTAGGAAACACACTTGATATACGAAAGTATGGCAACTAACCACAAGGCTTCGATCGTCTGTAAGGGCCTTTTCACTAATGCATCAAGATCGTGACCTTGTTTCAAAAAGGTGTGGGCAATTTGCTGAGTTAAAATGCGTATGATTTGTTTTATTGTGTTTCTCTTATCTGAACGTATTGGTCCATTTGATCACGGCGTGGTTTTTTTTAAACGATTTTAAACTACGGTATACTTGCTTCAATACAGATTTCGAAGAAAGAACTTCTACGGATACGGTTTTCGAAAATATTGTTTGTGAAAGTTGTTTGTTAAAATTGTAAGTCTTCCTTTTGCACAGATTGTTGGCGATACATAGAACCTTTTTCTGATGTGCGGCATAACAATTTAAATTGCTCATCATTATTGCAAAACTAATAATTAAATACAGTCCAATAACAACAGAGTCCGTAACCTAACAATAGTTTACCGATCAATGAACACACCTTTTCGTGGTAAACACCTTTCAAAATATTACCAGTTTACGACATTGCAAAAATAAAACAAATAATGAAGTAGTCTACTTGGTTTTCTATTTATCCGACATAATTTTACACTTCTTAAATGTGGTTAAGAATTACTTGAGCACAAGATAATGCTGTGAGAGTAGAAATCATAGCTATAAATGAAAACGATAATCTGTGCGAAATTAACGCATACACTTTTATGCCTGATTACACCAACGACACCTAAATTCTAGGTAACACCTATTGTTATTTATATACTAGATGACATTAATGATTGCTCGATGTTATGTTATTGAACAAATAATACTAGTGTGCTACCTAAAATTTTGGTATCATTGGTGAAAATATTCATCACCATTTTAGTTCATATATGTATGCTGTTATAGTCCTAGCTTCCTTCATAATAAGAGAAAAATTAACTTACTACATTTATCAGAAGTGTTGCTATAGGGTTTTACTTTTAAGATTGCTCTCTCTTCCATAGATAACCCACTATGCATATTTAATCACTTAGTCGCCTATTACGGCAAGGACAATTGTCTAAAGAATATACTTGCACTACTCGGTGTATTCTTTACTTTTGAGGTACAAAAGAACACTGCTCATACATACTGAAAAATAACCTAATAATATGCGTAATTTAATAGTATTTACTTAAAGTTATATCCATATGCTGACGGTGTAAGAATACAATTCACCACCCTTTCTTGCCCGTGAGTTTCGTAAAAGACGACTAGGAGATATAATATGCATATAATATCTATGCAAGAGAAAGAAAACTCGAAACATAACCCTATACCAACACGTCTGCCCAGCATGGTAGATTAGGTTAATTTCCCTCCCATAGGGGGGGAAAGCCCAGCAGTGGGACGTGTGTGGGCTGAGATGATGATGATACTATAAGTTACCTTTTATAAGAAGATCCTATATCATTATTATCAGCAACTATTTCGTCAACGATATTGAATGTAGAGTATTTATTGGCCCAAAGTTACCTGTAACAAACAAGATAAATAGGTGAATATTTTTGTAATATCAAAACGACAATGTTGTAACACGTCTTTGTTATATGAGATACGATAATTGCTTATATTACACTCATTTGCAAAAAAAACGGGCACCTAAGCAATGAACCATTTCAAATGTTAATATTTCTTTGTTTGATAATTATAGGTAGTTTTATCCACACAATTTGCTAAATTAATAAGAAAATAATCGTTTTCATCAGTATTTCATAAAATTTAGATACAATTTATGGGAAATAATGCTAAACCTCGCTAGTAGTGTATATTCGCTAGTAGTGCATATGCTCATGAAGTAAAAATAAAAAAGTTTTTTTGTTTGTTTTTCTTTAATAAAGTAAAAGCAGATAAATGTTTAGTATCGAGTGTGACCCCCTCTAGCTAAAATCACAGCTTGAATTCGTCTGGGCATGCTAGCGAGTATATCCCGGATACTTGCTTGCGGAATACGTTCCCACTCCGCAGTAATCACATTCTTCAGCTCTCTGATGGTCTGCGGAGCCGGGTGTACTGATCTCACACGCCGTTTCAGAACGTCCCAGACATGCTCTATGGGATTGAGGTCGGGACTTCGAGCTGGCCAATCCAAACGACGAATGCCGACCTCTTGCACATACGCATTAACATCGCGGGATCGGTGGGCGCGAGCATTGTCGTCCATAAAAATCGAGTCTTCACCTAGAGCGGCCAATGCGGGTTGTGCATGAGAAATTAGAACTTCCGTTATGTATCGATGCCCAGTCAGTGAGCCGTTTTCAATGAAGACTAACTCTGTACGATCCATTGAATTTATTCCTGCCCAAAACATAACAGAGCCCCCACCATAAGGTGTGATTTCTTCGAAACATGCCTCTGCAAAGCGTTCTCCTTGTCTTCTTAGCACTCGCCGACGTCGATCTTCACCGAACAGAGATATCCTGGCTTCATCAGAGAACAAAACCCTATTCCAATCGTCTTGAGTCCATGATTCACAATTTCTAGCGAACCTAAGCCTGTGAACTCTGTGCTCACGGAGTAATTTGGGGCCGCGGGCCGGGCGGTGACTGCGTATATTGGCAGCGAGAAGCCTCCTCCTGACCGTCCATAGACTAATATGCACATTTCTTACTCCTTGGATGTTGTTCTTAAGATCCACATACGAAGATTTGCGATTTCTCAATGCGCGACTCACAAGAAAACGATCATCCCGTGGTTGGGTACATGGTTTTCTTCCAGAACCAGGCCTTCTCTCGACGGAACCAGTCTCCTGATATCGCTGCCAGGTCCTTTGGACTGTCGAGCGACTAACATTTAGCCTCCTAGCCACGAAACATTGGCTGCAACCCTCTTCAAGCAGCGCGATAATTTTGGTAGCTTTTACCACTTTATCTACCATTTTTGATACAGCCAAACAGCATTAAATAAAGCTTTGACAGTCAAGGATATGAAATTAATCGATAAAAATTGAATAAAAGTTATGAAAGTCGATGTTAACTTCTGGAACTTCGCGCCAAAAATGTAGGATAAAAAGGGGTTTTCTGTAAAAATGAACATCAAATGAAAAATTGAATTTAGAACGTACTTTTTTAAATACCACAGCATTTTTAAAACCGGCCAGTAACGTGTACAAACGATTGAAACCTTTTTGGTATTGTATCTTTTTAAATATGAATGAAAATCAAAACCGCCCGTTTTTTTTGCAAATGAGTTTATTTTTATATGAAAATAAGACCCGTGTGAATATGTTGCACGTTACTTATATTTTTAACTAGCAATCCGCCCTCGCTTCGCTTCGGTTATAGGTTAGGTTATAGTCGTTTTACCCGCGTAGTTCCCGTTTCCGTGGGAATACCGGGATAAAATATAGCCTAGTTTACGCCCTGATATTATAGCTTGCCATTGGTGAAAGAATTTTTGAAATCGGTCCAGCCGTTTTGAAGATTACCCGGAACAAACAGACAGACAGACAAAAATTTTTTAATTGTTATTTTAGGCATAGGTGTCGTGCAAATAACCGTCTGAGCATGAAAAAAGCCTATTATTTTGACATTACAAACAGACACTCCAATTTTATTTATTGGTATAGATTTAACTATAGCCATGTTTTTAGTTCACAATTACAATGTAAGTTTTGTGAAATCATGATACTATTTTCTTAATACCAAATACAATAGTCAAAATGTCCATATTATCACCACAGGACCTGTTGAAATCTAAGATTTAAAAATAAAAAGTTCAATAAGAATAATCGTTTTATTTTAATATTTGCATTCTACAATAACACAGCTGTTTATTTTTAATCGCCTATGAGGTTATGTGACGAAATACATACGTAAAACGAAAGTAAACATACATCTCGTACAACTAATCAAACAATGAAAAGGGCCTATCAAAGTGTTACTCAACATAAAAAGTTGTTAAACTACCATTAAAATCGTTAACAACTACATTATCGAACACCCTACACAATACAAGCAATCACTGCTAACAAAAAGCGTACTTTAAACTGCGAGTACTTCATCAACAGTTGTTTGGCAACAACTTGTATCGGTGTACTGGAGCATTCCGTCACGCGTCGCCTTAGGCACTTCAACCGCCACTTTGACAGCGAAATGATTCAAACAAAAACTCTCTAAAGTTTCCCTTTAAATTATAACAGACAATTGGAGTATAATTTACGAATCACAGATGAAATGTAAAGGCCAATGTTGAACCGTTCTATTATAATAACAATAGTAGACACAGTCATCGCGGATGTACATATTTGTCCGCTTGGACTAATGTTACGAATGTCCTCTAGAATTAAAATTCAAAAAAACTTACTGAAAAGTTTTTTTTTTATAATGTCAGCGGATCGCAAAATTGTGCCAATTCTTAATTAATTTCGTGTTCAGACATTCGTGATGTTAGTCGCGACTATTTACATGTTTGATGCTATTCAACGAGTATAAATCAGCTTGATTATTGCTTTAGGATTGAGTTTAATGCAGAAAACTCTTGTATTATCCCAAGGACGTCTCAAGTTCGTGGTTTCATAACGTTGATGTCACATTGCTTGAATATTTTTATTGCGATGATTAAAATCTCGGCAGTGACTGTTTAACGTTGTTATGAGTAATAGATTGGTTTCGAGCACCTGTTTTATTTATAAAATATTATTGGACGCTGTCACAGCGCATCACTCGCCAAGTGATTGTGCAGGAATGAGTTACAAAACAAATATTAATAGTGAGTAATTTATAGTCTCTTTTAGTTCCCCAATGTGTACGTACAAATTTAAGATTTGCTCCTATAATTTCTACTCCTACATAGCTGGTAGTATGTCGTTAACGATTACAGTTTCCTACTCAATTCTAAACTTCAAGCTCTCCAAGATTTGTCTAGGGAATTTGATGATGATGTCTCCATAATATTGTTCCTAAACAGAATTTGAATCCAAAATTTCACAATAAATAATGTTGTATACTTATTTTCCGTGTGGTAACGGAGTAAGGATACAATTCACCACTCCCTTTCCCGTGGATCTCGTTTAAGACGATTAAGGGATATAATATGCACATAACAGCTGTGGAAGAAAAAAACAACTCGTAATGAAACCCTATACCAACATGTCTTGCCAGCGTAATATAGTAGGTCTATTGCCCGTATATTGTATAGTTATATCACTGGACTAACAAAGTGAAGTGAATGATTTAGTTATGAATCATTCACAGTAATTACTATTTATTTAAGCAAACATTTAGTTGATTTTAATTCCTAATTAACATTCATATGTGAAGATATCCATTTACTAAGTACCTATACATAGAGCGGTCATAATAAGTGGCATTTTAACAGTTACTTTTAATTACTATTGCATCAACATTTGAAACGCTTACTTTTGTGTATTGTTTGTTTCTACTTTGAAATCATTAATGATGTGAAGACAAAGGGCTCTTTGGTTGGCATTCGGCAACAATTTGAGTCTGTTTAGAGTTGTCAATGTCAATTAAACTCAATGATGATGAAGTATCAATAAATTCAGCTACAGCATTTCATTTTTGAATAATTTAAATATTGAATGAAATGGGGGCAATTACTGTGATTTAATTTACTAAATGTTTATATTAAATTCGAGTAGTCTAAAGGTATAAAACAATCTTTAGAACGTAGTTTTTAGTAGACAACAATGATTTCACACAGATAATACGTTCCACTGCTGGACTCGAGCGTCCCCTCGACTGTGGGATAGAATTTAGTGGGTTATTGTAGGATTTTACTTCTAGTTTACCTTTTCTCGCATAGACATAACATGCACACTGTAGGTCTTTAGTCGTCTTTTACGACACTCACGGGTGGAACAGATAGTGTTGAATTGTATTCTTAATCATTCACCATACAAAAAAAAATTATAGCAAAAATTATTTACCTAGACCTGCTAATCAATATTTTAGCGTTTGCACTTGTAACATTTACTTCATTGATGGCAATATTAAACTCTTATCGGCACTTATCAAAAAATCTTTATAGGCCTTGGGCTTAAACTAAATACCGCGTGCCGCGTTCGATGTGTATCGCGGATCGTTACGAAAGTGGTCAAAACTGGAGCATTGGCCACTGACGTATGGGCGAAGGGAATTTAAAATAAAACAAAAAACCGCGGGAATTGTGTAAGGTTTCGGCAGGAAAGTTGGAACCGTCCGTCGCCGTCGCGCCGTTATTGTCGAAACTGGTAATATTTTAAAGGAAAATCTATTCAACTTATTCATTTATATAAAGTTAAAGATTTTTAAGATGTCCGTGTCGTTGTTTATAATAGACAAGTGGTAATAATAAGATAGCTGATTTTATTCGGAAGTTGCAGAATATTTTACTTACGTATACATATTATTTTTTCACATACGAGATCTGGATAATCACTTTAATTCTCGGCCTACTAGTTTAAGAAAGTTAGAGTAGCACCATAATAACATTAAAAGACAAATTGGTCAGTATCAAGTACATAGGTATTTTATGTATTTACACTTACTAGCAACCCGCCCTCGCTTCGCTTCGGTTTCGCGGCGTAGTTCCCGTTCCTGTGGGAATACCGGGATAAAATATAGCCTATGTTACTCCCTGATATTATAGCTTTCCATTGGTGAAAGAATTTTTGAAATCGGTTCGGTGGTTTAAGCGTGAAAGCGTTACAAACAGACAAACAAACATCCTTACTTTCGCATTTATAATATTAGTATGGATTAGCATAGAAACAGGACGATATCTGTACATTCTATATATTGAAGAAATACGCACAGAGGAACAGAAGTCAAATATTTTTTTTACATTTTTAATGGCCTGCCTGCTTATATCTAAATCTTATACTAAAATATAAAACGAAAGAGTTCGTTTGTTTGAACGCGCTAATCTCAGGAATTACTGGTCCGATTTGAAAAATTCTTTCAGAATTAAATGGGCGTTTCATCGAGGAAGGCTATCATCACGCTAATACCAATAGGAGCGGAGCACCATTGAAAATGTTTCAAAATCGGTGTTGTTTTCCTTTAATACTCTCAGTATTATATAAGAATATTTTCAGCTTCTACGTAAACAAAGTCGCGGGTTAAAGTTAGCATTAGTCCAAAGTAACTATTCCATGCGGACGAAGTCGCGGGCAGAAGCTAGTGTTTATATAAGAATCGTGTGAAACCGATGTACTGTTAGAGATATAACTTGTGTTATCTAAAACAACCAAATAATCAATATAAATATAAACTTGCAGAAAATAAACAAATGATTTCAAGGAAGTACTAGTACTAGAACTTTGATAAGTGCAAAGTAAGTAATTTATGTAATCACATTAGGACATCGCATTTATTACTCTAACAACATCAACGCTCACACTTTATCTTTGCACTTTTCTCGTAAGTAATCGTTAATACTTAATGCGTTAGATAAGCATAAAAAGCGAATTGTTCATTTACGGGCACTGCACTTACGAAGAATTCTCTTTAAACAGTGATAAGTCACACAACTGTAGTATAAATAAATTAACATTACTTTATGGCTTTTCCTTTACAGCGGTGAAGGTGAGATATGAATACAACAGGTCACCACCATTACTTTCTCGTGGTAGTTGTGAAAACCGATTCAGGAGAACGGGCAGCAGCACTCATGCAAAAGTACCTATCAGCCCCAACGCAACTTCCACGCTTAAGGAACGGGTTACGGCAGGCTCCTAGTTATCCTTTATTTTTATGTCTCCCACAGGTGAATAATGGATGACGACAACAAAATTCCTATCTCATCGCCACAGTGGTTATCAATTAAGATCAAGTGTAATGCTGTCCATCAATAATCTAGATACAAAAAAAAAATACGAACACAGGCACCTGTAACTCTTGTATAAACAAATTAACATAAAAAAGGTAATTAAATAAAACTAAAAATCAGTTTTTTGTAGATAACCGAACTTAAAATGTACGATGCTGAAAATAGGCATTTTTTTTTATGACAGGTTATTGTCACCACACCTGCTGTACATTCTGTCAGGAGTGGCGTAAGAGCGCCGCGCGGCCTCATGATCCAACGCATTCCCACCCCTTCGCCATAGGGCCGACCATTGGTTCCCCAGTTCCTTGCCATCCGTGTGGCCAGTTCTGTGGGATACCCTTTCAGGTACCGTCCCTCTCCGACGTGCCTCCTGACAACCATCTCGCTCAACGAGATTATGCCGGCCCCGGCCCACATCCCCGATACCCGTCAGGTTAATCTGGAGGAGGCCTGTGCTCAATAGTAATAGAATATATTAATAGTAATAATAGAGACGCTTTAGTTGTGGTTTTGCACTTAAATCGTGTCAGTCTCATAAAGAAGTCCAACATTACTCACTGTGCTGCGGCTTTCCGCAGGCCTATACTATGAATTTCATTAACAGATAAAAGCTTAAACATGGAAATCCCTTGTATTCCCTAAGATGACGTATTTACGAATGTGACAAAACCGCTCTGATCCTTTGGATGGAAGCGCCAAATAACTGTGCAATATGGCTATTAGGCCAAATAACGCATGTCACGTTCTTGTCTGACGTTTAGGTATGATTCAAACTATTTAAGGCCGCATTGCCAATTACTATTAGTAAATTAATAAAATTAGTATTAAATAAAATTAGTAAATTGCTAATTAGTAAATAATTTTAATGTTTTTGTTTTGTGTTCGGGAGGGCAGTATAACATAGGCTATAGTTTGTAAGTTTAGCTTGGGCTGAAAATCAACGGCAGGGGTGCGTGCGCATCCCAACCATAAGTTGAGCCCATTTCCAT
Source organism: Lymantria dispar (assembly GCA_032191425.1). Taxonomy (NCBI): domain Eukaryota; kingdom Metazoa; phylum Arthropoda; class Insecta; order Lepidoptera; family Erebidae; genus Lymantria; species Lymantria dispar. Next base: position 31,834,428 of record CM063444.1, read on the forward strand.
TTTGTGTTTACGTTTTTGTTTGTTTTTTAATTTTTATGTTTTTTGAATTATGTTATAGCACTGTAAAAACAAAATAATTAAAGATCTTTCCTTTCTTTCTTCTACTATTAGGTTGAATAGTCTGCGGCTAATATTTGTAATAAAAAAGGAGTAAAAAACGTAGGTAATAAAAATGCATGTAAATTAAAGGTAATTAAACATAATAAAACTAACACGTACCTTAATATTTGTCTTAATTACTTGCAATTTAAATAAAACTACTTTACGGATTTTATCGCGTTTGTATTTGATTTTTGATTACCCGACGTTTCGAACACTTTACAGCGTTCATGATCACGGGTGGACTAAGATGTCTCACGTCCAACAAGTCATCGTTACTGCAGAAAATTTTATAATTATCTACCCGATACAGAAATTAGTTATTAAATATTGACCCACATTTTGATACAAAATTTATTGCCAGTGTAAGAAGAAAATGATTCTATATGAAAAAATTATATTGTTTATGGTTAGTAATAATTAAACATTAAAATTAATAGTAATTATATTTAAAAAAAAAAAAAAACTAACTAAAGATCAGACCAGATCCCTTTACAAGATGCAGGAGTATATAAACTTGACTGTGACTGTGGTCTCTCTTACATTGGACAAACAAAGAGATCCATAAGAACTCGGATCAAAGAACACATAGCCGATGTGAAGCACCGCCGGGACACTAGGTCTGCAGTCTGTGAACATAGTCAGGACTGCGCCCACCATAACATCAGGTTTGATAAACCACAAATCCTCGCAAAAGAACACCGATACCTGCCTAGAATGGTACGCGAGGCTATTGAGATTAAAAAACACAAAAATTTCAATAGAGAGGATGGCTGGGTGTTACGTTACCATCAAGCTGGGATCCTGTTATAAACATTAATAAAAAGAAATCCAAAAAGACCACCACAAGACTGCAAGACACCGTGAGCTCATATTGTATAGATTTGACCCACAATAATAATAACTAAAGATAATTTTATAAATTAAAACCTTTTTAGTAACATAAAGTAAGCCGCCTTCAAAATTAACTTTAATTTAGCATCATGTTACCTGAGTTTTCTTGCCGGATCTTTCTCAGTGTAACCGTGTTCCGATCCGGTGGTAGTATACTAGATTATTAGTTAGTTTTTTTTTTTTTTTTTTTTTAAATATAATTACTATTAATTTTAATGTTTAATTATTACTAACCATAAACAATATAATTTTTTCATATAGAATCATTTTCTTCTTACACTGGCAATAAATTTTGTATCAAAATGTGGGTCAATATTTAATAACTAATTTCTGTATCGGGTAGATAATTATAAAATTTTCTGCAGTAACGATGACTTGTTGGACGTGAGACATCTTAGTCCACCCGTGATCATGAACGCTGTAAAGTGTTCGAAACGTCGGGTAATCAAAAATCAAATACAAACGCGATAAAATCCGTAGTTTTATTTAAAATGTATAATACTCGCGTAAACATCAGAAATCATTACTTGCAATTTATTGAACTATCAATCATGCCATTTTACAAAATGAGCTGCCATCTTTTTTTATTAATAATTTTTACTTTCGTTACTCATACGCTAACGAATCGTTCATTCAAATAATTGGAAAGTTAAGGTTCTGTCAAAAAAACATAAGCGGTGAATTATTTAGTGTAAAAAAATTGTTAGTTAATCGCGCAAAAAAGGCTTCATGGATTTAAATGAAATTTGGCACACAATTAGATAAGCTAATTGACTAATTGGAGGTGGTGACCTGGATTAACACAGGTTACATTTTATCTTTGTAAAGAACTATTAGAATAGAATTATACCAATGGTCAGACGGGTCCGTATGAATATACAGAACATTTATACCAATAAATAAAATTAAAGAGTTTGTTCGTAATGTCAAAATAGTTGGTTCATTGGTTGTTTTTATGCTGACACAGTTATTTGCACTAAAAATTGTTGTTTATAATGTAAATATAGTAGGATTTCTTCATCCTAACAAGGTTACTTGCACGATGCCTATGCCTAAAACTCGTTCGTCTGTGTGTCTGTCTATTTATTCCGTATAATTTTCAAAACGGCTGGATCTATATTGATAATAATTTATGCTGGTCATAAATTATTATCAATATAGATCCAGCCGTAGCTATCTACATAAAAAATTATTTAGGCTATATTTGATCCCGGTATTGTTAAGTAAGAAGCAGTGGAAACCATTAAAATAAATTTTATTTTACTCAATAATAAAATACATACATTTTTATCATAAGTCAATCGAATGAATATTCTTTTATTTGTTCTCTTTTTTTAAAGCTGAATCAATTAAAAGAAAAACTATGATTTTGCAATAAGGTTTAATATTACTAAAAGGATATTAAACCTAACACGCCCCTTCAAAATCAAAGTTATATAAATATAACAGTTGTTACACATTTTAACTAACTAATACTATCTAATGAATAGGTTTCACTCCTAAACCATTTACACATCTATAGTGTTTAATTTTACCTAATGGTTTAGTTAACACATCTGCTAACATATCCTGTGTAGGTATATGTCCCAAGCTTATGCTTTTGTTCTCCCTTAGAACTTGTCGAACAAAATGATATTTAATATCTATATGTTTGCTCCTAGCATGAAACACTGGATCTTGAGCAAGAAATATAGCAGATCTACTATCGGCATTTAGAGAAATAGATGCATACCTTTCCAATCCTATCTCTATTAATAGACTGTGCAGATAAAGCGTCTCTTTCATGGCTTCCGCTAAGCTGATATATTCCGCTTCACAACTTGACGTGGCTACAGTTCTTTGTTTGCGCGAAGACCACGATATACATGCATCTGCTAAAATGTAAGCATATCCAGAGAATGAACGTCGATCTATGGGACAATTCCCCCAGTCCGCATCACAGTAACCTTCAATAGACTTACCAGTCTTCTTGTAAGTAAGGCCATAGTCCATGGTTCCTTTCAAATATCTTAGAATGCGCTTAGCACTCAACCAATGTTTCCTTTCTGGTTTATTAGAAAATTGCGCTAATTTTGTGACAGAATTTGTAATATCAGGCCTTGTTGCGGTGCTTAAATACATGAGAGAACCAATTAGCTCTCTATAAGGATATTTTTCTCTCTCACTGCTCTGTTGTTCACATACATTTGTGAGTTCCTCACGTATTGGTTTACAACTACCTATCTCCATTGGCGTACTACAAGCTTTGGAATCGCATAATCCATATTTTATTATTAGTTCTGAAATATAATTTTGTTGAGACAAACTAATGGCATTGTCACGTCTATTAATGTCAATACCTAAAAAATATTTAGCTTGACCATAATCTTTGAATTCAAACTCATTCTTTAATTCATTTTTGAAACGGGAAATACGATCTTCTTTTTGGGATGCAACTAAAATATCATCTACGAATACTAATACAAATAAATGTTCATCCTCATGTTTTCTCATATAAAAACAGGGTTCATTAAGACTGATATAAACCCATGTCTTTTAGTTTTTTATCCAGTCTTTGATTCCACTGCCTACCTGCTTGTTTTAACCCATATAATGACTTTTTCAATAAACAAACATCACAACCCGAATTCAGATTGTTCAACATTATGTTAGCACGTTCAACCACACTTGCATCTTCTTTCTCATTATTCACCAAATCAAGTAGACATTCCTTTAATAGTTTAGGAGTTTTCATATAAATCTCCTCATCAAGAAAACCATTTAAATAGGCTGTATTAATGTCTAACTGATGAATTTCAAGATTTAATTCTACAGAGAGAGCCATTAACAATCTAACGGTATCTAGCTTCACTACAGGTGCATAAGTTTTGTGGTAATCAACTCCAAATCGCTGACTGTAACCCTGAGCAACAAGTCTCGCCTTATGTTTTATTGTTTTGTCAATGTTTACTTTTGTAGTTAATACGTATCGCGAACCAACTATATTTTTATTTGGAGGTCGTTTGACAACATCCCACGTATCGTGCTTTACTAGGCTTCTTATTTCAGACAAAATAGCTTCTTTCAATTTGGTACACGCTTCGCCTTTTAAAGCATCTTCTAAAGATATTTCAGCTGTGCCTATAAAATCTACACAGTCTGTAAAAGATTCATCGCTGGAATCTTTTAATTTTGCATTGTCTTGAAGGGTTTCAAATTGTAAATCAGTATTCATAGTATCATTATCAATTAATCTTTCATCAAGTTCAACCACTCTGTATTCCTTTTTGGGTCGTCCTACTTGACCAGTACGTAGTATTTTCGGTCTACCTGGAGCTCTTTTGGTTGTAATATCGCGCACAATTGATGTCTCAATTTCACTTCTTATATCTTCTTCTACTATTTCATTTCTTAACTGCTGGTTTGAAATAATAATCTCATCGGTTCCTTTTTCAGGCTCATTATTGGTTTCGATATGCTGAATATTTTCTGTACCTTCATTATCTAATATTATATTAATAAACTTCTTTTCAATATCATCTTTTGTGTTTTGATCTTCTATGTTAGATACTGGCAAAAATTGCCCTAATGTTTTCTCTTCATAAAATTTAATGTCTCTTGATATTACAAATTTTCTGTTTTCTGGTACCCATACCCTGAATCCTTTATTTGTTTTTGGATAGCCTACAAATACACCTTCAATTGCTCGAGCAGCAAATTTATCTTGTTGAGGGTTTTTATCTAAAATATGAACTTTCGCTCCAAACTTACGTAAATAATGAATTTTTAATGGTTTTCCAACCCATTTTACATGGGGAATGTTATCACCTAAAGAAGATGTCGGGCAACGATTTCTAATATAACAAGCAGTATCTATAGCTTCAGCCCAAAATCCACTGGATAACTCACATCCTAGAAGCATACACCTAGCCATCTCAATTAATGTACGATTCATCCTCTCAGCTACTCCATTTTGCTGGGGAGTACGAGGTACGATCAATCTTCTTGATATACCCTCACGATGTAAATACTCATTAAACTCTTTACTACAATACTCACCACCATTATCTGTTTGTAAATATTTTATCTTTCGCCCAGTAAAAGTTTCTGCATGATTCTTAAACATTTTAAAAGCCTCTAAAGCCTTATTTTTCGTTTTAAGAAAATACACTTCACACCAACGTGAACAATCGTCGATAAAAGTAATAAAATATTTAGCACCTGTCATAGATTCACACTTCATCGGTCCTACAATATCAGAATACACTATATGTAATTTGTCCTCGCTGGGTCCTTCAGACTTTGAAAAAGGTAAAGCACACATCTTTCCTTTCATACACACATCACAATCACGTAGTATTTGAAAGTCATCTTTGTTTACTTTCTCACCTACTTTATTTAATATTTTAATCATATCAACACGATTAAGATGACCTAAGCGTTCATGCCAACGCTGCAAGTCTGCTCTATAATCTGTCATAGCATTTGCAGATTCATATTCTTCTATGTAGTATAGATTACCTCTTCGTGGAGCTTTTAATAAGACATTACCTCTTTTGTCAACTATTTTTGCAGAATCACGTGAGAAAATAACATCGTAACCATTATCGCAAATTCTAGCTACCGAAATTAAATTAGTTCTTAAATTTGGTACATAGAGTGTTTCCTTAAACTCAATCATGTGGGTTGATTGCTCATTTAATGCCGATAGTCTAACTAACCCCTTACCTTCGACCTCAGTGCTCATATTAGTAGCTAATTTTAGATCACCATTTATTTTGGTAAAAGTATTTCCGAATTTACTTACGTCATTGCATAAGTGAGATGTACACCCTGAGTCAAGCACCCACTGTTGATTAAATGTATTAACATTATAACATTTTGAAAAATCTGAAAGAGTTAAAGACATTAGTCCCTTATCTACATTATCATAGGTGTAGTTTGACTTTTGTAAATCTTCCAACTCTCATAGTTATCCTTATTTAAGGGTTCAATACGAGTTAAAGAATTCATCTCGATAATAATAGACCTATAGATACCTCGAATGTTGAATCTTCTAATTAATACTCTTATTCGTACTCTATTCTTCTGGGCCCATAACCTTTGTTAAGTAAGAAGCAGTGGAAACCATTAAAATAAATTTTATTTTACTCAATAATAAAATACATACATTTTTATCATAAGTCAATCGAATGAATATTCTTTTATTTGTTCTCTTTTTTTAAAGCTGAATCAATTAAAAGAAAAACTATGATTTTGCAATAAGGTTTAATATTACTAAAAGGATATTAAACCTAACAGGTATTCTGATGGAAACAGAAACTAAGCGGGTGAAACCGCGTGCATTTGCTAGTGTAAAATAAAATAAACTATATTGATCAACAGTGTAGATAAGGTCTTAACAAACGCCCTCTTTTTACCGTATCCGATAACTGCATTGGTTACGCAACATCGATAAGTGAACGATAATTTAATGTAGTTTGAACATCTTATCCTATAAACATACGTTTCTCGTTATCGATGTTGTGTTTGCTATACTACGATAATATAAACTAAGTCGATACGATTATGGCGTTCGGAATTTACAGACATATAAGGCGATATATAAATATTTTTTACTACCAGTCTTATCTATTTCTGGAATAGATAAACATACATTTTTCTGAGAGAAATATAACTTTTTTTTTAATTAGGACAGCCTTGCACTAGGAAAATAGTTCTTGTATTTCGTGAGACAATAAAAACATTAAAATACACAGAAAAGCAAAACTAGTAGGAGACCCGAGCCCAAGAGTGGGGCGTAAATGGGCTGAGATGATGATAATTGCGAGCCCAAAGTTGGAATTATACTCTATTTATATCAAGACTTATTTCATATTAAGTGCCAAGTTTTGATCTTACGGCTGAGGTTTACGCACGGTATCTTTCTTACTTAACCTAAAATTTGACACCACGATCGCAGTAGCATATACATACATATGGCAGCGAATCACACTTATATGTCAGAAACAAAATATAATTATTTTAATAAAGTTTAATACATTGTATCCTCCAATATAAGCCATTTAAACAGTATTATTAAACAAGGTGACAATTAAAGCCTTCTTGCGACTTGAAAGTACCGCTGACCTTCATTCGCAACACTAAGATAACTTTTTTACAGTCTTTAGTTTGACCTTTGTGATTGAAAATTAATAAACATTGTCATTAAAAAGCGGATAATGTTGTAAATACAGAAATGTCATGGCCCACTCGGCGATATTATCGAGTCATTTAATAATTTAGAATTAATATGATACGACAAATTGGGTCAAAATATTATTGGGTTCAATATCACGCATGAAAATAAATCATGGTCACGTTAGTGGCATTAGCGACATTCTCTGATTTGTGTTAATTCATTAAACAATAATACCAATTTTTTTTTTGGGGTTGGGTTGCGGTTGGCGCGGTCCTCGCACTACTCCGTCCGGGGCGACAGAGGGGCGTAAGCACGCACACCCGCAACCCACCCACGATGCACGTCGCCTTCGTCGTTGGGCCGACCACCGGAGCAGGGTTACTTGACACCAGTGGTCAGCCCGACGGAATACCCCCTTTATATATATATATTTGGGGTACCCTCTCATCGACCGACGTTCCCCCCTCGGGGAGGACGTCGGTCTTTCCTCACGCGGTCAGCCTCTCGGCGGGTGACGGCTAATTCCCCGGTCACGTCACCCGCGGCCTCGGCTAGAGCGGCATGAGGCGCAAGTACTCGCGCCTACGCCACCCCAGGCGCCGGCGGCGGATTGCCTCATCGAGGCTGCGCTCCTCGCGCAGGCGATCCGCCGCGTCCTTCTGCGAGATCACTGCCTCGCAGAAGGCTGCGACCGCGTCCCAGTTCCTGACGCTGTCGACCGTCGCCCTGGCAATAGTTGCCAGCGCCAGGTCGGCACCGATGATTGCGACGAGTTCACGGCGCTACGCTGCCCAAGCGTCACAGACCTTGAGCGTATGCTACGCCGTGTCCTCGTCGCAATCGCAGTGGTGGCGGGACGGTGTACTCTCCCTCCTAACGACCTTGTGCAGGTATTTGGTGAAGCACCCATGCCCCGTCAACACCTGCACTAGTCGGAAGGAGAGTACCCCGTGCCGCCTTTCCAACCACTGCATCAGCACCGGCCGAAAGGCCTCCACGATTCGCACCCCGAACCAAGGCCTCTCCAGTCGGACTGCCCAACGGGCAATGACGTCTCGGCGGGCGTCGACGCGCCAGAAACAATAATACCATATACAGGCTGTATCAGGTTATGGGGCAACTGGTCAAACGGGAGCTAGGCAATGGTGGTAGGAACCCATGAAAAAAATTTAAATTAAAAATTTAAAAAATATAAATCTCGATTCGTTAATGAATTAGACACATGTAAAGTTTTCAATTTTGTCAACACTTTTTCGTGTAAATCTGAATGAAATGTTTAAAGTCAATGATACTTAATCTGCAACATATTTGTACTTTGTTAAATGTTCATTAGAAATTTAATAAATCAATGATTACGTTCGCATAAGCACGATAAACTTCGCTTTAAATCAGCTGATCGGCCGATGACCGTTGACGAGTCGCCTTTTTACCTACGTTACCATTGAGCATTCGCGCAAATTATAACTATTTATACTGTCGAAGCTTTACATGCTTACATGTATCTTGTGTGTACATACCTACATAATACATAACATTTAAGGCATAGACTCTTAAACACACATTTTTGAAATCACCATAACTTTTATGTTATATTGTTTTTGTCCAATATATGTACATTCTAATTACGATCTATGACCGTTAAACTACAACATACTCGAACAGTTGCCCCATGACCTGATACATCCTGTATACTTATTGCATTTCCGTGCGCTGTCGTAAAAGACAACTAATATGACATACATTTAACATCTATGCAAAAGAACGGGGAGCTCGAAATATAATTCTGTGCAATGAGATCTGATCAGCGCGATATGGTAGGTAAATTTCCTTCTATTGTGGAATTGGCTTGGAAGTGGGACGTGTATGAAAGCTAAGACGGAATGGAATGGGATATTGATTCTTGATTAATTTTTTTTCAACAAAACACCCCGCATTAAGAAAATAATCCTTGTGTTGCGGAGGACTTTGCAAACATATAATTAACGAACACAAATTATATCTAGTCTCAGAATAACTATTTTTGGATCGCACAATGCGTTGTCTTGCATGGGATTCCTACGCACGGCACTAGCATGGTAGGTAGGTATTATAAACACTATGCCATCTGGGCCAGGGATGTTATGGATATGATATTTCGGTTACGGATACGGATATAGGAATATAATTATTTCCGTTACGGATATGTAAATATTTCGGATTATCCGTTAGTTTCGGTTACGGATATTACATTAAAGTAAAATATAAATACAATTCCATCCATCCATCAGCCTACAAACGTCCACTGCTGGACATAGGCCTCCCCACTCGGAACGGTCCTGCACCATTTGCATCCAACGGTTCCCTGCGACTGAGAATGTCGTCAGTCCACCTAGTGGGGGGTCGCCCTACGCTGCGACGTCCGATTCGTGGTCGCCACTCAAAAACCTTTCTTCCTTAACGGTTGTCGGTTCGACGAGCGATATGGCCTGCCCATTGCCATTTCACCGTGCTAATTCTGCGGGCTATGTCGGTTACACCCGTTCTACGGATTTCTGTGTTCCGGATTTTATCACGTAGAGAAATACCGAGCATAGCCCTCTCCATAGCACGCTGAAACACAATTACTATGCAATAATTTGGTTTTACTTAGTCTAAATAACAAACAATAAACAAACTACAAAATAGGGATGACCGATATACATTAGCTAAAAATATCGATGCTTTGACTTCGATAACATCGATACATCGACAAAAAAAGGAAAAAACATTTAATAGTCAATAATTATTTAGAGCGTCATTAGAAACACCTGTTGAAATTTTTTTTTTACAGAATGTGCCTAAACGTCACTAAGACTGCTATTGTCCCATTATTTTTGTTTCAAACATTTTTATGAATAGAAACACATTTCATAAAAAAAATAGACTTTCATTTGTTTGTTACCGAAAAAATCGATCTTTTCTTTTGTTTCGTGTAAAAATAAGTACAACTACATTTCATAAATTTAGAGTTTTATTTGTATGTGGTCAAAAACACTTGTTTCAAAAAATAAATTAAAACTCATTTCATAAAAATAATTTGACTGTTTTATTTGTCGGTTACCAAATATGTCCATGTTTACTTATGTTACATATAAAAATAAATAAAACTCATTTCATAAAAAAATTGGTTTGTTTATTTATGTGTTACCAAAACATCGAAATTTTCTTTTGTTTCATATAAAAATAAAAAGTTTTATTTGTTTGTTACCAAAAATATCGATATTTTAAATACATCGATGTTTTGCAATCGATATTATGTCGTACATCGATGCTTTGATCGATGATTCGATGTTGACATCGATGTTTTTCTAATATCGATCGTCTCTACGACAAGATTCACATGGAGTGCAAGTGCGGCGAAACAAAACCTATCGAAACATGTTTTATATAGACTTCACCCTTATTCGAAATTATCCGAAACTTTTGAATCGGTTACGGTTACGGATATATATTTATTTCGGATATCCGATAGTTTCGGTTATGGTTACGGTGCTCCATAACATCCCTGATCTGGGCCATCATATTTTGCAAAGCTAACAAAAAGAAAATTGCCCTTCAGGCTGCAAAGTTCTCAGCATCTGTATAACAGTCCGTTAGACGCCACTAGACTATTGCTGCATGTTTTATATTTAAACAACACAATTTGGCAATGCCAATTGGTCACCACAAATAGAACAAACAAAGTCTGAGAAGTACATTTCTGTTACAGTGTATCCTTATTTAGCATGTTTTACGCAACTTCTGTATTCATGCCAATTGACGTCACAGTTAGGGTACTACCGGTACTTAGGACTGCCGTCTCGTAGACATTTCAAAGTGGTACTACTAAACTGACAGCTGTTGAAATTAGAGTTTATTGATCTCTTGCGTAGTTTTCATTAAATCATATTTAGTCTTAATTCGTGTATATCTATTGTTTAAATGACAACTTCAAGACTATACGTATTTTAAAGATATAATAATTACGTGTCGTTACAACGGAGTAAGAATACAATTCACCACTCCCTATCTTGCCCGTGGATGTCGTAAAAGACGACTGACATAATATGCATATATCATCCAGGCAAAAAAAGGCTAACTCGATATAAATCCCTATACCAACCTGTCTGACCAGCGTGGTATACTAGATCAATATCCCTCCTATTATGGAGGAGGCTCGAGCCCAGCAGTGGGACGTGTATGAGCTGGAACGAGTATGATGATGAATAATTACCTAGTCAAATTGTTCCGTAGGGTGACAGAGTAAAAATACAATTCATTAACCATCTTCTTATCCGAGGATGTCGTAAAAGTAGACTAAGTTATATAATATGCAAATGACATCGACGCAAGAGAAGGAAATCTCGAAATAAAAACGTATAACAACTCGTTTCTCCAGCGTAGTATAGTAGATCAATTCCCTTTTTATTTTGGAAGAGACTCGAGTTCAGCAGTAGCACGGATATGAGTTGAGGTTATAATGATGATGATTAATAATGACATTTAATTAAAGGCAACAATCAATTTTCGTGTTGAAATCCTTCTTGTGATTTTCCGTTAAAGACGACTCAACCAGAAATCCACAAAACAATATACATGAGTAGACTCAAACTGAATAATAGCCCGTGCATGAGACGAGCTTGCTTAAACTTGACTTGACACGCTGCCACGTGTCTAGATTCGCGACGTAGTTCGCTTAAACTCGGTTTGACATGCTACTGCGTGTTGGAATACCGTAATATTGATACATATATCTGTTGTACAAATAAACCAACTGTATTATATAAATGTTTTGAGATGAACCTATCAAAAACTTAGTACACTTCAATATGAATTGAATTTAATTTTATTAGTATGCCTGCACAATGGCACGCGCAATCAACGCGCGACTGCTTTACAGCTCAGGTCAAGGTTTTGTATACCTTTGTACAAGCATGATGTCTTGATTCTCGGTGGGCAATCATAAGTATTCCACCACCTGTAGAAGTTCTATGATCAGTAAATCTTTACTATATCTTTACTCATGTCGGTATTCTATATTTATAGTACTAATATTATGGTTATAACTTGTAAATATTTTTCAATACGCTATTTAGTTATACGAATCAGATTTGGTGCCTAAGATTAACGCGTTCAAGGAATTACATTTTTTGTAAAGGTAATATGGACAGGTAATGCCTGCATAAAAACGAGGCGGTTGACTTGTTATGGGTTGATGTATGGGTTTTATAAATGAGTATGCTGTTGAAAGTGAATCTCATTTAAGCTAGTAAATTATCTATAATGCAGCATATACAACCATTTAGCAAGACAAAATTGACGCGAGAAAAATACTTAATAAAGATAATCGACAAAAGCAAGCTTTAAATTTGAAGCCAATTTCCTTAAGTTACTAAGGAAAATGAGTTCAAATTTTTTCATTTTGATTTTGTAACTCGATTCATTCTCATGAATTGTTTAATAACTTTTCCTTTTAAATAAGAAAATTAAAATAACGAGATTACTCTTTCAAATTTATTTCTATAACGTTTCTTTGATTTTTCTTATTCACCAGATAAGGACCAATTTTCTTCACTACGCATAAGAAATGTATTTAAAAATAAAACAATAATAATAATCATTGTTTTATTTTATTTTATTAATAAATAATGCAAAACATGTTGTTTTATGTCGAATATAATTTCTCAGAACTAACGGAGCGTTCACTGTAATGCTCTTAAAAATAATATTTGAATTCATTATAATAAAAGTACTTAATAAAAATATTTGCCAGACAAATTTATGTGTGCAGCCATAAACTAAAATGTACGACGTCGTTTTTCTTATAATAATTTTTTGCCGTTAAGGAGAACATAATTATTGTAAAAAGTGAAACCAGTGAACGTATACATATCTAAATCTTTTTTTTTTTTTTATGTATTAGGAATGCTGGGGAAGAAAGGTTCTCGAGTGACGGCCACGTATCGGACGACGTAATGTAGGACAACATCCAATACTAGGTGGACCGACGACCTAGTGAAAGTTGCTGGGCGTCGTTGGATGCAGGCGGCACAGGACCGCACTTTGTGGCATAACATGAGGGAGGCCTACGTCGAATAGTGGACGGCGATAGGCTGAAATAATGATGATGATGTTAGGAATGCTGTGTAGCGGCTACGAATACTATCAACCTTTACATTGCATGTGGCTGTCGTAAAAGATGACAAGGAGCTTTAAATCGGTCCTGAGCCAATTGCATCTGATGCCATTAAGTCCATAATTGCATTGCCAAGGAAAGTTGACGTCGGGCAGGCAGCCGGTCATAAAGTTATTGCCAAAAATTTTTGCAATATCTACGGTGAAAACAATACAATTGCGTCGCCACCAAGTATTTGTGATGAGAGCAGGATGATGATTAATAAATTAGGAAATGATTGTACAAAATTACCGTGTGGTGAAGGTTTAAGAACAAAATACATCACCATACTTTACTTGGGAGTCATAAAAACTGGTCGAGTCATCATCAGAAAAATAGAAAGCAGTGCACTCCTTGGAACCTCAAAAAACACCAACTGTGATTCCACATCGAACTTGACGATTCTGCTATTATCACGCGTGGCTAGACCTGTGTGCAGTAGATTTCGATAATCAGCCTTTCATTGATCTATGGATATATAATTCAAAACTTGTAATGCATTGACAATGCAAAGGCGAAACCATAAATGTTAGCTTTAACTAGACCTGGACCAACTCCATATGTCGTCTGGTAAACAATTATATTCCCAAGGAAGATTAACGTCAGGTAGGTCCCCGGCCGAGACCAGGTATTAGTCTTCAGGGTATTCCGTTAGGTCGACCACGGAGGACAAGGAACTCAATACCGGTGGTGGGCCCAATGACGAAGGCGACGTGCTACGGTGGATTATGGGGCCACGCGCCGCGCCTCTGTCGCTCCGAACGGAGCTGGACGGCGGGTGCCCTGACCATAGTCCACCCCAACAAAACGTTAGGTAAGTGGCCGATCATAAAACTATTGCCAATAACTTCGGCAATTTGTATTACGATAGAAGAGTCCATATTGAGTCGCCTCCAAGTAATTGAGATGGGAGCAGGATGCTGACGAGTCTTATGGTGGTATGGTGTCAGAGTAATAGTACCTACAATATGTCACCGTCCCTTCTTCGTCTGTAACCATCGTATGAGACAGTTAAGGAAAATACACAAATACCATCACTAAAAAAGAAGAAACTATAGCACGCTTATATATGGAAGTTTCAGTTCAAAAATACTTTCGCTTTCTTAGAAACTATGGTAGTGACTCATTTACTAGTTTGTTTCTTTCCTCTAAGAATTAACGATCAAGTAAGGACATGGCGTGAGCACCTATGCTCCATATTCGTCGGTGTTAATACATTTCTTGGTAAAAACTCATCGCAGTGGTTAAAATGGACCATTTAAACTTGAATTTTTGTATTGTTGTCCATTATATGAGATGATTATGTTATCTCATTCTGGGAAGTTTAGTATTTAATGGGCCTGCATGCAACCCAAAAGTAAAAATTTTCGTTTACAAACATTTCGTTGAGTGATGACGAAATAAGGACCACAATTTCAGTTCCTGCGGGCGTCATGATAGACAACTTAAAGAAATATGTAGTTAACATCATTGCAAGGAAAGGAAAACCTGAAAAACAACTAAGTAAGTCAATTTAGTAGTAGTAAAAAAAACAACAACTAAGTAAGTTAATTTAGTATAAGTAAATCAATTTTCTTATCATTATGGACATGGTTCAAGCAATGGGACATACATCGGCTAAGGTGTGAAAAGAAAAAGCTTTTGCTGCACCATGAATGAAGTTATTATTATGGATATTCATCGGTATTAAATACAGACATAAAAATCATATGGGGAATATATTAATCACTAGCAACCCGCCCTCGCTTCGCTTCGGTTATAGGTTATAGTCGTTTTACCCGCGTAGTTCCCGTTCCCGTGGGAATACCGGGATAAAATATAGCCTAGTTTACGCCCTGATATTATAGCTTTCCATTGGTGAAAGAATTTTTGAAATCGGTCCAGCCGTTTTGAAGATTACCCGGAACAAACAGACAGACAAAAAATTTTTAATTGCTATTTTAGGCATAGGTGTCGTGCAAATAGCCGTGTGAGCATGAAAAAAGCCTATTATTTTGACATTACAAACAGACACTCATATTTTATTTATTGGTATAGATAATTATGGTACATTCATCTGTGTGGTGACCGAGTAAGAATACAATTCACCACCCCCTATCTTACCGGTGGGTGATCGTACGAGACGACTAAGGGATATAAAACGCATATAACATCTATGCGAGAGAAGGAAAACTCGAAATAAAACCCTATACCAACACGTCTGACCAGCGTGGTATAGTAGGTCAATTACCCTTTCATTATGGAGGAGGCCCGAGCCCAACAGTGGGACGTATTTGGGCTAATATGATGATGATGATGAATTATGGTACATGAAAGTTGTTTGTGATAATGTAATAATAAAATTTATTGTCTCCAAAACAAAAATTTAGAAATATATCTTTTCGGTCGTTTAAGTACCTCATGACAAAAATATAAGCAAAATGAACCATTGGCACATACAGCAACGACTGTTCTGAATTGAATTTAAATTTTTAATTAACCTTTACTTGATAAATATCTGTGATATAATAATTTAAAAAAATCAAGATAAAATCAACTCAAGAAAATAGTCACTTATAACTTTATATTAGAAGTTACGATTTTCTTGAGACATGCAATAGCTTATAATTGCACTCAGGTACCAACTTGAACTCTGGTCTTACACGTAATGCGGTTATCGCGCTCTTAATTATCATCTAACACCATCTCAGCCTCGTTTTCTGTTCTATATTATAGCATTCCGAGCTTTTACTGCTTACCCTAGTTATGTTTCAACAGCGAGTATTTGAATCTAGGAGAGGCCTCATAATTTTTCTTTTTTCATTAATATAATTTTATGTTGTCGTTGTTCATAAGTACCTACGGTTATTTTTTTTTTTTTATTGCCAACGGTGGTAAACGAGCAAGCAGCACACCTGATGGTAAGTGAAACTGCTGCACATGGACCTTTGCAATACCAGGGGTACAGCTAGGCCGCTGCCTACCGTGAAGGAAATACTCTTCTTAAACCTCGTTTAAAGAATGACATGTCATAGCGCTCGGGAAACACAGCAGCAGGTAGTTCATTCCAGAGCTTGCACGTACGTGGGAGAAATGATCGCTGGAAACGTACAGTTGAAGACCATAATGTTTCCAGGTGAAATGGATGAACCCTGCTACGATGTCGAGTGGTACGTTGGTAGAATGGTGACGGTGGTACCAAGTCAAACAGTTCCTCGGAGCACTCCCCGTGAAAGAGTCGGTAGAGTACACAGAGTGACCCAAAGTCTCTCCGCTGCTCCAGCGACTCCAATCTGTCCGTAAGATTGGGATCCCCGACGATTCGAACAGCCCGTCTTTGCAGGGAGTCAAGGGTCTAGCTGATATTTGGGCGCACCTGCCCAGAGATGAGAGCAGTACTCCACATGAGGACGAACTTGTGCTTTGTATAGCACAAGACGCTGTCTCGGTGTGAAGTACCGCCTGGCTCTGTTCAGGACACCCAACTTTTTGCTTGCCAATTTGGCTTTGTCCTCCAAATGACTCCCAAACTGGACTTTGCTCGATATTTTGCCGCCGAGAATCCCAATACTCTCAGAAATTGGGAGAATTACTCCTTGGAACTGTGGCGCCATGACAAACGGGTCCTTCTTTGCAGTGAACTCGTAAACTTGTGTCTTTGTGTAATTTATATATAAAACTAAACTTCATTAGTAGACTTAGTGTCTATTGATTTATAACTTCACTGTGCAAAGTCTAATGCATTTGTAGTTATAAAAAATGTGAATTAGTCTACAATTAACCTTTTGAAACTCACAGAGTGTATCGGATGCGAAAGCAATGGAATTATTGATAGACATAAGTGATGTGCGCTACATAAATGGCGCTATTACGGTAGAGGGATAAACAGAGTAATGGAGTACGAATAAAAATTACTGTGAAGGACATTTTTACCAGAGCAATTGAAAACAATAACAAGTTTTACATGTAGCCAATTAAAGCAATTCTGACGGAGTAAAGGCTTTATACTTAGTAGGAAATACTTAAGCTGAAATAAAAAGCAGCTCATATACAACTACGTCGGAGCACTGGGGTCGTTTCTACTCCACAGTGGAAGGGAAATGAAGTTACTATACTACATAGGCTAGACGTGTAGTGTAGGAAAATACAATTGGCACTAATTCATCAATAATTCATTATAGAATAATAAACAAGTATAGATTTGAATATCTTTGAACTTAAAATTGACGCAAGGGTCAGACAAATAGTCTAGACATGGGTATATGTTCTTGAGCAACTGTACATTGAAATGTATATCGCCATTATCAGCCGCACATAGCAGCAAACTGATAAATAAACACAACAATTTGCTTGTACTTGTACTGTAACTGCTACTGAATTATTACGACGCCAAACATTTTAAAAATAACTACATTAACTACAGCATTACTAAACTCCTAAATAATTTATTGAAACCAAGATATCAACATCATGATCATTTCAGCTCATATAGGTCCCCATTGTTGCGCTCGATCTTCCTCTACAAAATGAGCGAAATTGTCTTACTATACGCTGGTTAGACCGTGTTAGTGATTCTTTTTTTTATGGGTGGGCTATGGTAAGCGCACACGCGGTCCATTTCGTCCGATAACCCACCTGTACCCACATCGCCTTCGTCGTTGGGCCGACCACCGGAGCAGGGTGACTTGTCGTCAGTGGTCGGCCTGACGGAATGCTCTTTCGGCTACCCTCACCTCTCGACGTCCCTGTCCCTGGACGCCGGTCGTCGTCGCGCGGTCAGCCTCTCCGTGTTAGTGTAAGGTTTCATTTCAAGTATTCCTTCTCTTGCATAGATGTTATATGCATATTTAATCCTTTAGTCGTCTTTTACGGAATTCAGGGGCAACAGAGGGTGTGATGAATTGTATTCTTACTCCGTCACCACACGGCAAGCAAGATTTTTATTAGTTGACCCGCGTAACTTAGTCCATTCCCACCAGAAACACGTTCTTTATATATTTTTTCTTTTTTTTGTCATTTTGTAATTCTATTTTTTTTTTCTTTGTAATTTTACTTTAATCTAATTTTACCATAATGTAAAAGTGTTTAATTGTTAATGATAAATGTCATCATAAAAGGGGAGGACACTGGTTTCTAGGGAACTCACATTAATTGTATGAAATCTAACGTCAATAATAAAAGCATGATGTTAGCTTAGCAGTAAGGCTCGACCGAGATGGGTTTTTCGTTCTCGGCCGAGACCGAGAATAAAATAATATCTCGGCCGAGACCGAGAATAGACAAAGCGTGAAAAAATAAATTTTAATACTGTAAACTTTTTAATACACTACTAATTGTTTAACAAAATTAACTGTTTTAATAATCAAAGTTAAATAACATTATAAACTCATTTGCAAAAAAAACGGGCACCTAAGCAATGAACCATTTCAAATGTTAATATTTCTTTGTTTGATAATTATAGGTAGTTTTATCCACACAATTTGCTAAATTAATAAGAAAATAATCGTTTTCATCAGTATTTCATAAAATTTAGATACAATTTATGGGAAATAATGCTAAACCTCGCTAGTAGTGTATATTCGCTAGTAGTGCATATGCTCATGAAGTAAAAATAAAAAAGTTTTTTTGTTTGTTTTTCTTTAATAAAGTAAAAGCAGATAAATGTTTAGTATCGAGTGTGACCCCCTCTAGCTAAAATCACAGCTTGAATTCGTCTGGGCATGCTAGCGAGTATATCCCGGATACTTGCTTGCGGAATACGTTCCCACTCCGCAGTAATCACATTCTTCAGCTCTCTGATGGTCTGCGGAGCCGGGTGTACTGATCTCACATGCCGTTTCAGAACGTCCCAGACATGCTCTATGGGATTGAGGTCGGGACTTCGAGCTGGCCAATCCAAACGACGAATGCCGACCTCTTGCACATACGCATTAACATCGCGGGATCGGTGGGCGCGAGCATTGTCGTCCATAAAAATCGAGTCTTCACCTAGAGCGGCCAATGCGGGTTGTGCATGAGAAATTAGAACTTCCGTTATGTATCGATGCTCAGTCAGTGAGCCGTTTTCAATGAAGACTAACTCTGTACGATCCATTGAATTTATTCCTGCCCAAAACATAACAGAGCCCCCACCATAAGGTGTGATTTCTTCGAAACATGCCTCTGCAAAGCGTTCTCCTTGTCTTCTTAGCACTCGCCGACGTCGATCTTCACCGAACAGAGATATCCTGGCTTCATCAGAGAACAAAACCCTATTCCAATCGTCTTGAGTCCATGATTCACAATTTCTAGCGAACCTAAGCCTGTGAACTCTGTGCTCACGGAGTAATTTGGGGCCGCGGGCCGGGCGGTGACTGCGTATATTGGCAGCGAGAAGCCTCCTCCTGACCGTCCATAGACTAATATGCACATTTCTTACTTCTTGGAGGTTGTTCTTAAGATCCACATACGAAGATTTGCGATTTCTCAATGCGCGACTCACAAGAAAACGATCATCCCGTGGTTGGGTACATGGTTTTCTTCCAGAACCAGGCCTTCTCTCGACGGAACCAGTCTCCTGATATCGCTGCCAGGTCCTTTGGACTGTCGAGCGACTAACATTTAGCCTCCTAGCCACGAAACATTGGCTGCAACCCTCTTCAAGCAGCGCGATAATTTTGGTAGCTTTTACCACTTTATCTACCATTTTTGATACAGCCAAACAGCATTAAATAAAGCTTTGACAGTCAAGGATATGAAATTAATCGATAAAAATTGAATAAAAGTTATGAAAGTCGATGTTAACTTCTGGAACTTCGCGCCAAAAATGTAGGATAAAAAGGGGTTTTCTGTAAAAATGAACATCAAATGAAAAATTGAATTTAGAACGTACTTTTTTAAATACCACAGCATTTTTAAAACCGGCCAGTAACGTGTACAAACGATTGAAACCTTTTTGGTATTGTATCTTTTTAAATATGAATGAAAATCAAAACCGCCCGTTTTTTTTGCAAATGAGTTTATTATAACACATAAAAAGCAATTTTTCAGCATTTTCGCCCTTCAAAGAATGTCGCCTCTCGTCATACAATTGTCCAGCTTTGCTAAACAGTTGTTCACTTGCTACGCTAGTAGGCGGCGCAGATTAAAACTTATTTGCTGCAGGCTTAAGCACCTCAGAAGGTGACGAACACCAATATTCATAAATATTAGCATTTCTTTGCAGTCTTGGCTCTCTAAGGAAGCTTTCTAGCGCTATTTCGATCACAGAGCTTGAACTGTATTCGTCATTGGGCATTGACTTATCTTCCAACTCTATCGAATCATGAGCTGCCCATAAGTTGGATTGATTTGTAGCAGCCATGTTTGACGAGTTAGTTGAAGATGCCCATGTCGTCTCACGAGAATCCTACATTTTCATTGAGAGTGAGAGCCTCGATAATATGAAGCTTGGCTGAGTTAACTTCGCTTTCAGTTACAAATACTGCTCGAACATTACAAATACTGCTCGAACATTACAAATACTGCTCGAACGTAGCGAAGACGGCCGGCCGCAGTTCGCCAGCCAGGACTTCAACCAATCACAATTCAGCTCTCTCACGCACTCACCAATCGACTTCGTACTGCGGCGCGTGGCCACGCGCACTAAAATTTGAATGGCGATTCAAACAAAGTTCCAATCTCGGTCATGACCGAGAATCTCGGCTATAATTAGCCGAGAACCGAGACAAATTTCTCTGTTGGATTTGTAGCTGAGAATGCCGAGACCGAGATCGAGATTCTCGGTCGAGCCTTACTTAGCAGCCTTCCAGCCTTATTACTATCCTAAGTTTTTTGTCAGAAAAATTCTCTGTAGCAAGCCAGATGTATGAGTATTACGTATTAAATGTTTGTGTGTATTTTAGAATTTAAAGCTGAGAATCTATAATAACGATTCCTCAGAATATTCTGTATTTAGTCTAGATTATAGTTATAAAATATTTATAGAACTACAAGCAGAATTGCTTTCATCAAATATGAACCTATTTCGATATTTCATTTCAAATTTATATGCAGAAGAGTAATCTCGGATAAGCTTATTTCATCACCGAGCGGATTTGGTATTGTTTGAAGATTTTAATTCGTCGAAACCGATACTTTGTAAACTCACTTTATTCGTATTATAGATATGGGATATCCTTATTAGTACTAAAACGTCCACAGTTTGACGTATGTATATTCATTCAAAGGATTTCCTTGTTTAGACAAGTTAATAATGTTCAAATTTTGTTACGGCATTTCTGAAGAGTTCAAGAACTAAAAACCATTTATATTCATTCCCGTGCACTTAAAACCGTAATATAGTTTTTCAAGTACCGTAATCAACTTAAGAAGAAATGTTTTTTAATCTCAGAGGTTAATATCCCCATTAACAAAGTATAATTCGATAACAATACAGCAAAAAATATAGCAAATTATTGCCTAAACATTAATTCATCATACGACTCCGCCCCTTGAAAAAAAAAACGTTCAAAATAATAAGCAAGAGTCGTGACTGGGCCAACGTTGGTCGATGTATCACTAATTAAAGAGTTAAAGTACGAGTAATTAAAAAATAAAACTAATTTTACGTCTAAAGTTGTGTCTTGTTCAACATATATCATTTTCCAAAAGAGTAGTTAACTACGTATGATTGTTACATTCAAACTTTTTTTAGTGCATATTATGTAATGTAAGTGACGTGAATAAAATTTAGCCATTCGCATAGTGTAGATGGCGATATTTGCCGATGTTATTAGTTAGCAATACCACCATACAGTTTTTTCTCCACTAGTGTTACGTCTCACTATTATACAGAGACTCCCTTCACAATAAAAGGTTAAAAATAGCTAATCTATTATTATTAATACTATTATTTTATTAATTATTATCTGGTAACGCTGTTACTCGCACCTTCTTACGTCCTTTGGTCGTCATTTACGACGCGTTAAAAAAGTAATATATGAATTGTTTTCTTAAACCGTCAAAAATGTTTCTTAAACCAAATGGAGAGTAAAATATTGGCATGTAATATTTTGTAGCTATTTTCTAGCAACTTTTTGAAAATACTTAAGGTTAAGGGCGACAGTGATAACTGGGTTAGGTATATTTATAAGGCTGTAGGTACATTAAGCTTCAGCGTAAATTAATCATGGTGCTGCGAGCGCAAACCATAATTATTTCTCTGTGGATTATTTTTTGATGTTATACTTGTCTTGGCGCGCGCGCACACCGTCGAAAATGAAAAAATCGACTAGATAATGCGTTATGATAAGACTTTCAATGTATTAAATACCCTTTTTATTTTATTATTAGTGCCGTTTTTCCTACAAACTTAGGATAACGTGAATTATAAAATTTTTAGAAAGATTTTTGTCTTGCTACGCCAAAGAAGGCGCGCGTACATAAGTACACGCACCCTTTTTCTTTTTTTAATCTAAAGCTATACATCGTTCCGAAACATTTAATGTAATAAATAAATTCGTTAAGTAAATTCATGCGAAAATTGCTTGTTATTTTTTTGAGGTCGTCAGTCTGACAATGTAATATAGATAATTTGTTACATTTGATACTGTGCACATGAACAAATCCAATTATTTAAGGCGATACTCCGACAAATAAAGAAAAAAATCTAATTAAGTTGTTTGAATTAACAATTATATATTACCTAAGATTCCTTACAATGTGTTGTTAAAGTTGCTGCATTTCATTATATAAATATGTGTGCCTAATAATAAAATGTTGCGGCAAATTAAGTTCTACTTGCTACAAATTAAGTTACACTGTTTGATGACGGAGGAAGAATACAATTTACCAACACATTCGTGTGTGTCGTAAATCGTCGCTAAGGCATTTAATATGTGAATAACATCTATGAAAGAGAAGAAAAACTTGGACTACCCTACACCAACTCGTCCATTTTCGCCTATGTTATGGAGGAGATTCGAGCACAATAGTGAGACTTATATGAACGTAGACCTTGTGAGTAACATTGTGAATAAAGTTATGGTTTTATAGTATAAGTACATCATGTACTATGGTTTTCATGTTATGCGGGGAAAGAATATTATCCATTAATTTCCAGCAGTTATTACATTTGATAGTCATCAAATGTACTATTTTCGTATGCCCCCTAGTCAGGGGGCATACGAAAATAGCATCGCTGCAAGATAAGGAAACATCGAAATGAATCCCTATACCATCCAAGATAGTCCTCGTAGCACATAGTAGGTACTTCGATTTTCCTAGGGTACAAATTTACATACGCTTTTAAAACAATCTTATGGACAATCCCTTCAATGACGTCAAATTCAGTGAAAACATAATAGATAGAAAAGTAACTAATATAAATAGATTACCTGTATAGATTTTGTAGAGCGAGTCCAATAATCCTTGCATCATTTTGGCGTATAACTTGTACACTTATTACATCACAAAACACTTAAATAAAACATGTCTAGGCAACTACATAATCACATTGAACGGTCACTGAAAAAAAATTACACACTACGTTCATCAAAAACCACATACTATGAACTAAATGAGCAATCATTCAGACAGCTAATTAGTTCCACAGATCAGATCAATTGGTATTGAAAAAAAAAAGAATGAACACACAAATGAGATGTTACTTAAAGTTCTGAAGGTGAACGAACCTAATAGACAGAACAGTGGTCAAATTGAAGTAACGGTAATGTTAAAGAATCTTTATCATCAATCAGATTTGCGTAACCATTTTACCAATTACTTGAGTGCCACAAATCAATGGTTGTTAGGAATGCGTGTATACAATTACATGAAAGGACAAAAGAAATGTGATCTAGTTTGAAATATTGAGGACATGACAAGGTTATTTCAAGTATAAGAACACACCGCGTAATATGTAGGTAACGATATTGATATGCAAGACAACGTTGAGCAAGACATCTATTATAATAGAATGTACGGAACAATAATAATAGTATTTATAACAATTCAGAACACGTTATATCTTTACATATATTAGGTATAGATAATTGGAAGATCAAACAATCGAGACCTCAATTCTATTCCAAAAGAATATTCTAAATAAAATATATCTGGACTACTTTAATAAAGGTTAAAGACAAGTTTATGTATATTTCATTTATATGATTTATAAGCTCTATGTAAAAGAGGGTAGTCTACTGATTTTTTTTTTTGTGTGACTTAGTTGTTAGCCTCAGATGGCTGTGACATAGTCTACTGATTACGATACTAGCTTATATAATACTAGTTGACCCAACAGACGTTGGTCTGTCCAAATGAAATAAAAGGATTTCAGCGCCACCTACCGGGTCCAATTGTGAATCTAAACCATTCTTGATCCCCTTATACACACACAAAAAATGTCGTCGATATATGTCCATCCATTTAGGAGGAGTTCAGTGACATACACACGTACGCACGAAATTTTAAAGATAGACTGTGATAACAATATTTATATTTTATATAATAATACATATTACTAAACTTTTAACGCTGTGTAGTAGCGACTACGAATATTTTCAACCCTTACGTTGCTCGTGGGTGTCGTAAAAGAGGACTAATAGCTTTACATTGATCTGAACCAACCCAATGCCGTCTGGTCAACAATTATATTCCCAAAGAGGATTGATATCAGACAGGCAGCGGTTATAAAATGATTGGCAAAACTTTTGCAGTATATACAATAGAAGAGGAGTACCCATTGCGTCGACCCCAAACAATTTGCTTAAGAAGATGATGATGTTAATAATGATAATGATGATTACAAAATTCTTAACAATACCATAACCAGGCGTTAACCTTTGTATCTAACGTAATGGAAAATAACTAATCTACGATTCAAGGTCACGCATGTTGATACCACGCCCATTACCATAATAGAGACAACTGACCAAAAAAAAACCTAAATCATACAAAGTATATAATTACAATTTGGATATTATAATGTCCAAACCGCATGTAGGTGTGAACTTGGTTCAATTACAGCATATCAATGACAATGCATCTTTAGATTTGAATCTTAAAATATGCATGCTCACGTATACAGTATTAATAAAAATATCTCAAAAACCTTTATAAAATATGGCGTAAAGACATTCAATTTATATTTGCTATTTTTATGACAATTATTTAATCACGAAAGTTGGTCACAGTTTATCTGTAGCTCGGAAGCAAATAAATAAAATTGAAGTTTTTATTTGTAATGTCAAATAGGTTTTTTTCAAGCCCACATGGTTATTTGCACTATACCTATGCCTAAAAACCAGTGTTTTCATCTGAAAACACAAACACAACTGGACCTATTTTGATAATATTTTACTACCAGGTGTCTGTAACTTAGGCTATTTTTCCTCTCAGAAAAACCCTATGAAATTTTGCCCGGGACTCGAACCCGAGGCAATTTAGAATGGGGGTTCCAAAGCAGCTGGAATAGAAGTGTAGCAAGGACTGGTCGCTAGTCTAATTCATCAACCTATCAAGCTCCACTGGTGAACAGGCCTCCAAATAGAAGTAATGTGCCATAATTGTTACTAAGAAATAGATTGTTATTTGTTGTAGGTATAGTAGTACGCTCTGCCCATTCTTTGAGTGCTGACTCTCTCTTCGTGACTAATACGGACAAGCAAACACAACACGTGTATTCTTAACCCATGACCACACAGAGGGGGATGTATTAATAAGAAAACATATTCGTTTTCTTTAGCAAACGTAAAAGCACACTTTAAATTTTATTAATCTTGGCACGAGTTTGAGTATAACAAACTTAACAAGCATTTCCTAAATTCATTTATCAACGCTAAAGTAGTAACGGATTTGACGAACGAGGCTAAAGAAAACATAATAATCATTACTTCTCATAAAAATATTTCAACTATAAATCATATCGCTAGTAGTACTCAGGGAATTTATTGCAATTTTGACGATTACTGTCCAGATATGTAAATAAAATAAATGAGGCGTGAGTGATGAAATAACTATTCGCATACATGACAGTTAATGTATATGGCCACCTATGTGGCCATATACATTAACTGATAAAACGTAGAATGTTAAAGAGGGAGTTAAGTAAGGGAGTTATTCCTATTTGAACAAAATTGTTTACTCAATAGTGAAAACAAAAACGTGTGGTGATGGAGTAAGAATACAATTCACCGCCGTCTGTCGACCCCGTGGGTGTCGTAAAAGACGACTAAAGGATATGATATGCAGTTAATGTCTAAAAGAAGGCAAACTCAACATAAAACCCTATGCCAACCATGTTTGACTAGCGGGGTATAGTAGGTCAATTTCCCTCCTATTGTGGAGTCCGAGCCCAATAGTGGAACTTATGGGGGCTAAGATCATGATGATGTTAATAAAAACACAAACGACGGAGTGGCCCAAACACCGACTCGTCGTATCGAGTGTCTGAATTCTATGAGCACACGGGAGTTTTTTATGCGATATACAAATGAATCTCACGAGGTTGGTAGTAATTTGCGTCTACTATTTGTATGTTTCTAAAGCGTCAATCACATTTATTTCGACTAAAATCTACTTCACGTGTTCACTACTACGAATTTTTTAGCAAGTTATGACCTGGCCTCATCCCGCGCAAATTGTCCTGGACGACATAAAGGTGGCGTGGGTCCTATAACCTGCCGCATTGTAATCCTCACCGCCAATTGAGTAGGTGGCTGCAACTGATTCTAGGCCCGTCAGTATTAGGAATTTATCGAAAACTGATACAGAATAAATGAAAACAAAAGTATTTGAAACTTTCCTTTAGTTAAAAGCTATTTACATATTTAGATAATAATAATTACAATGCTTTGTTCCTTAGTGAAATAGGATACAATCAAACAAAAAATCACTCATAAATGCATTCAAAAATACTGCTGTTGACATTACTGACATACTTAGCTGTCTAGTCGTATTCGTGGACGTTAAAGTCTTTTTGTGAAGAAACTGAAGGTGAGTATAATTAGAATTCCCAATGTATTCAACCGCAGTAACTCATCTTTACTGAGAAAATAGTGAAAATAATATTTGTAGAGCATGGAACACATGAATAAGATCATACACAAATGAATAATAATCTACTTTGACATCTAATAGAAAAAGTATTTGAAGAAACTGAAACAAAAAATTCTCACAAGCATTCAAAGCGACAGCTGAACTTAATCAAGCGGTCACCGGGGCAAAAATCTCAATGACCGGTCATACAAAACATTGCGTCCTGACATCCTCATTAAAAAGAAAGTTCTTAAAGATTTAACCTGTCAAACAAAAAACCTGTTACAAGATATTTTTTGAAAATATATCATTTGCCACTAATTTTACACCAAACTGTCGTCTATATCACATAGGCGACGCTGATGATTAATTGCACTAGTCACTTTATCAATCAAAGTTTGCACTCGCGAATTTAAGTTGAAATTAATTATTTAACTTGGAAATTTAGAGCTAACAACAAGTGTATCACATGTTAGCCACGAACTATTCAATTCGCAAGAGTCGATTAGGGCGGGCGCTCGCTCATCGTATTGCGCGCCCGCGCCGTCCGCGGTCTGCCGCACCGCCGCCGCCACTGGCGAAACGGGATTATTTATAAATTCATACAGACAAGGGTCGTAGAATTTTGCATGAC
The DNA here is from genome assembly GCA_032191425.1 of Lymantria dispar. Lineage (NCBI taxonomy): Eukaryota > Metazoa > Arthropoda > Insecta > Lepidoptera > Erebidae > Lymantria > Lymantria dispar. Next base: position 31,862,364 of record CM063444.1, read on the forward strand.
GTCGTGGTATGCCAGAGTTAATGAATGGTTCGGGTCCAACTGATAACTTGTCATTATGCCTTCGAAAATATAACAAAAATGAAATTTGGAATGAGATTGTTATCAATCAGGCTCCATGTTTTTTTTTTTAGACAAATTAACTGTAAAAACCATATTGAACATATTTATGATATGTCCAAACACAAATTTCGCCTACATGAATCATTAATTTTAAAATATTTCGCAAGAGAAACGGCTAAAAGAATTTTCCGTCGGCCTTGGGTGTACCGCCCACCTGTACAGGTGTCCAACGAACGCTCATCATGATTTTGCGTTCGACGTTGGAATTCTAATTAATTATTTACGTAAAACTATTCAGTTTCTGTAGAAACCGAACAGCAATCACAAAATAGAAAATATATATCCTGAACGCAAGATACCACTGACAATAACTACATTATTCTGCTCAATAAATTCAATAGCAGACACTAGAAATTTGTAACAAAAATAAAACAATAAAATGAGTCATTAACAACTGAATACAAAAGACTTGGCGTTTGGCACTGTTTGTTAATTCATTCTAAGTTTCTCTACTAACGACATTTAATATAAATATAATAATGTAATCATGTGTATGACTTTCCGTGTGGAGACGGAGTAAGAGTACAATTCATCACCCCCCTATCTTGCTCGTGGGTGTCGTAAAAGACCACTTTGGGATTAAATATACATACAACATCTATGCAAGGGAAGGAGAACTCGAAACAAAACCCTAACACATCTGACCGGTGCGTAGTGTTGTAAGTCAGCTGCCTCCCACAGCTGAAATGATGATGATGAATAATGTGTATGTTCTACAATTTTGCGAACGATGATAAAAAATGATTAATGATGATTGGTTTGACATTATTGTTATCTATATATATATATATTTATAGCTATATATATATATTTTTAAAGAAATTGAATGAAGCGATTCTGCGTTCATGCTCATAAATCGAACACGGTTTAATATTTTTCCATAGATTTTCATATTTATCTTCGATGAGACAGGCAGCGATATTATTTACATTTGAACAACATGAACTTTCGAATGAAAAATCAGTAAATCGAATTAATCTAGACTCTTTAATGGTAAATCAAACAAATAAACAAAGCACGCATGGCGTAGCGGTCTAGTATTGTCCTCCCATGCCGAGTGTTATAGGTTCAGGTCCTGCGTGGTGGACCGATACGATCTACAAACGATTATTCTGTGTTTGAAGGGTATTTATATCCATAAATTGTATGTTTATAAAGTCGCCCACGATATTATTATTTACTCCTGTGCGGGGTGATATGTTTTTAAGAAACAAAGACTAGCAAAACAAATAACAATAGTAAACTATAAGGTAACTAAGAATGTGATTATTTAGAGAGTGAAAAGTAAGCGGAACCAAAAATGCCGACTGAGTATAGGTCACACAAACGTAATAATATCAGAAATCCCGGTAAGGTTTTGTTACACGATATTCAATGAATATATAATTTAATTTTAACTTAATTTTAATTTTTTAATTTTTATTTTATAGACAAAACCTGCACTAAGGAAATGATCCGTGTATTGCAGAGGACTTTACGAACATATAACTAACGGGCACACATTAAATCCAGACTCGGAACAACAATTTGTGGATGGCCAGGCCACGCAGACCTCGAGCGTGTGCTGCGCCGTGTCCTCGTCACAATGGTTTTTTTTTTTTTTTTTTTGTGTGACTTAGTTGTTAGCCTCAGATGGCTGTGACAACTTTACCCGGACTGGTGGGTGAGCGCTGAGGGCTCTCAACCCGCTTAAAGTTAAGCGACCCATCCCGAGGGCACCCCCTGTGGGGTACGGACCTCGGCTCGGGCGGTCGCTGGCAAAGTGGGCACTCCCACGTTTATGATTTTAACGCGACACGTCTTCCTTCCCCGTCGGCGGGGGCGGTAACGTGGATATTTACTACTATTTGTCAAGGCCGCGCGGGCTGTGTATGCCTCAGTCTGGGCGAGCGTTATAGTGTCGTCGGGTTCGTCGAGTATTAGTCGCGGTTGTTTAATCGCGGACATTTTAGAGGGGATGTAAGAAGCCGCCCTTACCACTAATGGGTTCGGGTGAAACACAATGGTGGTAGGACGGCGTCTTTTCCCTCCTCGCGACCTCGTGGTCTTACTTGCCGAAACAAACAAACTCACAAGACTAGCATAATATTTTCTTATAACAAATAATTGATATTTATTATATGAAAATATTATTTCATTGACGATAAAGATGATGTGATTAGGTTTCACATTTGGCAATAAAATATACATTCGCATATATTTTAATGTTTGATAAGCCATTTTTTTACACAAATTATTTTCACAATAATTTGTGTAAATAAATTTAAGATTTGTAAAATCAGTCGATTCTTTCGCGTTTTCAACATTTAAGAAAATATGTTAATTAAAGTGTGAATATATTGTTGCTAGCTTACAGTAATATGTATACGTAAACTAATAAACGTTATGATTGTTGCTATAACTTATGTAGTATTTGTAAAAGAAACAGTGATGTGGTAGTTCGTTCAAAAATATTTTGACTTTACGAAGTACAGATCGTACACCAACCATCTTCTAGTCTAGATAACACAGGTCTGAAATCTCTATTTAAAGAACATCGGCCCTATTTGTTAATACTAATGACAGATTATAATATTGACAGAAAAAAAAACAGTTAATCAGGGCATGTCAACATTGGGTATATCTTTATCGTATGGGTAGACAAGAATAACGTCTGTCTATTTGTATTCGAGAATATTCATTACACGTTCTACACCGGTAATACGATTTTACATCGGTGCAAAACAGCTGTTGATGCTGACGCGGTTTAATTGTGGACTTTATTATCGATCGTAAAGTATTGTTTGAAATCTTTGACGTAACCCGAATGTTTCAAAGTAAACTTTTAATCTCTTCATGCAGCAATATTTCGTAATTGTGTTATTATATGTATGTTGTTGGTGGAAAGTTGTATGTGGTAAGATCCATTAATCTTTTGTAAATAATTATGCAACAAGTAAATTAAACAACAGATTGTCTGCACATATGTTCATAATATTAAATAGACTGACTAAAGCGACTGTATAGCTAAATATAGGTTGCGAACGAACCAAAATTTTGAGATTTTCGTAAAAACCAACAGCATCTCATCACCATTACCTTGCATCATTCACCATTATCTCAATTACTTGAGATCGACACAGTGTATACTCTTCTTCCATTGCACATATTGCAAAATTATGGCGATAATTTTATGTTCAGCCACCTGACGTCAATCGTCCTCGGTGATGAAATTATTGACAACACGTCATCCCAGGTAAAATGAAGGATATAAGGTTCTCAATCGTCTTTTGTGATACCAACGAGCACTGTAAGGTTGGTAGTATTCGTAGCTAGTACCACACGGCGTCCACCTCTATTGTCAATAAATAACCAATTATTGTAAACAACAGCAGGCACTGTAAATAAGTTTTATATTTCATACGAGCTAAGTTTACCTATCTTTGCCGTGTGCTGACGGAATATGAACACAATTCACCACCCCCTCTCTTACCCGTGGGAGTCGTAAAAGACGACTAAGGGATTAAATATGCACATATCATCGAAAGATAGAAAACTCGAAATAAAACCATATACCAAAACGTCTGATCTGCGAGTCCATATCAATTGCCCTCCTATTGTGGAGGAGTGAGACGTATATGAGTAGAAATGATGATGATGATGAAAACTGGCTAGTGGTTAAAAAGATCTAATTCTAAATTCAATTGAAATAAACAGGAACACATGGTTATAAATCTATAAACTTATTTGTTTCAGGTTTACAAATAGTGGGCATACTGCCCACTATTTGTAAACCGAAACAGCTAAGTAATATAAACAATATGTCCATTCCATGTTTATTTGGTAAACGTTAGTCAATGTTATTTAATACAAAACGTTTGAACTTTACCTTTATACAAAAATAAAAGTTTAATATAGGTACTGAATGTAAACAGTGTGTTGTTATGCTATATTACTCGTACTTATTCACAATCGACAGGAGTATATATACATACATACTTATATATATTACATCCTAGATGTATTCCTATACATCAACCTATCAGAAGATAAACTCGACCCAAAATCCTCGGCTGACCAGCGCGGTAGGTCAATTTCTCCCCCATTGAGGAGAAGGCCTGAGCCTCTATCATTTTATACTGTTGGAAACAAGTCTCCCAACAAAGGTGAAATAATTTTTCTAATAGTGAATAAATTTTTCTTTTTCAAAGGCAACACCCTGCACTGAGGAATGAATCCTTGCGTTGCGGGGAACTTCATAAACATATAATTAATGGAGACATCAAATTACATCCAGACTCAGAACAATAATTTGTGGACCGCCCTAAGTGTTGTCCTGCATGGGATTCGAAGCCACGACACTGGCACGGTAGGTGGGTATCTTAATTATTACGCCATTTGTGCAGTCGCTCTTGTCACGTGGTTTGGTGATAAAGTAGATATTATGGGTTTTTCAGACTCAACCCTTACCCGGTTTTAACTAGGGGTGGATGTTTTATCGAAAATCTCTAATACGCAACTCATTCTTACAACGTAAGCATACTCTATATACACAAGACTGGAATTGAGTATTTCCTGAGAGAATGCTCAAAAAACGTCAGGAACTTACATTGCTACTTTTTTCCTGGGTTAAGCACAGGATCTCCAGATCGGTCAAATGTACCAAAGAAATAATCATCTATAAAAAAAGAAGTATGATAAATAATGATGTAAAATAAACAATAAAGAAGACAGGAGCCGCGAAGACTGCCGACAGAAGTAAAAAGTTAAAACTACGAACAACAAACAAAAGTTACTATTTTTGGATATTCAAATTGTTTGATCTTAAAATAAAATTTATAAATTAGAACTCTTTACATTTATCTGATTTTGGCATATTTCGGCACAGGTATAGTGACATTAACATACAAATACAGTGTTAAAGTTAACACGTCACGTCACCATGTCCATGACGATTTGCATGAATTTACACCCCACCCAAACCAGCTTCTAGAAGTTTTAACTTTAAAAATTTACAAACCCCAACTTTATTTCATATTAAATCTGCAGCCGTAATCATCGTGATACATCAAAAAAGAAACACTAGGTAGGTAGATACGGCTGAAATATTAACGTAATTTTTCTACAAGAATAAATTTTCCCAGAAATATTAGACTAAACTGTAATTTCATCACACGCGAAAAACTAAAAGACTGATGTTCAACATGTGAATATATATCGAGGCCTGATTTATGTAAAAAGCTTATTTAAAACCCGTAAATACAGCTACTTCTTTAAGAATTCTCTCAACAAGGCAACTAGTCGTGATTATTTTTCATAGCCCTCTATCAATCCTTTAGTTGTTTCAGTTCGGTAAACTAACGTCAGAACAGTTTGAGTCGAATCGTCTTCAAACTTAAATAATATTTTAAAGATGTAAAGGTTGTTGCTTTAAGATCTCAGCATCGGTCTTCAGGCAAGTGGCATTATGTTAGAAGAATCTAAAAAAAACTGTGTACAAAGTACGCATAGCAGAAGTGAAACTGCTTTATCCTTCATCTCATTCTCTCGCCGGCTGAATCCTATACATTTACGTGTTTGTGTCTCTACGGACTCGCTTTTTCGTTTCATAGAGTTTGAAATCACAACGATTCTAAAGAAGTTTCACTTAAAAATTTATAGTAGCCACTACTTAACGTGAGCAAGTAACTGGCGTGCAGAGTCCTCGCCGATAATTATGGTCGTAGTTCGTTATTTATGTATTATCAATTTATGTGTACAGTTTTCTACCATTTTCCATAGATGTGTAATACCTAAGTTTCTCCATGTAATATTTAGAAGCATGTCATACGTCTGAGATTATTACTTTCTAATCAGTACAGTTCAAGATTTTGTGTTTGCTATTAAGATTATTTTTCAGAAGACGACCAGGTTCTCAGGAGCATCACGCGAGGCAAAAGTTTATAGCACTGATTTAACGAGGTAATTCTTTATTTAATATGCAGTTATTGCTTTCGTACTTAGAGCATTCTTATTAAAGAATTTAAAGTGTGGTAAGTTTTAAAACTGAATTACCTCATTGCTGCCTATGGTTTTCCGTCCAGAACAACATTTCCAGTAGAATTTTCCAGTTAAATCTGTGAAATTGCTTTAACCTTCGAGTACTATTATTGAAGTGTAACGTCTACTGAATTAACGTTGTATTTATACTTTTCACATATAAATCACAAATTTTTTGGGGGTTGGGTTACGGTCAGCGCACTCCTCGTTCTGCTCCGTCCGGGGCGACAGAGGGGCGTAAGCTCGCACACCCGTAACCCACCCATGACACGTCGCCTTCGTCGTTGGGCCGACCACCGGAGAAGGGTGACATGTCGTCAGTGGTCGGCCCGACGGAATATCCCCTGAGGGGTACCCTCCCCTCGACCGACTCGGGGAGGACGGCGGTCTTTCCTCGTGCGGTCGGCCTCTCGGCGGGTGACAGACTAATTCCCCGGTCCAGTCACCGCGTGCTCGGCTAGCGCGGCATCAGACGCAGGTCCATATAATGCTACCTGGACCATTGACATATGTTAAGAAAGCATATTGTCGAGAGTATTTTTTTTTAATTCTCATATTATTCTTATATCATAGCACGCTCCACCATATTAAAGCAATAAATATCCACTAGAGCAACTAACTGGTCAACGGATACATTTACCGGTGACGAAGTACAATTGAATACGCACGCGTTTCCTCTATGATCTCATATGAAAATTGGTTGCGTTGAACTCTTTCTACAACAGTGCCATTTGTGGATAAAATATCTGGGTCAAACCAATTACGGTAGTGATATTTGAGGATGCTTTTGTTAAACAACGAGCCCTTTCATTGCCAGGATAAAATTATGTCTTGTAACTTAATATTTATTATGCGTATTGGCATTGTGAAGTCGTTCGTATCTATCATTCATTTATTCATCACGGCTCATAAACGTCTCAGTGCTGGGCTCAAACCTCCTTAAAGTAGAACGCGATTTGATCTACTATACCACGCTGATCAGACGTATTGGTTTAGGTTTTTATTTCAAGTTTACAACATATAATGTCTTACTTGTCTTATACCCACGGGTAATATGGTGAATTGTTTTCTTCTTTCGTCACCACATGTAAAATCATATTTGTTAGTCTTTCACAATAAGACGGGTAAACCGACTTATTGCCACTAAGAAGAAGAACGGAACATTCTGCAAGTACTGGCTAAAATCTTAGTAACGCCTGTCTTCTACCCGCATCACCACATAACACCAATATATTGAGATACACACATCAATGGATTTCACTAAGAAATGTCTACTCAGATCAACATAAATCTGGTAGTGCAAACCATTGATCAAATCATAATCGATGTCACAGTGAAGACGCCACAGATGGTGCCAAGATATACGGCCGTCGAGAAGATTTTTTCAAAATCTAAAAGCTAGTGGTTGACAACATTAATCTGATGGTGCCAATGTGGTTATAGGTCGAGGTTTGATTGCGATATTTGTTGCGATTGTACAATGCAAAGAAAAGGTTAATGATGCCTTTTATTCTCAATATTGGACTAAGTACGCGAACAACTGTGAAACTTCTAAAAAAATGTTGAAGTATTTGTAAAGCAAAAAGATTTATTCCGGAATGTGGGAGTTATCTTTTAAGAGACATTTAGAGATGACAAGCAGAACGACAGATTTCTTAGTAAAATTACTTTTCGCTGATAGACTCATCTTCATGAGTGATTTAGTATAACGATTACGAAAAAAAAATAACAAGACGAAGTGCATCTTTATCGAAATTTATTATCATTAAATCATATTTATAATATTGAGATATATTGCTATCAATTTCAGCGTGTACATAAAATATACATAGCGTAAATATCTTGTTTATATTAGATTATTTGGCGATGTTTGATAGGTACCAAGTATCAATCTAATTTCGGATACTAAGCCATTATTGCTAATATCGATTAAGTTGCCAGTTTATTTAGTATATTACTGTTACTCAAGCTTATCGGATTTCTTGCGGTAAGTCGAAAAGTCAATATCTCAAAGAAAAATTTTTACACAGTTGAATTATTCGTTTATTTGCAATTTAGTATTGTAACTAAGATAGATTAGCTGGCTCTCACCCAATATACAGGTTGAATTCCCAGTAATGAAAAACTATTTTTACTCATTAGTATGAGTAAAGATACTTTTTGCAATCATTTCAAAGAATTTTAACAAAGACATTTGTTCGACAATAACATTATGTATGACGAATAAGTAAATAAAAAATAAATTGGAAACAAAAACTTATTTATTTTCTAGTTTTTATACAAATCTTGGTCTAATGACAGCTGTCAACCTGTCTTTCATACCGATGTCTGTTAGCTCGTAACAAAAAGATAACCACCATTGCAATATAGATCTATATCCTGACATTTTCATGAAATACAAATTTGACGACATAAATATATATATATATACACACTTTGTCCAATTTAGTAACAGCTTTGGCTTTGGCCACAAGCCATTCAACTGCCCGGGGTGATCCAAGTGCGGCGAGGAGCGCGTAACCTGACATTTCCCCTCACAACCTATAGAATGGGCTACTGAAATAAATTTATTGATATCGGTGGTCCATCCGAGATGTATTAAAGGAATGCTTATTCATTTGGGATTCTGTGATCAATGATTACATTCCTAAGGTGGGCTATTCCCAGGTAAGTGACCAATCCTTATCAATATCCATTATAGTCTGTAAGCTTTCCCAAGGGAGAATAATGCTATAATGTCAACGCATGGCGAGCGGATTAACGATCGCAGTTTATTTTATAAGTTGCCCAGCAGATTGCTGATACCCATTCTCTTAGTGATTCCTCAGCCGATTTTCACATCTTTCACGGGAAAGTAGGACAATATGACACATTGTACATACTTATTCATAGACGGGAGTTTAGGCGGGCATGTAAACATGTCATGTGGTATTCTTATATTATATTCAATAATTTAGTATTTTATTGTATCATTTTGTTGTCATTTTATATAATGTGTATATGTACAAGTTGCCAAAGTGAATATTGTATAACAGAGGTTTATGTGTGTTTTCACATTCTGTCAAAATTCCTAGGGGATCGTAATTTGGTTGTCAACGCTCAATTAATGGTAACAAGTTGACTTACTGACAGACACTGATTAATAACGGACTAGTCAATATGAAGACGTGAAATATAGGTTAGAAGAAAATGGTACGAGACTTGGTTAAATTCAGATTGTGAAACTAACAATGTATTCGATTGAAAGAGTTTGTATTCATGATCATAATAATTATTATTAGAAAAACAACTATTATTTAACTGTCACTACAGAACCAATGATAAAATGAGGCTAAAATCCTATGCAGCAGATATTGCTTTTCACGCACGTGCATTACGGGTAAAAGATATGCTCTGCTGATCGTATAAGTTATGCTAAAGGCAAGAGGACGCTTATAAATATCTATGCATTACAGAAACGTCCTTGTTCAAGAATAACTAAATCAAAATTTAATCATTGACCCTAAAACAACTACTAGGACTTCTCAAAGTTTCAAACTATGTACTTACAAAACAAACTATTAATGAGGGTTTAGAGGGCATTCCTCCCTCAAACTCAACATTGCGGTCACAATGGCTGTGCCGCCTTAGGTACGTCTTTATTAGCCATGAATGGCGACGGCAGTAAACAATTCAAAATAGACGCGCTTCCCGCTCGCATACACAACCGATCTCGTGAGATTCAATTCATGATTTATGATTTACTAGTGCGGACCGCTGCTTTGTCTGTATTCATTACTTAAATATTTATTTTTTAGAAGATTTAATGGTGTAATTTATCCTAAGCAGGTTTTTTCCTGCGGTGACGAATTAAGGATACAATTCACCACCCTCTTACTTGCCCGTGGGTGTCGTAAAATTGTCTCGAATTCGACAATTCGAATTGCATATATGTTATGCTTATTCGATTTTATGCTTATTCGATTTTAATAAGCTTAACATCTAAGTTAGAGTATGCGTACTATATTAGGGCATTTGCTTTTTAGTTTGAGCGAAGATCGAGGCCAGCAGTGGATGTATTTGAATTGAAATGATGATGATGACGAACAGCATGTTTTAAGTTACACCTCTAGAAATGTAGCAGTGAGAACTGTATTGAATTCCACGCAGCAGTTTTTGCGTGGTACGAGCAAAAAATACAGGCAAAAATATAAAAATTGTTCTATTGATTTCTACTGCTCTAAAGGGATTTTCCCTTCATATGAGTTACAATGTCCAGACAACGGACAAACACAATATTATTATATGTAATAAATACATTTGTATATCGACAAAAAAACCGTTTATCCGTGTGGTGATGTAGGTACAGGGTAATATGTCATCACCGAGTCATAGTCATCACTGAATATAGAATATGTCCAATCCAAGAATGAGTAAGGCCTCATTCTCGGGTTAAGTAGAACATACGAAAGGGATGGGTTTAATGACACGCATGAGAAAATTGCGGGAAAGTATTTGTTGGAAGCTACAAGGCACAGTTTGTTGATATCCAGACACCAAGTGCACAATCAATTATCAATGACCTATACTTAAAAATACGTTGGCAGTTATAACATGAAAATTTAAGATTTATGTTTTCTTCCTTTCCTTTCCATTCCATAAGCATAGATGTCCACTGTTGGACATAGGCCTCCCACGAGAATGGCACTCGGAACGGTCCTGCGCTACTTGCACTCAACTGTTCCCTGCAATTTTCAAGATGTCAGTCCACCTAGTAGCACCTACGCTGCGTCGTCTAATTCGTGGTCGCCACTCCAGACTTCTTCCTTATATATCCCTATACACGGTGACATTTATGTCGTCTTACAAAAGTAGGTCAATTAAAGTATCCAGTATCTACTATTCATTCGTACAATTAAAAGGTTAAAAAAATATTTACTAGAATATTTTTTAATAAAAATATTATAAATAATTACTAATTAAAATAGTGAGGAAATAGCATGTAGCCAGCGCATAGGTACTCAACACAGCTGATGAACTATGTAGGTACTACGACCACTTGACCTAGGCGCCAATCGGGCATCACAAAGGATACCTGTTAGGTATCTAGCGTAGGGAATTACGCTTTGTAAAAGCCGTCCACGTGGACTTCGTACTATGATTGGCTAACGAAATTCCGCATGATTATTTTGTTTAAATTGTAACATGATAAACAGGTTGTTACAAAATATTAACTTTTATTAATTTTATTTTATATTTTTTTTATAACTACCACTATTGAACATTTAAATATGTTAGATCTGTTTCTTTGGTCGGATACTTTTATGGTTTTTTTTTTGTAAGACGATAAGTCACCGTGTATAAATTAGCCCACTAGCGCCCTAGCTGGATATATTGGCAAGGGGGTTTAATTTTCCGTCGGGCTGACCACTGACGACAAGTAACCTGCTCCGGTGGTCGGCCCAACGACGAAGGCGACGTGTCGCGGGTGGGTTACGGGTGTGCGTGCTTACGCCACTCTGTTGCCCCGGACGGAGTGGTGCGAGAAATGCGCCGACCATAACCCAGTCCCAAAAAAAAGGGGGTTTAATTTAGAATTTTCTCTTTCTTTGCCTTGATATATTATAAGCTATGTAGCTTAATTGATTTCTACCACGGTCTGTGGTAGTGAATATTTTATTAACACTTCTGTATATAACAGGATATTTAATATAGTGTTTTACATCACGGTCCACGCTATCTTTTACCAATCGATGACTGAGTGAATACTAGAGTGTTTTGTACTTACCCAGTCTGGCCACGTAATTGCCAGTAGTCTATATATCCAAAGATAATCATGGTCGTTAATCCTTAGTTTCCACTTATTCAACGTAATGGGCCAGGTCAGACGGGGTCTCGAGAACGAATAAATAACTTTGTACCTTTGAGGTATAATGGCTTTGTTGGTGGTTGCATTGTTTAATGAATTATCTTAGGTAAATATGATCAATGAATCGTATGAATATTTCGCGTGGTGACGGAGTACAAATGCTATTCAATGGCGAACAGGAAGAGTCTGTCGCGAGTGGTATATTTTGTCAATTTCTCACACATCATGAAGATCTATTGGATGACTGTGGGCTAAAGAAGAAAATTGTATAAAAATAAAAAAGTGCTTCGTTGGTCTATAAAGCATGCGAAATTATCTATACCAATAAATAAAATTGGAGTGTCTGTTTGTATTGTCAAAATAATAGGCTTTTTTCATGCTCACACGGTTATTTCCACGACACCTATGCCTAAAATAGCAATTAATAAATTTTTGTCTGTCTGTCTGTTTGTTCCGGGTAATCTTCAAAACGGCTGGACCGATTTCAAAAATTCTTTCAGCAATGGAAAGCTATAATATCAGGGCATAAACTAGGCTATATTTTATCCCGGTATTCTCACGGGAACGGGAACTACGCGGGTAAAACGTCTATAATCTATAACCGAAGCGAAGCGAGGGCGGGTTGCTAGTTAAATATAAAAATATACATAAAATTATTTTCATTTCACAAAACCATAAATAAATAATCTAGAAGACTTAATATTAGGTAATCCATTGTTGTGTTAATTTGCTGCTTTTCGCATTTTATTTTAGGCATAGGTGTCGTGCAAATAACCGTGTGAGAATGAAAAAAGCCTATTATTTTGACATTACAAACAGACACTCCAATTTTATTTATTGGTATAGACTAGCAACCTGCCCTGGCTTCGCTTCGGTTATAGGTTATAGTCGTTTTACCCGCGTAGTTTCCGTTCCCGTGGGAATACCGGGATAAAATATAGCCTAGTTTACGCCCTGATATTATAGCTTTCCATTGGTGAAAGAATTTTTGAAATCGGTCCAGCGGTTTTGAAGATTACCCGGAACAAACAGACAGACAGACAAACAAAAATTTTTTAATTGCTATTTTAGGCATAGGTGTCGTGCAAATAACCGTGTGAGCATGAAAACAGCCTATTATTTTGACATTACAAACAGACACTCCAATTTTATTTATTGGTATAGGACTAATAGTCCATTGAAATGTTACATTTTTAGGCCTTACCTTGCGTTTTTTAGAGAACGCAATTTTATTTTTTAGATATGTAGGGGGGGTCAGTGTAAAGCTAAAACCGAGTTTGTGGAATCGCCACCCTTGTCCCACGGCCGCCATCTTGAAAATAGGGGTTGAAATGGTTTTTATGATATATCTCTTAAACTGTTAATTTGATAAAAAAAATTGTTAACATTTATTGTTGAAAATTAAATTCTCTACAACTTTGGTCAAGTAACTTTTTGTCGTTGTAGCTATAAATAAAAAAGTTATAAGCGCAAATGTTCAAAAATTCGAGAAAAAGCTTATATTTTTCGATATAACTTTTTTTTTTATCATTTTACGAAAAAATGTTATCAGACCATTTTTGTAGATCGTTTTTTAAGGAACAACTTTTATAAGCAACATTTTTTCATTAAGTCAATAGCTAAGGTTTTACAGCGCTCCGAAGAGAGTACTATTTTTCAGTACTCTTAACTATACATACTACTTGTGTACTAATAATCATCAGTATTGTATTTTTTTATTTTGTTATTATAATTTTTTTAATTATTAATTTGCAATATTATTAATAATTAATTATTAACTCTTTTCCCCACCACCCACGAGGTAGAGTCTGGAGTTCATACTTTCCGAGTCTACCGTCAGGTCCAGTCGTGGCTTGGTAATAATAATGATCCTGAAGACTGGGGCTGGAAAAATATGAAAAATTATTGATGCCAGTGCAGAGCCCTAAACCTCCAGCAGCCCCTGAGCTTCTAAAATTGAGCTTTTGCAAATTCAAAGGAAACTGTGGAGCGATATGTGGATGTCGAAAAGCAGGCCTGAAATGTTCTGCAGTGTGCTCCCATTGTTCTAGTGAGACTTGCAGCAACGTAATGGGGCTCTCAGAATTAATAAATGAAAGTGACTTTGATGATGAACCGCCGACATTAACACCCCTTCATTCTCCAGTTCTCCCACTGATATTTAATTCAAAAAGCCGATCAGATGCTGAGCCGCAGCCTGGTCCATCGAAAAGACTGAGGACGGAGTAGTTCAAATTTAGAAAATCACCGTGGATTATGCCTCTTGGGGATACCACGTAAAAGAAAACGCGCCTCCAGTACTCACTTCGGAGCGCTGTATAACCTTAGCTATTGACTTAATAAAAAAATGTTGCTTACAAAAGTTGTTCCTTAAAAACGATCTACAAAAATGGTCTGATATCACTTTTTCGTAAAATGATAAAAAAAAGATTTATCGAAAAATATAAATTTATTTCTCGAATTTCTGAACATTTTCGCTTATATAAAAATAACAAAACACCAAACATTATTTTTTTAACTTATTATAATTTATTTTAAGTAATAATTATTTATATCATTAATTCATTAGATAATATTAATCTCTTTATGCTACAGCGTGAACAATATTTTTTGTTACACCGTCTTCAGCTAATACCTACAGACTTGATGGTTTACTCACTCGAGAGCATGCAACGACATAATTGTCCGTGTGAAAATCATGGTGTGCTCAAATCTAAGGCACAAACAGACATTATTTGGCTTTGGGATTTATTAATAGTCATTGTAAATGCCAATCTAATCGGAAATTGAATTGGCACATCTATGGATATAATAGGTATTCATGGTATTAATATATTTTCACCTCGAAATTTGCCATTTAAAATGGTGGCTTCGCGAAAACTGTAGAGGGAGTAAGAGAATGCTTATTGTTTGAGAGAAATAGGAGACCATCTTCGTTATCATCCCTACTCCGTGCTGTTTACTGGGTGAGAAGTGACACCGGTTGACACATGGAGGGGATAACTTACCAAGTGATAATAATTGAAGTTATCGAGCGCGATAAAAAATGATAAAATTATTAAAGTGACTATTAAAAAGCAGGGGTTGGTGATAGAAAAGTGAAAATTTAGAGTTGTATGTATTTTTTAATGCCACATAATAAAAAAATAAAAAATTCCAAAAAATTAAAAAAAAAAAATTGGTTTGGACACCCCTTATCACTTAAGGGTTTGAAAAATAGATAGTAGCCGATTCTCAGACTTACTGAATATGCATAAAAAATTTCATAAAAATCGGTCAAGCCGTTTCGGAGGAGTATGAGAACGAATATTGTGACACGAGAATTTTATATATTAGATTGATAAACTAAGCTTATAAGTATAAAGGTAATTGAAGAATTATTTCCTATTCCAATCCAATTAAATTCCAAAAGATGGTAATGCCATAGCTCTGTGCAGGGGGATCGGCGAACACGGTATTTCCTGGTGGCTATGGCTACTATTGCCTATTCTATAGGTGATCCATTAGTCGGCTTTTATGACTTCCACAAGACAACAAGGAAGTGATTTGCATTGTAAACCAATTAATACACGGGGACATAAGAAGAGTTCGTCAAATAAAGAATAAGAGAATTATTCAAGTGAAAATCAACGGTAAATAGTTCATTGCTTTGACAGTAAGGAACATATGTAATAATCTGACGGCACTTTAGACAAATTGAGGAGATAATATAAACTATTTACGAGACAGAGAGGCGTTATCTTACTAGGTCACCGATAGCGGAGTTGCAAATATAGTACGATAAAATATTTGTCAGTGATTTTAGGAAAATTGTTTTAACAGACTATATACAACATTATTTCAGATAGTAATAAGGAGTAGGCGGTCGGTGTACCTGTTCGTGGATTGTGTGAGATTCCTAAGAATTCTCTTATGTCTTCTATTCTCTGATTGCCATTTTTTGATGAGAAACTTTCTACTTCGCCTACACGATACGAAATAGGCGTCTTCATTATCCCTCTATAATATAATATTCTTGATTTACTAATATTACTACCATTTACTAATAAAGTGGCGCCGTTCACCAGACAGGGCGCTCTATCAATGTGCTGTTTCCTCAGAGCCATTGCAAGGATAGTCGCCGGCTTATGCGCTCTATATATTGTGAAAATGTGTTTTAGGGTTCGAAATACTACAATCCAGTCAACCGAATTTACGCTCGCAATTATAACGTGCTGGTTACAAATAATACTTTGGCAAACATGTTAAAATCATAGTAACTATTTGTACAATCTGGTGTTAAAAGTACGAATCTGCAAAGATACATACATATATTCACGCCCTTTTCCCATAGGGGTAGACAGAGACCACTGCCTTTCACTTGTTACGATCTGGACATAACAATTTCGCTGCCTCCACAGTCATTAATCTTCTCATGCATCTTCTTCGGTTTAGGGTACTTCTAACCAGGCCTTTCTTAAGGACGTCCCCGACGATCAATGGTGAATTAAAAAACGTTAAAAGTAGTCTGTTATATTGTGTAGATACAATGTAAATATTTTCCATATTATTAAACACTGCAAATCTATTTAGGTTTGTTTTCATAAGATAACAGCTCCTAAATAATAAGCCAGTAAAAGGTCAATGTATTGCGCATTTAAGTGTAAATTATGCCAATAAAAAGGGATTAGAATATTTCATTCCAAAACATTTTCTCTTTAGTATTATAAAGTTCTCTCTAAAATAATAAATGAGTAAATACAGAACTAGTAAAGACGACAACAGGCTATCATGGTTATCTTCTTGGATTGCAGAGCGAGATGTGGTCCGAACACAAACCGCTTAGGAAAGTAAGGGAAATTCTTCTAAACGAATTGGAATACAAACTTCAATGAAGCATTTTTTAAGAGAAGGAAAGCTCGAAATGAAACCCTATACCAACCCGTCTGTCCAGCGCAGTATAGGTAGGTAGGTTAATATCCCTCCTATTATGAAGGAGGCTCGAGCCCAGCACTGAGACATATATAAGCCGAAATGAAGCATTTTATTGAGACCACTAATGATCGGTGGCTTGCCTACATGGCGGAAAAGAGATACGTGTAGGGCAAGCTATGGGGTCGCGCGCCGTTCCTTTCGTCTCCGGAGGGGCTCTGATCATACCAAGGACTGTCCTTTAAAAAAAGGCCTTTTTGAGTCGGTGTGGTCCGGTTTCACCTCCACCAATTGTCTGAAGCAACGGAAAGGATGGCATGGACCTTGTTATCGACTACTTATCTCACACATAAGGTGAGAGGAATATTATCTCGCATCGGTCCGACAAACGGATAGATGTAGTGTTTATTTAAAGATTGGTTCCTTTTATGCCAATAACGACAATAAAGGGTTGGTGATTCATATTCTTATTCCATCATCAGCACACGAAATAAATAGCATCAATTTTAAATTTAAGTAAAACGTAATGGGTAATCAGCCCACTATGATTTAATGTGTTTTTATATACATTTAAATTGGTATCAAATAATTGTAAGCCCTTCACAAATAAAATCGATACATAATAGTATCACTTATTCGAATCCTTGGCCCAAAATATTAAAATAAATGTGATGTAAACGGTAGTCAACGTATTACACATATGGCATATCACGATTTGAACATATATCGATTGTAATCGATCCGCAATTTATATAATCGATAAAAAAGTGTGAACGTAATCGAAAATCTGTGAATTGCATTAAAATAATGATAAGTAAATATATATAGTGATAAGTAACTATCGTATAGTGGTATTTTACCTTTAATGGAATTACACCGAAACGGTGCAAATGGCTGATAATTATACAATTTATGACATTGTTCCACCCGCTGCGTACCCAGTCTTTAAAATATTCAAGCCCAGCTCTTTATTGAATTTCTTAGTCTTAATATATTCTTAACTCTAATTATACGTATAAAATAAAACTATTTTTGTTGTATTTGAGTTGGATTTTTAATTTACAAAGTTTAATTTTTACTAGCCATTTTGAATACTTTTTAGCTTAATTAATGAGTACAAACGCGTTAAAATCCGTAAAAGTAGCTTTGTTTCATATTAAAATATTATGATGATTTAATGTCGTAAACGACTATTAATATGTCCATGTAGCAAGTATTAGTAGTATTATTGACCATGATATTTTGAATCCTATGTTCAGAATAGGTTAGTTCAATCAACAACAACTGATTTCATATACGTCCCATCGAAGGCCCCGAGCCTTCTCTACAATAGGAGACAAAACAAGCTACTATACCACACTGGTCAGACGGGTCAATATAGGGTGTTACTTTGATTTTTCCTTATCTTGTATAGATGTTATATGGATATTATATCCCTTACTCGTCTTTTAACCATGAGTAAGATGGGAAGTGGTGAATTGTATTCTTACTCAGTTACCATACGGAATGATGTCTTACTTTATATTACTTACCTTTTACCATATGATAAGGAATCATAGGTCATACAAATAATTGAAGAAAACATGCAATTGTCAATATGAACTATACCGACATTCGCAAAGAAGATAATATATGAATAGCCTAACAGCAATCTTTTTAATTATATAGTATAGAATACTGTTACTGTTCATTATTCTATACTTCACATGTGATTGGACAAGCCATCCTTAATGATTCAATTTCCAAGGCACGAATTAGTACAGTGAAAAAATAAATGAAAAAATAATCCATTAGTGGCACCTAATCTATACATAACTTAAAATCCTAAAAATGTTAGCATGTCGGTAATGGATTTTGAAACCATCTAACCTGTGCCCCAAAACATTTCATTAGCAAGGCAAATAATGCGAAGATAGTTTTAGACCACTAATACTAATATTTGCCCGGTAGGTGGCGTTGCAGATGGTTTCAAGGAATACTATATTTTTAAACAACAGCGTTTGTTGAGTCCTTCATCTTATTATAATCTCAGTCCAGATACATCCCACTGCTTGGCTCAACTCTTCCACTGTGGGAGGGAATTTGATCTACTATACCTCGCTAGTCGGACGTGTTGGTATAGGGTTTTATTTCGAGTTTTATTTCTCTTGTTATGCTAATCCTTCATTTAAATTTAATATTTCAGTATTTACGAATGTTGCAGTGTAGATGGTCGTTAGTGCAGGAGTGGTACTTGCAATCTTCGATCTTATGTTCACCGGTGCACCGTAACGTTTGCGAGCTTCCGACTTTTAAGTATTCATCATCATTCAGCCTATCGTCATCCACTGCCGGACGTAGGCCTCCTTCATGTTTCACCACAAAGGGTCTTGTACGCCTGCCTCCAAAGACCCAGCAACTTTAACCAGATCGTCGTCGGTCCACCCATCTTACACTGCGTGGATTCTATCATAAAGAAGATATTGTCAGAGCACGAGGGCTAGTATTACTTCCAGTAATCGATAAATGCCACGAATGTCAAGAAATCCGTACCAGTGGCCGGTCTTATGGCGGTGGGAAGGGAACATTGTGGCTTATAGGGCCGCAGGCCGCTCTTCTGTTACTCCAAAGGGCTTGTATCCAGACATAGCCTGTCTCCAAAAAAGGGTAATCGATAGAAGAATTAAGATCCAAAGGATGCTAAGCTCTATAGCAGTTTCTCTAAACCTAGTCATAGAAATGTGCAGTTTCCAATTTTTATTTTAATAGTTACTTCTATACCTGTTACGAGGAACATGTCTTGAGCTCCTAAAGTGCCGGATTATTCAAATTGGGATCAGGGCAGACGATTAATAGTTCGTTTTAATCATCATACAGAAAATTAATCTGGGCCATTAATCTATTAGAAAACCGCGATTTTGCCGTCAGAAATTAATTAATTTTCCGGCGTAATTCTTGTCGGACATATACTGATATTACTAATTAAATTTGATATTTATTAATAATTTATGCGGCACATATACATGTATGCGTCAACCAAGATTATAATAGCCCTAACACATAATTTATAAGTACAAAACTGGTATATTTATAGTTTCAACTTTTAAGCGAAATACGTGACTAATATAATTTAATAAAAAGCATGTTCAAAAATTAATACTTCAAATTATATATCATTCTAGAGAGTTGATTAATAATATTAAGGAATAATATTAATTTCTATTACGACAAACAAATACAGTAAAGAGACAACTGCAATAAGTTTTCTCAAAGGTGAAAATTTAGCCTCGCGAGGTTAACGACTTGGCAACATTTTCAAATGTCGATAGGAGATGACATCTGAAAAACTATTCTACCGGAAGTGTGATCACAGAAAAAGACTTGATAACGGTGACCCGCCTACATGGTGATAAAGTTTTGTAGGGCAGCTTATTGGGTGTCACTCATGTGGACCTTACATAGCTTGTCCCCAAAGAGTTGAATTTTTAAAAACCTCAAGTTTTTGATTTTATGCTCATTGAACAAAACCGTTTTAATAATGTGCCTATGAAGACTATTTTTATCAATTCCTTTAGTCCTTTTTATCTCTCGTAGGTTTCAGAAAGAAATTACCATATTATTTTCGATAATATTTAATATGGAACCCTAGTAGTTTCAACACATATATGAACAAATTGTTATATTTTATTATTCATATGATTCTTCATTTAGGTCGGAATCTACACTGCCTGCATACTATAAATTATGACGTATACTAGTTAGTAAGTACACGTGCGAAACCACACAGGTCTTACAGACTCAAGTTGCAAATATTGTAAAATAGAGTTATGCCCTACCACGATAACACATTATGATTTACATATCGATATCGAACTAGTAACAGCGATCAAAGTATTCACGATACAATTCCCTTATAGTTATTTTGACTCTGCTATTACCCACCCCAATCTGATGATGATGTGGTGGAAGGGTGGCAGACTATATCGCCTCAACAATTACCGCGATGCGCCGTAAGAGGTGAAATCTCGACGAGCCCGACGTCTGCATAATTAATGTTCGCTGAGGTAAGAGTACACAGTGCGCGAAGCTATATAAAGTAATTTAATTTAATTATCTTCGCCGACTGCGAAACTGCGGCTGGTAACTTGCCGCCTAATAGTCAATTAAGTGTGTAGGTACTTACTGCCAATTTACCAGCAGCGCCCGAAGGCGAAGTTCATACTTTACTGAGAGTAACTTTAGTACTCGTTGCTTAAATTCGTTGATGTTGAATACGACGAAATATTTAAGTGAAATTTGCAACTACCACCGACAGAAAAAATGTAATACACAACCTACCAAACTAAACTAAACTAAGAAAATTAAGAGCGTCATGGGGCTGTTAGTTCTGTGTGGATAATCCAAAATAAGTAATCAATTTCAATCGCTTTTCTTTAGTACGTCTATTTATTTAAGCAAATAAAGCAGCTGTCAAAGAAACATACCCACCACTATTTTAAAATAATTACAGAAAAGATGACGAAGTTGCAAGCAAACTTTTTGCTAAGTATAATTTACATTGGTGTTATGAAAAAGAGTTTAGTTTCGAACGTGCCGAGCTTAGAAAATGAGAGTTGAGTTACAAATTATCTTGTATTCAATTGTTTAACGAGAAAGATTGTAGGATATAGCAAGTTGATATGCATAGTGCTGGGGCAAATCAAAGCAGAGCAATGACCATAAATGTTACCCAATCTTATATCATTTAGTTACAAGGAAAGCCCGTGGATGAATATGCAGCATCTTATGTTGCAATAATCATAACAACTGTCGAGATAACAAATTCGTATGTAATTGTAATTGATGTATTATGGACATTATTAATATTTACTAATTTACTAAACAATAGTAAGTTAATGTAGAATTAGTTGGTGAATGGTTTTTCAAAATAATATCAATAAACATGTTAGCAATCCACGCATTCGAAGTTGGTAATACCTACTCACTAATAAAGCGCTTATTACACTACACGTTATTCAGGGCCCTGAATCACTAGGGGTGCTGTACAACAGCTAAATAGTGGAACTTGTTTCACCTTTAGCGAAATAACAGTTTCAGAAAACTGTTCAAAAATGAACAGCCTGTTGTGCCGTAATACGAGAAAAAAGGGGGAATATTTACAATTAAGACCAAGGCTTTCTAATATGCAGATACTTAGTGTTCTGGACCAATCATATCTAAGAAATTACTTAAGAATAAGTGGTATTGAATTTGAAGAGCTATTAACTTTAGTAACTCCTTTTATACAAAAACAGGACACAATTTTAAGACAAAGAATAAGCCCTAGAGAAAGATTGATTGTCACATTGAGATTTTTAGCCATGTATTAGAAATGAATGGTTGATAATTTTTATGATTAAAATATATCGTTTTCATTTTAGGAACAAACACTGAAACCACTTCTAAACATTATTCCTAAATAATGGTTATTTCCCCTTTTTTCTCGTATTATAGCACAACAGGCTGTTATTTTGGAACAGTTTTCTGAAACTGTTATTTCGCTAAAGGTGACGCAGGTTCCACTATTTAGCTGTTGTATGTACATAGTGTTGCCCAAAAAAGTCTTGGTCTTGCGGTCTTGGTCTTGGTCTTGCGAGAAATGCGAGACCGAGACCAAGACCAAGACCGCTTAATTTTTGCAAGACCAAGACTGGCCCTGCAAGACTTGAGCAAGACCAAGACTGGGCCTGCAAGAGTCTCGCGGTCTTGCATTTAATTCAAATCACCATTTCAGTTTATATACGGTTGAGCTCGTGTCTTCTACATAACAGGAGGAGAATCGGCCGTGTTGTTACAGGTCATACATGTCAAGTTTTCCTTCTCTTGCACCGATGTTATATATTATAGCCCTTAGTCGTGGGTTCGCAGTCACGGGTAAAATAGGGGGTGATGAATTATATTCTTACTCCGTCACTACACGGCAAGTCAAATCAGTCTTGAGATATCCATCTATTGGCCAATCGATTCCCAATGTTGGTGTTGGCTTTTCAGAATTACTCTTCGGAAAGGCTTAAGGACAAAAATACCGTAATCACGAGAGTGCTCTTGCCCATTATACATATTTATATATCCGTTTATTCATTAGCCCAACGACGTTCACTGTTGGACATAGAAATATGCCTACAATTAATCTATATAAATGTCCAAGTAGGGACAGAGTACGATCACCATCAGGCAGTACATGAAGCGTTGCTCCCAGCGCTATTTTGCCTCTGCCACGACTCACCCCAATCCACTAGTGGTTGGGGCGGTAAACTACGTCCCCTCAAAAATATCCGCGGTCCGACGTCCTCGTCATCTTCTTGAAGAAGAAGATGACGCTATTATGATCGCCCAAGAAAGGACCTACACAGCTCGCGCAGCGATAACAGATAAAACTCCGCGGTATCGGCCTCGCCGTCGAGGTCGAAAACCGCGCCGCGTAAAAGTCATTAACCTAAACTTAGCCACGCCCACTTTGCTCTCAGCGACGCCCCGAGCCGAGGTCCGTTCCCCACAGGGGGGAGCCCTCGGGCGATGTTCGCTTAACTTACTTACCGGGTTGAGAGCCATCAGCGCTCACCCATTGACCGGGTTAAGCTGTCAAGGTCATCTGCGACCAACAGCTACACACACACAAAAAAAAAGACAGAGTACGAATATAATTCACCACTCTCTTACCCGTGGATGTCGTATCAAATCGGATCGGGCAATGGTGTTAGGAACCCATGAAAAAAAATTGAAATAAAAATATCGATTTTTTCGTGTAAATTGATTAAAATGTATAAACGAATGACACTTAATCTACAACATATTCGTATTTTGTTAAATGTTCATTAGAATTTGAATAAATCAATGATTACGTTTGCATAAGCAAGACAAACTTCGCTTTTAACATAAATCAGCTGATCGGCCGATGACCGTTGATGAGTCGCCTTTGTACCTACGTAACCATTGAAAGGTTCACGCAAATCTAATACCTATTTATACTGTCGAAATTTTATATGCTTACATATATCCTGTCTGTACATACCTACATAATGCATAAAATTTAAGGCATAAACTCTTAGACACACATTTTTGTAATCACTATAACTTTTACGTTGTATTGTTTTTGTGTAATATACATTCTAATTATGATCTATGACTGTTGAACTACAACATACATGAACAGTTGTCCCATAACCTGATACACCCTGTGTATATAACATATGTGCAAGAGAAGTGAAACTAGAAAGAAAACCCTGTACCAACATGTCTGACCAGCGTGGTATAGTAGATAAATTTTCCTCTTACTGGAAGGAAGCTTAAGCCCAGCAGTGGCACTTTTATGAGCTGTGACGATGACGACGAATATCATATATTTTACAAGTATTAAAACCATAAAATTTTAAATCAGTTTTATATGTTCTTGAATAAATAGTATATATTAAGAGCTACATGGATCCAGCGGCCAAAGTATTTATATAGGCAATAGAGCAACAGGTTTTTTCAAGTATCCAGAGTATCAGTAACTAAACTGGAAATACAATAGATACATACCACTTAACTTGAAGGGGAATATAAACAATCGCATTAATTGTAAAATATTGCATTGATTATAAAATGACATAAAATTTATTGTATCAACTGCCTCGTGTGGTGACGTCTTAAGAAAATAGGGTCGAAAGTCCTGTCATAAAGAGTAGTAACGCTGTCTAATGGAACACCAGGGGAATAGAAGAGTAATTTTCTCCAGTGGTAAGTATTGTATTCAATAGTGAACTATAGGCTAGCAGATGGATAGATAGGATAGGATATTTGATTAATTTAGTTGGATTTTTCATTGCCATGATAAATTACTGTTACGTTATTCTAACTGCAAAACTTTGCGAGACTTGCTGCAATACCAAAACTCGGGTGCGCAAGACCAAGACCAAGACTCGGGTGCGCAAGACCAAGACCAAGACGAGACCAGGTGTGATGTTGCAAGACCAAGACCAAGACCAGTCCAAGTCTCGTCTTGGTCTTGCATTTGGGCAACACTAGTTGTACAGCACCCCTAGTGATTCAGGGCCCTGAATAACGTGTAGTGTAATAAGCGCTTAAGTTGAAATTAATATTGAGTAGGCAATGACCTTACAGTAGTCATATCACATTCAAACACGTTCAGTTGTCACTTAAAATATTTTTTACATGCTGCTACCACATTCACTACTCGATGCTATTAAGATAATGGTCTTTTATGATAAAATTATGTTGTACCGAGAGATTATTAATAGTATTTTTCAATGCCTACATAGACCTTCAAATTTTGACTATTCTATAATGAACAATATTTATTCTAGTCTTCATTTATTACTTCTACATACTTCTTCTTCTTCTTAACATCTTGCAAAAGGAGGAAATAAGTCTATACCACGTTGATCAAACATTTTTGCAGATGGTTTTAATTGGAGATCTCTTTTTCTAGCAATGAAATTCGCAAAAAAGAAAAAGCAAGGGAAATTTTGTATTCACAGTTCATCTCAAAGCAAACTGAGATACGAACATTTTTCGTCATACTTCTATCCGCTGTAACTGAAGTTTAACACGCTCAATTCTGTAAGTTACTGTATTGCAATAGCCAAAACTTTTTAATGATAAGAAAACGAGCCAGAAATTTTACTGCCCAAGGGATAGTCAATGTTGTTACAATAGCCACATTTTTCGCCACTGAATCTCAAATAATAGAATACAAGCTATTTAATTTCAGTGTCAAAATTTGGTTAACATATAAAGATCACCATATATTTCAGGCAAAGAATGATAAAGAAATATATCCATTCAATTCCATTATGATTCGGACTTATCCGCTTCATTTATACCTATTGTATTTTTATGCATGTTAGTTAAGTGAGTTTTAATCTGGTCTATCATCTATCTATCCACTCACCAAGCCTTTGACGTCCATTATCGGCCTTAGACCTCTCTAATGGAGGATAAGGCCATAAAGATCACGCTCAGCCCCGCTGCCAACAAACCGCGGCTGTAAGCAATTGGAGCAGAAATGTGCTGCTGCTTAAGTCAGTTTTTATTATTCCCAAGAGAAAATCAATCAGCACGTTCCCAATTCAAATCAAAAACATCTGACGCATCACTTGTAACCCCTCCATTCCATCGCTTGTAAGCCGTAATAATATATCAATTCACAGTTTTAACCATGTAAACGTTTAAAAGAAATTCAATAATTTCCGTCGAAAGTATCAATTTCCAACAACAAAATCAATTACTGTCACATTTATAAAGATTTTGAACGCCAACTATATGCATAAACATGTATATTGTATACTGTCCGTAGTTTTATCGTGACTGTTATGACTTTTTAATGCTCATCATAGACTTATTATAATATAAACAATATGATTAAAATGGCTCTTGTGGTGCAACGTAAGGCAGACAAGCATGACACAACTGCAATTCATCGGCAGTAAATAAATGTGGCACGTTCATTCTAAGGACGTCATCATCATTCTGCTCTCATTTCAATTACTTCCAGTCGATGCAAAGTCTTCTTCTTCCATACAATCCTATCAAACGTCAACTCTGTGATCACTCCCTGCTAGATTAAGGATTTATGGGTAAGAATAGACCAAGGAAACGATTTCTTTGGTCTACCCGTATCTGAAAGCCTTAGCCTAGACAGGCGGATAAGTGTCGTTATTGTCGAGGTTTCCTTCTCTTGAATGATAATAAAACATATTCTTACTCCACTATACGGTAAGATAAGAACTTACATATAAAAAGTAGCATACTATATTCAACATATATAGATGAATGGTCTGTAAAATTACGTCTGCTACAAAAGGTCACCAGGCGTTGTCGGTCAGTGGGTGTGCGCTTCTTGCCATTTCTCTCCTTATACAGTGAGGTGACGGCAGTAACAACGGTCACACCCATAATCTACACATGAGTAATATGTGAAATTGTAAACAGATACTTTGTTAGCGATTATTGGATATCATTTTTAAGAGCTAAGGAATAAATTGAGCTAGGGAAATTTTTTTATGTCGCGGGCATTTTACAATATACACCTATCTATATGTGGAACTTACAATGAATTGAACTGCGTGGGAATGGAACTCAAGACACTCGGACCGGGAGGTCGATACTACACCATTCGCGCAGTAATAATTTACTATTCTTAATGCATACCCGCATGGTGGGGAGTTAAAAATTTAATATGTTGCCATCCCTTGCCATGAGGGTTGCAAAAAACATGATCAAAACTAACCTGTCTGCCATGCGTGGCGATTATGTTATTATTATTACATAATATAGAGGTCTCTTCAGCAGTTGACGTCGATGATCGGATAGACTGCATAATGCTATTTAATGATTTCTTCTTCGGTTCCTATACGTCTTACTATTTAATAAGTGTCTGCTCTATAACGGAAGAGGACATCAAATTGTCAGCCTATCTATTGTATGTTAGTCGATTAACATACTAGC
Source organism: Lymantria dispar (assembly GCA_032191425.1). Classification (NCBI taxonomy): domain Eukaryota; kingdom Metazoa; phylum Arthropoda; class Insecta; order Lepidoptera; family Erebidae; genus Lymantria; species Lymantria dispar. The sequence continues at coordinate 31,889,728 of CM063444.1, forward strand.
TATTACTAAATATCTCCCCTTACCTAACTCAAAATATTCGTACGTAATCATAAAACATATTCATAAATTAAATGAAAGATATGCAATTTCATATGCAATAAATTAAATCAGTGTGTGTTATCTAGTTCTGTGAATTGCATTCTCTGATCTTTGGATTAAATGCTAAATTTGTACTGAACAGACACAAAGAAGAATACAACGCAAAGCAAAATACATGCAGCAAAAAAAATATTTGTCTTTATAACGTATTTAATTTCGAATTAAAACAAAAAAAAATAGAATACACTTTATTTTAATATCATACAACTATAAAACGATGTAAAGGCGATAATTATGAAAGTTAACAGCAGAGGCTATAAGAATAACATCCAAGTTTCGCGCTAGTTGATGGTAGAAATAAATATAATATAGTAGTAATAAACCAGGGTCGATAATTTCTGAAACAAAAAAAAGTAGTAGGAAGAAACCCGTTGGAAAAGGAAGAGAATATAACAAAAATGAAAGGATAAATAATTTACGGGCGATCTGAGGTCGGGAAGTGGAAGGGGGTGAGTCTTTAAGGATATAAAACGATTTATCTCGATTTCCGGCGAAACTACAAGTCCTATGGAAAAAAATTAAATGAGAAAGTTGTAGGTAATAAAGAGATCTACAACTTTTATATTTATACTTTTTTCACATAACCTCAAAAATTATGTGAAAAATTCAAATAATCAAGATTTTCGTTTTTTATTTTTTCCATCCATCCATCCATCAGCCTACAGTCGTCCACTGCTGGACATAGGCCTCCCCACGAGAAAGCCACTCGAAACGGTCCGGCGCCACTTTTTATTTTTATCTTACAAAAAAAAATCACGAAGTTTGGTGAAGACTTACCTTTTTATGTCCCAAACAAATGTTCTCAGAAAATGCTTTTATAGCTGCTACGAAATAACAGAAAGTAAGGCCCAACAACATGTCATGTAACATGTCATTAGTCCGCCTAGTGGCGAGGTGTCCTACGCTACTCAACCTTTCTTACCCTACGGTTATCGGTTCGGGGAGTGATGTGGTCTGCCCATTGCGGCATCAACTTGCTAATACATCGGGCAAATTTTAACCAATACCTATTATAAAGGTGAAAGTATTTTTGTTTTTTACGCATTCACTACCTGGATGGCTGACCTTGTAGGTCACGTAGTAAATCAGTCTGGACGTACAATATATCTGTATCTTCCATTTTAATTGTCCAAATTAGTTTTATAAATAGCATAGGTATGTAAATATTTAACCGAAAAATATAAAACATTATTCACAAAAACATCCTTCTATCCTTATTCCTACATATATGTGGACAATGCCTACAACATATCATATGGTAGAACAGTTGAAAAGGTAAAATATTTGCCACGGGATTTGTTTAAGACTTAAGTCATAAATTCCGTGCGGTGACAGAATAAGAATACAATTCACCACTATACGCATATAACATCTATACAAAAGAACAAACTTGAAACAAAACCCTATACCAACCTGTCTGACCAGCATGGTATAGTAAGGTCAATTTCCCTCTTATTGTGGAGGAAGCGCGAGCCCAGCAGTGGGACGCGTATGACGTATCAGCCAATATGATGAAGTCATAAATAGTAAAAATAAACGTAGAATGTGAGATAACTGTTTATTTGAAAAGTTTTTACAAATACAATTGTAACTCGCTTGCCAGATATTAAGACACAAAACAGAAGCATGCTTACGTAAGAAATGCTTATACAAATATTTACAATAATAAATCACGCGATAACTAAAATTTGTTTGACTATGTAGTTATTGTATTAACACTATATTAACACTAAACGTTCAATATCAAATACAAATAGAGATAAATCGAATTCTATTCACAATTTGTAGTTGTTCTTGAAGCGAACAATTAATCCTAAAAATAACTTTTTAGGATTAATTGTCCATCTAAGGTACTCTACATTTGACCTTATTACGTTTTTAAATGCATAGAAATATTCATTGTAGTTTCCGTGTGGTGACAAAGTAAGAATACAATTCACCATCCCTCTTTCTTGCCTGTGGATGTCGTAAAAGACGATTAAGAAATATAATATACAAATAACTTCGATGCAAGATAAAGAAAACTTGAAATAAAACCCTATATCAGCACGTCTGACCAGCGTAGTATAGTAGGTCCATTTACCTCGTATCTTTATAAATACATATATTTCTTGTGTAAGTGTATATGTCACTGAATACCTCCTAAAAGGCTGGACAGATGTTAATGAAATTTTTGTGTGTGTTCAACGGGATTCGAGAATGGTTTAGATTCACAGTTGGACACAGTAGATGGCGCTTTATTTGAACAGAACAACGTCTGTTGGGTCAGCTAGTTATATATTATATTAAGATAGGGATGGTGAATCGTATTCTTATTTCGTCACCGCGCTTTATGGATCACTATTGTACATTTAAGCGTAAGTAAATACATATTTATTTATATATTTCATTAGGCACTTTAAAGATTAAAAATTTATAGTTATCGTCATAGTATATCAAGAATATTTATATCAAACTATTAGAAACTTGATAGTAACAGCGATGACACGTTCATTCACAAGCATAACTGATGACCACAGACGTGTAGTTACAATATGTCTGTACTGATGACTAACGACACATCACACATCACAAGTGTCTCATTACGCTGCATTAACAAATGCATGTAACTTGACTCTTAACGTATTGTACAACAACGTTCGAGCGAAAGGAATAAAAACATATTAAATATTCGATCATGCGTTGAACTGTCAACAATGTGGACCACCCCGTAAGGACATCGAACTTTAGGTCTGCCTGATCAAATAAACTACACCCGCTGTGTTCGATTTACTTGCCATTCGTAATACTTAGGGCTGGTATACGTTTTATTCTTAAAAACAGGGCACTGTAGCTTTACAAGGTAAGGACGAATTTTTCAATGGAATGACGGCAAGACATGGTTTATAACCCGCGGTGCGCTCTTTAAAAAATAAAGATATGTATAGAAACTCGAAGACGCTCTTCCGTCTACTTACGGAAGACAAAATTCCGAGTGTTAAATTTGGTAACCGCAATGGGATAGATTATATTCTCTGTATGTATTTTATATAAATAATATCACATTTTTAGGCGAATGATCATTACAATAATAGAAATAGAACTACAATGTCATCGAGCTGATACTGTCAACCCTAGTACTAGTAAGACTGAGGCAATAGTGGCCGCAATGAAAGCAATGTACAAGCTATAAGAAACAGAAAACAAAACCGGCATCCGTGAATAAAAACGTTTCGCCATTTTACAATACTATAAAAGTCCACATCAAAGTGCTGAACAACGATAACATTCTGAGCTTGGCTTTTGTTTATGCTAAACAATGTTTTCACTATCTAACTCAAGGTTTTCATTGGAGTCACAGTTCCGTCTCCATTCAATTATTTTCAATGAATTGTGTTTAATAAAAAATATAATTAGTAGCTGTTTACGTGTTATGGTAAGTTCCCAATAATATAAAAATACTTTACTTGAATTCAATTCAATTTTCGACATCCAGGACATACTCGTACATGTCCCATTACTGGCCTTAGCCTGCATCAAAACAGAAGAGATTCGTCTTTTAAGAGACCCATTGGCAAGATAGCGTGTGTTAAAATGTATGTACGTCACCAAACGGAAATTTAATTTTCATAAAGCATTAAATAATTTAATTATTTTCTTAGTTACGTTTTTTTATTTAAGGGTCAGACCACATTTATGCTTTTATTTTATAACAACGCCGTACAAATCGCCTTGTCATTGACCTGATGCTCATGCACTGTACCCTGTTGAAATAATTTTAAATTTTCTAATAATATAGATAATATAATTAATGCATTGTATCGTAATATTTCGATTATTTCTGTAAGGAAAGACCGTAATTTCGTAGCATAATTCTGAGAACATTGCGAATTGAAAAACATTCTCAAGTAAATTGATGCCGCTAATTCCTTAGAACAAAGTGGCGTGTTGTTGCCTTACTTAGTAATCTCACGTTTGAATTACTACATACAAGAGATACAAGTCAATTAGCAGCACTAATTTAATTGAATCGCTTCTGCAAGATGGCCAACTGGAACAATATGTGAACAAAATGAGCCAGTATCAAAATACTGGTTACTATTGGTTATGAAAAGTAGGTTTCGATTGCTTATCAGATTCTGATGCCGTTGCATGAGACTGTTTGTGATCTTATTATTTGTTATAACACTATAGAAATGGTAGCATCGATGATATAATCGCAGTGCGATAATGTTGTTAAAACTATAGTCAAAAACCTAGAATCATAGTCACTTGGCAAAGGTTTTTATTTTAGGAAAAAATATGCAAATAGCTATGCTTAAATGACTTTCGGCAATTTATCTGTAAATAAAATTCTGTACAAAACTGAAATAAACAAACATTTTTTTTATAAAAAAGCTAAATTATTACTTAATTTAAATATTCTACAATGTCGTAGTGATTGCTTAGACTACTGCCACCCCAATTACTGCGTCCGTGTGTATTAAAATGCACACACGTGTATTAAAATCGACAGACGTGGAAAAGTACCCAAAGAGGTTTCACGTGAAGCGGACAGACGATGGTAAAAGCACTTTAGAATCCTACCAGCATGTTCTTGCTCCACGTGACTTAGAAGAAGCTGATATACTGCTTCCAGCCAATATAAAATAGACGGGGTAAGGAGCTCATGCCTAAGATGTATAATATAAAGGGGTCAAAATCTATGACGAAATTAATATTTATTTCGTTTCGTCTCAGCTCATATAAGTCCTACTGCTGTTCTCGAGTCACCTCCATAATAGGAGAGAAATTGACCTACTATTATCACACTGGTTAGATATGGTAGTATAAATTTAATGTCATGTTTTCCTTATCTTACATAGATATTATAAAGATGGGCAAAGGCACTCTTCTGAGCAATTCATAATGTCAACAGGGTTCGTCAACCTACCCACCAACACCAAGTGGGACGATTATGGCATTATCCCCGCCGTGCTACACCAGAATGGAGCTTATAGAAGTAAATTGAATTTAAACATTATTTATTATCAATAGATTACTCCTTTACCACCACGTCTGACCAGCGTGTTATAGGAGGTCAATTTTCCTCCTTTGTGCAGGAGGCCCGAGCCCAACAGTGGGACGCATGAGCTAGGACGAATAGGTTACCGTTGTTTGAAGAAACAACAAAGTTTCACCTCCTGCGTTATAAATACTTAACAAATCGTTATTTAATTATAAGCCCCAAAAGCGTGTTAAAACCTTGTTATAACCACGAACCTTGAAATCGATCCGACCACATAAGAGTCACACTAGCCTACTTTTATACATATATTATTTTCCCTTCTAATGTTGAATGATCAGCTTTATTACAGAGTATTAACAACTGATATGCCTTGCAGTTTGACTATAAATGAAGAGTTGACCGCCTCAGCTGCCTTAGTCCAGATATATTCTTAATGAGACACATGTCAACACTGTGTAGATCGACATTTCGAAAGCGTACATAATCTTTTAATTTTAGCATATTAATTAATCTTATATGGAGAGAGATATGGCCAGTACTCGTTTCTTCGGTTGAATGGGGCTTATTGTATATGAAATGATCGTTAAGAATATGTTACTAGTTCTAAATTATTTCAACCTCTTTTAGACATGAATTTTAAATGAGTCTAAAATTCAACAGGCTGACTTGTAGATAGAAGGCAGGACGCGCAATGTCAGTGATCCACTCAAAAGGCGAAAAATGCGGTGGCTTGTGGAATACCACACTGTTTTAACTAACGTGAGACCATAGACCGCCAATTGTTGGTTATAAGACAAACGATATTCTAATATTGTCATTTCCATGTCCCACCAATTTCTGCTACTAATACACTAACCTATTTAAAGGCTATACTGGTAACTAAAGTTACAGAATTCTGTAAGCAAATATTCTCGCTTCCTATTCCGTGAGACTTAAAAATCATACATTCAATTATAGATAGTATAACTTTGGCGTATAAAAGCGTTATATTTAAATCAAATTCCAAATTTATGAAGTATACATCCCACGGGCACGTACATATTTTTTATATATAACATTAAAATAATCGAATAAAATGCCATTTATCGGAATACGAACACCACTGAGGATCCAGTAAGAAACTCGTCAGGTTTATCTATTTCTTTATTCTTTTTTATCGCAAAAGGTATGCGATATATATATATATATATATATATATATATATAAAGCAAAAGGTTATGGCCGGACTAGATCATGCAAGCAAAATAGAAGGCAACCGTTAAAATATTCTTCAATTTATACACCCCTTATGAGATGGAAATAGATTAACCTCATCGATAAAGTGATTATAGATCGTTTTTATTTGTAGTTGCAAAACGTGAGGTTTGAACATATTTGGTAGGCATTTCTTCATCAAACGACTGTATACGACTGTACCTATCTGTAAATACGTATAGGTTTATTGGAAACCACCATTAGCGATAGCATGCTAGAGAATGAACATTTTTTTACAATATTAAAACTTCATTTTAAGCAACGTAAATTAATTCTTATTTATCTCACGCACTAGTTTCGACTATCTGAAAAGATGTTAGGGATAAATTATATCATCATTAGAGATGTACTGTGGTGTCATCGAACTCTGTAAAAAGCCGTAGTGGGCTTACAATAGACGATATCTGATTTATTGAGATACAAGTTTAAATCTCATAGAATTCTGTCTACAGAAGGCCAGTTCACATCTATTGCTTTGAAGAATAGTACAACGTATTATTCATTTATAAGATTCATTGATAATAATTATGATAGCACCACTGCAGACAGTTAATAAAATCATATTTCAATGATTTAGCAGAATATATTATTAACAATTACAGGGAAATTATCTTTTGTAATTATTATAATCGTCCGTGTGGTGACGGAGTAAGAATTCACCACTCCCTTGCCCGTGGATGTCGTGAAAGACGACTGAGGCATATAATATGTATATGATGATAGACATCATAGACAAGAGATGGAAGACCAGCGTAATATAGTCATTACCGCTCTTATTATGGAGAAGGTGCAAGCCCAGCTGTGGGTACCTGTACACGGTCGCTAGGAGGGAGAGTACACCGTCCTGCCACCACTGCGATTGCGACGAGGACACGGCGTAGCATATGCTCGAGGTCTGTGCCGCTTGGGCGGAGCAGCGTCGTGAACTCGTCGCAATCATCGGTGCCGACCTGACGCTGCCGAACATCGCTAGGGAGATGCTCGGCAGCATCAGGAACTGGGACGCGGTCGCAGTCTTCTGCGAGGCAATGATCGCGCAGAAGGAGGCGGCGGGTCACGCGCGCTAGGAGCACAGCCTCGACGAAGCGACCCGCCGCCATCGAATGCGGCGACGCAGGCGCGACTACCTGCGTGCCATGCCGCCCTAGTCGAGGCCGCGGGTGACGTGACCGGGGATTAGTCCGTCACCCGCCGAGAGGCCGACCGCGTGAGGAAAGACCGAGGGGGCACGGGGGACGGGACCCCAAATAGGGGGTATTCCGTCGGGCCGACCACTGATGACAAGTAACCCTGCTCCGGTGGTCGGCCCAACGACGAAGGTGACGTGGTGTTCGGTTGAGTTGCGAGTGTGCGTACCTACTTACGCCCCTCTGTCGCCCCGGACGGAGTGGTGCGAGGAGCGCGCCGACCGCAGCCCACCCAAAAAAAAAGCCCTGCTGTGGGTCGTATATAAGGGGATGAGTTATTATAAACTTAATTATTACTTAGTTATTATAAGCTTCATTACGATAATAATTATTCTGCTCTTATCCCAATTTTAAAATGCATGCAGATCTATAACAATACCGTTATATATGATGCAGCATCGCGGTCATAACACCTCTGTGAACTTGGCAGCCGACTTTTAGAAAAAAATTTTTTGTTATTCTCATAGGATTCCACATCGTTTGTACCCGTATGTACCACTTTGATTTTCGTTTGTACCTCAAACCAAAAAAAGTTACAGCGTTTTCAAAATTTGACCCGCAGCCGACTTTGGAAAATTAAAAATTTAGAAAAGGGGTCTGATTCGGGATCGTTTGTACCCGTTTGTACCACCTTCATTTTTAATTTTTCTCAAAACCCAAAAAAGTTACAGAAGTTTGAAAATTTCAAAAAACCAATTTCCACAATTTTTAGATTTTCGAAAATCTGCAAACGCAGATCAACGCTGAATCGTTTGTACCCGCAGAAATCACTTGTCTTTTCGTTTGTACCTCAAACCAAAAAAATTAGGGAGGTTTTCTAATTTTTCACAAATAAAATCCATGTAATTTCTGTAATTTTTGAGATATCTCAATTCTGCAAACGGGGTTCGATAAGGGACGGCGTCGTGAGGTTTGTACCGCTTTAAGTTTCGTTTGTACCTCAAACCCAAAAAAAATGCGAGCGTTTTAAAAATTAAAAAAAAAAAATAAAAAAAAAACAATTTTCAGATTTTCGAAAATCTGAAAACGTGAATCGACGCTGAATCGTTTGTACCCGCAGAAATCACTTGTCTTTTCGTTTGTACCTCAAACCAAAAAATTTTTGGGGGTTTTCTAATTTTTCAAAAATAACATCCACGTAATTTCTGTAATTTTTGAGATATCTCAATTCTGCAAACGGGGTTCGATAAGGGACGGCGTCGTGAGGTTTGTACCGCTTTAAGTTTCGTTTGTACCTCAAACCCAAAAAAAATGCGAGCGTTTTAAAAATTAAAAAAAAAATAAAAAAACAATTTTCAGATTTTCGAAAATCTGAAAACGTGAATCGACGCTGAATCGTTTGTACCCGCAGAAATCACTTGTCTTTTCGTTTGTACCTCAAACCAAAAAATTTTAGGGGGTTTTCTAATTTTTCAAAAATAACATCCACGTAATTTCTGTAATTTTTGAGATATCTCAATTCTGCAAACGGGGTTCGATAAGGGACGGCGTCGTGAGGTTTGTACCGCTTTAAGTTTCGTTTGTACCTCAAACCCAAAAAAAATGCGAGCGTTTTAAAAATTAAAAAAAAAAATAAAAAAAACAATTTTCAGATTTTCGAAAATCTGAAAACGTGAATCGACGCTGAATCGTTTGTACCCGCAGAAATCACTTGTCTTTTCGTTTGTACCTCAAACCAAAAAATTTTTGGGGTTTTCTAATTTTTCAAAAATAACATCCACGTAATTTCTGTAATTTTTGAGATATCTCAATTCTGCAAACGGGGTTCGATAAGGGACGGCGTCGTGAGGTTTGTACCGCTTTAAGTTTCGTTTGTACCTCAAACCAAAAAATTTTGGGGGGTTTTCTAATTTTTCAAAAATAACATCCACGTAATTTCTGTAACTTTTGAGATATCTCAATTCTGCAAACGGGGTTCGATAAGGGACGGCGTCGTGAGGTTTGTACCGCTTTAAGTTTCGTTTGTACCTCAAACCCAAAAAAAATGCGAGCGTTTTAAAAATAAAAAAAAAAATAAAAAAAACAATTTTCAGATTTTCGAAAATCTGAAAACGTGAATCGACGCTGAATCGTTTGTACCCGCAGAAATCACTTGTCTTTTCGTTTGTACCTCAAACCAAAAATTTTTGGGGGGTTTTCTAATTTTTCAAAAATAAAATCCATGTAATTTCTGTAATTTTTGAGATATCTCAATTCTGCAAACGGGGTTCGATAAGGGACGGCGTCGTGAGGTTTGTACCGCTTTACGTTTCGTTTGTACCTCAAACCAAAAAATTTTGGGGGGTTTTCTAATTTTTCAAAAATAACATCCACGTAATTTCTGTAACTTTTGAGATATCTCAATTCTGCAAACGGGGTTCGATAAGGGACGGCGTCGTGAGGTTTGTACCGCTTTAAGTTTCGTTTGTACCTCAAACCCAAAAAAAATGCGAGCGTTTTAAAAATAAAAAAAAAAAATAAAAAAAACAATTTTCAGATTTTCGAAAATCTGAAAACGTGAATCGACGCTGAATCGTTTGTACCCGCAGAAATCATTTGTCTTTTCGTTTGTACCTCAAATCAAAAAAATTTGGGGGGTTTTCTAATTTTTAATAGTTTTTTAATTATCATAAAACTCACAAACTACGTAAAACGGTGAATTATGTGTCTAAAGATTCGTCTCGATTAGATCTATTGAAAAGTGGCAATTAGAAGGTGATCGGATAAAAGTTGAAAATGTTATAGAGGAGAGTATGCTATTTTTGTTAACAAAAATGGGTGGGTGGGAACAAAACCGGGTGTGCAACGTCTCAAAACCCCACTTATGGGGTACTGACGTATTCGTCTTAGGACGCAATATTAGATGGGTGCGAAATAAGGACAGGATCCGGTACAAAAATGTTGAGAGAGAATAAAAACAAAAATAAGAGCGATTTTACTGCTTAAAAGTTTACCTTTTTTTTTTTTTTTTTGTGGGTGGTCTGCGGTCGGCGCGCCTCCGCACCACTCCGTCCGGGGCGACAGAGGGGCTTAAGCACGCAACTCCCGCAACCCACCCGAAAACCACCTCGCCTTCGTCATTGGGCCGACCACCGGAGAAGGTACTTGTCGTCAGTGGTCGGCCCGACGGAATACCCCCTACGCGGGGTACCCTCCCATCGACCGACGTCCCTCCCTCGGGGAGGACGTCAGTCTTTCCTCACGCGGTCGGCCTCTCGGCGGGTGACGGACTAATCCCCGGTCACGTCACCCGCGGCCTCGGCTAGGGCGGCAAGAGGCGCAGGTAGTTGCGCCTGCGCCGCCCCAGTCGCCGGCGGCGGATCTCCTCATCGAGGCTGCGCTCCACGCGCAAACGATCCGCCGCCTCCTTCTGCTAGATCACTGTCTCGCAGAAGGCTGCGACCGCGTCGTCACGCTGCCTCCGTCGCCACCGTGCGGTATCCGCGGATGGCCCTGACCGCCAGGACCCTCTGTGGTCGCCACAGAAGGACCCTAAGTCGGACGGTCAAGGACCCCGCCCACACCGGTGCGCCGTACAGGGCCATCGAGCGGATGACCCCCGTGTACAGCCGTTTTTATTATTATTATTTTTTTTATTTTTAAAACGCTCGCATTTTTTTTTGGTTTGAGGTACAAACGAAACTTAAAGCGGTACAAACCTCACGACGCCGTCCCTTATCGAACCCCGTTTGCAGAATTGAGATATCTCAAAAATTACAGAAATTACATGGATTTTATTTTTGAAAAATTAGAAATCCCCCCAAAATTTTTTGGTTTGAGGGACAAACGAAACTTAAAGCGGTACAAACCTCACGACGCCGTCCCTTATCGAACCCCGTTTGCAGAATTGAGATATCTCAAAAATTACAGAAATTACATGGATTTTATTTTTGAAAAATTAGAAAACCCCCAAAATTTTTTGGTTTGAGGTACGAACGAAACTTAAAGCGGTACAAACCTCACGACGCCGTCCCTTATCGAACCCCGTTTTCAGAATTGAGATATCTCAAAAATTACAGAAATTACATGGATTTTATTTGTGAAAAATTAGAAAACCCCCCTAAAATTTTTTGGTTTGAGGTACAAACGAAAAGACAAGTGATTTCTGCGGGTACAAACGATTCAGCGTCGATTCACGTTTTCAGATTTTCGAAAATCGGAAAATTGATTTTTTTTTTTTATTTTTTTATTTTTAAAACGCTCGCATTTTTTTTGGGTTTGAGGTACAAACGAAACTTAAAGCGGTACAAACCTCACGACGCCGTCCCTTATCGAACCCCGTTTGCAGAATTGAGATATCTCAAAAATTACAGAATTTACATGGATTTTATTTTTGAAAAATTAGAAAACCCCCAAAATTTTTTGGTTTGAGGTACAAACGAAACTTAAAGCGGTACAAACCTTACGATGCCGTCCCTTATCGAACCCCGTTTGCAGAATTGAGATATTTAAAAAATTACAGAAATTACGTGGATTTTATTTTTGAAAAATTAGAAAACCCCCCAAAATTTTTTGGTTTGAGGTACAAACGAAATTTAAAGCGGTACAAACCTCACGACGCCGTCCCTTATCGAACCCCGTTTGCAGAATTGAGATATCTCAAAAATTACAGAAATTACGTGGATAATATTTTTGAAAAATTAGAAAACCCCCAAAATTTTTTTGGTTTGAGGTACAAACGAAAAGACAAGTGATTTCTGCGGGTACAAACGATTCCGCGTCGATTCACGTTTTCAGATTTTCGAAAATCTGAAAATTGTTTTTTTTATTTTTTTTTTTAATTTTTAAAACGCTCGCATTTTTTTTGGGTTTGAGGTACAAACGAAACTTAAAGCGGTACAAACCTCACGACGCCGTCCCTTATCGAACCCCGTTTGCAGAATTGAGATATCTCAAAAATTACAGAAATTACATGGATTTTATTTTTGAAAAATTAGAAATCCCCCCCAAAATTTTTTGGTTTGAGGTACAAACGAAACTTAAAGCGGTACAAACCTCACGACGCCGTCCCTTATCGAACCCCGTTTGCAGAATTGAGATATCTCAAAAATTACAGAAATTACGTGGATGTTATTTTTGAAAAATTAGAAAACCCCCAAATTTTTTTTTGTTTTGAGGTACAAACGAAAAGACAAGTGATTTCTGCGGGTACAAACGATTCCGCGTTGATTCACGTTTTCAGATTTTCGAAAATCTGAAAATTGTTTTTTTTATTTTTTTTTTAATTTTTAAAACGCTCGCATTTTTTTTGGGTTTGAGGTACAAACGAAACTTAAAGCGGTACAAACCTCACGACGCCGTCCCTTATCGAACCCCGTTTGCAGAATTGAGATATCTAAAAAATTACAGAAATTACATGGATTTTATTTTTGAAAAATTAGAAATCCCCCCAAATTTTTTTGGTTTGAGGTACAAACGAAACTTAAAGCGGTACAAACCTCACGACGCCGTCCCTTATCGAACCCCGTTTGCAGAATTGAGATATCTCAAAAATTACAGAAATTACGTGGATGTTATTTTTGAAAAATTAGAAAACCACCAAAAATTTTTGGTTTGAGGTACAAACGAAAAGACAAGTGATTTCTGCGGGTACAAACGATTCCGCGTCGATTCACGTTTTCAGATTTTCGAAAATCTGAAAATTGTTTTTTTATTTTTTTTTTTAATTTTTAAAACGCTCGCATTTTTTTTGGGTTTGAGGTACAAACGAAACTTAAAGCGGTACAAACCTCACGACGCCGTCCCTTATCGAACCCCGTTTGCAGAATTGAGATATCTCAAAAATTACAGAAATTACATGGATTTTATTTTTGAAAAATTAGAAATCCCCCCAAAATTTTTTGGTTTGAGGTACAAACGAAACTTAAAGCGGTACAAACCTCACGACGCCGTCCCTTATCGAACCCCGTTTGCAGAATTGAGATATCTCAAAAATTACAGAAATTACATGGATTTTATTTTTGAAAAATTAGAAATCCCCCCCAAAATTTTTTGGTTTGAGGTACAAACGAAACTTAAAGCGGTACAAACCTCACGACGCCGTCCCTTATCGAACCCCGTTTGCAGAATTGAGATATCTCAAAAATTACAGAAATTACGTGGATGTTATTTTTGAAAAATTAGAAAACCCCCAAATTTTTTTTTGTTTTGAGGTACAAACGAAAAGACAAGTGATTTCTGCGGGTACAAACGATTCCGCGTTGATTCACGTTTTCAGATTTTCGAAAATCTGAAAATTGTTTTTTTCATTTTTTTTTTAATTTTTAAAACGCTCGCATTTTTTTTGGGTTTGAGGTACAAACGAAACTTAAAGCGGTACAAACCTCACGACGCCGTCCCTTATCGAACCCCGTTTGCAGAATTGAGATATCTAAAAAATTACAGAAATTACATGGATTTTATTTTTGAAAAATTAGAAATCCCCCCAAAATTTTTTGGTTTGAGGTACAAACGAAACTTAAAGCGGTACAAACCTCACGACGCCGTCCCTTATCGAACCCCGTTTGCAGAATTGAGATATCTCAAAAATTACAGAAATTACATGGATTTTATTTTTGAAAAATTAGAAATCCCCCCAATTTTTTTTGGTTTGAGGTACAAACGAAACTTAAAGCGGTACAAACCTCACGACGCCGTCCCTTATCGAACCCCGTTTGCAGAATTGAGATATCTCAAAAATTACAGAAATTACATGGATTTTATTTTTTAAAAATTAGAAATCCCCCCAAAATTTTTTGGTTTGAGGTACAAACGAAACTTAAAGCGGTACAAACCTTACGACGCCGTCCCTTATCGAACCCCGTTTGCAGAATTGAGATATCTCAAAAATTACAGAAATTACGTGGATGTTATTTTTGAAAAATTAGAAAACCCCCAAAAATTTTTTGGTTTGAGGTACAAACGAAAAGACAAGTGATTTCTGCGGGTACAAACGATTCAGCGTTGATCTGCGTTTGCAGATTTTCGAAAATCTAAAAATTGTGGAAATTGGTTTTTTGAAATTTTCAAACTTCTGTAACTTTTTTGGGTTTTGAGAAAAATTAAAAATGAAGGTGGTACAAACGGGTACAAACGATCCCGAATCAGACCCCTTTTCTAAATTTTTAATTTTCCAAAGTCGGCTGCGGGTCAAATTTTGAAAACGCTGTAACTTTTTTTGGTTTGAGGTACAAACGAAAATCAAAGTGGTACATACGGGTACAAACGATGTGGAATCCTATGAGAATAACAAAAAATTTTTTTCTAAAAGTCGGCTGCCAAGTTCACAGAGGTGGTCATAACCTCTTTAAATTTGTAGATTACATCAATCCTTTCCGAATCGCAGTTACTAATTGCTGAATCGTTATGTCGTGCATGATCTCGTAAATTGAGTATTTTAACTTGCTTTATATTATAACAATTAATGTCGTGATGCACTTCTTAATTAAGCTTTTAGTGGTGACAAAGAATAATGAGAGACACGATAGATATCGACGCAGAGATGTCCGACCCACTTTTACAGCAAGTTAATCGATTATCACGATTGATCAGCGAGTTATTTAATTGATATGTTTTATTATTTTGTTTATTAAACATATTTAATTATTTCTAATGTTTTCCGTGTGGTGATGGAGTAAGAATACAATTCATCGATCCCTATATTGCCTGTGGATGTCGTTAAACACGACTAAGGGATATAACGTGCATATAATATCTGTACAAATGAAGGAAAATTCGAAATAAAACTCTACACAAACATGTCTGACCAGCATAGTATACTAGGGAAATTTCCCTTCTACTGAGGAAGAGGCTCGAGTCCAGCCATGGGACCTGTATGAGTCGAGACGACGATGTTTACGCGAGTATTACACATATGAAATAAAAATTTGATTTCTACTTTACAGATTTTTCGAACACTTTGCAGCGTTCATGGTCAGTAGTACTGCTATAATTGTTTAGTTGTTTTTACTAAAACTAATATATTTTAAAACTTCCGACAACTTCAAAGCCCTTTATGTTTTAGTTTCATTATCTGTAGGCTCCTCAAGGCTATGCCATAAATCTGATTGATTATCAGATAATGCTTATTATTAGACGAAAATAAATCAAAGCTACATGATAGATTATTATGTCTACGTAAATGTAATCTATCAAATTATGTATACAAAGTGAAGAAAAACAAAATTTAACATACTAAAGATATCAATCGCTATTCTATTCATATTTACTATCACAAATATAATTCAATTATTCTACATTAAAATTACAACTATAACAACTTATAGTGTGTGTTATATAATAAACTAGCTATATTACTCAGAATGAATGAGGCTTTCTAATGTTGAAAGAATTTTTGAAATCGGCACAGCTGTTTTTGAGTTTTTTCATTACAAACATACACATACATAAAAATACAAATTTATCCTCTTTATAATATTAGTGTACATAGACAATATAATGTGAGATAGTTAATACAGATGGCTTAATAATTAATCCATCCATAACTTTACTGCAGATGTAAGCTCATAACATCACCGCAATAGAAACCATTTCAAGTGTTCTACGCTATAGCAATTCGCTTGACTGACAGTAATATAGAAATGAAATTCCTACAATATATAGTAATAAAACAGCCTAAATTTCCTCCACTTGTGGAGGAGACTTATTTTTAAGAGAGTGGAGAGTAAAGAAGAAAAATAATGCGTAGAAGAATTAGTGGGCATATGGTCATTTTCCCATGGTGACGAAGTAAGAATACAGTTCACCACCCCCTCTCTCACCCGTGGGTGTCGTAAAACACGACTAAGGGATATAATATTCAGATAATATTTATGCAAGACAAGCAAAATTAAACATAAAGTCAATACGTCTGACCAGTCCGTGAGATTTGTATGGGCTGAAATGATAATAATAATTAGATGATAGGTATTTAAAGAAAAAGGCATGTATTATACTAGGAATAAAAATCTTTAAGAATATTAAGAATATTTAAGAATTATTTAAGAATATATCAAAGTATTAACGAATAGAAAATGCTTATCTAAATACGTAGTAATGGTTACGACGTAACATATGGTTGCATTCTTTATCTACCCATAGCGGACGGTAATATGAACACGTGTGATAACATTCCAAATGCATGTGCAGTTATTTACGGTGAAGAAAACATACACGTACATTTCTTCTATGTTAATTGCAACGTATTAGTCACGGCATGTGCACCAAAGCGATATAACAGCCATGAGATTTCGAAGACCAACATAAAACAAGAATTCAATGCAAAACATTTCTCACGTAGGTTTACACATAAATTTCTTTATTATAATATTAATCTTTTTGAATATTTTTACGTATTTTAATAGGGCTACTTTGATAAGTATGAGAGACTCGAGGCGCTTACTTAAAACTATAGTTCTTAATGCCTATGATGAGGACCACCATTTTTGTTGATATTTACAATGAATTTTAAAATTACTGAAGACTGCGCAGGACTATAGTTAAAAATAACGTAGGAAGTTCATTGATATACCTAATTCCATAATTGGTATAACAGAAAAACCTGATGTTATAAATTAAATTGAGGCAGTTAGTTTGTTTGATATGCTTTTAATCACTCAACGGTTTGTCTTTAATGTTCACATAAAAATGCTTCGCTGAGGATACAGGTTCTATTTATCTATAAAAAAGGCACTGTTCCCGAGAGACAGTAAAATTGATGAACAAAACCGTAGTAACCTACTCATATCATGGTCAAAAAATTATATTCTACTAGTGGTCGCCGTGTGGTCGAAATTTGGCCATAATTCATTGTCATTATTTTTCTGCTACACAATTTTCTTTGATTTTATTTATGTATAATTGTAAATTGAGCAAGCTATATTTCACTAATAACTAATATATAAGCACAAACCTCTATTAGACATTGTTATCATAATTATGATTGTTTGACATTCAGTTCGACCAGAGATTTTAACCGTAAACAAAAGTGTATAAGCGTTGCTACGCAACACACTCAAACGCGTGTGTGTTGCGATTGTGTTGTAGCGTGCGTAATGCCTTTTTTAATGAATTTAATCTGTTTCTAATCCATTATTACATGAAATTTCAGTTTTATGCACTTTTCATTATATACTTCAACTGTGCCAAATTTCATACTTCTCCATCCACGTAAAAAGGGGTACAAAATTTTTGCTTCACGTATTTATATATAGATACTACTGCAATATATTTGTCCTAATCCAGTAAACTAATAAAAAACAGGTAAAAGTAATCTAAATGATTTTTATGTTATACAAATTAATATATTTATCTGAATATCAATTCAAACGATAACCAAAACACACCTTTTTTATGACACTTAGGTTTATGCAGCTAAATCGGATTATCCAAATAAGGTACGGTACGAACCCTGTCCTTCCAAATACGGTGCTGGCTGATGAAATATAATGACTGCTGTAAAAATATATTGAAATATTATGAGTGCATGTGCTATCTGTGTTTAAAGGTATGTTAACGATGCAAACATACCGATAACTGCATTAGAATTATCAGCAAACTAACTAGGCTGTGACGCAGGAGTACTCTCTTAGACATTTATTAACTTACATCGGTGGAAATCAGTGCAAATTTGAATAAATAAAAAGAAAAGCACACACAAAGCAATAAAAAAATAAACAATATGTTAGCATATATTATGCTCTAGAATAGTTCTGATCGGCCTAATCAAATTGCACTACAATCCGTTCAACATTCTAATTGATAATTAAATAATTTTCTTCTTCCCAATCAATATAACTACATCAAACAGCTGGATACCTAGATGAGGGCAATTAGCCTTTTAGCTGATAAAGTTCAAATTTGCCTTCTATTGCAGTGAAATCTGCTTATATCCTTTAATCGACTTCAAAAATACCAAAAGAAGAGTAGGAGTAGGCAACCATTGTATTCCTCATCCCCGCATTGAAGTATTGAAGCACAATCATACTGTTTTATAAACATCAGTTGAATAAGTAAAGGTAAATTGCTGGGGAGGAAACAGTACCTACAATTAAAAATAATGGAAATTACTTAAAAGATTTTATCAAATGGGATCCATTATTTTTAACATTTGAGTTTTATTACACGTAGTAGTACAAGGAATGTGCGTTTTCAGTCGGATTTATTGAAATCGGCTCTTTCTTCTGATAATTAATCATCATCTCATCTCAGCCTGTATATGTATCACAGTTGGGCCTCCAGTCAGGCCTCCTGCATAATGGGAAAGGAATTGACCTACTATTCTACGCTGGTCAGACGTGTTGTTATAGGATTTTGTTTCGAGTTTTGTTTTGAGTTTTCCTTCTCTTGCACAGATGTTATATGCTTATTATATCCCTTAGTCGTCTTTTACGACATTCACGGCTAAGATAGGGAGTGGTGAATTTTATTCTTATTCCTTCGCCACATGGACAAATAATTAATATCTCGCCATAACCAATCAAAAGAAAATCATATTAAGACGATTACTGTTGGCAATAAAATGGCTAAGTTAGCTACTAACTACATTCACATCATTTTATTTAACAGACTCTTAAACTAAACGAATCCCACTCTTGTGCAAACACACTAAGGTTTTAGACGTAAGAATTGTATAAACGTAAGAATGTTCACAGAATTTATTCAGTTTCGATTTCGATGTTACTCTAAAAATGCTAATGAACACAAGAAATTCCAACTTCCCCGTGAACAAAAAAACGTACAGTGATGAAACACATAATTGTTAAAACAAACGATCCATGAAATATGAGAAATAACCATAATTGTATAAAAATATGTTACCACACCATTTGGCTTAAAACGTTTAAAGTAATGATGGGATATTACGTGCGTTGGCAATCGTTGCAGCCGCGTAGCTATATAACGTCAAGGTCAACAAAAAGCGTCACTGTTACTTACAAGATAATTAATAAATATTACGATGCATTTATCTGTAACAGAAGCATATATTACAAAACTCGAAAACAATCAAGAAACAATTTTGTGTAGGCTATAATTGCATCGGATAATAAGAACGTGGGAATGACCCAGAGACAATGACGGTAAGGTGTATATAGATATGTATTATAATAACTGTCGCGAACACTTCTGGAATGAATACGACACTTTTCGGATATAAATTAAAAACCAAATAATAAAAAGGCACATAGCACACTGCGCGTGCGCTAGTCATAAGCATGTCGGTGACGTGAACCCACAAGATTTTCCCCTACCAAAAAGTGCCCAACGCGGCTAAAGAAGTTTTCAATAATAATCTCTTTATATTCAAATAACAGGCAGGTCAATAATTACGGTGGATAAAAATGGTCATAATTCTCTACAAAACTCTCAAGGCTATAAATATTTAAGCAGAATAAATAATTAAGTTGAAATAGTTTCATCGCAAATCTCAACTCATTCTTAGCTGACCCGAATGCAGTGGGCGCCAATAGATATCTAACCATCTGACCCGCAGGCCGCTCGCTATGAATATTGATCAACTCTGCATTAATATGGACGCCACGACCTTAATTATATCTGTTTACAGTATGCATGATCATGCACGTGCCCGCCTGACAACAGAATGAACGAATTCTAATAATTGTAAACACATTTTTTTGAGTAGGCTGTGGTCAACACACACGCCGTCTGTTACGGGGCAACGCAAGGGCGGCGCGCGGCCCCATAACCCACCGTACTCCCACCCGTTCCCATTCTGCCTACCACTAGCACCGAGTTCCTTATCGTCTGTAGCTAGCCCAGCGGTATATCCTTTCGGGTACCATCCCTACTCGATGCCTCTCTCAAGGCGTCGCCCTCACACGGTCAGCCTCTTTGCGGATGACGAGCTATTCTCCAGTCTAATAACCCCTAGCCTATCTTCCGCCTGAGTATCCTTCAGTGTTATTATATACAGCAACTTATTTTGAGAGCAACTTAAAACAGAGTATTTGGATCCGTATTTTGATTACGAAATAGGAAGTCCCTTTCAAGATACTGTGTGGTGTCGGCAAAGATTACTACCAAACCCTACATTGATCGTGGGTATAGTAAAAGACGAACTTTAGGTAGGTATATAGAACTGGGCCAAGACCTGCTCCCGTCTGGTCAACATCTACATATTCAGCGAGGATTGACATCAAATATGCGACTGGTCACTAAACTATTGCCAATAACTTTTCCAATATATATCGACCTCAAATTATTGGAATAAGAGCAGGATGACAAGAACAGGATGAGAAGAAGCAAGAAAGTGAAGAAGGCAAGGTCACTTGTTGCTTGGTTTAAATTTCATTAGTTATTGTAATATGATAAATATTTATTTATTGTTTTCATTTACATTTCAAATCATTCAAAATGAAAAAATATTTTCATAAAATTCAAATGTCCATTATTATACTTCACATTCGTCAAAATGTCAATCTTAATAAAAGAATAACATATGTACAATAATTCACTTAAAATTAATTAAAGGCGTTATTTAACCTCGCAAGCTCACAGCGCGTTCTGAATAAGTCTCATATTACACGAAAACTTCAAAGCATTTTATAACTACTCTACCAGTCTTCGTAATGGATTATGCAATTAATTGTTCCATAAATCCGAAAAACGTCTGCCATAATTGCAGGTACATGTAGTAATTCACCTCGAAGCGAGCTCTTTACAAAGGCTGTAAGTAGAAGGCCAAATATTAGCATGTGTGTCATAGCTAACGGAAAACCTTTACTTAACAAGCCTATTATAGGAACTAGTCGCTTCAATGAGCTACTAAGAAACGATAATCATGTTGATATAAAGTTAAATGTTATTGCACATAATACGTACGCTTTCATCGGGACGTTTCACTTCTGTTATAAAGGCAACCGTTAAAACAAGCACGAGCCAAATGATCGATGAACCTAAGAAACCTTTTAGTAATTTCCTGGTCCAAGCAATTACTCCACATTTACACTTCCTTCTTTGTACAAAACCAGGTAAAACGGTCATTATTTTTCCTATCTTGACATTATTATCACTACATAATTTATTTTGTAAAAGAGCAAACCGTCATAAAATACTATAATATTAAATGTAGTAATTCATATATGTGCAACTGTTGTAAGAAGCTTTAAACCGGATATGTTAATGCAATACTTAAGTATTTGATACAATTCAAATAGAAATCAATATTTTTTGCAGAAGTATACAATAAATTAAACCTTGAACGACGACGCAGAGGCAAAATAATTCATCGAAACGTATGAATCATCGAATAAATTGAATGGTTGTGTCCTGATAATATCGTTCTCGTTTTATAAAAACAGTGTACATAAAGGTTTGGGTCGTAATTGTCGACATGCAAAAGTGTGTTTTAAACGTGGTGACTCGATAGGGATCGCAACCGGCTTCACTGTATAAGCTTATCCGGTGTACGTTACAAAACCACGAGTATCTACCTACTGCTATTACATTATTCGCAGTAAAATATTGGGCTCGTTAAATGAATATTTACCTCACACATGATTTGCATTCAAAATGTAGTTCCCTCGTAAAGTTACGAATTTGAACTAATATTGTCGCGGAAGTGGGAGCTGCCAGGGACTAATAAAGACTTGTTATGCAGAATTTTACTAGAGCATTGCACTACAGCGGTGCGTTGTGTTGGATAATTATGGGTCGGCGACCCGGTGCGAAGCTTACAAAGGGAGCTAGTGCTAAAATTCACCACCCACTAAACACGAGTTTAGTGAATGTGCAATACAAAAGGCAAATTTAATACGACGCTATAGGTACCTATAGCGCCTCTATAAATAACTTTCAAAAGATGAACTAACATTAGATAATACCTTGTTAAATCCAATTTCTTTATTGATTAAAGGGTAAAAAAGGTGAAAAGAATACTTTTTCCATAGCTTTCAATTCCAATCAGGTATACAAAGAGGACATCTCTTTTGTCTCTCTCTTTTCGTGTGGTGACGGAGTAAGAATACAATTCACCACTACCTATCTTGCCCGTGGATGTCGTATAAGACGATTATGGGATATAATGTGCACATAACATCTGTGCAAGAGAAGGAAAACTCGAAATGAAACCCTATACCAACATGTCTGACCGGCATGGTATAGTAGGTCAAATTCCCTCCCATTGTGGAGGAGGCCCGAGCCCAACAGTGGGACGTATGTGGGCTGCGATGATGATGATGATGATATAAAGAGAAGTCGTGCTTCCCATTGATAAATCTCTACGGAAAAGCCTCTCTCACCGTTTTAGAACATTTAGGATAAGCGATAAGTCTGGTCGACTTATCTATCAAGTCATATAATCAGTGATTATTATTTTTAGTTGGTTGTATAAGGCATACTACAGAATTTAATATTTGCTACTCACTATCTTAAGTCATGAAGTATTATCTGTTTGGCCTTCAATAAGGAACAAAGAGTGCTTTGTATTTCTCAATTCGTGTTAAAAGCAAATTGAAACACTTTTTGTGATGTTACTCAATACAAGAGCTCACCGGGCTTACAGAGCATTCATTTTGTATCTACAAGAAACATATTATGGCTTGTTTGTGTAGCCTTGTACTTGGCTATCTATATTCCAAGTAGATTTTAATGAGATAAAAATTTAAATATAGATATCAATGATAAAATTAATTAAAGCATTTGCCCAAATAAGTTTAAAGCTCAATGTTGCAAAGCTTATTTCTATAGGATCTGAAATTCCACTATGTCGGGAGAGAGTCCAAAAGGGAGTGAGAGAGGATGATAATTCCTAATCTGATAACTCGGTTTTAGTCGGTCAGATTCTGATACCAAATCAATGAATAAATTAGTAAACCGGTTTCGTTTGGTGGCGTAATAAGAATATAATTCACCACTTCCTATCTTGCCCATGGGTATCGGAAAAGGAAAACTCAAAATAAAACCCGTCCAAAAACGAATCCGTCTGACCAGCGTAGTATAGTTACCCGAAAGGGTATTCCATTGGGCCGACCACTGACGACAAGTCACCCTGCTGCGGTGGTCAACCCAACAACAAGGTGACGTGGGTACGAGTGGGTTATGGGCCCGCGCGCCTTCCTTTCATCGCCCCGGACGGAATGGACCGCGCGTGTGCTTACTATAGCCCATACCCTATAACCCATAAAAAAAAGAAAAAAACAGGGTTAGTGACGATAAAAGGCTGATGAGATCGAGTGGCTTTTAACGAGAACGGGTAGCTTTTAAAATTAGAAGTGTAGAGACTTACGTTTATATAGGTTTACATAAATGTTCTGTGCGTGTAAACAGCTGGCCAGAATTTGATAACATTTTTGTGTTTGCAATTATTAACAATTTAACTCGGTAGGTGTTGCTGCGTTAGAATTCTAGGAATTTTATATTTGCATAAAATAACATCTGTTACATTAGTATGATAAAAAAACAGCCAGTATTCTCTAAATAAAAATAAGTATACGTTACCAACTAACTTTACTTTGACAATCATTCAAATAGATTTAAAAAAGAACATAGATCATTAAAGAGGTTTATCTGTATTCTGTAGCCTACATTTCAAGTCGTTCCATGTTAGGGTAGCAATGTAATGTCACATGGAAAATGCATCGGCATTCAAATGTCAGGTAGTGTATTGTCCAAAACAAGTCGGCCATATTCCGAACTCCTTTTGTTCCGAGACATAAGAGTCAATGGCGCATCTTAACAAGCATAGCAAACCAGTTCAACATAACGTCATGTCATTCTAAACCAAATTGTATCATCTGTTTTAAATGGCTTACAACGCAGTCAATTTAACTAAAAAATTTGATACGTATGTATGAAAATTAAAACATAGATGTTAAGATATAAAATTAATCTACCTGATTCAAAATGCAGTTTTACAGCACTGCTAAAAATAAGCTTTGAAACACACCGATATCAGCCATTCTTAGAATAGAGTTTTATTCGATTCATATGATATCATATGCCGCAGTGTCTGAAAGCAAAGGTTTTATAACCAACGTGTGTTGCCAGCGATAACATATGGCACTGAAACTTAGTATCTAAATGTCGGCCTCATAAAAAGGCTCAAAGTCGTTCAACGTGCTATGGAGAGGGCTATACTCGGTATTCCTTTACGTGATATAATCCGAAACACGAAAATCCGTAGATAAATGGGCGTTACCGACATATTTAGCCGCAGAATAAGCACGTGGAAATGGCAATGGACAGGCCACATCGCTCGTCGAACCGACGACCGTTGGTTGTATTCCGACCGGTTGGTTGTCCGACAGAAAGGTTCTCAATTGGCGATTACGAATCTAGTAGGGGACTACGAGCGCAGGACAATCCCCTACTAGGTGGACTTATGACATTTTCAAAGTCGCAGGGACTCGTTGGATGCAATAGGTCAGTAGGTAGGTAGGTAGGTAGGTCATAGCATATAAAAGCCGATGCTAAATTTTATTTCAGTCAGTCGAGCTTCAGTCAAATCATGACATATAATTTGACCACGTGACGGAGTAAAAATCGGCGTTGCGTATGGTAAAACGTGAACAGTATAAGGTTTTATATCGAGTTCTTCTTCGTTTTTTTTGCGGTAATACGGGAACGTAATGAGGATTTCCTTGTTCCGATTCACAGTTTGCATAAGAACTGAGAATATAAATTAACATATTGCTTGCTAATGCATTTAAGCAGTATGGTGAATTATAAAATTAATACATACTTCCATTGGGACTTTTACCATTTATGCTAAATGTCAGACACATTCTCTTGGCATTCGGACTGCAATTTATAATTTTACAACATACTCGATCTTTATATTCGCATTATCCATTATTATTGACTTTCACTCGACTGTCAATGCGACCGATGCCATAGTAATTGGTTACAACAAGAAAACACAAAATTATTCTCAATTATAGTACTATCGGGGGTGATATGAAAAAAAAAAAACAGTAACAAGCAATACTTTCATTTCACCTTCTTGGAACGTAACCTGCTAATTACGAAGTTCATCGGTCTCAGTCAGGGTTGACCGCATTAAAAATTGTAATTAATTTCATTAGATTAATATCAAAGTTAAATAATCTTGCTAGGTGCACTAATTATCAAAAATAAACGTAACAAATTTCTTATAAAACTAAATACGACTATATATTATACATATATATATATATATATATATATATATATATATATATATATATCATATAATTTAAGGACACGGCAATCAAAGAATAATTTATTGCGCCCTAGTCATCATCACTACATAATTAAAGGACGTCAGTCGGCAGGAGATGCTGGACGGTCTCGACCGTGGGGCGCTCCCCTCACCGACACTCCAGCCAGGCCTTCTCACCCGGGTCGTCGAGGACCTGTTCCCACGGCGGGCGGAGCACACGCCCCTGGTCATGGCTCCGCCAGACACTGACCGGGAGGCTGACGATGACAGTGTTCCGCCCATCACGGAATCCGAGGTGGGGGTGGCGGTGGCGCGCATGCGCGGCAAATCCACCGCCCCAGGCCCGACGGTGTTCCTAACCGTGCGCTGGCCCTGGTCCTCGAACACCTGGGTCCCCGCCTCAGGCGGCTGTTCGACGCGTGTTTAGCATCCGGACGGTTCCCTGGGAGCTGGAAGGAGGGAAGGCTGGTGATCCTGCCGAAGCCGGGACGGTCTCCACAGTCGGCCTCGGCCTACAGGCCCATAGTGCTGCTCGACGATGCGGGCAAGCTACTGGAGAGGATGGTAGCTGCCCGTATCGAGCGGCACCTCGTCGGCACGGGGCCGGATCTGTCGGATGCCCAGTTAGGGTCTAGGAGGGGTCGTTCGACGATCGCGGCTCTGTTGCGCCTTGCGCGGGAGTGCTGTTGGTGGTGTCCCTAGACATCGCCAACGCATTCAATAGTCTGCCGTTCAGCTGCATCAGGGAGGCGCTCCGGTATCACAGGGCGCCAGCTTACCTGAGGCGGCTAGTGGCAGACTATTTGGAGGGGCGCAGTGTCCTCTGCACCAACAAAGCAGGGGACTTTGTGCGAACGTCCATGACGTGCGGTGTCCCACAGGGGTCGGTCCTTGGACCCACCCTGTGGAACATCGGCTACGTCTGGGCGTTGAGAGGGAGCCTCCCGCCCGGGCTGGGCGTGATCTGTTATTCCAACGATACGCTCGTCACAGCCCGCGATGGGACGCTAGAAGAGGCGGCAAGCCTGGCGACTCTAGGCACCGAAGAGATCGTCAGGCGGATCGAGGCGCTGGGGTTGAGGGTCGCCCTGGACAAGACGGAGGCCCTCTTTTTCCATGGGCACCTTATGAGCCCTTCCATCGGCGTCTCGATCATCGTCCATTCGGTTGAGATCAGCATCCGAGCCCATATGAGGTACTTGGGCCTGGTGCTCGACGGGCAATGGTGATTCCGGGAACATTTCCGTAGGCTCGCTCCGCGGCTCGTCGGCGCGGCGTCCGCCCTATCGTGGCTTATGCCGAACGTGGGCGTACCGATCGCTACGTGCCGACGGCTGTACGCGGGGGTCATCCGGTCGATGGCCCTGTACGACGCACCGGTGTGGGCGGGGTCCAGGACCGTCCGACTCAGGGCTCTTCTGTGGCGACCACAGAGGGCCATGGCGGGCAGGGCCATCCGCGGATACCACACGGTGGCGACGGAGGCAGCGTGCCTATTGGCCGGGACTTCCCCGTGGGACCTGGAGGCGGAAATGCTCGCCGACTTGTATCGGCGGGTGACGGGGGTGCGAGCGGAGGGCGGTATGGTCTCGTTGAGGGAGCTCACCGCCTGGCGCGTTGACGCCCGCCGAGACGTCATTGCCCGTTGGGCAGTCCGGCTGGAGAGGCCTCGGTTCGGGGTGCGAACCGTGGAGGCCTTCCGGCCGGTGCTGATGCAGGGGTTGGAAAGGCGGCACGGGGTGCTCTCCTTCCAACTAGAGCGGGTGTTGACGGGGCATGGGTGCTTCGCCAAATATCTGCATAAGGTCGTTTGGAGGGAGAGTACACCGTCCTGCCACCACTCCGATAGCGACGAGGACACGGCGCGGCATACGCTGGAGGCCTGCGCCGCTTGGGCAGCGCAGCGCCGTGTACTCGTCGCAATCATCGGTGCCGACCTGACGCATCGCCCAAGCCATAGTCGGCAGCGTCAGGAATTGGGATGCGGTCGCAGCCTTCTGCGAGGCAGTGATCTCGCAGAAGGAGGCGGCGGATCGCCTGCGCGAGGAGCGCAGCCTCGATGAGGCGATCCGCCGCCGGCGACTGGGGCGGCGTAGGCGCGAGTACTTGCGCCTCATGCCGCCCTAGCCGAGGCCGCGGGTGACGTGATCGGGGAATTAGTCCGTCACCCGCTGAGGCCGACCGCGTGAGGAAAGACCGACGTCCTCCCCGAGAGGGGGGACGTCGGTCGATGGGAGGGTACCCCAAATAGGGGGTATTCCGTCGGGCCGACCACTGATGACAAGTAACCCTGCTCCGGTGGTCGGCCCAACGACGAAGGCGACGTGCAGGTGAGGTGGGTTGCGGGTGTGCGTGCTTACGCCCCTCTGTCGCCCCGGACAGAGTGGTGCGAGGAGCGCGCCGACCGCAGCCCACCCCGTAAAAAAAAAAAAGAAAACTACATAATTAACACGGTAATGTTACAGATTTCTGCGTGTAATAACTATGGAATTATGTTAGCTATGATAAGAATTTTGTCCAGTTTCTTTTTGCATTTGAGTTACGAGCGCGTTTTTCTAATGGAGTTGCAAGTATGTTTACGACGTCACGCATCATTGGCGTGACATTTCCGATGGAATAGCGCATACGAACTAAGTTCTGCCACATTTAAAATTTTTAAAAAACAAGTATATTTTCACAAACTTTCTTCGAATCTCTTAACTAAATCATTAATCAGAAAGGATAAGCAGTACTTAATATTTAAAATATTGGTGATTTTTGTCAACCCTATTGCCAGTTTACATTCCAACTGATTTAAAACGATAATTTGGCTATTTATCATAGTCGGATAATATAGTAAGACATGGTTACTTCTTGTTTTGTAACCGTTGGAGCAGAAACTGTAATTTTACATTCTCTACATCGGTAGCACATGTATGTCATATTCGTATAATTAACATTAACAAACCATGTAACTTGAGTTCAGCATAATCATTTTCTACGGAATTGAACGATAGTTTTGCCTTTGCATAATTTTTTTTCGACAAGTAATAATTCCTCGTATCGCGGGTGAATTCTACAAATATAGAAATAACGGATACAATTTACAGCCAGACTCAGAACAATAATTTGTGGCTCGTACAAAGGACTGTCCCGCGCCACGTGGGCATCGAACCCCACGATACTCGTCACGAGACCTTTTAGTCCCCAATGCAATGCTTATCATTGGTTAACGACGTACTCATTTATAGTCTACGATATATTAAAGTTACTTTGTTTATATGTTGTAAACTATTTGAAACTATTTGTTTTATTACAATATCTAAAACGGCAAAACACTCACGTGCTGAGATCGATTACGTCGACATTATTTGTTTTATTATTCGGAGACCGGAGTAAGAATACAATTCATCACTTGCCCCTTCACCTTGCCCGTGGATGTCGTAAAATACGACTAAGGAATATAATAGGCAAAATAACATCTATGGAAGAGAAGGAAAACTAGAAATAAAACCTTATACCAACCTGTGTATCCAGCTTGGTATAGTAAGGTCAATTGCCCTCCTATTGTAGAGGAGGCTCGAGCCCAACAGTAGGATGTATATGAGTTGATATGATGATGAAGAGTGGTTTTTTGCTGCATATACCTACGCATATTCGTAATGTCACTATCGTGAGAGTAAGAATATCTAAGGTGAACTTAATCTAGCCGAGGCCGCGGGTAACGTGACCGGCGAATTAGTCGGTCACCCGCCGATAGGCCAATCGCGTTAGGAAAGGCCGACGTCCTCCCCCCCTTTACGTCGGTCGATGGGAGGGTACCCCACTAGGGGGTATGCCGTCGGGCCGACCACTGACGACAAGTAACCCTGCTCCGGTGGTCGGTCCAACGACGAAGGCGACGTGATGTTCGGGTGGGTTTCGGGTGTGCGTGCTTACGCCCCTCTGTCGCCCCGGACGGAGTGGTGCGAGCAGTGCGCCGTCCGCGACCCACCCAGATAAAAAAGGGTGAACTTGATCTGAAGTTCAGTTATTCGTTAAACATTTTATCATTTTATTGATCCATTATTGGAAAATATGTAGCATAGTCAAATGTAGGTTTTAAATCTAATACGTTTCAATTTTTATCTCGATCTAACCAGCTTAAACTATTGGGAGTAGGTACATAGCAAATATCTCAAAAATGGGATATTAAAGTGCTTCTGTGACAACTCAAACGGTCTCAATTAAGAGTTTTAAGTTAAAAAGTAGTCATAGTGAAAAATATTGATTCGAATTATAATAAATGATAATCTATTTCTCGAAAAATCGGAAGCTCGTAAGTAATAATTGAAATACATGACATGAATCCCATTAACCCTAATCTCGTGATTCTAGTTTACCTACATTTTTAATAAATACACGAATCTCCTAATATACATTATATAATATCTTAATATGCATATAAACGCACCAATATAAATATTTGTTTATTGATATAGAAGATATGTTGAATTTTCTATTATGATGCAGTGGTTGGAACGGCGGCATGGGGTGCTCTCCTTTCGACTGGTGCAGGTGTTGACGGGGCATGGATGTTTCGCCAAATACAAGGTCGTTAGGAGGGAGAGTACACCATCCTGCCACCACTGGGATTCTGAGGTCTGTGACGCTTGGGCAGGGCAGCGCCGTGAACTCGTCGCAATCATCGGTGCCGACCTGACGCTGCCAACTATCGCCAGGGCGATGGTCGGCAGCGCCAGGATTGGGATGCGGTCGCAGCCTTCTGCGAGGCAGTGATCTCGCAGAAGGAGGCGGCGGATCGCCTGCGCGATGAGCGCAGCCTCGATGAGGCGATCCGCCGCCGGCGACTGGGGCGGCGTAGGCGCGAGTACCTGCGCCTCATGCCGCCCCAGCAGAAGCCGCGGGTGACGTGACCGGGGGAATTAGTCCGTCACCCGCCGCGAGGCCGACCGCGTGAGGAAAGACCGACGTCCTCCCCGAGGAGGGGAAGTCGGTCGATGGGAGGGTACCCCAAATAGGGGGTATTCCGTCGGGCCGACCACTGACGTCAAGTCACCCTGCTCCGGTGGTCGGCCCAACGACGAAGGCGACGTGCATCGTGGGTGGGTTGCGGGTGTGCGTGCTTACGCCCCTCTGTCGCCCCGGACGGAGTGGTGCGAGGAGCGCGCCGACCGCAACCCACCCCCCAAAAAAATATGTTGAATTTTCAAAAATTATTTTAATTAAAAATGGAATTACAAATAAAGTTAATGGAATTGTTTGTCTCATTACAAATTTAATGTAAATATTATTGATTAAGGATATAATTGCGTAGACAAGTTAAATAGTTATTCTAGACAAACTGGTTAAAACGGAAACCTAGGCACCGATTTAATGAACCACATCCGCAGTTGTCGCAAGTGGTAATAGACAGGCTACTTAAGACAGGTAAGTAAGTAGCCCTATTAATCGATAACTGGCACGCGAACTAGCGTTTATCAGTGGCTGATTTAGAAGAAATCTTCTCGTATCATTTAAAAACGGCACTACTTAATTGAAAATTATTAATTCGGGAACTATTTCTTGATGATCGCAATATTTGTTTAAGAATTCGATTATAATAAATAAGAATCGTAACGGATATAGCAGACTCAGTAGTTATAGCTGATATTTGCGGTATCAGTGAAGTTCGACCTCATTACTTGTCTTTTTAACCGCCTTCAAAAAAGGAGGAGATTTCTCAATTGGACCGTATATGTATATGCTTTTTTAAGTTTGTTCGTGGATAACTTTCTCGTTTATGAACCGATTTTGATGATTCTTTTTTGTTGACTTCCCTAATGGTCCCATGAAAATTTTATCGAAATCGGACAAGTCATTTTTAATAAATTAACATAAATCTAATAAAAAATATCTGCATTGTCTACATTATTGAAGACGGTTTCTTTTTTTGCAAAAAATAATTATAAATCGAATGATTAAATTCTTATGAGGCTGAACATACACGATGCATTAATAATAGATGTAGAAGATTGATGGTTTCTCATTTTATGATAAAAAAAAAAATGTAATTTGCCCAGCTTAACAACTACTTGGCTGGCCTGGCCTGGCTTTACCGTGTGATGATCAAGTTAGAATACAGGCCACACAACAATAATATCGATATAATATACGTATTAAAGGCATCTATTCTCTTCAATACAGAAATGTCATCATTTCCTTTCTGCGTAGTGACAGAGTTATTGTATAATGTGTCATCGCCCTTTACCTTCACGCGGGAGATGAAAACTGAAGAGGTAAACGTGCGCCAAACCGTCCTGGGAAACTCTTAATACTAATTGCAATCACCAAACATGTGTTCAACACTGAAGGTCAAGGTCGATAGATGGATCAATATTGGAACCATAATGAGTATATTTGTGTTGTGATGGACTACAAAATCAAGAACTCATCAGCCCTTCCATTCGAGGATAAAGGAGATAAATAGATAAACTTACAACAAAAGCATATACAATTGAAATAAAACTTTATAGCAATCTTTTATATCTATCGTGGTATAAAATGTTATTCTATACGCTTGGGTTGCAGCTATGTTGTCAATGAAGGAACGGGCTGTAAAAAGATTATACTTTTTTATGGAAACATCACACATTGAGGAAAGAATTATATTCCGTGAGACTTTACTAAATTTAACAGACACAAATTTGACCCAGATTCAGAATTAGTTTGACCGATCCCGCGACATTTGGATCAACTATCTAGTCTTCTGCATTTGTGCTGTCATAATGTATAATATTTTCCAATATGTAGATTGTAGGTAGATGTGCGTTGAACAAACACAGACTATCTAGTGTACACATATGCTTATTAGGCAAACAGTCCGCTGGACGTCGATATAACACGCAATCTTTATCTAGAATACAAGTAAAGCGACCTTTGGCTGTTATTCGCTAGTTACTATGGCGTGACTTAAAGCAATTGCTTCAACTATATCAAGATCTTTGTGTTATTAGTTTTGTCAAGCCAGAAATGTTTAAGAAAAGCAAGTATCTAAATGTTAAATAGTATCAAACAACAAAATTGAATAAACCTATCTAAAATCTTCATCATCACAGCTCCAGCTTCCTCAATAGGAGGGAAATTACCAACTACACTACGCTGATCATACGGGTTTATTTCATTTAGAGTTTTCTTTTCCTGTTGTGACGATGATTTTTGTGATAACATGTTTCTCTAACCACTTTTAATGTGTCGAATATACCCATCACGTCCAGTCATGTTGAACAATTTATTTTTTTCAATTTTCAATCGTAGTAAGCGCCCGTAGTACAAAATTACTACCTAATTTTGTTCTAACGTAGAAGTTTTGAAGACTCTCTCCCCTAAACTGATCACCTACGGGTGATTTCCTATTCCTATATTTTTTCGGAATTAGTAAACATTTACGATCACCACTCGCCTCTTATATTTAGCATTATGTTGCCTATAAACTGATCAACTAATAGGAAACAGTTCATTTAAATCAAAGTTCTACTGCCTAAAATTAGCGAGGTCAAAAAGTCAATCTATTTAGCTTCATTATACTAATATAGATTATGAAACTGGAGTTTGTTTGAAGGCGTCTACATCAGGAATTACCAATTCATGTCAAAGAGAAAGTAGAATTACGACGGGATACTGGGTCGTACGAAATACTTTCGCGATGATCAATTGCAACTTAAAATCGTATGGAAATATGTGTACATATATGTGTCAGTATTTAGTGCATCGCATAAATTAAGGTGCGTCCTCGCACGGATATCACATCCACCAAAAATCCACTTAAAATGTTATCAATTATGCAGTTAACCCAGATTTTATACATCACACTTTATCATTAATAGTGCAAATCAAGATGGCAAAGAATACTCACTTTGTTCTGTATTCTGAAACCCAACATATATGTATACTAGCAACCCGCCCTCGCTTCGGTTTCAGTCGCTTTACCCGCGGCGTAGTTCTCGTTCCTGTGGGAATACCGGGATAAAATATAGCCTATGTTACTCCCTGATATTATATCTTTCATTGGTGAAAGAATTTTAGAAATCGGTTCGGTGGTTTAAGCGTGAAAGCGTTACAAACAAACAAACATCCTTACTTTCGGATTTATAATATTAGTATGGATAACAATACATAATTATAAAAAATACAATAAAATAACATACGTATAAGATGGCAAACCCCTTACTTTTATGTAAAAACAAGTAAGGCAGGCAACAATACTGCAAGAGAACAACTTGATTATAACTCTCATCCTCGCGGCTCATATACGTCCCACGTCCCATAGACGTTTAAGTAGTAGCAATTTGCTGCTGCACTTCATTCGGTGAGCGAGAGAGCCGGGAGCCCAACTTTCTGGGTGTGTTTGTGTGTGGCGGGTTTTGGTGAGGCCTGAAACCTGCGGTGGTGAGGTCCTGGCCGGGATATTGAGCGTGAGGGGCTGGCATAATGTACAGGGAGACCCGATGGGAATGGTCACCGCCAGCCACCTGCCGGTCAGCAGGGGACCCGTACCCAGGATCATCCTCCCTGGGAGGCTGTCCCACCAACCGGCGAAAATCCCGTTGGGTAGTCGTCGTGCCGGTGTGGGAAACCGGAGTGGACCTCGGCGGCTACGCACGGGGGGCATCGGGGGCCCTTCCGTGCATCGTGTCAGCCCCTCACAAAACTCACTCCTCGACCATGCACTATGCCCCGCCCATTTTTTTTTGGTATCACCGAACTCCGTTGTACACATTCACACTCCCTTCCTCCTCTTCTTAAACAATAACTCATGGCCAAGAAAAATAAAAAGAGAACGTTTTCTACGGCGGTCCCCTTATCCACATTTAAACGAGGTTTGAGAAGAGTATTTCCTTCACGGTAGGCAGCGGCCTGGCTGTGCCCCTGGTATTGCAAAGGTCCATGTGCAGCAGTTTCACTTACCATTAGATGTGCTGTTTGCTCGTTTGCCACCGTCGGAAATTAAAAAAAGAAAAATGTCATATCTCTTGCATATTTTAATGCCTTAGACGTGTTTTACGATACCCACGGGTAAAAAAGTGGGTGGTGAATTGTATTCTTACTCCGTCATCACACGGCACTCTATAACTGTATAAAAATTTAGTTAACTGGCATGACATAACGCATTGACTTCCCTTTTATTCCAACTAGAAACCCGCCCTAGCTTCGCTTTGATTTCAGTCGCTTTGGCCCTGCATTTTATATCATTATGCATATTTACATAATCTTCTAAGTTATTACGGTACGTGACTGCAGTGCATGAGGTTGCGAGTTCAATTCACCGACTGGGTAAAATTTTATACGGTTTTCTGAGAGGTAAAAGTGCCTAAGTTACTCCTTATACATATAGACAGCTACTTGGTAGCGTTGGTAGTAGAACATATCAAAATCGGTCCAAGTCCTTTTGAAGACAAACAACAAAAAATGTTTATAAAAACTGGTTTTCAAGCATGCAAAATCTGCTATATTAACATTACAAACAGACACTTAAAATTTCATTTGATTGTTTGAAAGAATGTAAATTAACAAAAAAATTAAGATTAAACTCGACACCTCAAGATCAGCAATCGAACATTTGTACCACTGGATGAGCGAAATAGTCTGTAGATTTACACGATTTATGGATAAAAATTATATTACTGCGGATCGCACTTTTTATCGCTATGACGTCATAAGCCAAACAATAAACCCTCATATATAAACTACGTTATCTATAGAGCTTTTATCTACTGGATATCGCGAGTGCTGACCACAGGTTTTAATGCCAAGTTAAAACAGATAGATAGATATTTCCATGGGAGGCAAAAACTCAGTTTCAATCAATAACGGTGAAAACTTGTTCTCATACGTTGCTTGCCTATTATTTATTAGTAATTTTGCCTGCTGCTTTGCGCAGGTAAAGTTTATTTGCAGTGTGTACACATGTTATATCTTTTTGCTTTTGGGGTTACTGGCGATTGGTACTTGGCGGTTACAGTCTCAACTGTACCCGAATAAGTAACCCGAATAAAGTAAGGCCTCTTCTGATGACAAGGCCGAGTATAAAAAATACATATGTTTTTACACAACCTAAGCTTCCAGGGGGTTCCAGTTTCTGAGCGGTATGTACCTTTTAGAAACTGGAAACCCAGGGTTAACAACGAAGCGTCCCCGTTCCCGTATTGACCCGAAAATCCTGGTAAATATCACTATCCATGTTTTCTGTCATTCCATTTCCCGCAGTCATTGTACAAGTAAACAAGTGAGTTTTCAATTCAAGTACGCGAACTTAATGAAAATAAGTTATCTATTTATGAACCACCCATTGTGACATAGCGCCTTATGACGTAACGAAGGTTGCATTGTGATAATTTTCTTCATTTTGGCGTTAGGCTATGTTGCGTCACATATCATCCAGGCCTTCGAATGTTTTAGTTAATGAACTTAATCAACCAGATCTACGTCGATACTAACTCATCAGGTCCAAAAAGTAAAATTCAATATTATATCAGCTCGTCTGCTTCTACGTCACCATTACGTCTCACTACTGAGATCAAGCGCTCCCCACAATAGAAGTGAACTTCACCTACTACACCACGCTGGTCAGTTAGTATGGTAAGTATAGGGCTTTATATCGAGTCTTGCATAGATATTATATACAAGCATATTTCAACCCTTATTTGTCTTTTATGCCATCCACGGGCAAGAAACGGTGTGGTGAATTGTATTCTTACTCCATCATCAAACGGAGATTAGGCGGTTTAATCCTTGCTATGTCGCCCTTTTCTCGCTAATTTGTGTCGCGTTTTTAGGTAGAATAGAAGGTAAGTTCGCGCACGAAAAGTGAAGCATTTCAATTGGAGCCCAATGGAGCTTACAACAGAACCGCTCCGTAGTGTACAAGGTTACTGTACTGCACGTACGTACGCAACTCTTAAAAAATAAATAGGTAATTATGACGGTTTGTGCATTCAAATGGTGTCATAACACATTTGAAAAATTTAAAAAGGTTTTTAACATTATTTTTAAGGCGTGGCGTCCGACGAGCTTGCCTGCACAGTTTTCATACATTAGTAAATAATTGTTGTAATCTGTTGGTGTAAATCTCAATTCATTTATCAAATTTACGTGGGGCGAATTGCTTTCTTTTCAACAACCAGCGTTTAGACCATTCAGTGCCATTTCTTTTTCTTGTGCTGTTCTGCCGAACAAATGTTAAGCCAAATACAGCTATTACATCGTCGTCGTTCATTGTAGTTTGTTATTGGTGTCCTACACACATCATCATGTACTACGTAGACGTAGCTCCACTAAGAGAGGTAGGCGTCCTACACAAGCCGTCACGTAGCTCAACCGAGAGTTAATGGCAAAACTGTGCATGCAAAACCCTAATGTGTATGTGCAATATGAAACTCGGGTTATGCCTGTCGGTTATGCATGCACAGGCAAAACCATCATGCAAAACCTAACGTGTATAGCGTCCATTAACGTGGATTGGTTTTAAAAAAGTTATTTCGGTTGTTTTTGTACTTTGCTCAGCCTGAAAGTTAATAGCTTGTCAAGTATCAATTATTAAGATTCAAATGTTTTTTACGATCCACAATCAAAAAAACATTGTAACTCCTATAATCGTAACTAATATTATAAATGAGAATGCGAGTTTGTTTTTTACGTCTATATTACTGAACGATTTTAATAACTCCTTAGCCAATTAAAACTATACTATCAGTGCGTAACATAGGCTATATTTTACCCGTATTCTCGTATAATTATGGGTGAAACTGCGGTAATTTGCTAGTAATCCATAAACTCATTATTTTACAAACTACATCTTACAACGTGCTCAGGAAATACATTGAACCCAGTTGTTTTAAACTCTACGGAATAACATTTACATATGACGAGAAGGATAAATCATTACCATGAGAATAGGACAGGATGTTTGCGTAAAAAATAGAATCAACTATTATTTTAACCGGATAGATATATTGTAAATAAAACTACTTTTACGGATTATATCGCGTTTGTATTTGATTTATGATTGCCCGACGTTTCGTTAAAAAAAAAATTTTTTTTTTTTTTTTTTTTTTTTTTTTCTGTACCGGGTAGATAATTGTAAATGTCTGTAATAACGATTACTTGTTGGACGTGAGACACCTTAGTCCGCCCGTGACCATGAATGCTGCAAAGTGTTCGAAACGTCGGGCAATCATAAATCAAATACAAACGCGATATAATCCGTAAAAGTAGTTTTATTTACA
The DNA here is from genome assembly GCA_032191425.1 of Lymantria dispar. Taxonomy (NCBI): domain Eukaryota; kingdom Metazoa; phylum Arthropoda; class Insecta; order Lepidoptera; family Erebidae; genus Lymantria; species Lymantria dispar. The sequence goes on from CM063444.1 coordinate 31,927,612, forward strand.
ATGTGTAGTGCTCGCGTAAACATCAGATATCATTACGGATAGATATACATATACTTAAATATAGTCACTTGGTCTGGCCATAAATACTGCAATAGTAAAAGAAACTAACAGTATTAGAATTTGGAACCTATCCTTCTTAGGTTGAACAAACTACGTTTCCTCATTTTCGCGCGAATTTGTGTTAAATTGCCATCATCATCTCAGCCGATGTAACTCCCACTACTGGGCTCAGGCCTCCTCCTCAATGAGAGGGAAATTGACTTATTAGTCCACATTGGTCAGATATTTTGGAATAGGGTTTTATATCCAGATTTCCTTTGCTGCATCGATGACCTTAGTCGTCTTTTACGATATCCATGGGCAAAAGGGGTGTGGTTAATTGTATTCTTACTTCGTAACCACACAGAATTTATTTCAAATCTTCTTGTGTTATTAAAATGGAATGGAATGACGAATAGAACTCAATTGCGAGCGCATTAAGGTCATTATTGTTTTATTTATTACTTTACTTCAAACTATACGAATATATTTTTATAGAAATTGTTCGTCATGCGTAGGCATAACAATTGTACAAAGTTGCGTGTCTGCAAACAAAACATAAAAATAATATACAGTCTGATGAACGTATCGCAAGGTAACGAACAGAAACATTTTCATTTCTATAGGCATGATACTTTATGTCTACATCTTATCCTTTCGAATACATGTCAAGGTAGGTACCTAACCATTGATAAGTATCTAAAATGACATCCAATCATAAGACAAGACAACGAGCGCCCCGACTTGCCAATAAGCTATCTGCCATCGACAGGCTTTGTATATTTGATTAATGATTACTTGGTATCAAATATCTACATAGTCCTGTCACCTATAAACGAGGTAATCCTCAAAGATAGATAAACTACAGTAAGAACTAATATGTACCTACGTGTTACATATATTGCATACATATATTTATACCGAAAATAATATTACACCTATGTATCGTAGGATTTATTTTGTAAACAATTTTAATTCGGCGTTACTGAACCTTAAATACCTACGTAAGTAGATGAAAAACATTCAATTAAACAATCGTCCTTGCACCATGTTGGTCCCTTTGTAATTCCTGTGGCGAGGTTGCATTCTCTTCGTGCCGCAGCGCAGCGGCCTTTTTTTTTTTTTTTTTTTTTTTATGGGTGGGCTATGGTAAGCGCACGCGCGGTCCTGTCCTTCCGGGGCGATGAAAGGACGGCGCGCGGGCCCATAACCCACCCGTACCCACGTCACCTCGTTGTTGGGCCGACCACCGGAGCAGATGTGACTTGTCATCAGTGGTCGGCCCGACGGAATACCCTTTCGGGTAACCTCTCACCTCTCGACGTACTGGGACGTCGGTCGCCATCGCGCGGTCAGCCTCCCTGCGGGTGACGGACAATTCCCCGGTCCGATCACCCGCGGCCTCGGCTAGGGCGGCATTAGGCGCAGATATTCGCGCCTGCGCCGCCCGAGTCGCCGGCGGCGGAACGTGTCGCCGAATAGGAGCTCTACTCGCACACGATCCGCCGCCTCCTTCCGTGAGATAACGGCCTCACAGAAGGCGGCGACCGCGTCCCAGTTCCTGACGCTGACGAGCATCTCCCTGGCGATGGTCGGCAGCGCCAGGTCGGCACCGATAATTGCGACGAGTTCACGGCGATCCCCCTCCCATGCAGCACACTCCTCGAGCGTGTGCTGCGCCGTGTCCTCGTCGCAACGGCAGTGGTGGCAGGACGGTGTGCTCTCCCTCCTGACAATCTTGTGCAGGTACTTCCCGAAGCAACCGTGCCCCGTCAGCACCTGCACCAGTCGGAAGGAAAGCACCCCGTGCGTCCGCTCCAACCACTCCATCAGCACCGGCCGGAGAGCCTCGACGGTCCTGACACCGTACCGAGGACTCTCCAGCCGGACTGCCCAACGGGCAATGACTTCTCGGCGGGCGTCGACCCGCCAGGCGGTGATCTCTTTGATGGAGACCATGCCGCCGCGGGCGCGCGTCTCCGACACCCGCCGATAAATGTCGGCGAGCATCTCCGCCTCCAGATCCCACGGGGGAGTTCCGGCCAGGAGGCACGCTGCCTCTGTCGCCACCGTGCGGTAACCCCGTATGGCCCTGATCGCCATGACCCTCTGTGGTCGCCACAGGAGGGCCCTAAGACGGACGGTCAGGGACCCCGCCCACACCGGTGCTCCATACAGGGCCATCGACCGGATCACCCCCACGTACAGCTGTCGGCACGTAGCACTGGGTCCGCCCACATTCGGCATCAGCCGCGAAAGGGCGGACGCCGCGCCGACAAGCCGGGGAACAAGTCGATGGAGATGCTCCCGGAACCAAAAATGCCCGTCGAGCACCAGGCCCAAGTACTTCATGTGGGCCTGGATGCTGATGGTGACCGACTTCACGATGATCGAAGCGCCGGCGGGAGGCCCGGCGGTACGGAGGCCATGGAACAAAAGGGCCTCCGTCTTTTGCAGGGCTACTCTCAGCCCCAGCGCTTCGATCCGCCTGACAATCTCCTCGGTGCCGAGAGTTGCCAGGCGTGCCGCCTCCTCTAGCGTCCCACCCCGGGCTGTGACGAGTGTATCGTCGGCGTAGCAAATTACGCCCAGCCCGGGTGGGAGGCTTCCTCTCAACGCCCAGTCGTAGCCGATGTTCCACAGGGTCGGACCCAGAACCGACCCCTGTGGGACACCGCACGTCATGGGCGTTCGCACAACGTCCCCTACTCGGTCAACGTAGAGGACGCTGGCAGCGCAGCGGCCTACCAAGACGCATGGAGGCCTACTCGCCCTGCGTTACATATAACGTTCAGACTCAACGGTTATAGACCTAGTGACCGTTAAGCACGAATAATTATTATTTATTTTCTCAGTTGTTTAAAATAATTATGTAATAAGTTGCGGCATTATAACTGGAAAAGTTCCCGCCAATAATCGTTAATTTGGTTATTCAAAAACAAGTTTATAAGTCATCTTGTTGTAAACAAAAAGCGATTTTTGCTTTATTTTTCTAGTAAACTCCATGAGGAATACATAAAAGGACTAAGATTTATAGTCGTCCTATTTATCATCACTGAATAATGGATTTCTTACTAACCTGATGGGGCGGCGCAGTCGCTCATATTCCAAGTTGCATTTTTAACCTCAAAAGGCACAAGCACGGTCACTATACGCGAAGGTCACGGTTATGTTATATTGCATAATATCACCAAGCCTTAACACAAGTAGGTAACTGAAGGGATTTATAAAAAACAATACACGACCGAGGATTACTGTTTAATACTGTTATCATAAACACACGAATGCACAGTTCGATGCACGTTTATATTTCAACAAACGACGTGAGTATCCATTCAGGACTCCATCAAATCGCATATTTGAAGAGTTATCTAAATGAAACTAACACCAATGAGGACTCTGTGTCATAAGTTTTATGCAGTTTACGAATAAACATGTCACAGCCGCGCACTGCACTCCGTCTGACACGACGAATATGGCGGATGAATTTGAACTACGCTTGCGCCTTACGCGGCACAAGCACGGAGCAAACGCCGTTGTTTGCCGCAGGTACAAAATATATGCGTTAGTGCTGACATCTATTCACAATAGAAAGAATTGCTATCTTAAGAAATGCACGAAGGTGGCACTTTTTAACAGATGTTAACAGATGGCAGTATAAGTATTTTTATAATCAAGGTTAAGAGATTTCGGATGCGGATACGGATGATACAACCTCTAGTTTTTTTATTGGATACTTATTTGATATGAAATTGTTTTAAGCACGATCTATTTTAATTCACAAATATTGGTTTATTCAAAGATTATGTTTAATAATATAACAAATGTTACTCTTAAAGAGCAGAAGCGTACATAATAGATCACATTTGGCCATACTTCTTTTTTAAGTATATTATATGGCTAGAATTCCATTTACAGGACGTATTTTCAGACTTTTTGTTCTTTTTCTTGGTAATATACGTACCACTATTAATAACGGGGCTCTTCTTTTTCATCACCTCCGCTCATATATGTCCCACTGCTGGGCTCGACCCATGTCCACGCTAGGAAAGTAATTGACTTACTATACTGCATAGGTGTGGCTTTAGGAGTGGTAGGACCACACTGTCGACAGTTATCTGTCTACAGCCGCGGGCCGGGCCGTCCGGGGTAGTACCACGCTCTCGCAGAAAGTCGACGTCTGAGTAGTAGCAATTTGTTACTGCGCTTCGTTCGGTGAGTGAGAGAGCCGGAAGCCCAACTTTCTGAGGGTGTTTGCGTGTGGAGGGTTTTGGTATCACCAAGCCTCAATGCACGCATTCACACTACCTTTACTTTCTTCGCGGTAGGCAGCGGCCTTGTAAAGGTCTATGAGCGGCAGCAACACTTACCATCAGGTGTACTGTCTGCTCGTTTGCCACCGTTTGCAATAAAAGAAAAAAAAAAGGTGGGCACAGTTAATCAAAAAATTAACTTCGTTAATCGCTAATTCGTTAATTAAAATGTTAACTTCGATAATCGTTAAAGCGTTAAATTTGCGAAAATTTAACGTAAGTTAAAGTTAACCGTTTAAAGTTAACCATTTAAAACTTATACTGCTTTTAGGCTAAGATAAATAGATAAATTCTATAGCCTGTAGCGGAATTATGTTGGCATGCATCTGTCCACACAAGCTTGGGACACGCTACTGCCACTAGCTGCGATACCAAAAGATTCACTAATATTTTACGTCACTTTTTGACGTAATAACCAGGTAAAGGTGAGAACATATTATCAATTTTGCTATTATCATAACCTACAATAGAAGAATTCATAGCAATTGACGAAGGCTCAGGATCAGTTTCCCTTTTCGCGGGGCACGGGGACGAGCCGTTAAGTCTCGTCTAGCGAGGTGGCCGCCTGGCGGGACGACGTCCGCCGTGACGTCATTGTCTGTTGGGCAGTCCGGTTGAAGAGGCGTGGGTACGATGTTCAGACCACCGAGGCTTGCCGCCCGAAGCTGATGGAGTGATTGTGCTGGCGGCACGGGATGCTTCCCTTCCGACTGATGCAGGTATTGACAGGGCATGGTAACTTCACCAAGTATCTGCACATGGTCGTGAGGAAGGAGAACACACAGCGTCCTGCCACCATTGCAATTGCGACAAGGACACGGCACAGTACACACACGAGGTGTGGGCCACGTGGACAGAGCAGCACCTTGAAATCGTCGCAATTAATAGTGCCGACCTGAAGCTGCCGATTGTCGTTAGGACGATGCTCGACGGCGTCAGGAACTGGGACGTGGTCGCCACCTTCCGTGTGGTAGTTATGTCACGGCAAGGTGGGGTGGATCGTGCGCGGGAGGAGCTCCACTACGACACGATCCGCCGCCGGCGACTTGAGCGGCGCAGGTGTCGTGGAACTTAAATGTGGAATTGTGAAAACGTGGCATTCAAACAAACAAAATGACAGCATGTCAACAAACAACTATTATAATGTAACGGAATAAAGTTAACGGAAGTTCAAATTAAAGGAAGTTAATAAGAGCGTTAAAATCTTTTGAACTTAAACTTAAAAGTAAATCCGTTTATTAAATTTTTAACTTCGTTAATTAACGGATTAACGAGTTAATGCATACCTTTGTATACTGCGATGGTCAGACAAATTGGTATAGGGTTATATTTCGAGCTTTTCTTGCATAGATGTTATATGCGTATTAATCACATACCTTAATCGTCTTTCGTCGTCTTCGACTTCGTCGTTCTTCCACAGGTTACATAAGAAGTGGTGAATTGTATTCTTGCACCTCGGGAAAACTCTTTTTAAGCCATTTCAAAAAAGGAGGAGGGTCTAAATCCGTTCTCTATTTGCGGAAATCGTACCGCGTTAAAATCATAAACGCAGGAGTGCCCACTTTGCAAGCGACTCCCCAAGCCGAGGTCCGTACCCCACAGGGAGTGCCCTCATGATCGGTTACTGTCCGGGAACAGTCCGGGCAAGTTGTCAGAGCCATTTGCGGCTAACAACTAGTCACACAAAAAAAAGAGAGAAAAATTCGCTGAATTCGAATATGTATTTAACCCAATATCACCCTAGATGTTGCTTAAACCAAATATCCTTTCACCCCTCGATATGGTGTTTTATAAGATTTTGTGTGAATAAGTATTATCAACTATTTGCACCCTATTTTAAATAAAGTAATTGGTAGTAATAGTGCATTAGCTTGATTTTTTATTTGTATCTGCCTAAAGAGGAATTGCTATTTTTAAAAATAAGGCGAAATTATTTTAAAATGAAATACTTTTTACTTGAATGAATATAGTTAGCACTTAGAAGCACGATGCTTGTGAATATAAATCAGTTAATATTTATTGTAGGTTATTTTATAAACGTACCTATATCATTTAAAAAGGTACACACAGATCTTCAGCTTTGTACGACTAAATAGCCTGTCTTAGAGTTCAACACCAAAGGCTGACACTACATATTCGTCATTATCATTGCAGGTCATATACGTCCCACTGCTATGCTCTACCCTTTCCCAAAATAGGAGGAAGTTTATACCTACTATACCACGACCGACAGATGAATTGGTATAGGGTTTTATTTCGCGTTTTCCTTCAATTACATTAATGTATACAACATTTATAGACGTCATTTACAACACTCATGGACAAGACAGGGAGTGGTGAATTGTAGTCCTATTCCACTACCATACAAAGACACCAGATGTTACATATTAATAGATCACCTGCGTAGTGCAATAGCTTTTTTAAATTACTGCTGTAGTTATTTCACCATCATCAATTCAGCTCATACACGACCAACTGCTGGACTCGAGCCTCCTCCACAATAAGAGAGCAATTGATCTTACTACACCATGTTAGTCATTATCTCTTTTACGATATCCATAGGCAAGATAGGGAGTGGGGATTTGTATTCTTACTCCGTCACCACACGGAACTGTAGATATTTAAATATACTAGTGGTCACCGTGTGGTCGAAATTCGGCCATAATTCATTTTAATAAATTTTTCTGCTACTTACACAATTTTCTTTAATTTTATTTATGTATAATTGTAAATTGAGCAAGCTGTATTTCACTAATAACTAATATATAAGCACAAATCTCTATTAGATATTGTCATCATAATTATGATTGTTTGACATTCTGTTCGACCAAAGATTTTAACCGTAAAGAAAAGTGTATAAGCGTTGCTACGCAACACACTCACACAAACATGTGTCTGTGTGTGTGTTGTAGTGTGCGTAATGCCTTTTTAATGAATTTAATGCATTTCTAATCCATTATTATATGAAATTTCAGTTTTATGCACTTCTCCTCATTATATACTTCAACTGTGCCAAATTTCATACTTGTCCATCCACGTAGTTTTCGTAAAAAGGGGTACAACGTTTTTGCTTCACGTATTTATATATAGATATCCAACCACAGATAGGTTTGTCACCAGCCGCCAGTCTGAACTCTGGTTAAGTCCTCGGGAATGTAACTGTGATCAAACGACATCAGATGGAGTTGGCCCAGTTTGATGTAAAACTCTTTATCGTCTTTTACGACAGTCACGAGCAATCAAATCAAACCAACTCAAATCATTTATTCTGCATAGGCCCCTTAAGAGCACTTACATATTGTCAAATTACACGTTAGAACACAATACAATAATCTACCACCGGATCGGAACGCGGCCACAAACTGAGAAGATCCGGCAAGAAACTCGGCGGGCAGTCATTTTTTTCTCATCTTTTAAATATACATAATTTTATGCTTCGTACAACATATGGTATTAGCTCTAGTGTGATGCCCTTCGAAATTGTATATAATATGTATAAATTTTCAAAATTTAGTACAAGACAAAAAGAAATTAAAGCATTAAAGAAAGGAAGACAATATGGCTGGACCACATCCCACAAGCACCAATGTAAGGGTTGATAGTATTCATAGCTGCCACCACATAGTAATGACATTTAAGCATTATTAGTAATAATGTATAAAATATATATTAGTAAGAATGGTTAAATGACATTACTGTGTAATAATTTATTCATCATCATCATCATCGCAGCCCACATACGTCCCACTGTTGGGTTCGGGCCTCCTCCATAATGAGAGAATTTGACCTACTATACCATGCTGGTCAGACATGTTGGTATAGGGTTTCATTTCGAGTTTTCCTTCTCTTGCACAGATGTTATGTGCACATTATATCCCATAGTCGTCTTATACGACATCCACGGTACATCCAAGATAGGAAGTGGTGAATTGTATTCTTACTCCGTCACCACACGGAAAATAGTTTATTACGAACAGTAAATTTTTTTTTTGTTTTTATTTTGGGCTTTTATTGCGTTTTCTATTCTTTTCTATTAACTACAGAGTAGGTATATCATCTTATCATCTCTAGTCATATACGTCCTACTGCGGGGCTCGAGCCTCCATCGCAATGGGAAACAAATTGACTAAACCATGCCAGTAAAACAGTTTTGTATAGGGTTTTGTTTATCTTGAGGTTATATGCATATTAATCTCTTAATCGTCTTTTACTACACCCACGCGCAACATAAGGGGGTGGTGAATTGTATTTTTACTCCGTCACCACACGCATAGATGGAGTATATCCTTACCAATATTTTGAATGCGAAAGTAAATTTGTTTGTTTACTTGTTTGTTTGTTACGGGTTCAGACTTAAACTACCGAACCGGTTACTCCCTGAGTAACACGAGTAAAGTGACTGGAACCGAAGCGAGGACGGGTTGCTAGTATGTTATATAAGAATTAACAACAGGTTTGTACACAGAATAGAGAATAATAAAAAACTTTTAAGCTATTATTACATGCATTTATTTCATTCAATTATTTACACGGTGGTAAACTTTTATAATAATAGACACCATACACATACCTCTATTGTTTAATAACTTGGTATAAAATTATTTAAGAAACCGCTTGTGCTCAATATTATATATATTTATTTAGCAATGTTTGGCTTTATCGTTTAATCTCTACGAAGTAAAATAAAAATCGGTGGTCGAATATCTGGAAAAGTTTCATTTGGAAAAATATCTTTTTAGGTTTGATTAACAAGCAGAGTAGTAACAAATAGAATAAACATGTGTTAAACAAGAAAGAGGCGGATAAAATACATGTTTAATAGAAGTCTAAAAAGGAGCGATCTCATCGCAGTCTATTCATATTATTCAAAATCATGTCACCTTAGTAATAAACGTGATATCTGATTTAGTAAAATAAAGACATTATAAATAAAACTGTTTTACGGACTTTATTAACCGACTTCAAAAAAGGAGGAGGGCTTTAACGAACTTCAAAAAAAGGAGGAGGTTTCTCAATTCGACCGTATATATGCTTTTTTATGTTTGTTATTATTTTCCAAATGGTCCCATGAAAATTTGACAAGCGGTAGAGCAAATTGCACAAGCGTTTTTTTTTTTGAAAAAACAAATATTGAAAGCGGTTTCTTTTGTTGCAATAAATAATTGTTATAATTTAGAAGATGCCAGGTGATATAATATATTGTTTTTTTGGTCTCACGTAAAACAATAAATTTGATCAAATTGCCGTCAACGTCCATACCATGTTGAAAACACCGGTTCTCGTCCGATCACCGAAGTTAAGCAACATTGGGCGTGGTTAGTACTTGGATGGGTGACCGCCTGGGAATACCACGTGATGTTGACTTTTTACCTTATTTTATTAAGTAAATTTTAGTGGAAGTAAATTTTAGTAGAATAATTTTAAAAACTAGCTCCTATCATGAGCTAGCTTTTAAAATTATTCTAATATAACTTATTTATCGCGTTTGTATTTAATTGCCCGACATTTCAAAAACTTTTCAGCGTTCATGGTTCCAGAAGAAATGAGCCTTAGTAATTTAATAACTTAGTAATTGGAAAAATATTAATTTAATTCCATTTTTCATTAATTTACAGGGATTACATAACAGTATTTTCCGTTTTCATTTTACTCTGTCACTACACGTCAAGAGTAACAATATTTTTATATACGTGGAGCTTTAAAAGTGAGTTGATAGCATCGTATAAGCAGCACAATAATAAATAATCGCACGATTTTTCTGCAAGAGGAGGCAGGCATTTATTTTCGTTCTAAAGAAGCAAATTAAATTATTATTGTATAATGAATAATTAAACACTGAAAGGTACCTATGTATCTAGCATTTTGTGTGGTTAATTTGGTTATTTTTTTTCTATAACTTACCAAATTGTGTTTTTATCATTACGAAAAAGTATTTTGATATTTTTTCTCAGGAATATGGTTGAATAATAAATTTTAAAAAAGTAAATTATCTATACAGTTATCTATAATTTATACAGTTTATAATAAGTTATACACTATATAATTCAGTGTCTTGAATTTTCGTTAAGAAAATATTTTCAGACGTTCGAAGATACTTTGAGACTTCTTAGGTTATTATAGTTAGATACAAGTTAGGGATTGTACCCTTATTAGGTGAACATATTTATGGCAAATAGTCTTTAATACCTACGTTTGGCAAAAATTGGGTAAATTTTCTACTATGGATGATCATCCGAAGGGTTGACAATTAGAAAATAATGAGTCACGTAGCATGGGTAAGATCTCTTAGTTAAATTACATTTTTTGTAAAATGTTTTCTGCCTATATACTTTGCTGTATCTACTGTCGAGGCTACAACTTGTGTAGATTGACAAGCAAGCTTATATTCAAAATGATTGATCGTATAGTAAAAAAATCATATTTGAACCTAGCAGAGCAAGACTTAAATAAAATAACAAAAAATATGAATAACAGAAACAATGTAAAACAAAATTGTTGGCAAATTCAGGAAATCAGTATACTAATGCTTGGGATTCTTAAATTCTTATATAATGCAATACATATTATTTTCTTCTCGTCCTATGTCTTAGAGCGAGAACCGCTAGGCTGTGGAAGCTTAGGTATAAAACGCAAAGAGCCATAACATCTATCCAAAGGTTAGTTATCTGGAAGTCATACATCGCTAGCACTTCGTCACCGGTGCTAATACAGGGTATTCCAATTTGTTTAGTGGTGCAAGCTGAAACAACATAAAACAAATATTAATTTAATCATTTACATTTAATCGAACAACTCGGTAGGTACTAGTAGTTGGCCCAATGGTGAAGGAGAGGGCATACGGTGGATTATCAGGCCGTCACCTCGGACAGAATGGACGGCGTCCGTTCGGACTAGGTACTGCCCTACGTACTTGACCAAAAAAAAAAAAACAAATATCATGAACAGAGGGATAGACAGACGAGACATCATGGATAGTCATCTATTAAGATACATGGATAGAATAATTCTATAGAGGCAATCAGTAAAAAATGCCATCCTCAATAACGTTACGTAGTACAGGAGTTAAAAACCTCAGGCACCTTTTTTCCCTAGAACTGTCATTGACACTGTCAAGGTTTTGTAAGATAAATGTTTTAAAACCATTCTACACAGCATAGAACTGTCATTGACACTGTCAAGATAGTGTAAGATAAATGTTTTAAACGCATTCTACACAGCATACCCTTAAAAAAAAACATTGTTTTTATGCACACCAATCTTTTAATTTACCTGTCAGACCTTTTTTGTAGGGGATACCCCAAGTTTACGTTATCTAACTACTTGACCGCTTAAAGAAAACAATGCCCTATTTTTACTGAGGAGATAAGTGTTACTAGATTCGTCTGTAAATGAAAGTGGTTATATTATTTAAAGCTTTGCTGTTAATTACCTTTTATTATATGCAACACTACCTTTTTTATTTCTTTTTTCGTGTCGTGTCCGATTAGGAATACAGCTTACCACCACCTCTGTTATGTGGGTATCGTAATAGATGACTAAGAGATTTCTTATACGGTTTAAATATATGTAAGAGAAGGAAAACTCGACATAAAACATCTAACCAGAACGATATACAGAACGGTATAGTAAGTCAATTTTCCTTTCATGGTGGAGGAGGCTCGTACCCAATAGTGCGACTTATACATGCTAAGATGATGATGACGAGCTTTTAAATGCATCTGGGTAGAAATAATGTGTGACGTCCATGTTAAATATGATTTTCATTTATTTATGTCGTAAGGTGAAAAATATCAAAGAAAAATTTATCTGAAGTGAGACTGGAACCCACATCCGGATTTTCAATAGATGAGAATTTAAATCCCACGTATTTTTTTTTTGGGATAGGCTACCGTCAGCGCAACCGCCGGCCCCGTCCGGGGCGACAGAGGGGCGATACGCGGCCCTGTAACCCACCCATAGCACGTCGCCTTCGTCCCGTCGGGTCGACCACTCGGTGGAGGGATACCTCAAGGGAGGTATCCTCTACCCTCTCCTCTATGTCAATCATTTTTCGGTTGCAAACAAGTTTTATAAATAACCTACCACGTTAAATGCCAAATCTTAGTAATGATTTCTGATGTTTACGCGAGCATTACACACGCAGCTTAGGATGACCCCTTACTTGATGGATTGATGACATCTTGGAAGTCGCAGAAAACCGTTGGATGCAAGTGACATAGGACCGTTCCGAGTAACATTCTTTTGGGGAGGCCTATGTCCAACAGTGGACGTCTATAGGCTGATGGATAGATGGATGGATGGAATAAGACCAGGATGAAAACGACGAGGATGAAGGAATATATTTTCTGTAGACTTGATTTTTAGAATATTCTTATTTAGTGATCCATCATAAAAATAAGACGCTAGCTAGTAATTCTTTGTGCTAAATTTTATTTCAATAAGAAAACAAGTATCACCTCAAAATTTGGTCAATGCTGAAACACGGTTCATTTATTATTACTGAATTTTAAGACAATGGATAAAAGTTATTTGGCTCCCACACAAAAGTCGCCACTGCATTTCACATTCTTTGGTGTTACATTTTGTAAAATCCTTCCATAAAATATAAACTACTATAAAAAATTTATGGTTCTCAGTTTCTTCTTTTCTTACATAGATTAGAAATATTAACAACTGTGTTGTTAATATTTCTAATCTACTACTTCTAAAACATTTCTAATTTACTAAATTAATTTGGTGATAGTACATTCGTATATTTCTTAATTCTGATTTCTTTAAGACTAAACGTGGCGATTATAGTATTAGTCCCCATGGCCTAAGTCAAATAGGAGCAATCGACATGCTGATTTGTTTTTTATTTTTATCGTATTCCCAAATTAATATTAGTATATATACTTAATGTTTTACTTATCTAGATTATCCAAATGATAGTGTCACAACCTTATATTGTCCACTATTTACGTTGAAAACACGTATTTTAAAAAATACGGTTTTATAAATAAAGCCCTTCCAAAGAAAAATGTTTTGAATAATGTGGCGAATTTGCAATGGCCACTAATTTTGTCAGGGATTTGATTCTATTAGATCCTCCCCTACTCCTTGAAAATCTCTAATATCCACAAAAGTGAATTATCGCCCCAAATAACAATGAACGCAAATACAAACGCGATAAAATCCGTTAAGTAGTTTTATTTAAAATGTATAATACTCGCGTAAACATCAGAAATCATTAAATAACAATGTTTTACAGTAAACGCTGATTGCTCGCCCGATAATTATTACTTCATATATTTCAAAGTAACGTGCAGGTTACTTTTTATAACTTATGTCCTGACGAAACTCTATAAAACCCAAGATGGTCTAAAATTTTGAATATAAAGTATACTTACTGATATTATTAACTCCGTCCCATTGCAGTATGCTCATTGCTTCGTTGGAATACATCAACCAAGACAAATATCGAATCCATGACACATATTTCGGCATGGAACTGTAAATAAAAAATTAATAAATAAACACTATTTGTTAAACATTAATTTATGGGCAACTGAAAATTGAATGAATTGTTTGCATATATCCTTATACATAATATTTTTTTATATAAATATTATAAATGTGAAAGTTTGCCTGTTATCCTTTCACGCCTAAATCTCTAAACCGACTTGAAACACTCCTACACCAATGAAAAGCTATATCTGATAATATAGCTTTTAGCTTATAGTTTAAAATGCTAGTGCGGGAATTTACCAGTCATAATTAATTCTACTGTATAAAACTGATAGACAACTCTAATATGTAATCATATTTTAATTTGTATCTCTTTCAATAGCAAAATACCTCAAGGCCAAAGATGTCGTTGCTATTTGTATAACCATAGGCGTTTATGTCATAAGAAAAAGGGGAGGCATAGACCGCCCATGAAGTGAGTGTCTCATCATTTTCTAAACAATAATAAATTATTCGCGCTTATTCCATGACGTGCTAAAGAGAGACACTACTATATTTAGATAAATTAATGTAGGTGATACGAAATTTACCGGGTCATTTAGTTTCATTATAGAAATGGATTTATTTATTCCAAATTCTCCTATATTGCTTTTAATATGATTGTAGTCATTTGATGTAGTTGCAATCATACGTGTATTAGTATTAATGCATTTAGATTTATTTATTAAATATTGAAATGAAAAATACCTTAATTTAACAAAAAGTCCAGATGTCATCATAAGGGCATAGTCGAATGGTACAAGGTACGCAATGGCAATTGGCATTGATCCAAACGCACAAGAGAAGAATGAACCTGGAAAGAAATATAAAAAATAAATACTTCATAGCTCAACTAGCACATCTAGTAAGTAGTAGAAGAAGATATAGTTCAATTAAAAGTTAGGCAGCTTCGCAGGGCTTTTGCTACTATGCTCAATTTCAAATGTTAGTATCCTTTATAGGTAAACTTATTTTTTTCCAAAGATAACGCCCTGCACTAAGGGGGATAAGCGGGAGACTTTACGAACTTATAATTAACGGACACAGATTACATCCAGACTCCGAACAATAATTTGTGAATCGCACAAAATATTGTCCCGCGTGAGATTCGAAGCCGCGACACTGGCACGGTAGGTCGGAAATTTAACCACTACGCACTCTGTGCATTCGTCAAATTGTCATCAACCGAGCAAAAATTAACGTGCCCTAGATTTTGGATAAATAAATTAGATACTAAAGAATACTCACAAGTAATATATTTGGATGACGCATTGTTAATTAAAACGAGCTATCACGTTACTATCTAAGATGATGAAGGTATTCGAAGATGAAGCCATTTAGATAATTCAAATTAGAATCCAGGTGTTAAGGTTATCAAAATAACATTTTATAAGACAGAAGTTAAAGTGAAGCACGCGAAGATAATGACATCCGAATGAGTTTCGTAATAAATTTTTATCAATGCCACAATTTTTGCCATTATCCTCTTGGACTTCATCATCATCTCAGCTCATATGTGTCCCATTATTGGGCGCGAGCCTGCTCCATAAAAGGAGGGAAAAACTACCACGCTGGATGGCACGCACGGCTGCTCGGCAGATGGGTGCATATAGAGTTTTATTTTGAGTTTTTCTTAACTTGCATAAATGTCAAATGCATATTATATGCTCAGTCGTCTTTTAGATACGATACCTACAGCCAGATGGTGAACTGTATTCTTACTTCGTAACACAGAGACTGTTGTGCGTATCAAATCTTTATTGCACGCCTCCCACCGCGAAGGGGGTCAATATGATTTACAATCGAAATACTGTCATGACAAAAACACCTCCTACTTTTACTTTCTAAACATGTATTCAATAAATTGAATCAAATATTTTAAAGATTTTTGGAGCACATTCTGTGTTTCCATACTGGCTTTCTTTTGAAACATACTTTTTTATTGGTTAAGATAGTTTTATGCCTTTAAAACTGTTACGAACAGCGTTTCCCTATAGATATAGATTATTTTATTATTAATTAGATATTGTCTATTTATTTAGAAATTAATTAAAAGTGCCCAAAGTGCTCTGTTATCCTTGACATTAAAAAACATAATATACATTAGCATAACATCAGTCTTAAAATAGCTAATTACCTAACTCCGCTTTGACTACTCCATTATCATATCTATTAATAGTACCAATAATAAAGCACTACTGTCATGTTTTAATTATACTTTTTTTGATGTGACACATCTATAGGCGAGGGTGACTGCGATCGTCGCGTGGCGATTAACGCCACACCTCGCGGTCCTCTATTAAATTATTTTAAAATGAGTATTTGGATACATATATCTACATTTTTGTAACGAAACCATGGTGCGATTTAAAATTGACGACGATTTGTACAACGCCATCTAGTGAACACAAAGTAAATTGTTACCTATAATGTATACTAATGAAAATAAATGTTTATGAATAAAAATCATCATTTTCTGGAAAAGAATCTTAACTTTATTTTTATTAATACTTTATGTTATATTAATACCTGTCGTAATCTGTTCTATTATGGATATATACTTGTTCTATAAAATAATGTACAATTCTTTAACTTCCTAACATAATTATACCATACCTACTTTATTTTCACGTATGAAAACTAGATAACGGCTTTTTATAGGCTTTTTAATAGTTTTAGCTGTGTATTTATTTGTTTATATGTCACCAACTCCTAGGAATTGGATTTTGACCCACTTTAAACAGTAAGATTTCATTTCAAATTTGTAGACTTAACGAGGTACTCAATGACGATAAAATAATTTAGATAGCTTGTCTTATTATCATCACAGGATTAGAGATTTCTTTATAAAATATATTTTGTAGTTGAGATCTACGCTTAGCTCGATAGATGTCACTATTTCTATTTTTTATGTTTATTTACAATTTTATATTGAACTAGCAACCTGCCCTCGCTTCGCTTAGTTTCACATCTGACAGGCGTCCTGAGCGGCGGCTCACTTTTTTTTGTTTGAAATATCCGGTTGTCCAATAAAAAGCACTTAAATAAAATCAAACTTCTTGTTACTCTATTAATAAACATAGGTCGTTAAATTAAATCATTGTACTACCCACGTTGATCATACAAGTTATTTTAGGATTATAATTAGTTTTTCTTCTCTTGCAGTGATGTAATCTGCTTAGGTACCTAAGGGCGCCTTCAAATTTGCCGCAAATTGCCGCGCGGTGGCAGCGCGTCTGCAGCACAGCGGACGCGCTACTTTTTAAATATATATAAATAAACAACGCGCGCTTGCAGCGCTGCACCCGCGCTGCGGCCACGCATCAGTTCATCGATCGACTAGTGATGCGCGCACGTATTTTTTTGTACAAATAGAGTAGAGTTTCTTCGTCACAGTCCATCGTGAAACTATGTACTAAACTACGATTCTCAAACCTAGCGACAGCAGCGCGGCTGCAGCACTGCAGACGCGCTGCAGCCGCGCGGCACTTTGCGGCAAATTTGAAGGCGCCCTTAGTCGTCTATACTAATATTATAAAGAGGAAAGGCTTGTATGTATGTTTATAACGAATAGGCTCCGAAACTACTGGATCGATTTCTAAAAATTCTTTCACCAATGGAAAGCTATAATATCAGGGAGTAACATAGGGCATAACATAGTAACAACAGGAACTACGTGGGTAAGGCGACTAAAACCGAAGCGAAGCGAGGGCGAGTTGCTAGTATTTTATATTTACCCATCGTAAAGGAAGATGTGGTAACCACTTTATTTTTATTCCGTCACCACACGAACCAAATGAAGTTAAATACGAAAGCACCATTCTTCATCATTATCCTGCTTACTTGGGATCGATTTAGTAATTTGTACTTTGCATTCTTTGTATACATTGCAAAAAATATTAGCACGTTTTCTAACCAACCGCCTGTTTGCTGTCAACGCTCCTTGGAAATGTAATTGTTCATCCGATAGCTGTAGTCAAATAGAGCTAAGGTCGATACAAAGCTCTCAGTCATCTTTTACGACACCCACGACCAATATAAAGATTTTTTGTATTCGTAGCCACCATCACCCAGCATTAAACATAACTATAATAGCAAAAAATGAACGTGTGTACAAAGTACGCATAGCAGAAGTGAAACTTCTTTATCCTTTGTCCCTTTGTTCCTTTGTCCCGTTGTCCCGTTGTTCTTTTGTCCCTTTATCCCTTTAGCCCATTATCCCTTTATCCCCTTATCCCCTTATCACCTTATCCCTTTATCCCCTTATCCCCTTATCACCTTATCCCTTTATCACTTTATCCCTTTATCCGCTTACCCCCTTATCCCCTTATTACCTTATCCCTTTATCCCCTTATCCCTTTATGCCTTTATCCCTTTATCACTTTATCCCTTTATCCCTTAATCCTTTATCCCTTTATGTCCGCTTAAACAACATGCTATCCCTACTCCACTGGCGAAAGTACTCTTTCTTCGAATCGACCGTGGTGGGGACGAGGAAAAGATGGCGCGTAACGAAAAAATGTGACGCGTAACCGAAAAATGTGACGGTAAATATTTTTCCAGTGCCAATAAAGAATTTTTACTTTAAAAAAATTAACTATAACAGTCGGATACATGAAGTGCATTATAATAGTTAAACTTACCACAAGCAATAGCAACGTTGAGCACTAATATGGCCAGGAATACGGTGAAGGTGAACGCATAAAACGACACTCTTAACCCCGCGATCCAGTACACTACCAGAGTAAACAGTGTTGGCTCTATAAGAAGACCTGGCAACTAAAAAAGAAAATAAGACATTATCCTCCTGTCGTCGACGAGTACGTCTTCTGCCTTCCTCGTGACCTTATCTACACATGTTTTCACAAATAAAAGTATTTTATCTTTCTCTAACACATTCACAAGACTTGTTATTTATGCTGCATAAAGTTAAACCTAAGTTTTCTAACTGGCCACATGTCTGTTATCAGCCTTCCATAGACATGTAATCGTTGACCAACTGCTAACATGAGGTGGAATTGGTATAGATCAGTTTAAAGGTCTTAGTCTACTATACGATAAAGAATTACACAGATATGAAGGTTCATGTAGTTTTGCTTCATTATTAAACATGTAAAATTAGCAATTTGAAACAACTATGCATTATGGATTTGAATTCGAAATCAGTGTTAAGCGATCGATGGTAAAAATATTAATGCATTGCTTGGAATTGTTATCATTATAAACTCATTTGCAAAAAAAACGGGCGGTTTTGATTTTCATTCATATTTAAAAAGATACAATACCAAAAAGGTTTCAATCGTTTGTACACGTTACTGGCCGGTTTTAAAAATGCTGTGGTATTTAAAAAAGTACGTTCTAAATTCAATTTTTCATTTGATGTTCATTTTTACAGAAAACCCCTTTTTATCCTACATTTTTGGCGCGAAGTTCCAGAAGTTAACATCGACTTTCATAACTTTTATTCAATTTTTATCGATTAATTTCATATCCTTGACTGTCAAAGCTTTATTTAATGCTGTTTGGCTGTATCAAAAATGGTAGATAAAGTGGTAAAAGCTACCAAAATTATCGCGCTGCTTGAAGAGGGTTGCAGCCAATGTTTCGTGGCTAGGAGGCTAAATGTTAGTCGCTCGACAGTCCAAAGGACCTGGCAGCGATATCAGGAGACTGGTTCCGTCGAGAGAAGGCCTGGTTCTGGAAGAAAACCATGTACCCAACCACGGGATGATCGTTTTCTTGTGAGTCGCGCATTGAGAAATCGCAAATCTTCGTATGTGGATCTTAAGAACAACCTCCAAGAAGTAAGAAATGTGCATATTAGTCTATGGACGGTCAGGAGGAGGCTTCTCGCTGCCAATATACGCAGTCACCGCCCGGCCCGCGGCCCCAAATTACTCCGTGAGCACAGAGTTCACAGGCTTAGGTTCGCTAGAAATTGTGAATCATGGACTCAAGACGATTGGAATAGGGTTTTGTTCTCTGATGAAGCCAGGATATCTCTGTTCGGTGAAGATCGACGTCGGCGAGTGCTAAGAAGACAAGGAGAACGCTTTGCAGAGGCATGTTTCGAAGAAATCACACCTTATGGTGGGGGCTCTGTTATGTTTTGGGCAGGAATAAATTCAATGGATCGTACAGAGTTAGTCTTCATTGAAAACGGCTCACTGACTGGGCATCGATACATAACGGAAGTTCTAATTTCTCATGCACAACCCGCATTGGCCGCTCTAGGTGAAGACTCGATTTTTATGGACGACAATGCTCGCGCCCACCGATCCCGCGATGTTAATGCGTATGTGCAAGAGGTCGGCATTCGTCGTTTGGATTGGCCAGCTCGAAGTCCCGACCTCAATCCCATAGAGCATGTCTGGGACGTTCTGAAACGGCGTGTGAGATCAGTACACCCGGCTCCGCAGACCATCAGAGAGCTGAAGAATGTGATTACTGCGGAGTGGGAACGTATTCCGCAAGCAAGTATCCGGGATATACTCGCTAGCATGCCCAGACGAATTCAAGCTGTGATTTTAGCTAGAGGGGGTCACACTCGATACTAAACATTTATCTGCTTTTACTTTATTAAAGAAAAACAAACAAAAAAACTTTTTTATTTTTACTTCATGAGCATATGCACTACTAGCGAATATACACTACTAGCGAGGTTTAGCATTATTTCCCATAAATTGTATCTAAATTTTATGAAATACTGATGAAAACGATTATTTTCTTATTAATTTAGCAAATTGTGTGGATAAAACTACCTATAATTATCAAACAAAGAAATATTAACATTTGAAATGGTTCATTGCTTAGGTGCCCGTTTTTTTTGCAAATGAGTTTATGTTTAGCTTTATCTTGGCCTACTAAACTTGGCAGTACTAAACTGCGGAACTGTTTGAACATTAATATGTATCTGTGAGATCATGTTGATCAAATATACTTGGAAAGTTAGAAGATTTTCCATAAAAAATATAATAAAATGTATTTGCCATTTGACCGTAGCTCAATTGGTAGTGGTTCAAACATTGAAAAGGGCCCTATACGGCACATACTGACCACCGACGACAAGTCACATCTGCTCCGGTGGTCGCCCCAACAACGAGGTGACGTGGGTTATGGGCCCGCGCGCCGTCCTTTCATCGCCCCGGACGGACTGGACCGCGCGTGCGCTTACCATAGCCCACCCATAAAAAAAAAATACGGCACATACTAATACAATGTAAATAAGGTATGATCATAATGTAATCGCTTAGGCAAATAATGTGTGAACGGTTAAGACGTTTTTTTTTTCAAATAAAGATATTAATATTTTCAATAATTACAAAATCGAGACAAGATGAATATCACTTACGAGAGCTACCATCCTTGCTATGTAATAGATAGGAGCGGTATACAGGCCAGCCTTTAATTCTCTGTTTAGTAACGGAAATTCTTCAGGGAACATGTGCAGTACAGAGTACATGGGACTAAAGGTGTTCTCAGCTATAATGATAAAGAGCGCTCCTTGCACATCCTGGATGCCTGATTGAGTGAGTCTCGCTGTTCCCATGAAGCATACTCCAGCAGTTATCGCTATAGTCTGAAAGGTAATGTAAGATATGAATGTCACAATGTAAATATGGGCAAGCCTAGAATGTGTCAACTTCCCTTTATTAGCAAGGTGTTGTAAAAGATGACTAAGCTAAGAAGCTAAGACTAAGAAGACTAGATAACATCCTCAGCATAAAAAGATATTCTGATTTTTCAAAGAAAGAATGGTAATAAAAGATAGTAGGTATATAATATTGACTAGTAAATTCCCACAGTTTCATCCGCATAGTTCCTCTTCTTGTGAGAATACCGAGATCAAATATTATAGCCTAAGTTATTCCTAACAACTACCTGGTAGTAAAATATTATCAATATCGATCGCTGGATCGAACGGCTGCGTTTTTAAATTATCCGTAACAAACAGACATAAAGATATCAACAAAGTTAAACTCGTTTTTATGCATAGATATCGTGCAAATTAGCATGTTGGTAGGAAAAAATCGTACTATGTTGACATTAGAAATAGACTTTTCTATTTTATTCATTTGTTTGGGTTAGTGCTTACAAAATATACTATCAATTTATCAATCAGTCTATCAGCGTTCTTTATTGGACATAGACTATATTTGGTTAGCAATTGCAGTTGGGTGTTATAATTTTTCTAATAAAGTGCTGTTGACCTTTTTTTTATAAATATTGTCAATTTTTACAAGTCTTATAGAAAAGCGAGATACCAGATTATATCTTTTATTTTTACGACATCGCCACATAGGAAAAATATTATTCGTACTACACAGCTTGAAGTCTCGCTTTAATGTGTAATTTGTATCGTAAGTAAAAATATGTAATATTATACCATTGATTTAGAAACAAATAAAAAGAGTTTAGAATGACTTTAGAACAATTTTAGAACAAACTCTGAAAATTAAAAATAATTTAATATACGCATGTCTTACTCTTGATAATTTTAAGTCGCATTTAATTCGAATAAATAATAGTATTAAAAAAAATCAGCCGAGATCTCAGTCATTATGCGCAAATCCTATATAACTAGACCAACGCGACAAATATTAAGGAGGCGTTCTTAAAAAAATCCTATAAACATACCAGTTTCTGTAATATTCTGACGAGCTGTACATTTGGATCCCTTATAACGACGATCAGATATCTATATATAAGCCATAGTAATCTTGTATGCAAATGAGGTGGTCTGAATTTTTCACGAGGTTCACGTCGTGCAAGACTATTCTGGAAGATAAATAGCTTTGTTATAATGACTTCTGTCATATCTATATTCTTATGAGTTACATTTGTATCTTATATTTTTAAACGAGCAATTCTTGTATATATATATATATATATTCAGGATCGGCACCAACGATTTTGATGAAACTTGGCATACTACAGGTTTGGGGCCAAAAAATCGATCTAGCTAAGTTTTATTTATAGAAAATGTTGTTTTGTCAGTATTTTTAGCAAAAAAATATAATGACATTAAATTTTAAAAGAATATGAATTCAAATTTTGCCGTCAACATCATGAGTTACGATAGTTCAGTTGGGAAGTAGTGCAGTTTCCTTTTAGTATTGTTTTGGCATTCAAACGGCGTCGAATCGAATCTCGGTGTTATTATTATTCTCTTTTTGTATTTTTTTTTTCATTATTTAATTTTTATTTTTTATTAATATATATCTGAATAAATTCGACAAAATAAATACAACAAAAATATTCCGAGCGAAGCTCAGTCAACCAGATATTTACTATTATAAAGCTGACAAGTCTTTCCATTTTTGTGAACGCATTAAGGTACTTGAATCGATTGACACAACTTGGATTCCAAAATCTTATCGTGTAAGATACCTTATTTTATGCCATTATCGAAGATTTGTGGGCTACATGAACATCAAAGAAAAATTGGTTACATTACGTAAAACCTGATACAACTATAAAAGAAATGAACACAGTGATTCCATATAATCTTTTCAGACAACTGACAGTCATCATTATCATTTTGCTTGCCTTGGAGTCGACGCAATACAAATCATCGTTAATATGGCAAAAGTTATAGGCAATTGTTTTATTACTGAGCATCTCCCTAACGTCAATTCTCCTTGGTAATGTAATTCTTGATCAGGCAGATGAAATTAACCCGGGTCGATGTAAACTTTTAGTTGACTTGTACGACACCTACGAATAATGTAAGGGTTAAGGGGATGTAGCATATACCTTTACTAGCATTCAGACAACTGATAGTATGGTAAGAAAAAATATCACATATTGCGTCGACCTTCGGTAATTAAGATAAGGCAGGATTACGACGTTGATAACTGTTGTGAATGATTGTTGAAAGAAATATATTTTACATATGTGCTAAAGGTCATCATCATTTCAACTCATTTCTTCCCACCGCTGGGCTCGAGCCTCCTCCGCAATAGGAGGGAAATTATCCTTACTATACCATTCTGGTCAGACAGGTTGATATAGGGTTTTATTTCGAGTTTGCCTTCTCTTACATAGATGTTATATGCGTATTATATCCCTTAGTCGTCGTTTACGATATCCACGGGCAGAATAGGGTGTAGTGAATTGTATTCTTATTCCGTCACCACACGGATAAGCTTAAGGTTAGATGATGATAAATTTGAAAGCTACGCATTTGAAGTTAGAAAAATGATTAATAAAAAATGTAACTTACCGAATTTTCGCTACTCATTAAATGATACTCAAAATGTATTTCCATATCCAATTCTTTGGCCGCATCACTGACTGCAAATCTGTTGCAGATACTCTTTATAGCTTGACGAGACGCGGACTCAGAACCGGGGGTTAGTGATAGGACTTTAATGAAATAATCCGTGGGATTGTACATAAGCGGGCACTGGTAACCGAGGCTAGAAATATAAATTATCGTATAATAAATATAAAACAATAACTTTACATTACCTTTTTCGTGTGATAACGGAGTAAAAATACAATTTACCATCCCCTCTCTTGCCTGTGGGTGTCGTAAAAGACGACTTAAGCATTATATATGTATAGAGAAAATCGAAATAAAACCCTATACGATCACGTCTGACCAGCTAAGTATAATAGGTCAATTTCTCTCGGATGAGGATGTTCGGGTCCAGGAATGGGACGTATATGGGCTGAAATAATGACGATGCAACCTAAGCCAGGTCAAACGCTGCACGTTATAACGAGAAGTGAAAGAGTATTTGCTTGTTCGGTATTATCATAATACAGTTTGAATGGATTGATAATTCTGCTTATGTTAATAACGGATTCTGTTTCACAACTTCATTTTAATAGAGTAATTAACCAAGAACTGTGTCACATAAATAAGAAAAATATCTCTCGAAACGAACGACATTTTGTAATAATTTTTTTTTCTTGGAATTAAATTATTAATTGACAAACAAAATGATTTATAGGACTACTTCATTTAATGAATGCATCTAATTGCCTTTTTGTGAAGAAACACTTAGGCATTCACTGCATTGAATTTGTAGATTTCTCAATATATATTTTTTTATATAAATTCATAGACTCTAAATGTTATTCTGATTCTATAGGTGACTTTTAGGGGTAGCAGTCGTATATCAACAAACTCGTTTTACGAACTAGCGCTTTTCGCCAACTTGTGCCTTTCCCCTAATGCACTAGATACTATTTGAAAATTTATTTAATTTGTTTATGTTCTAGAAATTTATTTAGATCTAATGGGGGCGTTATAGTGAAATTACATCATAGCAAATCATATATTTTTTTATGTGAAACTTCTTTAGAATCGTTGTGATTTTAAACTCGATGAAACGAAAAAGGGAGTCCATAGAGACACAAACACGTAAATGATTCGTACATGTAAGGATTTAGCCGGCGAGAGAATGAGATAAAGGATGAAGAATGAAGGATGAAGTATGAAGGATGAAAGATGAAGGATGAAAGATGAAGGATAAAGGAGTTTCATTTCCGATATGCGTCCTTTGTACACAGATTGTTTTTTTTAAAGACAACACCCTGCTCTATGAAAATAGTCCTTGTGTTGCAGGGGACTTTAAAAACCTATAATTATCGGACACAAATTACACGCAGACTCAGAAGAACAATTTGTGGATCGCACAAAATGTTGTCCGGCGTAGGATTCGAACCCACGACTCTGGCATTGTAGATCGGTATCTTAACCACTACGCCATCTGTGCAGTCATTACCTTGCTCTTATCCCAATTACTTGGAATCTACGCAATGTATATATATGTTACGGCTAATACCCGAAGTGCGGCTGCACCTAGTTCTAGCCAGCTAAAACTAGGTGTAGCCGCATTTCGATGGTTAAACCTAGGTGTAACAGTTTTGTTCACGGCTAATACTAGGTGTAGCCGATTTCAGAACGTTATTATATATTAGAAAACTAACCTAACCTAACCACGTAGGCCGTGAACAAAACTATTACACCTAGGTTTAACCATCGTAGTGCGGCTACACCTAGTTTTAGCCGGCTAGAACTAGGTGTAGCCGCACTTCGGGTATTAGCCGTAACATATATATCAAACTATCCATCGCACACATTACAAATAGTTACTAACAATAGTTTCATGATCGGCCGCCTTTCTGACGTCACATCTTATTGGAAATGAAATTGTCGACCAGACGTCATCAATTAGACTTGGCCCAGGATATTAAATCCTTTTTTTTTTTGTGGGTGGGCTGCGGATGTCGCGCCTCCGCACCACTCCGTCCGGGGCGACAGAGGGGCTTAAGCACGCAACTCCCGCAACCCACCCGAAAACCACCTCGCCCTCGTCATTGGGCCGACCACCGGAGCAGGTTTACTTGTCGTCAGTGGTCGGCCCGACGGAATACCCCCTACGTGGGGTACCCTCCCATCGACCGACGTCCCCCCCCTCGGGGAGGACGTCGGTCTTTCCTCACGCGGTCGGCCTCTCGGCGGGTGACGGACTAATCCCCGGTCACGTCACCCGCGGCCTCGGCTAGGGCGGCATGAGGCGCAGGTAGTTGCGCCTGCGCCGCCCCAGTCGCCAGCGGCGGATCTCCTCATCGAGGCTGCGTTCCACGCGCAGACGATCCACCGCCTCCTTCTGCGAGATCACTGTCTCGCAGAAGGCTGCGACCGCGTCCCAATTCCCGACGCTGTCGACCATCGCCCTAGCGATGGCCGGCAGCGTCAGGTCGGCACCGATGATTGCGACAAGTTCACAGCGCTGCACTGCCCAAGCCACGCAGGCCTCGAGCGTGTGGCGCACCGTGTCCTCGTCGCAATCGCAGTGGTGGCAGGACGGTGTACTCTCCCTCCTTACGACCCTGTGCAGGAATTTGGCGAAGCTCCCATGCCCCGTCAACACCTGCACTAGTCGGAAGGAGAGCACCCCGTGCCGCCTTTTCAACCACTGCATCAGCACCGGCTGGAAGGCCTCCACGGTTCGCACCCCGAACCGAGGCCTCTCCAGCCGGACTGCCCAACGGGCAATGACGTCTCCGCGGGCGTCGACGTGCCAGGCGGTGAGCTCCCTTAACGAGATCTCACCGCCCTCCGCTCGCACCCCCGTCACCCGCCGATACAATCCGGCGAGCATCTCCGCCACCAGGTCCCACGGGGGAGTCCCGGACCACCATGACCCTCTGTGGTCGCCACAGAAGGATCCTAAGTCGGACGGTCAAGGACCCCGCCCACACCGGTGCGCCGTACAGGGCCATCGACCGGATGACCCCCGTGTACAGCCGTTGGCACGTAGCGCTCGGTCCGCCCACGTTCGGCATAAGCCACGATAGGGCGGACGCCGCGCCGACGAGCCGTGGAGCGAGCCTGCGGAAATGCTCCCGGAACCACCATTGCCCGTCGAGCACCAGGCCCAAGTACCTCATATGGGCCCGGATGCTGATGTCAACCGAGCGGACGGTGATCGAGACGCCGATGGGAGGGCTCATAAGGCGCCCATGGAACAAGAGGGCCTCCGTCTTGTCCAGGGCGACCCTCAACCCCAGCGCCTCGATCCACCTGACGACCTCTTCGGTGCCATAGGTCGCCAGGCTTACCGCCTCTTCTAGCGTCCCACCGCGGGCTGTGACGAGCGTGTCGTCGGCGTAACAAATCACGCCCAGCCCGGCCGGAGGCTCCCCCACAACGCCCAGTCGTAGCCGATGTTCCACAGAGTGGGTCCGAGGACCGACCCCAGTGGGACACCGCACGTCATGGGCGTTCGCACAACGTCCCCTGCTCGGTTGGTACAGAGGACGCTGCGCCCCACCAAATAGTCTGCCACTAGCCACCTCTGGTAAGCTGGCACTCCGTGATACCGGAGCGCCTCCCTGATGCAGCGGAATGGCAGACTATTGAATGCGTTGGCGATGTCTAGGGACACCGCCAACAGCACTCAGGATATTAAATTCTTACTAATATTATAAACGCGAAAGTTTGTCAGGATGTGCAGTTGTGAAGATGTTTGGTGCTCTTTCACACAAAAACTACTGAATGGATTTTGATGAAACTTCACAATAATATAGCTTACATATCAGTATAACATATAGACTATAATTAATCCCGATATTCCCACGGGAAGAGGAACTGCGGGTGAAACCGCAGGGCGCTGCTAGTAATAATAAAAATTCTTAGTAGTCTTTTAGGACACCCACAAGCAGTGTAAGGGTTGGTGGTTGTTTAATTGTCATGTAGGAAAATAAGCCAATAAATTTACATAATTATGTTATTCTATTAATTAAGTCGGTATAATATTACAAATAACAAATATCTATTACTTGTTTAAATAATTTGACCTTTACAAACTTTACACATAACGTTGAGGGTTCAAGGATTTAATTAACGTATCAATATAATTAATTATGTAAAATTATTTATATATCATCTATTATATGAAAGCATCGTTTAGATTATGGCTAAATCCGTATGATGGAATTTTCAACAAACCATACAGCGTACAGTCGGTATCTTATTGGATGGGAAATAATAATGTGCACACGGTCTAGCATTAGCTAGTAGGTATAGTTAGCTAGCTATTGATCGTTAAAGTCTAATGACTTTAACGATCAATTTTGTATTTGGTAATAATACTTTATAGGATTCCGTACCCAAAGGGTAAAAACGGGACCCTATTACTAAGACTTCGCTGTCTGTCCGTCCGTCTGTCTGTCACCAGGCTTTATATCAAGAACCGCGATAGCTAGATAGTTCAAATTTTTACAAATTATATATTTCTGTTGCCGCTATAACAACAAATACTAAAAACAAAATAAAATAGATATTAGGTCTTTACCTATGAAATTGCCGTTATGTATGAAAAAAAATAAAGGTTTTTTTTTCATGTATTTTTTATTTGTATTAATCGAAGTAATCACCCATGCAATCAATGCATCTTTGCCAACGCAGCGGCAGTTTATTGATGCCCTTCTTAAAGAAATCAGCTGGACGGGAGACAACAAATTCTTAAAAGGCATTTTGTACTGCCTCTCGGGTATTGAATTTCTTTCCCGCCAAGAAATTATCCAAATTCTGGAAAAAGAAGTAGTCTGTAGGCGCAAGGTCTGGTGAGTATGGCGGATGACGGAGAGCTTCCAACCCCAGTTCTTGCAACTTGCAGACCATCTGCTGTGCAGTATGAGGTCGCGCATTGTCGTGCAGGAGCAGCGGAGACGAGCGATTGACCAATGCTGGTTGGAGATGTGCCAGCTTCTCCATCATTGTGTTCAGTTCTTCACAGTACACATCTGAAGTAAGAAGCTGTGATGAATCACACCGGCGCTAGACCACCAAACAGTGACCATCACTTTTCAAGTGGTAAGTTTTCGTTTAGGGCATTGTTTAGGTGCTGAACCAGGATCCAACCAACTTGCTGAGCGCTTGCGGTTATCAAACAGAATACATTTTTCATCGCAAATAACAATGCGTTTCAAAATTCCTTCATTTGTGTGTCTGTTGAGAAATGCAAGGCATGTCTCGACGCGTACTTCGCGCTGGCGATCATTGAGTTCATGAGGCACCCAT
Organism: Lymantria dispar; assembly: GCA_032191425.1. Classification (NCBI taxonomy): domain Eukaryota; kingdom Metazoa; phylum Arthropoda; class Insecta; order Lepidoptera; family Erebidae; genus Lymantria; species Lymantria dispar. Next base: position 31,956,994 of record CM063444.1, read on the forward strand.
TTGTCAAGCTTTCTTACCTTGCCAATTTAACGCAAATGGACCGATATTGTTTTGACGCTAACGTCGAAAGCTGCTGCTAATTCAGCCGTAGATTGTGTATCATCAGCTTCCACAACCGCCTTTAATTCGTCATTGTCGACCAAAGTCTTCGGACGACCGCGAGGTTCATTTTTCAGGTCGAAATTTCCAGAACGGAAGCGAGCAAACCAATAACAGGCGGTGCGTTGGTTTGTAGTGTTAGCTCCGTAAGCGTCGTTGATGTTGCGTGCCGCTTGTGCCGCGTTGCTACCACGACGATACTCATATTCCATAATTACTCGAATTTTTAACGTATCCATGATGACGAAAAAGATTGAAATGCGATGAAAACGTAACACTAATCAATAAACAAATGACTACTTTTGGAAAATGAATTCCATGTCTATACCAATAAATAAAATTGGAGTGTCTGTTTGTAATGTCAAAATAATAGGCTTTTTTCATGCTCACACGGTTATTTGTACGACACCTATGCCTAAAATAGCAATTAAAAATTTTTTGTCTGTCTGTCTGTTTGTTCCGGGTAATCTTCAAAACTCTTTCACCAATGGAAAAATTCTTTCACCAATGGAAAGCTATAATATCAGGACGTAAACTAGGCTATATTTTATCCCGGTATTCCCACGGGAACGGGAACTACGCGGGTAAAACGACTATAACCTATAACCGAAGCGAAGCGAGGGCGGGTTGCTAGTTTTAAAATAAAATTAATTTGAAATTAGAATTCTTAGCCAAACAAAAATTATTTTGATTTGAAATGGCCAGTACTGCAGAACGGCAATTACATAGGTAAAGATCTATTATTTAAGAGGGGCTCCCATATAACAAACGGTTTTTTTTGCCCTCATTTGCTCGATACCGATAATGGCAACAGATAGGCACTTGAAATACTACAACTTACTCAGTTGTATTTTTACTTGAATAATAAATAATAAAATTACAATAAGATAAATATTTAAGGGCCACCCATACAAACAAAAACGTCATTTGTTGCCTATTTTTTATAGATAATGGTATGAAACCCTTCGGGTGCGGTTCCCGCTCGCACTTAGTCGGCTTTTTGTGAATTAAATGTTTTTTATATTCAGTTCTATATACCGGACATATGTGTTATAAGCGAAATTTCAAGACGATGTGACTAATTGCTAAGGTGTAAAAGCATAATAAACAAACTTATTTTCGCATTTATAATATAAAGGAGAATGCCCAAAACCAGGCCCTTTTTATTTGGCAATGGGCCTAAACCAAATACTATCCTAAATTCACATCTTATTTTTAAACTATCTCGGAATTAATTTTGGGGTAAGCTGTACCCTAGCAGTAAAGATAAAAATTAATAGTCATACAAATGAACTTAAGTTTGTGATTTGTATAGATCGCAGTGACACGTAGGTGTTGCCAGGTCGAGCCAGAATATTTTATCAAAATATATCGATACATTCTTATCGATACCAGACGTCACAGATCATTAGACGAATATTTAATTATGGCTGTATTTTAACCTTTTTTTTAGTATTTACAAATAATAAACCGCTCTTTCGTTGTATTTTATTGAAAATAGCATTAGCGGCAATAGTTATGAGGTCTACATTTAGGGACCAGGTTTCCGTGCCGTAAGTCTTTCAGTCACTGAGGTATATAGAATAAAAATATCCTATTAAGTTTTTTGAACGTTGACCAGCCGAAGTGGATTTGTTGGCGAACTTTTTTCTTAACATTGGAACTACCTGTTTGTCCTAGGTAAAGATAATAATCGACCACTTCGAGATTCGCCTTGCCAACTAGGACCAGTACCTACTGAATGAGATGAACTGAGAATGATTAGGCTTTTGACATGACTTTCGTCTTATTCACGTTCATTCGTAAACTCACTAATTGGGATACCCTGCTGAGATCGTTGAGCGTGGTACTAAGGTTTATTGAATAAAAATAATATAAAGAATAGCTGCAAAATGTGTTTTTTTTTTCATATTAAATCGGATTTTTCAGTTACATAAATCGCAAAATTAATGTTTGTTTTTTATATTACCAGCAATAGATAATGAGTGATAATGTCAAATGATACCAAAACTATAGATATACATATTAATTATTTTTTTAAATCGATTATCGATTAATCAATTTAAAAAATATATATATATATTAAAGGTAATTAGGTAGTTCTGGTAACACAGAACTCGATTTCGTATTTACGAGTTACGTTAAGTTGAATGGAAGGGTAAAAAGAGACGAAACTATTCCGGCAAGAGCATTTTAATAAAAATTCAACACATTCTATGATTGATTTTAGGATTTTATTTTATGCTTTATTCTAGCTGAATTTTAATATCTTCTGTTAAATAAATTCGATCCAGCTATTATCCACTGGTAGTGTTATTACATTTAAATACATTTATACAATTTAAATACAGTTATTTGTCAGTCAGTCCTTTTATACAAAGGGAAAATAGTAAAATGCGACGCAATATTTTTTTTTAATATAGGTAGTAATGCTACCCAAAATGTCTAAACATTTTTTTTCAAGTTGAATCTAAGCCATTTACGATGGTTGACATTAGGATCTTACCAATTAAAACAGGCGATATTTTATTATGGGGGGCATACAAGGATAAATTATATCTACTGTAAAGATATAAGTGACAAAATAGAATTGGATTTACTCTTAATATTAGGTTAGGTTAGGTTAGGTTAGGTTAAAAAAAATATTTAATTAGAGCGAGAATCAAATCGCGACATGTAAAAAATAGAACATATTATTTTATTGGCTTGTGTTCTTATTAAGTAGGGTGCTGCGCACACACAATGACAGTATTATGGTATTTGATAATATTGCTAATATATAATGATGTACATAAATGCACCAGCTTAATTCTTAGACAATATCTTCTATAAGTAAACTGTTCTTAAATATAAAATGTTGTTTTTAAAGTGCCTGGTATTCAATTAGCAATATATTGCAATTAGCAATATATTGCAGGCGAACCCTTCTCCAGAAGTAAGACTTTCTATGATCACATGCCTAAATCACATTTATAAAACCTCAATTGATAGGCCACGCCTAATATTATCTTAAGCTTATGTTAAATGCATAACATTATTACTTTATACATTTTTAATTACTTCCGTTTGACGAATTTTCTAACCTCAAAAACAGTTCACTAAAAATAAGATTTCGCTTAAACCTGGGTACAAAAATAAAAACTAATTACTGAATTTAAAACTAGAATAATTATTCTACAAAATAGAAAATAAATTATGAAGGCCCATCCACTTTCATATTGAAACTAACTCTCGAACAAAATGGGCATTCTCCTTTACGAGCAGAATATGTCGATTTTAAAAATCCAACAATGCCTTTACTAAGTTTCTTTCAGAAATACTTTGAAGATTCTTCACTTTCATTTCGGCTCAGATGCATTATTGAGCTCGAACCTCCTTTACCTACTATACCACCCTGGTCAGACATGTTAGTATACGGTTTTATTTTGAGTTTCTCTTCTCTTGCATAGATGCTATCTGCCCTTGGTCGGATTTAACGACATCCATGGGCAAGAGAGTATGTGGTGAAAAGTATTCAGTCACCACACGGAAGGTATATTTGTGGTGACCCAAAGTCTTAACTCTTGACCCTTTGAAAGTAATAATAAAAAATTAAGAAAGTAGACAATTCTACTTGTTCAATGTTCAATTGAACCTATGTTCAAAAGAAAACTGGTTCGAAAAATACAGATAATCGAATGCATAGTAAATTATTAAGAGGAAGACAATTCTAATACGGGAAGTCCTATTAAGGTCAGTCAGGCAGGCGCACTTAAACGAACAATTGTAAAATATTGAACCCATTCTAAATAACTAGGTAAACATTACTAGAACAGAAATTTGTTGCCTGAGATTTGCTTGGGAAGGTATAATATAAAAATATTCACAGAATTATAATTAATTCTTTTTGTTTGTTTGTTTCACCATCAGGGTGAAGGAACAATAAAAACTGTCTCCAAGGATAAGATTGTTCTATTGTTATCTTGTTCTATTCAATCCTTTAAAGACGACTAACTCAAACATAAACTGGAAATAAAACTATAAATAAAAAATGGTAGTCGTCGCTCAGAACGCCTGGCAGTTGTGAAACACCGAAATTATTTTTTCAAGTATATACCTGTGCATAAAATAACAGACTACGACAGGAATTAATATGGCATAAAGTATTAATAAAATATTAAGATTGTTTTTCAGAAAATGATGATTTTTATTCAATAACCATTTATCTTCATTAGTATAAACTGTAGGTATGTGTTTAGGTTAATAATTTATTTTGAGCTCACTAGTACAAGGGCGTACAAAATTCTAAAACAGATTATGGCACACAAATGTCCATATCTAAGCGTGACGTTAACGCCACGCCAACGATCGGGTTCATCCTCACCCATAAATGCTTTACATCAAAAAGCGTTGTTAAAATTTGTAGGCATAAGCAACGGTCTTTAGCTAAAAACTAGATTGGTGTCAAAACTATTAATTATACATTTGAAGATAATTAAATTCGCAATTCCTTTGGCTTATGCAAATTGTCCATATCGAACAGTTCGACTTAATCAATGTGCTAAATTGTCAAGTCAAGCAGTGTCAAGTTTATTTATTGCCAACTTATTTCTATATGCTACGAGGAAAGTTGCCAATAGATTATAATAAAAACATTCACTCAATCTACTGTTCTAGACCGTTGCACGTTGTCTAGAACAAAAACGTTACAGACACCGTTTTATTTATAAATTTGCGATTATTAATTCCTAGTGTTGCAATGGTATGGTAGAATACAATTCTCCCAAATCACGCTGCGCAAATGACTTGGCGTAGGATTTTAATTTGAGATTTCCTTCTCTTGTAATTATGTAATTTTTAATTTGCCCACAGAAATGGCAGGGGTGGTGTCCATTGTATTTTTACTGCCTTATCAAATATATATTTTGATTTTATTATAGACAAGTTTTGAAAACTTACAACGACAATTTAAAATCAACTCACCTTTCGAAAAAACTAAGGGCTTGTTTAGATGTACCAGCAAATGCGACTCTCCCTTCTGACAAGAGGACTAGTTTATCAAATTGCGCCATCAGTTCCGTATTCGGTTGATGTATGGTGCATATAACTGTCTTGCCTTGCGCCGCACTAGCCCGGAGTAACGACATCATTTGGTGAGCCGATGAGGAGTCAAGGCCAGTTGTTGGCTCATCACAAAACAGAAGACCAGGATCTGTTAGGAGCTGCAAAAAATCTATGTAGTCGAATCGGTTTTTCATAGTATTAGTCTGTCGAACGCTTGTGGAAACTATTAGTTCTAAACTCTACTACTTAATTTTCATAATAAATTTAAGATAGTAATTCAACGGATTAAAATATGTTAAAATTGAAGATACTAAAATTCCAATATGTTATTTGTTTAATCCGATAAGCTAGTTTTGTAAATTTAAGACGTACGTTAGATCTACATCATAATTATATTATGCGAAAATTATTCATAATTATTCGTCGTTAATAAAAAATGTTTTAAAGTTTTGCTACCTAGAAATCGAGAATTTGTTAATGGCAAGCGTGAAGCCTTAGTACGATTACCTTAGTGACAAAATATAACAGGAATACGCTCTAATAGATACTGACCGTATATAATATAATAAGAAAATTAATGTTTGAAAGAAATGAAAAAAATCTTATAAAGAATAAGATAGACTAAAACTACTTTACGGATTATTTCGCGTTTGTATACGATTTTTGATTGCCCGGCATTTGAACACTTTGCAGCGTTCATGGTCACGGGCGGACTAAGATGTCTGACGTCCAACAAGTCATCATTATTACAGAGACAATTATCTACTCGCTACAGAAATTAGTTAATAAATTTTGACCCACACTTTGGCACAAATTTATTGCCAGTATAACAAGAAAATGATTCTATATGAAAAGATTGTATTGCTTATGGTTAGTAATTATTAAGCATTAAATTTGTAGTAATTATTATGACAATTTATTAATTTAAAACCTAACAGATCTAGTATACTACCACCGGATCGGAACGCGACCACACTGCGAAAAATCCGCCAAGAAAACTCAGGAGACCTAATGCTAAATTAATGTTAATTTTGAAAGGCGGCTTACTTAGTGTTTTTAAAAGGTTTATAATTTATAAAATTATCTTTAACTATTATTATTGTGGGTCTAATCTATTCAATAAGTGCTCACGGTGTCTTGCAGACTTGTTGTTGTCTTTTTGGATTTATTATTAATTATGTTCATAACAGGGTCCCAGCCTGATGGTAATGGCTTTCAATTGAAATTTTCGTGTTTTTGGTTTCAATAGCTTCGGGTACCATTCTAGGCAGGTATCGATATTATGGATCCATAAGAATTCGGATTAAAGAACACAAAACAGATGTGAAGCACCGCCGTCACACTAAGTCTGCAGTCTGTGAACATAGTCAGCACCGCGCCCGCCCCAACATCAGGTTTGATAAACCACAAATCCTTGCAAAAGAACACCGCCTTAAGGTGGATATCTCTTATATTGCCGACTACGGGGCTCGAGCCTCCTCCACAATAGAAAGGAAATTGATGACACGACATGTTATAAGCATATCCTATCCCTTAGTCGTCTTTCACGACACCGATGTGCCAGCTAGGGAGTTGAGTTGTATTCTTACTCCTTCACGAGAAGATATATATGTATGTGTGTATGTGTGTGTATATATATATATATATCGCTAATACGTGTTGAACGTCGTTTAATTACTTCGAAAATACCAACTAATGTCACCGAACCGCAATATCGGAAATAACAACATATGTATCTTAATTTAAAGTGTCACTTAAACTACGTTGGTTGAGACAACTATTATTCTTATACTCATTGTTAATTAATACAAAATGGCAGAGCTTTAGATGCCTATCATTTAACTGGTTTTTTGTCATACAAAACTACATAATGCGAAGACCATGATAAATTAATATTAGAAAAAAAATCTACGTAACTGTTATTAATATATCAACCGATTTAATTAGGTACATAAAAAATATAGCAGAGTAACTTACAAGATGGAAATAATTCATGTTTTGCATAATAATATACGCGTGCCTAGAGTTTATTTGAATGATTATTATAGTTGAATTTATAAATAATATAATATATTAAAAAATAAATAAAGATGATAGTAACTCAGCGGGAGTTGCTCGGATCTTCTCAGCTTAAGGCCGTGTTCCGATCCGGTAATAAATTATTGGATTGTTTCAAACGGTGTGTAAATTTGTCAATATGTAAGTGACCTTAAGGGCTTACGGAGAATAAATGATTCGATTTGATTTAATTATTATTTAGCGTTCAATATTTTTTTTAAATAAACATATACAAAAACACGAATTTACCAAAAAATATTCACCGTGAGAGACTTATAAATATTCTTAAAAAGACATCCACTAGCCTGTCAAGCTCTACTCCTGGACATATGACAATGAAGAGTGGCGGCAGAGAGAAGGCGGATTGGGGATTGTAGTTGGTGTTATTAGATGCCCAGAAGAACGTTACAGCCTCTGGATTTCGTTTACTTGTGCTTAACATATCCAAGGAGGTTTAACGTCATTCAGATGATCATAATCTCAATGTGCGGCATATGATGTATCATCATCCTCTTAATTTTCAGGAGAATGAGCTGTCAAGCATGGCAATTGTGATAGAAATGTACTTAAGATAGCCTTCTACTAAAGAGTAGGCGTCAATATGTCGGGTAAGTAGATGGAATATAAGCAATATATTACATAATTTAAATATCCCTTTAGTGATATCATGCTGTGCTTATATTAATAAATTAACAACAATTTTAAATCAGAATATATATTTATGATAATTATTACATATAAAATAATATAAACAAATATATTTTAGTGATTCTTGTCATAATTAAATACAACATAAATCGGCCGTTGGACGTTTGAACCACTTTATTCTTAAATCACGATACTGTTGACATTATCAATAATTCTGATCTACGTCTGTAATCTCTTAATTTAAAAGCTATTAATTATATTAAACATCACTCGATAAAAGTTGGTATTTTAATAGTTGGCACTCAATAAAAGTCGGTACTTTAATGCGAATATGAATCGTTACGTATTTCCGGTGATAAAATGATTATTAACTCTGTCTTGTCATTATCATTATCATCAGCGCCATCCTGCCCAATTGCTGGCCGGGCGCAACATGTACTCCTCTTCCATGGTATATGAGGCCAAGTCAGTGGCGATAGTGATTATGATCGACTGCCTGCTTGATATCAATCCTATTTTGTTGACTAGATGGCATCAGATAGAATTGGCACAGGTAGAATTCTGCTCTTAGTAAGATTTTACGACACTCACGTGAAATGTAAGAGGTGGTAGTTTTCGTAGCTGCCACCATACAGCACTGACTCTGTGCCCTGTGTGATATCTAATAATGTATTACCGCTCGTTACTTTTTTGTGGCAGTCGTAAAATTTGACTAAGAGGATCGACAGCAAATTTTTCTAGGGAACACCAATTGCTATCGTTTACTCAACTACCAAAAGGTACCGATTATGACTTTATTTTTCCTTGGGAAGATATGTATGCTACAGTTCATAAGGCTGGTGTATGAATTGTCAATCTATTTAAATATAGTAGACATTTAAGATTTTTTTTTTCTGATTTGTACGTTCAGACATGTAAAGGAAACAAAACTCACACAGTCAAACCTTGTGCAATTTTCTTCATAAATTATAGAGGAGTCTTTCAGTTCACCTTGCGTAACTTTTCAGTCATTGTCTGTGATCTTATATCTACGCTTTCTATTACCTAAACTTCGAAAGCAAAAAAGAAAACTTCGCTTTCAAAGTTATTCCAGATTTAAGTCTGTTTTCACATAATTCAGCATTATGTGAAAACAGACTTAAAACTCTTGGCATATCATATTTACTATATTTTAGTACAATTATCTCTGCGTTACTTCAAATGCCTTCAGAATTATTCAACAATTAAACATTAACATATAGAAATATAATTTTATTAAAAGCTGCACATATTCTTTTCAGGTTCCTGTCTCAACTCTATAGAGAATTTAAAATTAAAGTATGTTAAAATAATATCCGTCCAAATTATATATTCTTCGAATTTAACATAGGTTTAATAAAACTAAATTACCTCAGTAGCGAAAGCGAGCCTCTTCCTTTCGCCCCCCGACAAAGTCTTTCTTCCATCTAATCCTCCAATAAGTGTAAATCTTGACCCGTATAAAGACAATTGCCTGAGAAGTTGATTGACTCTTCTTTTACGGGCTAGGGATGATGTTCTGTTGTCCATGCGAAGTCGAGCCTAAGATTAAAAACCATTTCTTTAATAATATAATAGCACCCATCTGACAATCTGATGGGACAAAAGAATCTGATGGGACTTTTCAAATTTTATTAATCTAGTAAACTTTTTATAATCAACTATCAGGATTGATTACAGAGTTGATTATAAAAAATACCAATCATCGAATATGACTTTCTTTATGTAACATATGACAATATTTTACATACTATATATTTTCGGTGGTACAAATATAGGCATATTGAACTTTTTCCCTCAAAAGAATGTTATTACCGTGGGATAGGTAAATGGTCTGCCGCCATAATACGGCATAACAAAAACGGTAGGATTATTTCTAGTGAAATAATAATTAAAAAAAATCAAATTATACAACTCGTTCTATGTAATAATGGATGAAAAATAAAATGTTTCATTCTCTCTCTCCCTCTATCGTAGAAGGAAATTAATATAAAGTGGCATTGACCTCATACACGGCTATGTATTCCGTACCTGATGGGGCATTCAAACTTAATTACCGCCCACCTAATCCATGCCGCTAGATGACGTAAGCTGTATTATTACGTGATAATTAGATGACAGGTGTGGTAAAGAAGTGTACAATTCACCCTATCTTGCCCGTGGGCATCGTAAAAGACGACTAAGAGATATTATGGGAGATAATTATGACGATTTAGGTGAACTCCAAATGTCAAAGATTGCTTTTCTTTTTTTGGCAAATCAGATCGGCTGGTTATAGAGTTATAGGTCTCTCCGTCTCATCCGCCATCCTGGGTGTTTACTGATCAATTGTTCGTAGGACAACGTGCTCTACTGAGCAACAAAAATATGTACTTACCATAATTGTAAGATGTTCAATAACTGTGAGGTTGTTGACAAATAAATCATCTTGATGCATGTAGCCACTCTCCTGATGCATGAACTCGCCCACAGACATTCCATTCATGGCAATGTCTCCGTCGACAACAGTACCAACTATTAACAGAAAAAAAAGCAATTATATCTACATCTTATATATAAATTTCTAGCGTATGTGTGTATGTCACTGAACTCCTCCTAAATGGCTAGACAGATGTTGACGAAATTTTTTGTGTGTATTCCCTTGAATACACACAAAAAATTTCTTCGAGGATAGTTTAGATTTACAATTGGACCCGGTAAGTGGCGCTGTTCGGGCAGAACAATAACATAACTTGAGAACGACTTCACCGATTTCGTCCACCTTTCTTTTGAATTTTTCTAATACTTTGAAAAAGGCTTTTATGGAAAAAAAATAAGGAAGTTGCGCAGAAAATCAGAGAATTTAAGAAAATTTAACGACTGGGTATCTAGGTTATTTATCTATACTGCAACTAAACAGCTGGATGGATTTGAATGCATTTTTGTGAATGCATTCAAGTGGAGGTCTGGATCATTTAGATTCACAAATTAGCCCGGCAGATGGCGCTGCAGTCGGTCAGTCCCTATTACTGCTGTCGATTTCAAGGAGAATTCCTTATATTCTATTTGAACAGAACAACGTCTGTTGGGTCAGCTAGTATATTATAAATACATACTTTTTACTATAGTCCATAAAATATAGTTTGATCTCTGTGACAGATGTCAACGAAATCAACGAAGTAAGTTTGAACGAACGACATGTTTACAATTTCGTTTTGTATCAAAATATATTTTCATTCTTTTCGTGGCAGTTTTATTGCAACTGAATTGCAATATATATATATATATATATATATATATTTAAATATAAATATAAAAATACTAGCACCCGCCCTCGCTTTGCTTCGGCTTCAGTTGCCTTACTCGCCTAGTTCCCTTGGCAATATCGGGATAAAATATAGCCTATGTTACTCCCTGATATTATAGTTTTCCATTGGTGAAAGAATTTTTGAATTCGGTTCGGTGGTTTAAGCGTGAAAGCGTAACAAACAAACAAACATCCTCACTGTCGCATTTATAATATTAGTAAGCATTAAACATTTTAATTTTCATTTTAATTAAACATTTTATACATAAGTGACGCTTACGCACGTACAAGGTCATACTAGACTGAAAATAAAAAAGAGATGGGACAGTCGATATACATAAATCGATAACCGGTCTTTATTAAATTATTCATAAAAGAAATAAACCTAATACAGTACCTATATAAAATTTTCAACATATTTTTTACAATTAAAACAGACAGTTACATTATCAAATACATAAATTGAATTAATTAAACATTATGTACGGCGTCGAATGGGCTTATGGACCGACGCTGTGTTTGACAGGAGAACTTAAGGTTATAGTTTGAGGTACCCCTTAAGTTCCTAGCCTATCTGATGGGATACCTGCACCGCGCTACCTAAGGTGACAGGTAGATGTGAGATGGATGTTTGGGTGGAGGATTGGTAATTCTCACTGCCGGTCAAGCAGACTCACAAGACCGATCAGAACTGACGGCTAAGGGTGTCTTGGCCACAGTGAGAGTGTAGTAACTGAGAGATGAATAAATTCAAATCTGATTTATTTTACAATATTTACACCTTATATACTATTTATTGCTAATACACACATATACCATTTTGTGTAGTGTGTCGTAAGTGTGAGGTGTAACGCAGCATCTTTAGTCACGTCCGTGCAAATCTTGCAAATCTGCGCTGTTGCCTGTTGAATGCTCTTTGAAAGCATGTCCGTGGCTATTTATGAATTTGCTGCGTTGCATGTTCAATGTGCATTGAACACATTAAAAAACTACTTTTCGTCGCAGAATAAATGATAATATTATGTACGCATTATAGTCAATAAATTAGATATTTTTATTTATAAAACAGTTGTAATTGATCGATTGATCTAACGACGTCCCTATTTTGGCAAAAAAATGATAAATGTTCCAGCAGGAACGCTCCAGTGATTTTTTTTTGGGTGGGTTATGGTAAGCGCACGCGCGGTCCTGTCCGTCCGGGGCGATGAAAGGACGGCGCGCGGGAACATAACCCACCCGTACCCACGTCACCTCGTTGGTGGGCCGACCACCGGAGCAGATGTGACTTGTCATCAGTGGTCGGCCCGACGGAATATCCTTTCGGGTAACCTCACCTCTCGACGTACTGGGACGTCGGTCGCCATCGCGCGGTCAGCCTCTATGCGGGTGACGGACAATTCCCCGGTCCGATCACCCGCGGCCTCGGCTAGGGCGGCATTAGGCGCAGATACAGGCGCCTGCGCCGCCCGAGTCGCTGGCGGCGGAACGTGTCGCCGAATAGGAGCTCTACTCGCACACGAGCCGCCGCCTCCTTCCGTGAGATAACGGCCTCACAGAAGGCGGTGACCGTGTCCCAGTTCCTGACACTGACGAGCATCTCCCTGGCGATGGTCGGCAGCGCCAGGTCGGCACCGATAATCGCGACGAGTTCACGGCGCTCCCCCTTCCACGCAGCACACTCCTCGAGCGTTTGCTGCGCCGTGTCCTCGTCGCAACTGCAGTGGTGGCAGGACGGTGTGCTCTCCCTCCTGACAATCTTGTGCAGGTACTTCCCAAAACACCCGTGCCCTGTAAGCACCTGCACCAGTCGGAAGGAAAGCACCCCGTGCGTCCGCTCCAACCACTCCATCAGCACCGGCCGGAAGGCCTCGACCGTCCTGACACCGTACCGAGGACTCTCCAGCCAGACTGCCCAACGGGCAATGACTCCTCGGCGGGCGTCGACCCGCCAGGCGGTGATCTCCTGCAGCGAGACCATACCGCCGCGGGCGCGCGTCTCCGACACCCGCCGATAAATTTCGGCGAGCATCTCCGCCTCCAGGTCCCACGGGGGAGTTCCGGCCAGGAGGCACGCTGCCTCCGTCGACACCGTGCGGTAACCGCGTATGGCCCTAACCGCCATGACCCTCTGTGGTTGCCTCAAGAGGGCCCTCAGCCGGACGGTCAGGGACCCCGCCCACACCGGTGCGCCGTACAGAGCCATCGACCGGATCACCCCCACGTAGAGCTGTCGGCACGTAGCGCTGGGTCCGCCCACATTCGGCATCAGCCGCGAAAGGGCGGACGCCGCGCCGACAAGTCGGGGAACAAGTCAATGGAGATGCACCCGGAACCAAAAATGCCCGTCGAGCACCAGGCCCAAGTACTTCATGTGGGCCTGGATGCTGATGGTAACCGACTTCACGGTGATCGAAGCGCCGGCGGGCGGCCCGGCGGTACGGAGGTCATGGAACAAAAGGGCCTCCGTCTTTTCCAGGGCTACCCTTAACCCCAACGCTTCGATCCGCCTGACAATCTCCTCGGTGCCGAGAGTTGCCAGGCGTGCCGCCTCCTCTAGCGTCCCACCCCGGGCTGTGACGAGTATATCGTCGGCGTAGCAAATTACGCCCAGCCCGGGTGGCTCCCCCTCAACGCCCAGTCGTAGCCGATGTTCCACAGGGTCGGACCCAAAACCGACCCCTGTGGGATACCGCACGTCATCGGCGTTCGCACGACGTCCCCTACTGGGTCAACGTAGAGAACGCTGCGCCCCTCCCAGTAGTCTGCCACCAGCCGCCTGAGGTACACGGGCACCCCGTGATATCTTAGCCCCTCCCTGATACAGCTGAATGGCAGACTGTTGAAGGCGTTGGCGATGTCCAGGGACACCGACAACAGGACTCCTCCGCCGGTGACGGCCTCCGGCCTTCAGGCGCAGCAGAGCCGCGATCGTCGAACGCCCTCTCCGAAAATCAAACTGGGCGTCCGACAAATCAGGCCCGACCCCGACGAGGTGCCGCTCGATGCGGGCAGCCAACACCCTCTCCAGCAGCTTGCCCGCTGGAACCCGCCCGGAACGCTCCAGTTATGACAATAATAGTGACCTAGACCTTGATTGTACTCCTTTTGAATAATTAAAACAGTCAAAAAACAATTTTAGTTTAAAATAAATTCAAAAAGATTTTCATTGATTGTATTTTAATTATAATAGAAAATCACAGTTATAAAAATAAAGAGTTTTATCGATAAAAACCTACAGACTTTATCGTAAGCGCGACAGCACTAGGGACAACTATCACAGAGATCAACCTATATTTTATGGACTATAGTTTACCGGTTTTACTAGTTTAATGACGTCAGGTGAGTAAATACCATGTAAATATTGTGTAAGAAAGCAATATACAGAGAGAAGAGTCTCTCTTTGTGTCCCTACGGGTATAGTATGAAAATACTAGAAGACATATCACAGAATGTAACCTGTAAAGAAAATTATGTTGTATGGCATTGTAATATTATATAGAGGCTCCGTCTTCTTCTCCTAATAGGAGATAAATTAATCAACTACACCACGTTATTACGGTTAATAGACCAAAATTATTTTAGAGGAGGCTCATATGGTGGAATTTATATGGAGAAGGAGAGGAACGCACTCCCTACTTTCAGAATAGCAGAGTTTCAAGATTTTACTAAACCATTGCCATACGTTTTTTATATCGCCGTTTATCATCAGATTAGTAAATGAATAAAAATATCTAATAATCGAAAATATCTAATACGCTTATCAGCTTTCTTTAAATACGTAATATGAGTATTTTTTTGTTTATTTAAATAGGAAAAGATTTTTGTATATATTAGCCTAAATTATTTTTTATAACATCAACTATATGTTAGTGACAGTCTCGTCAACATTGTTAAAGTCGTTTCAGATATTAGTTGGCACAGACAAAGTTTTTCAATAAAAAGTCGTTATTTTGAAATTACGAAAAGATAATTCAATTTTATCTATTATGTATATTTGTATAGGTTTATATGACGATCCGTTTAAACAAGCCACGTGCAATAAAATAAAATTTAATGAGAGTTACGAATTTAGCTCATAGATAGAAAATAAAAAAAAGAACTTAAAAATGAGGAAACTTTATTATTGTAATCACCGATACATAATTATTATAATAAATATTATTTATGATAGATGATTACTAATAAATAAAAAAAATATGATTTATTTAATTAGAAATAAATGTCTTTAACTAACAAGTCTGCATTGGATTACTAGTTGTTAGTTCTAATTATTGGCTCTGCGTAGTAATATTAAAAACATAAAATTATACAGTCATTTTACTTCTTGCGAAATAATTTAATTGCTTTGAAATTTTATATAGTAGGTTTATAAAACAGTGGTTTTTTTTTGTGCGCACGCGGCCGTTTGCATGATACTTATGCCTTTTTTAAAGGTGGGCTATGTTTAGCGCACAGGCCGTCCGTTCCCTCCGGGGTGACGAAAGGGTGGCGCATGGTCTCATAACCTACCATATTCCGTCTCCTTCGCCATTGGGCCGACCACCGGTACCAAGTGCCTTGTCGTCTGGTGACCGGCCGGAGCGATACATAGCTATCGCCTATAAGTCAGTTTAAAATATTTTTTGTCTGTATATTTGTTACGGGTAAAAAAACCGTGTGAGCATGAATAACCTACTATTTTGATATTAAAAACGGAGACTTTACTTTTATTTATTTTTATAGATTAGCTTCACCTCAGTCCAACTATTTTGTATTATTTTAACTATTATTTATTAATTACGTCTGAATCAACATGATCATAGCGACGCGGGCGCCCATTAATTAACAACCCCTACCTTGTCTCTTGTGGCCGCCAACATATCTTAATAAGTAAATGCATTATAAATTTAAATTATTAACGAAATCCGACATAATGAATTATTTATTAACTGCAATTGATTTTATTTCGGATGTTAATATTAATTAGAATGTCATTATTTAAAATTTTAAATGGTCCTCCAAATGTTTACGATGTTGGTTAATTTTAATTTTCCATTGAATAATTAATTTTTTTTCGCAATGATGATTTATTTTTAATGGGAGAAACGTCGTACGAAGTCACTCTTAAATAAACCAAAAGATGTTAATGGTGTGCTATAGGAATTAATATAATAATACATATAGGAATTTGTGTTGGCGTGTACATATTACTTGAATCTCCTTTAGGCGAGGGCGACCGATGTCCCAGGAGGGGCGGTAGGGAAGAACGGTATCCGAAAGGGTATCCCGCCGGACTGCTCACGAATGACAAGGAACGTGGTACCAGTGGTCGGCCCAATGGCGAAAGGCAGGGAATACCATGGGTATTAAACTATAAACTAGTTAAAAGTCTAGTAAATAATGGCAGACGGTAACACGGTAAGTTATAGGTTGCACACCATCTTTTCTGTCGTCCCGGATGCATGGGCGAAGTATAATTATATCACAGGCTCTCAAAATCACAGACAGCCGGTTTTTGCCCACTGACCCAACCAAGGTATTATAAGTACACTAGAAGACGTGCAAACGTGCGAATTTGCAGTATTAATGAGAATTCCTTACTTACTAGCAAAATGCAGCAGTGTTAATCGTGGAAAACAAATCCATCGGTGAAAAAAAAAAACGCTTTAATAGTTTAGACGTGACAGCATAAAAAATAAACTTATATTCGCATTTATAATAGTTAGGTTATACGTGTAGCCTAGCAAGGGTACTTTTCCAACAAAAGAAACAATATTATTCTTATAATTCGTATTGTTAGTTTGCCGAGAGTGTTATTGGATATATATTCAATTAAAATTCTAATCATTTATTGTGCATAAACCCTGAGAGGGCACTTAAAGGGTTAGGGGTAGTCAGGAGCGTGAAAAATGCCATTTTTCAATAATTTCTTTTATCAGTAATTAATTTTATTTAACAAAAGTAAAAACATAGTATCATTCTATTATGTTTCAAAATGACATCTCTAAAATTTCAAGAAAAAATATTAATTATTTTAAAAGTTATGGCGGTCTATGTTGAACAGGTTTTAATAATGGTTCCTTGCGGTGACCATCACAACTCCTTGGAGATTCATCTGAAATCAATGAAACAAAAAAAATTAATTTTATAAATAGATAATCTTGTGCCTGATTGAAGCTTTTATTTTTTTTTTCAAAATTAACAAAAGGGCGGCCTCAGGATTTTTTTTTCTGATTACCAGGGAAAACCAACAGTCAATTGTTTATAAAAAATCGAAGTTTAAAAAAAAAATCCTTCGATCAGGCACTAGCTTTTTATGTTTTCTAAAAGCTGTATAAATTTCATTAAAATCTATCGAGCGGTTTTTGAGTTACAGTGGTCACCAGGTCAAAAAACATAGTTTTGAGAAAAACGCGTTTAAAGTTTTACAGTCGATTTATGTAGAGTAATAAGAATAATTTCATTACTTACACTGAGTCATCTATTCCTGGACCATATAACAGTTCTTCAGCCGTTGTAGAAGTTTCTAATACATCAATTTGTTGTTGTCTACGTAGTATCCTACCTTCTCGAGTGTTATCGTTAGCGCGCCGATCAGCCATTTCTGTACGTGCAGTATCTATTTTTTTTTCCTTTTATTCTTATTTGTCGGATTCACTTTAAATTTTCAGAGAATATTTTTAAGATACTATACGTTAAAAAAATGTAAAAAAAAAAAGATTTTTTGAAAATTCTGACTACCCCTAACCCCTTAAGTACATATTGCCAATTTCAACAAAATTAAATTATCCAAAAAATGTAACTAGCTCCAGTGTAACTAGTTGTAACATATCAATGTTTACTGCGTTCTTCTGATCATTTCAGACTTTTTAAAAGGCAGATTTTAAATAGTGTTGGTTTGATTTAAATGCTGTTATTATTGTTACTAATATGGTAGTGCTGTGTGGTAGCGGCTTCGAATACTACCAACCCTTGCTTTGCTCGTGGGTGTCGTAAAAGACGACTAAGAGCCCTAGATTGACCCGGACCAACTCCATCTGGTACCATTTGGGTCAACGATTACATTCCCAAGGAGGGTTGACGTCAGGCAGGCGGCCAGTCATAAAAGTCATTGCCAAAACTTTTTGCAATATGTCAAAACAGATGACATATTGCGTCGACCCCAAGTAATTGGGATAAGAGCAAGATGATGATGATTATTGTTACTAATATGACTATTTAAAATTTTGAATAATCTATGAACCTATTAATAGTAACTCTTCTGTACTTGCACTTCTTGTAACCTGTAACTTAGATTAGTTAGGCTGCAGCTGAAAATCAGCGCTGCAAGTTTAAGTAATATATGCTGAGCTGTTGCCTTTTGGATACTAATACTTGGAATTTCATTTGCATATACTACGATTATTTTAATCATCAATATTTTTGCGTTTTTTTTTAAATCATTTTGTGTATCTATATTTCTATGTCAAGGATGTAACTATAGTGTCCAATAAATCTTATCTTCTTTCTTTCTTTCTTTCAGTGTGAAGCCCTTCGAACCACAGGATACGTAATATAATTTAATATACATCGGTAGGAATAAATACATTATATAAAATACTATACTAAGTGAATAAAAGTTACAAGTCAATTAATATTAAATGACAAGGAAGCCACGAGTCAAACTTAAAAACTAAATGACCCCACGTACGGACCCCGCCCCAAAAGTACCCATTAAACTGGCTGCGTTACCGTGCTGGATTGCCAGCGAGACCTGTTGGACAATAAACCACCCAGAGCGCGGATCCCGCCCCTTTCCCCGCAGGCGTCTCCCAAGCTCCTGCACCAGTGTCTTAGCTTCAGAGCCCCACGGTCCAGCCGTCTCAACAGCAAAAGGGACAAAATCATACGCCGACTCCAGGCAAGCGTATTTGGAGTGTTTCACTCTTTCGGCCATCTCGGCGCCACCCCCAGCGCACTGTTGGGTGGCGGAGAGATGACAAGCCGCAAAAGTACTAACACATGTGGCATCCCAGATGAGACACCGACCCTTCCGCCACGGAATCAACGTAAGGCCATCCGGCCGTTTGCCGTCCGAACGAGAAAGACCCGGGGGCTCCAAAACTCATGGAACCTCGGCGGAAACTAAAGCCCGCCGAATTATCTGGTTAATAGCGTGATGACGGGGCCTTCGTCCCGCACATCGCACACAACTCAAGCCGTGCAGATAGATATAATTTAGATATATTTAATATACAGATAGAGATAGATAGATTTAATATACATATATTATATATAGTTATAAACATAAATTATTCTGGTAAATCTAGCTCTAACTAATTATCATTTGTCGTGCCCTAAAAATGCTCCTTCAGGCTCGGACGAACGTGCCTATACGCCAACAAAATCCGACTTCAAAATGTTAGATTTCACCTCGGGTGTCAAATATTCACATAAGGGAAGTGGTTCTGTTATGTCAATAGTCTAGTAATGTGATTAACTCTAACATGTCCACTTAGCTAGTAGGCATGTGAAATACCATAATTTCGAACCAGTTTCATTATAAACAAGATATAGTGGAGGTACCAATTAGAGCTCATATTTAATCTAACGTACGTGTTAGATGAAATATTTGCACTAATTGGTACGTCTACCAAATTATTGCAAATGTTAATAGCGTTAGAAATTCGTTTTAGATAGACGTATTTTATAGATCTACTCTCACATTTTTATCTACGAATGTAGGTACGTATCCATTTCAACATACGTTTTGTGTTTTACCCCACTATTCGCGTAAAAAAATTACATTATTGACTATTTGTTAGTTTAGAATTTTAAAGGCGATTATGATATCAGCCCAAATGGCGATGTTGGGTTGGAGCTGCACGTCATCCTGCCATCTTGTACGGTACGGGCGTGGTAAATCCAGACAACAGCCCGACAAAAAAAAGAGATAAATTCATTTGCCTGTGAAAATTCATTTAGACAAATAAATGAAATCAAATTAATAGGGCACCTGCACTTAACCTCATAAGGATGTTGTTTATTGGATGTGAGACTTACATGAGTCTGTACATGACCAGGAACGCTGTAAACTATTCGAAACGTCAGCCAATCAAAAATCAAATACCAAAGTGATAAAATCCGTAAAATTGTTTTATTTACAATGAAAGATATGGCTTTTTAGCTTATGTGATTTTGCCCAGTCATTTTTCTATTTTTTTATGTTATATTTTGAAACAAAAAATGAAAGAGTATGTTACAATCTTAAAAATCTTCTATTTTTATCTACTTAATTATTTGAGATTAATAATAAGGCAGTTTATGTTATAAATAAAAGTGTATTTGTTTAGCTGTGGTGAAAACCACTTTACAGCATTCATGGCTTCGGGCGAACTCCAGTCCGGACTGGACTGGACCGGACCGGATCATGAAAGCGCAAATGCGATAAAACCTTAAAAATAGTTTTATTTACAATGTATATATCAAATCTGTTGGATGTCCATTCCAAACGCTTTACCAATTAGTGCAACGTCGATAGTCACGCGCATTGTTGTTCTAATGCAGATTTATTACGATTCTGTGAAGCCGATGTTATTTACAAATTACTCTTAAATTTTATATGGTGGCAGAGTAAAAATTCATCGCTCTTCACTCGAATTCATTATTTAGACCGCGCCACCATCCATATATTTAATTTATTGACGATACAACGCAATAACAATATTTGCCAAAACTTTTTACAAATCGACTGGACAGTGGAATTGTATTTTTTATAAGTTAGACATGATTTCTGATATGTGTAATACATTTGACAAAAAAAGTCAATTTTAAGTCGATTCCCATAAAAACTGAAAAGTGTTTGAAGCATCGGAGAATTAAAAATGAAATACAAACGCGCTAAAATACGTAAAAAGATTTTAATACAAACAAATTATCTTAGAATAATAACATATAGAAGGTAAGTCCATGCACAAAAAGTGAGGCATTTCAATTGGAGCCTAATGGAGCTTACGCCGGAACAGTCCCGTGATGTACAAGTCATTGCACTGCACGAACGTACGCAACTCTTAAAAAATAAATAGGTAATTATGACGGCTTGTGCATTCAAATGGTGCCACAACACATTTGAAAAACATAAAAGGTTTTTAACATTACTTTTAAAAGTATTTCGACGATTTATGTTAATAAAAACAAAATTTGATTTCATAATTTGTATAGTGGTTTCCGTGTGTACGTGTGTAATCGTCTGCCCGCCATTAGTATTTTTAGATTCAAATTTTTAAAGTTCGAAGTACTGACACTATCCTTCTATAGGTTATTATTCTAAGCAAATTATATTATTTATAAATTAAACTTACCGGGAGTACGATGTGCTAAAGCAGTCATTAGAGTAGTTTTTCCAGCGCCACTGAAACAATAAGTAAATAAATATAACAAGATAGACGTTAATACCTAACTTAATCATTCAACGTACGGTTACAGCGTAAGAATTATATTCTTACTATTTCCACCCACTTTTTTATTAGTTGATGTCTTAAAAGACAACTAACAAATATGATAGACAAATAACATTTCTGCAGTAGAAGGCAAACTCGAAATATATATATACGAACAAGTTTTGGCCAGCATGGTATATCCATCCATCCATCAGCCTACAGACGTCCACTGCTGGACATAGGCCTACCCACGAGAATGCCAGTTGTAATGGTCCTGCGCCACTTGCATCCAACGGCTCCCTGCGACTTTGAGAATGTTGTCAGTCCACCTAGTGGGAGGTTGGCCTACGCTGCGCCGTCCGACTCGTGGTCACCGCTCAAGAACCTTTCTCCCCCAACGGTTGTCGGTTCCACGAGCGATGTGGCCTGCACATTGCCATTTCAATGTGCTAATTCTGCGTGCTATGTCGGTTACACCCGTTCTTCTACGGATTTCCGTCTTCCGGATTTTATCACATGATATGTATATATTTTCCGCCCGTTTTGGAGAAAGCTCCAGCCCAGCAGTGATACGTATCCGAGCTGAGATGATAATGATAGATATGTTAGGCTCATTTTCATCAATGAACTCTAATTTTTCGATAATAACTAAGTCAATATATGTCATTGTCTGTTGTAACCTAAAATTTAAGAGGCTTAAAGAAAACGGGCATTAACAGCGTAATAAATTATACACTGTTGCTCTCAGCACAGCTTTATTTTAATCATAAATACAATTTATAACATAAATCATCATCATCTCTCATACGCTTCCACTGAAATGATCACTAATGTTAGTAAGTAACGACACAGACGCATGCACTCACTCAGAAACATTCGTACATACACACACACACACACACACACACACACTAACGCACGCAAATACACACGCGCACACCCACCCTATAGCACACACAAACGCACTCAATCATGCAGTTGATCAAGTCATAACATTGCCAAAATTACTGAACATTCATTACTAAATTTTATTTTTCTTTCTTTTCCTCATTTTGTATCTTTAAATATGTTTAATTAACTTTTAAAAGCTTATATACTCACAACTCTGGCTTCCGAGATACAGGCACTAGCCTAGTTCGGGAATCGATGTAAACTTTGCTATGTATATTGTAATCGTTATCAAATAAATTAATTATTATTATCTCGCTTTTATCCCTATTACTCGTGGTTGACGCAATACATACTCTTTTTATATATTGCAAAAGTTTATTATTTAATGTATAAGATATTTAAAAATATTTTCAAGACAAGACCTTGAACTGAGATATAAATACTTTAACAAACATAAAATTAAGGGGTATATATCAGGTACGCTCAGACTCGCAATAACTATATTCCTTTTTCTTTTAAAAGGATAACATCTTGCTCTAAGAAATAAACCCTTCAGTCGCGGGAGCCTTCGGGACCATACTTACAATTTACGGACACAAATTACTTCCAGACTTAAAAGAATTATTTCTAGATAACACGAAGAAATGTCCTCTACGAGAATCAAAGACACGAACCGCAGCATGTGAGGTTGGTATTTAGACAATGTCGCCATCTATGCAGTGGCATTTGTTAACTATAGGGACATAGAATTTTCTTGCGTAGAAGCAAATCTATGGCTTAGCACACAGCTCAGCTCAATATTATAAATAATAAGTAATATATATTATACATTCAGATTTAAAAAAAAAACAAATTTTTTACAGTCTGGGGGGCAATTTTCGTCATACGAATAGATCCCAAAATCGGATTGGTCCGTTCCCGATGAGTCGCCTCGAAGGAACGAATACCGCATGTTGTGTTCCAAAAATTATGAAATCAGCAATATAATAAGCATCCGAAGCAAAATTGTGACTGTCGCTTATGGTCTTCTACAATATAACCTCTCACTCACCGAATGAAGTACAAGAGCAAATTTTCCGTAAGCAGCAAGTCCACGATTTTCTGCGAGGGTATGAATTCTGGAGGAACCAAGGCATTTATGGCTACAGATAAATTATTAGCAGCATAAATCTACCACTAATGGTAGCTAATTTAATTGGCAGACTAATGACATAAACTAATGACATAAATGTTCATTTCCTAGAAGCTCAGATGCCCAGCTGGTTTTCATGATCGCCATGGAAAAGTAAAGTTAGCATTATGTTATTATAATAATATTCATTTATATAATAAATCAAAAACGAAAATATCTTTTCGTATATAATCTCTATAAACTTTTAATAAAATCTCTTTGGCTGTAATAGTTGTATCGGGCTGATTTTGATACCATTAAAAAATTAGAAAAAAATCAAACATTTTAGTAAAATGTTGTCTCCAATATATAGTACTACTCTATGGTTGTCTCCTTCCATTTTTTCTTTCTGTCAAAACGAGTGAAGCTAATTAAGAGATTATATACATTTTATTACAAAAAAGAAAAATAAAATTCATACCACGAAAATATTTGTAACTTCTGTGGACCTAATGCAGTGTCAGGAATAGTAGCACAAAGTTGATTTAAACGTTTAAAATTCAGGAATAAGCGGGGACAAGATTGAAATATAAGTAATTATGATGTAGCTGAAGATCTGGAAATTGACCACAAAATAGTTTTGAACAAGCTGGGTATATATTTTCATATGCAAAGAATTTTTTCCCGCAACCTATTATTTCAATATCGGTATAGACAATATTACTAAAATAAGTTTCGGTAAATGTTAAAGTTTAAAAGTAAATATTGAAGTTTACATTTCACCTTTTTTTTTGGTTACCCATATGGTGACGTATTGAGAATACTATTTGTGAACACATATTTCCCTTGCCATCGGAAAAATTGGCTGAGCATTAAGAGTAGTAGGAGTAGGTTGCTATTCATTCCCCTATTGGTTCGCTAAGCTGGCTGGCTACGCTCTTCTGGAAAACTCATAATACCAAATTAAATTACCTAATTGTTTGCCAAAGTTGACGTTTTTGTCCTGCCTTGGTTTCATTTTGCTTTGTTGAGGGTCTTATGCCCAATGGTGGATGCATAGACGGAAATATTTGCGGTATGTGTGACATGCGATAAAGGAAGATTTGAAGCGGTTACGACCTTATATATAGTATGGTATTAAATCCTTTTCATGCAAATTACTAAACATTTTGTAGTATGGCTATGCAGAGATAGTTACATCCTTTCAGCCATAAATGGACAGTCCCGTCCGGACTAGTACGAGTGCCATACTTTCGCAGAAAATCGTCCATTAAATTGGAACTTATCACACCACACATGCCCATCACTGTAACTGTTGTAAGCCAAGATCCATAATGATCTCTATAAAAGACACCAAGGATTGATCTTCAGGAAGTTTCTCCAAACGCTTTTAAACTGCAGTAGAGGAAATCGTCGAAGTAGTAGCCAGTGGCAGCCTAAAATTTTAAAGTAGGCGACTTGGCTGTGTGCCTTTTGTACTGCAAAGGTCTATGAGCGACGGTTAATATTTACCATTATCAGCTTACTCGTTACTCGTAATTGACTTTCAATAAGAATTATTTAAATCTAACTGAAGGTAATTTTCAAGAAACAATAAATTATATTCAATATTTCGTTGACGCAAGATACATAAATGTAACTACGTAGGTGATAACCACAGACACGAAGTTGTAATATGAGAAATGTTACTAAATATATCAATCACAACTCGATCACAACTTTCGAATCGCTAGATTTATAACGCATAATATGGGTAGAATATTTAATATTAGTCTATAAACTCCTGTTCTATTAGGTGAATGTCGTAATGAAAGATTACAAGGAATGAGAAAGTGATATTACAGAAATATAACCTCGAAATAAAACCCTACATAAAACCGTCTAGGTATCATGGTCTATACATACTAAAAATTGATCTGTCCCCATCTCGCCCAAGCGTTATCATCCGGTACGATGGTAATGCGTTTTCCTCTCCGCCCTCCATCAGAAACGATTTCTTGATTTCGGTAGCCGTCAAGTGCTAATCAAAATTATCTTAAGGAACAAATAAAATTAGCCGCTATGAATATCAGCTTACCTTGGTCCCATCAAAGCAGTCATTGTGCCTGGTTTAGCGATACCACTAACTGAAACAAATGAACGATATTATTAATTTAACTATTCAACAGAGTCGCTATGTGTACACGCAGCTATCGATCAGGTTTTCGACATCTACCGTTCAGTATCCCGAGCAAAATGCCGCAATAGGTACAAAATTAACTTTTCTTAGGTCATTTTAAATCTTAAATCGTAAGAGAAGGGGTACATTTCTTGTGTGATGATGAAATAAGAATACCATTCATCACATCCTATCATGCTCGTGGGTATCGTAAAAGACGACTGAGGCCGCACTACGGTTTTTATCCGCAAGCGGTTAACCGCAAAACCCCTCGAGACGCACGCACTGCGATTTTAAACCGCAAAACCGCCCCCGATTTGCACAGTTTAAAGATGGATCTCAAACGAGCAGTATGTATTGTTGCTCGTCGGATACTACGAAATAGAAAAAGAAACGTCTACAAATATTGTGTTCATTCATTCAATAGCCGTAGATCTCAGAAAGGTTTCATTTTCAGAAAAATATAAAATTTTAAAAGAATATCTAGATTTTTTTTACTAAACTACTATCGAATTCAGTCAGTAGCCAGCTTCTATAAAAAATTGCATAATGTGCGTTCAGACATCACCTTCATAGATACAAAATATAATTAATTCGCCCTCGCTTCGCTTCGGATTCAGTCGCCTTACGCGCGTAGTTCCCGTTCCCGTGGGAATATCGGGATAAAATATAGCCTATGTTACTCCCTGATATTATAGCTTTCCAATGGTGAAAGAATTTTTAAAATCGGTCCAGTACTTTTTGAGTTTATTCGTTACATACAAAAATACAAATCTTTCCTTTTTATAATATTACTAGCAATCCGCCCTCGCTTCGCTTCGGATTCAGTCGCCTTACGCGCGTAGTTCCCGTTCCCGTGGGAATACCGGGATAAAATATAGCCTATGTTACTCCCTGATATTATAGCTTTCCAATGGTGAAAGAATTTTTAAAATCGGTCCAGTACTTTTTGAGTTTATTCGTTACATACAAACTTACAAATTTTACCTCTTTATAATATTAGTATAGATTAAATTGCAACGAAACGACCATACGACTATTCTTTGCGGCGGTTAGGGATGTGAGAAAATAATCAATTTAAAAAAAATCGATTATTAATCGATTTTTACAATCGATTATAAAAATAAGAAAAATCGATTATTAATCGATTTTTTACTATCGATTATTCACAGCCAGATTTCCTAAAAAAAGGTCATCACGATTGATGACCTGTTTTTTAGAAGTTTAGTAGAAAATAAAGCTCACATTTCCTAAAAAAAAAAAAAAGTTCATCACAATCATGTTGGGGAAAAATCGATTATTTTATAATCGATTATTTATTTTTAATTAATCGATTATTTTATAATCGATTTATTTTAAAGAACAAGTAATCATTATTGAAAAATCGATTATTTCCCTCCAAGTCACATCCCTAGCGGCGGTAGGCCGAATATTAGCCATAAAATAGTGTTACCAACTCACTAAAATATTTATCCCTAAATCATAGTTAAAAACCCCTAAAATTGTCACAATTACATGTAAATCTCCCCTAAAAATAATTTCATTAAAATAAGAATAAATAATAAATTAATACCCGTACTGAAAATAAATATATATCCGGGCAAAAATGAAATATGCCTCATATATGTGACATTTATGAGACATAGTTACTTAATAAACAATAATAATTAGATAAGCTCCAAGCTCTACTGGGACCGGTCTATCACCACGGACAGGACTATTCTTGCGAATAAGCCTGATATCGTGCTGATGGATACTAGATGTCGCTACGCTGCTGTTTTTATTTTTTTATTCAAAAAAATCCTTAAAAATGGCCCTAAAAAAACCCCATCGCACTTATTTACCCCCTAAATTTAGGGGGAAAACCCCTAAGTTGGCAATACTGCCAAAAAACCGTTAACTCAAAATGCGTGTGCGCCCATGTAGTTCTATAGATTACAAAATTTGCTGCGGTTTTTTACCGCAACAATTTTGTAACATTCTGCGGTTTTTAAATCAGTCGCGGATAAAAACCGCAGGTGCGGCCGCTTGCATTCGTTTTCCTGTTCCACAAACTCACGCGATTAAAAACCGCCGCGGTTTCACCGTAGTGCGGCCTAACTCTATGGCGTATAATATGCATATAACATCTATGCAAGAGATGGAAAGCTCGAAATAAATCCATATATTAATACGTCCGACCAGCGTGGTATAGCAGGTCAATTTCCTTCCTATTTTTTAAACGGGGCTCGAGCCCTGTAAGAAGAAGTATTTGAGTTGATTTGATGATAATCATATACATTTTAGACCATTGTTAGCAATAAGAAAGATGTCGGGATCGACAGAAAAACGGGCTAATGAAATAATACATTAAGATTTTTACGTACTCATTTACTTCATATAGTAATTGGTGCAGTGTTTGAAATACGGACCTAGTGCCAGTGTCGCGAGAATACTTTGTGCGTTTCATAAATTATTGTCTTGAGTCTGTGTGTAATTTATCTCCGCTGATTATATGTTTAGAAATACGCTATTAAAAAATCTTTAAAAATGTAACAAACAAGCGGATAGAGGTATTTTCTTATTTATAATATTGCTATAGAAAAAACTATAAGTTAAAATTAGCCTTTTTGGTGCTTTATTTAAAATTTTGATTTGATATGCCATTTAAATACTAGTGTTCATCATTTCAGCTTATATATGTCCCACTGTTGCGTGGCGTGGCGGTTGGCGTGTTGGAATAGGCTTTTGTTTCGAGTTTTCCTTCTCTTGCACAGTTGCTATATGCTCACCACATCCCTTAATCATCTTTTACGACATCCACGGCCAAGCTATGGAGTGGTGAATTGTATTCTAACTCCGTCACCACATGCAAAATACTAGCGTTAGTTAATGCTAATTGAATTAATAAAGCCTTAATAGAAAATTTAAAAACATTTTTATAACTAATTATGCAATTTTAATGAATAAACTGGAGACGGCCTTGAACATGATCTTAGCAAATTCGATTAAGAATTTTATGTCAAAAAAATGTAGAGTTCTAATCTCGTATTAAATTAACATCACTTTAATTAAGTTAATAAATTAAGGATTTGCAACTTTATATACCCGTTTTCGAGACCATTATTTTAGATTTGCTGAACTTCTTTTAAATTTTTCTTTTGTCTTTACAAGACAGCACTATTACTATTTGTATTGAGGTGACAAACAATTAATAGTCAAACAATTAATAGTCAAATAATATATGTCCTCAGCGGGAGTAGAACCCATGAAACTCAGCAATGGAAGCCAGTGCTTTAATCACCTTACTAACTTTGCAGTAATTATTATCATATATATATAAATTTGTTGTGTACGTGTGTATGTCAGTGAACTCCTCCTTAACGGCTGGACCGATTTCTGATGAAATTTTTTGTGTGTTCAAGGGGATACGAGAATGGCTTAGATTATTTGAACAGAACAACGTCTGTTGGGTCAGCTAGTTTATTATAAATCTCTTTATTAGGAGTGTATTTTCTATTGATATATGGAGTGTTTAGCAATATATTATATAGTTATATATTTTTGAATTTAATCTATATACTTATACAGAAGCTTTTGAAATGTAACTCTGAAAAAGAAAAGTTTAAAACGACGAAATTAGAAGTATTCAAGTTATTATTATGATGATGATACAAAGTTGTTTAATAAACTTATGAATTAGACAGTTTCTTCAATAGTGAATATGACATAACACTGTACTTAACATACGATTTAGTTTGCCACCAATATTCCCAGAGGATACCATTATCAATGTCATCTTCCTCAACCGTTGGGAGAGATTTGAGTTACCGATGAATAATGATTTTAAATGTAATACTTCATTTATAAATAAAGATTAGTAATACTTAGTAACTATGTCATAAAATTACTAAAAAAAAATGTTATAATAATGTGAACATTACATACACTTCTTGCGTCATATGACAAAATTAATTTATCATATAAGATCAATATATAATTAGATATGTAAACTTTTAAATTTCTATAAGTTTTGAGATCAAGTGTTGTCTGGGCGTCGACGATGCTTGAAAGGGTAGCCCACCGGGCCGATCACGGAGGTCATAGAATCAGTACCAGTGGTCCGCCTAATAGCGATAGGGGCGAAACACGGTAGATTATGGAGCCGCACGACGCTCATCCATCACTCCGGACAGATTTGGCGGGGTGTGACCAGATCATAGCCTTTCACAAAAAAGAGGCTTAAATTAATATAATATTAGCAACACTATTAGGTACATATATAATACGAGTATAACTGGATTTAATTTAAATGTGAGTCATAAATTTTCATTCATATATTCCAAGATGCGTAAAAAAGAAAATTTGACAATTATTTAAATAAGTGACAATTATTATTTGACAGCTGATTAGTATTAATATTATTCTGCCATTTGATGATTTTATTCAGTTAATAATATGTAATTTAAAATCAATGTATTCTTACATGAAATTTGTCCACGCGCTACATATTGATAGATGATATTATTTTAATATGTTCGGTAATATTGTCGTATTGACGCTTTGTAATAATACTCTTTTTTTTTATAGACCAGGTCACATGCCGGTCAAGACACATTTCGCCAAGGGACCGCAGCGTGAGTTCATAACTTGCTGTGTTTCTAACGTGACCATAATTCCCATTTTCAACGGGATAGTGTGTGTCGTTGTCCCATAGCCTCTAGTCGCACGAACCTGTCCTGTTCTTGCAGAGCGTAAATGAACAAATGTTATATTAGCTTGTGTCCGCAACTTCGACTGCGTAGAAGTCGAAAACGGTTATAATACGAGTTTTAATTCTTTTTGAATCAAGCTTTTTTGAATACTTTTTTGAATAAAGTCGGATTGGGTTTTCAAACATGTTTCAAAACAAAATGTACTTTAAATCAAAAGCACTAGGAAGTATAGATATGAACTTTGAAGCAAATCATCCCAAAACAACTTTCTAATCCTTTTTAACCTCATTAGAATTTCAATAAAATATGCAACACGCCTTCCACAATTCCGTTAATGTTTATGCAAAATTTTAAGTAGATTTAGTAAGTAGTAGATTTTAAGAGACCAAGAAATCACATTGTCTCATACAAACTTTGCCCCATTTTTTCATTTTTTAAGGGTAGTATTTTAGAAAATATTTTCTTATCGGGTGCCTAGGAATAGAATTTAAGGTATACCTATAATTTAAGGTATATAGATTAGCTGCTGTAAACTGAAAACAATTACATATATAAACCTCTCAGAAATTCGTAGCTTTTAACGATTAACTGTTTATGAGAACATATTTTTGATTCTAAATGATTGGGAGCGGCAGGCCAAAGTAGGACTTGTCTGTTCTGTTATTATGAAACATTTTAAAAAACATAAACGTTTTAAAAATTATAGTGTAGCGCTCTTTACTGAATCACGTATTCACGAAAAACACATCTAAATACCTTCAAAATTATGTATGTACATATATATTAAGATATTTGCCACAGTTTCCATTTAAACTCATAAAA
The DNA here is from genome assembly GCA_032191425.1 of Lymantria dispar. Classification (NCBI taxonomy): domain Eukaryota; kingdom Metazoa; phylum Arthropoda; class Insecta; order Lepidoptera; family Erebidae; genus Lymantria; species Lymantria dispar. The sequence goes on from CM063444.1 coordinate 31,988,219, forward strand.
TAGATGGTATTGTATAATGACTTACCTAAAGGGAAACTCGTATTTTAAAATTTGTTATTTACTCTATATTGATATTCATATGAAACCCGCAGCAAATTATCCAATAAATGTATATATATTTCTATATTTATTGACGAGATTTTGGTCTATTATGTATTATTTATTTTACTTTGACAATGGCCTTCATTTTAAAATTCGCATAACCAGATATTAGGTATTACAAAACCGGTGACAGCCAACAAAAACCGGATATAGCAGTTATGTAACAGGTACCACTGATAGACTAGTATTTTTAAATACCTAATATATTAAAAAACCTATTGGCACGTGCTGGTATTCTTATATAATTATTATTATATGTTAACATCAGACGCTATATATATATGAATGAATATAATTGTATCTAATACATTATTTATAGCTTTTTAAATTAATATATTAAGAAAAATTAAACACAGGTTTTCCGTGTGGTGACGGAGTAAGAATACAATTCACCACCCCCTATCTTACCCGTGGGTGATCGTACGAGACGACTAAGGGATATAAAGCGCATATAACATCTATGCGTGAGAAGGAAAACTCGAAATTAAACCCTATATCAACACGTCTGACCAGCGTGGTATAGTAGGTCAATTACCCTTCCATTATGGAGGAGGCCCGAGCCCAACAGTGGGACGTATGTGGACTGAGATGATGATGATGAAACACAGGTCGGTACCTGAATACGTTTCTAATCTAGTAAGATAATCAAGCCATCTAACGTTATTGTATTCAAATGTATATTATTTGTGGTTTAAATTCCATATAATTTATTCTGATGTTTACACGAGTATTAAGGTCCCAGTGGTGAGGGAGTAAGACTAGAAATCACCACTCTCTATCTATCTTGCCCGTGGGTGCCGTAAAAGACGACTTAGGTCGCGTGTCCATGGCAAGAAAAATCGCCGGGGCTATGCAAGAATTCGTGTCGTTTCTACACACGACTAGTGTACACTGCGTCGGCGCTGCACAAGGCAAAAATCTTGTCTACGCCAGACACGACGCGATCTGTAGGGGGCGAGGGGCGGTGTGTACCGTGCACATGATTTTCATACGAAAATAAAGGACGAACTTTTCCTCATACTGTCGTAGTTCAAAGTAGAAGTTAGCAAACTTATGTTTTTGACTTAACATAGGATGCACCCAGTATTTTCTGTTAGAGTTAGTTTTCTTTTTAATTTTTCTATACATATGGCAATCACCATTTATTTTTGCTTGGTAGTTAACATTATTTACACAATTACACGACACGATGTACACCCTACAATATCTCAACCATGATTGAACGAAATAATTCGTACCGAGTACTTACTAGATTTTTTCTTGTCTGCAACAGATAAGACATTATTTCGTGCTAGGGATGCAAATATCAAAACCAAATACATCGATGTATCGAAACATCGATGTTTTTTAAATCTATGCGATTAGTTTTTTTTTAGCTCAATCAAGCATTTTTTTTACATGCAACACCAACATTTGCGTGATGTGATATGAGGACTTTTTTTTTTTTTTTTTGCAGGCACTATTAAAAGTACCATACATTTTAAATCATGGCAGGCAAAACATCGATGTCAAAACATCGTATAAAATAACATCGATACATCGATGTTTTATAATAGTCAACATGTTTCAAAAACATCGATGTATCGTTTGCATCCCTATGATTCGTGCACAGACCCGACAAAATTCTTCTCATGTACATAAATATTTGACCACTGACGACAAGTCACCCTGCTCCGGTGGTCGGCCCAACAACGAGGTGACGTGGGTACGGGTGGGTTATGGGCCCGCGGGCCCTCCTTTCATCGCCCCGGACGGAATGGACCACGCGTGCGCTTACCATAGCCCACCCATAAAAAAAAAATGCACATGAATATTGGTGGTTTCGGGAGCATTGCCGTCGACTTGTTCCCCGACTTGCCGGCGCGGCGTCCGCCCTTTCTTGGTTGATGCCGAATGTGGACGGACCCAGCGCTACGTGCCGACTGTACGCGGAGGTGATCCGGTCGATGGCCCTCTACGACGCACCGGTGTGGGCGAGGTCCCTGACCTTCCGTCTGAGGGCCCTCTTATGGCGACCACAGAGGGTCATGGCAATCAGGGCCATATGCGGTTACCGCACGGTGGCGACGGAGGCAGTGTGCCTCCTGTCCGGAACTCTCCCTTGGGTCCTGGAAGTGGAGATGCTCGCCGAGCTTTACCGGCGGGTATCAGAGACACGAGCCGGAGGTGGCATAGTCTCCATCAAAGAGATTGCCGCCTGGCGGGTCGACGCCCGCCAAGACGTCATTGCCCGTTGGGTAGTCCGACTGGAGAGGCCTCGGTACGGTGTCAGGACCGATGAAGCCTTCCGGCAGGTGCTGATGGAGTGGTTGGAGCGGACGCACGGGGTGCTTTCCTTCCGCCTGGTGCAGGTGCTGAAAGGGCAGAGAGAGGAAGGACCACACTGTCGACAGTTATCTGTCTACAGCCGCGGGCCGGTCCGTCCGGGGCATGCTCTCGCAGAAAATCGACGTCTGAGTAGTAGTGTTACTGCGCTTCGTTCGGTGAGCGAGAGAGCCGGAAGCCCAACTTTCTGAGGGTGATTGCGTGTGGAGGATTTTGGTGGTGCCCTTGGTATCACCGAGCCTCAATGCATGCATTCACACTCCCTTCGCTTTCTTCGCGGTAGGCAACGGCCTTGTAAAGGTCCATGAGCGGCAGCAACACTTACCATCAGGTGTACTGTTTGCTCGTTTGCCACCGTTCGCAATAAAAAAAAAGGGTAAATGATAATAGTAAATAAGCCCGCAGTAATAGGTAGTAAAGAGTTTATAAGGCAAATAAAAATTAGTCAGATAAAGTAAGGCGCCTTTGAAAAATCAATAATAATTTAGCATCATGCTCTCTCAGTTTATCGCATTCCGAAAGTTTTGGGCCACCATTTCTAGAATATTTATAATCGCTCTCTCGTCTGATAGCTCACCATAGATTCAGACCAACCATATGTTATGACACAGAATTGTTCTATTTAGGAATAAAGAAAAAATCCCTCGACTCTGGGGCGAGCCCAACAGTGGGACGTATATGGGCTGAGATGATGATGATAATGGCAGAATAATGTGGCAGTATTCGGCTGCGAGCATACTACACATATCGTAGTCCATAATCTATCTATACATATCTATATATATATATATATATATATACATATAATAAATGAGTAGAAATCGCGTGTCTGTACTTTTGATAAATTTATTAAAAAATGAATGTAGGCCGTTAAAAAAGACGAATGGAATACAAAAAATACTTTATTGAATTTTTTGTCTGTCTGTATGTCTGTGTGTCTGTATGTCTGTGTGTCTGTATGTATGTATGCGCTAATCTCGAAAACTACTGAACGGATTGTTTCGCAGTTTTCACAAGTAGATTAAGCCCAATTCAGGGCAACATTTAGTCTTTGTTTTATTAAAATCTGACGTCAGGAAAAAAGTTATCGTCATTTAAATTTTTTAAATCGTCGCGCCGCCGCTCTCCGTTTATGTCATTTGAAGAGTTAATTCAAAATAACTATTTTATTTATTGGTGATGTAAGAAAAATATTTTTATTACTTAATACATATTAGGTTCAGCAGCTTAGCTCATATACGTCCCGTCCCACCTCTGGGCCTGAGTCTTAATTTTTAATTGTCAATCTCTCTTCTCAATCTACAATGGAAGGGAAATTTACATACTATAATCACGTTAGTCATGTAGTTAAAATAACTATTAAAGACACCTGTGATGTAAAAAAAATAATATTTGCATTAGTTAATATTTAGTTTAGCTACAAAGTAATAAAATGAATGATTTATTTGATTCTTTAAATGAACAACAGATGGCGCTGTAATTTTATTTATCTCGCGCTTTGGTTAAGATTCTAAAAGACGTCTACATTTACTCCTTGAATTCAGTCTAAGATTATAATACTGTTGTGTTGTGTATTAACCGGGTTGAGAGCCTTCCGCTCGCCAATTGCCCGCGTTAAGCTGTCAAGGTCATCTGCGACCAACAGCTAAATACACACAAAAAAAAAAAAAAAAAGTGTTGTGTATGTTCTAAGGTAAAATTGATTGTATGAATTAAGCATTTGTTTGATTATTGATATTTGGCTATAAAATACGGACTTCTTGAAATTGCTTAACGGATTGGTTGAATTATTGCTATTCTTATTATTGGGTTATAAAAATATTGTGAATATGTGAATTTGAAAATACTATTATAGTCGAATTCTGTTTTATGAAATAAATTGGTGGATATGAAATAAATCTAAATAGCATTTCTTGAAATTACTGCTGTTTTTAGGGTTCCGTACCCAAAGGGTAAAAACGGGACCCTATTACTGAGACTTCGCTGTCCGTCCGTCCGTCCGTCTGTCTGTCACCAGGTTGTATCTCAAGAACAGTGATAGCTAGACAATTGAAATTTTCACAGATGATGTATTTCTATTGCCGCTATAACAACAAATACTAAAAATAAAATAAATATTTAAGGGGCGGCTCCCATACAACAATCTTAGCGCTAATCGTGAACGGAATACGCTTTCTCGCGCCTCAGAGACTTTTACTGATAGAAGCTCACGACTGAGCGCTGATCGTGAACGTCATATGTTATCTCACGCCTAGGAGACTTTCACCGACAGAAAGATGCGATGCGAAATCCGGAGACAGAATAAAATAACTTTGGCAGTGACTTCGTCTGGAATTGCATCCACATTGCTTTCTGGCGGTAAGACGGCTCATCCTATGTTTAAAATTCCAATCAATTTAGAGAGCAATGAACCACCAACATGTTCATTAACTCGCAACTGTGACAAAGCTAAAGTGTTTTAGGATTGCTGTCTAATCGTTTGGGAAGAATGCGCAGTGGTAAATAAAAAAGCTGTAGAGGCCGTGGATCGAACTCTCCGCGACGTTCGCCGTAATGAAAAGCCAATGAGGAATATTACATTGCTTTTCTCTGGGTATTTTCGGCAAACTCTGCCTGTTAAAACTAGAGGGACTAAAGCCAATGAGATCATTGCTTCACTGAAGCGTTCTTATCTATGGCCCAAGTGCAAAAGTTAACCCTCACAATTAATATGCGAGATGCTAAGAATTTTCTGATATTCTAATGGAAATCCGAAACGGCGTCCTCCTTGAAGAAAACGGTCAAGTGACTCTGCCAGAAACACTTGATCGAGTTGTTTCGTCAGAAGACGAACTAATTAGTTCAGTATACGGAGACGTTTCGTGTATACCACATCAAGAAAATTCTTGATTATGTGAACGCGCTATACTCATCCTCACTCCAAAAAATGATCAAGCTGCTGCAATAAATGAATAAAATATTGGGACAAGTTGTTGGGGATGGAGTAGTTCACAGTAAGGAACATCATCGAGGCTGAGATTCTCATGGGATTTGTGGTTCCGGTGAAACTGTGTTCAAACCACGAATACCACTGATATCGAACAATTTCCCCTTCCAATTTAAACGCACACAATTTCCTGTAGCTGCTTGCTTTGCGATTAACATAAACAAGTTCCAAGGTCAGACGTTAGGGACTGCTGGTGTCGATCTAAGGTCTAGCTGTTTTTCCCACGGCCAGCTCTACGAGGTCTGCTCGCGAGTCAGTAATGCTGATAATTTATTTATTTTAACCCCAGCAGGAAAAACAATTAATGTCGTCTATAAAGAAGTTTTATAATAGGTGTGCAGCATCGTAATTAAAAATAACCATTGTGAAAATAAAAACTAAACATAATGATTTTTTAAATATATTGAATAGATTAAAAACCACGCGGACGAAGTCGCGGGCATCAGCTAGTATGAAATAAAAACTTTATCTAGGACCACATATCCACTCAGTAGGAATGTTGTTAATGTTTAATTATTTTTAGTAAGGAAACCACTTTATTTTATTGTTATTGTATATGTAATTTAGATAATATTCAGCATTTGTTAAATAAATGTGTCTGTCTAAAATTAATTTAGATAAGTTACATACGTTATCAATTTATAATCTGTAGCTAAACGTGATATTATGCATGATGCTAGTCAAGCAAAACAGTTTTTTTAAGAAATTATCCCGAAATGACAGAGTAGGATAAGAAAAGATTACGAGTCCGTATTACCATTTCCATAATATTTTTCAATCTCATAAATTTTATTTATGATTATACATACATCATGGACAGTACAGTAAAAACATTTTAAATCTACTTAGATCTATGATTTTTTTTGTCATCTATGATTATAAACAACTTATTGTTTCAATTTTTCCGAGCGCGTAACTAATAATAGCAATAACTCGTCGCTCCAATTTTACCGAATACGAAATTATTCATAGAAATAATTCCTTGTTTAAATTTTATGGAACACGTATTTGTTAATATTAATAATTCGTCGCTTCAATTTTACAGAGCACGTAATTATTAATAGCAACAACTCGTCGCATCAGTTTTCGGTAGCGGCTCTTATTAGTAGCTATTAACCTGTCGATTCAATTTTACGGAGCACTTAATTATTAATTAATAGCAACAACTTGTCGCCATTATCTTTTTATAGGTTTTGGTTTCGACCGTTACTGCAACAGATACCGAAGATTGGTCTTCATCAAAAAGGTTTTGGTAGTAAAACCTGTTTCTGTCAAATACTATTCATAATATTAACATCTATGATTTTTTTTTTAGGGGGTGGGCTGCGGTCGGCGCGCTCCTCGCACTACTCCTTCCGGGGCGACAGAGAGGCGTAAGCACGCACACCCACAACCCACCCACGATGCACGTCGCCTTCGTCGTTGGGCCGACCACCGGAGCAGGGTTTCTTGTCATCAGTGGCCGGCCCGACGGAATACCCCCTACTTGGGGTACTCTCCCATCGACCGACGTCCCCCCCCCTCGGGGAGAATGTCAGTCTTTCCTCACGCGGTCGGCCTCTCGGCGGGTGACGGACTAATCCCCGGTCACGTCACCCGCGGCCTCGGCTAGGGCGGCATGAGGCGCAAATACTCGCGCTTATGCCGCCCCAGTCGCCGGCGACGGATCGCCTCATCGAGGCTGCGCTCCTCGCGCAGGCGATCCGCCGCCTCCTTCTGCGAGATCACTGTCTCGCAGAAGGCTGCGACCGCGTCCCAATTCCTGACGCTGCCAACCATCGCCCTGGCGATAGTCGGCAGCGTCAGGTCGGCATTAACATCTATGATGATATGAGATTGGCTCGATATTTTTTTTTTCGGTAAATTATGATTCTTTTTCGAAAATATTTTATGATACTAAAGGGTTGTTATGGGGTTTCGGAGTGTATTTAGATATAAATTACATACTGATAAAATATGATTTTTTTATATCCTATCGACATAATAAGTATACGAACTAGTTATTAAAATAAAAAATAAGAAGATGAAATAATGCAAAGAGTGAATAAAAAATTAAAAAAGTGAAAGATAATTAAAAAAGGGGGCTGTCTAAATTAAGGGACTACTGGATTACCCAACTGAACTATTTCTATTTTTGATTGCAGTGGCGTTTACCTTCATATTATAACTGCATTAATTTAATTGCTTGAAAACACTGATAAAACGTGGTTTTCTATAAATTAAACTTATCGCGATCCATTTAAAAACCTACTGCATACTAAATTGCATGAAAATCGGTGGGGCCGTTTTCGAGATTTCTAATATATAGAAATACTAGCAATCCGCCCTCGCTTCGCTTCGGATTCAGTCGCCTTACGCGCGTAGTTCCCGTTCCCGTGGGAATACCGGGATAAAATATAGCCTATGTTACTCCCTGATATTATAGCTTTCCAATGGTGAAAGAGTTTTTAAAATCGGTCTAGTACTTTTTGAGTTTATTCGTTACATACAAAAATACAAATCTTTCCTCTTAATAATATTAGTGTAGATACAAGATTTGGTTGATAAAATACTTTTGTTGAGATAAGATACGTATGGTATATGATACGGCTGGAAATTTCTTTTATAAAGGCGTAGAACAAAACATTATAATTACAGGCTTAATCATCTATTATCTTGTAAACGTCCACTTTTAGACATATGCCTCCTCACGATAATGTCACTCAGAATGGTCTTGTGCATGTTTCCCGGCGACTTTCAAGATCAGTCAGTCCACCTAGTAGAGTTCGTCTTACACGGTATCATCCGAATCGTATCTGCCACTTGAGAACTTTTGACGTGAAACATCTATAGGTGAGAGTGAACCTGATCGTTGGCGTGGCGTTAACACCACGCTTGGATATGTACATTTCTGTAATGAAACCATAACCTGTTTTAGAATTTTATACAACGTCATTTAATGAGCTCAAAATAAATTATTAACCTAAACACATCCCTATACTGTATACTAATGAAATAAATGTTTATTGAATAAAACATTCTAAAAAAAATCTTAATATTTTATTAATACTTTATGCCATATTAGTTCCTGCCGTATATACTTGTACAAAATAATTTCGATGTTTCACATCTGCCAGGCGTCCTGAGCGACGGCTCCCTTCTTTATTTCGAACAATAGTTGGTCCGACAATCGATGAGCATTCTTATTACAATTTCCACACCCTATGTCTTTGGTCTACATCGGTTTCATCCATTTTTCTATGGATTGCCGTATTCTAGATTTTATAGCGTAGAGAAATACAGAGCATAGCCCTCTCCATAGCACGCTGAGGTACTTTGAGCCTTTTTATGAGAAATTATCCTTTTAATTTATCTAAAATTTAAAGTACATACAGACTGGTTTATAAACCTTCGTTTTCAGACAACGTGAAATTATAGGCGTGAAGATCGTCTTACGTTTCTTGAACACTCAGCCGATATCAAACATCACAGGCCTAAAGCAACGTGATAAAGTGCGTGTGTGATAGATAGGCACTAGCAAATTAGTCGTTCAAGTAATTCGCGAAATTTCAAAATAAACTCAGGACAGCTAAGCCGAAATAAGCGCCAATAAACATAAAAAAGTATTAATATCGTACATAGTTATACACCCGATTGATCTTATAACATTACTAGCAACCCGTCCTCGCTTCGCTTCGGTTATAGTCGTTTTACCCGCGTAGTTCCCGTTCCCGTGGGAATACCGGGATAAAATATAGCCTAGTTTACGCCCTGATATTATAACTTTCCATTGGTGAAAGAATTTTTGAAATCGGTCCAGCAGTTTTGAAGGTTACCCGGAACAAACAGACAGACAATTTTTTTTTAATTGTTATTTTAGGCATAAGTGTCGTGTAAATAACCGTGTGAGCATGAAAAAAGCCTATTATTTTGACATTACAAACAGACACTTCAATTTTATTTATTGGTATAGATTCCGACCTAATGACTTTTGATGTTTACGCGAGTTTTTCACATTGCAAATTAAATTATTTTACGGCTTTTATTGAGTTTGTATTTGATTTTTATAATACGAATGCGATAAAATCCGTAAAATAGTTTTATTTATAATTATTCCGAGCGTTAAATACAGAGAAGTCTTGATTTCAAATATTGAATCGTCAAAATATCGCGTTGTTAAACCCTATGGTTTAACAACGCGTAATCAGTAGTATGATTTTAAATAAATAAATTTTAACAAATGTATGCTGTGTGGTAGCGGCTTCGAATACTACCAACCCTTGCTTTGCTCGTGGGTGTCGTAAAAGACGACTAAGAGCCCTAGATTGACCCGGACCAACTCCATCTGGTACCATTTGGGTCAACGATTACATTCCCAAGGAGGGTTGACGTCAGGCGGCGGCCGGTCATAAAAGTCATTGCCGAAACTTTTTGCAATATGTCAAAACAGATGACATATTGCGTCGACCCCAAGTAATTGGGATAAGAGCAAGATGATGATGAAATTTTAACAAATGTAAAACTATCCGTTGGTCAACAAAGATCAACTATTTTAATGTGATATTTTATTACAACATATTTTACACAAGAAGCAGTTTCTATGATTCAAATATAAATGTGTCCAAGTTTTAAGCATAAATTAACGCGTGCTACACGCGTGTTACTATGCTCATTGGCTGTAAGAATATCTATACCAATAAATAAAATTGGAGTGTCTGTTTGTAATGTCAAAATAATAGGCTTTTTTCATGCTCACACGGTTATTTACACGACACCTATGCCTAAAATACAGATTAAAATTTTTTTGTCTGTTTGTTTGTTTGTTACGCTTTCACGCTTAAACCACCGAACCGATTTCATTATTCTTTCACCGATGGAAAGCTATAATATCAGGGAGTAATATAGGCTATATTTTATCCCGGTATTCCCACGGGAACGGGAACTACGCGGGTAAGGCGACTGAAACCGAAGCGGGGGCGGGTTGCTAGTATTTTCACATTTCGAACATGTTACATATTTAGATTTACCTGAGAAAAGGCTTGAAAATCGAAGGAATATTTTCTAAATAATTATTATTTATTATCTAAATTATTATTAATAAACCTCCTTCAGTAATGTAGACAAATTTTTAGATTTTGTTGATTTTTCAAAAACCGCTTGTCCGATTTCGATAAAATTTTCATGGGACCATTTGGGAAGTATACCCTTTCCAACAAAAAAAGAATCATCAAAATCGGTTCATAAACGACGAAGTTATACGCGAACAAACAAAAAAAAAGCATATATGCGGTCGAATTGAGAAACCTCCTCCTTTTTCAAAGTCGGTTAAAAATTCATAAAGATTTCCAGGTTACCCAGAATTTGAACTTTATAATAATTGTCAGCTACATGTTAAACTAGCGAACCAAAATATCTCATCATCATCATCATCATCTCAACCCATATATGTCCCACTGTTGGGCTCGGGCCTCCTCCATTATCGCAGGGAAATTAACCTACTATACCACGCTGGTCAGACGTGTTGGCATAGAGTTTTGTTTCGAGTTTTCCTTCTCTTGTATTGATGTTATATGCATTATCCCTTAGTCGTCTTTTACGACGGGCAAGAGAGAGGGTGGTGAATTGTATTCTTACTCCGTCACCACACGGAAATATCAAAATTTCTATTTTAATTAAATAGGGATATACATATATATATATATATATATATATACCTACACAAATAACATAAAAAAATTAAATAAACCCATAAATTGTAATTTGATTAATGATAACTAAAAGTATTATTTATGGTCACATTTTATTACATATGTAAATTTTAATTCCTTTTAAGGTCTATCGAGTTTTTATGTGTTTACTAAGACTGCCTTTAATGGTTTCATTATTTAAAAAAAATATGTTTACTATTTTATCACAAGTGAATGGTAAGCTTAATATACAGGGCGGGGCAAAAGTATGGAAACCCCTGATTATCTTGGAGGTGGATGATTTGAACGAAATATAAAAAAAACACGTGAAACGAAATTTTTAATAACGTATGTCATGGTAACCTTTGATTTGACCTTGAACTTCGTTTTCAAGGTTATTTAAAGGTCAAATTTGTTTTTTCAAATAGGAACCCCTATGTTTGATATCAGAAATGGAAAGAACGGGACAAATTCCGGACAAATATGTATCAAGGTGACCCCTGAAGGTCAAATAGAGGTCATGCCACTATCGGCAATGAAAAGAAATAATGATTGAAACTAAATAGTGTAAAAAAAAGTGAGCCGTCGCTCAGGACGCCTGACAGATGTGAAACATCGAAACTATTTTGTACGAGTAGAGACACGGTATCGAATATAAAGTATCGATACTGAACTCATGAATTGTATCGAAAGATAAGTAACGTACTGTTTAAAGTATCAAGTACTTTTATTTACTTTATCTTTAGGTATCGAATACTTTTCTTTCGATACCGATACTTTTGTATTGGATATTATAGTCAATAACTACTTTTTGGTAGGTATCGTATCGAATAAATTATCCATTTTAAAAATGACTTTACGACTCATATTTATGGTAACGTCATTTAGTACAAACGAAATGAACCTTCTAAAACGTAGCTTGAAATAATTTGCGATTTATAAACCAGAAATAATGACATCTATCGAGCAAACGACCAACTCTAAGCTACAATATATTTTATAAAGAAATCTCTAATCCTGTAATGATAATAAGACAAACTATCTAAATAATTTTAACGTCATTGGTCCTCCTTAAATTTTCAACTTTTAAATGAAATTTGACTGTTTAAAGTGAGTCAAAATCCAATTCCTATGAAGTCACTAATATACAAAGAAATAAATATATATACACCAGAAACTAATAAAAGCCTATAAAAAACGGGTTTCGTAGCTGAAAGTAAACTAAATACCATACCTACTGGTATATTTATATTACTAAGTTAGAGAATTTTACATTAATTTATAAAACAAGTATATATGCATAAAAGAACATTAGATTACGACAGGAACTAATACGATAAAACTAAGGCATAAAGTATTAATAAAATATCGCGATTTTTTTCCAAAAAATGATGATTTTTATTCAACAAACATTTATTTTCATTAATATACATTATAAGTAACAATTTACTTTGAGTTCACTAGATGGCGTTGTACAAAATTTTAAATCGCACTATGGTTTCGTTACAAAAATGTAGGTATATGCATCCAAATATTTATTTGATATTTAATTATTAGGGGACCGCGAAGCGTGGCGTTAAACGCCACACGACGATCATGGTCACCCTCGCCTATAGATGTTTCACATCAAAAATACACTTTAATGATTATAACTTAAATTTTAAAAAATTTATTTGCACCTATTTTCATACTAGTAAAATATACTCCCAACTGTGGATCTGCGGAGTGATGAGTGGAGAATAAATTTCCACTGGGAGTGGTAAATACCAACGTACTATCATACAGTCCTTTGATGGTAATCTTAAAACAAAATGAGATCGTGAACTAAGCATGGTGGTTATGAAATTAGCCACTTTTTTTTTTGGAATGTGGGTTACGGTCGGCGCGTTCCTTGCTCCGCTCCGTCCGGGGCGATAGAGGGGCCGGGCGTAAGCATGCACACCCGTAACCTACCCGTGACACGTCGCCTTTGTCGTTGGACCGACCACCGGAGCAGGGTGACTTGACGTCAGTGGTTGGCCCGACGGAATACCCCCTAAGGAGTACCCTCTCTTCGACCGACGTCCCCCCTCGGGGAGGAGGTCGGTCTTTCCTCACGCGGTCGGCCTCTCGGCGGGTGACGGACTAATTCCCCGATCCAGTCACCCGCGGCCCGGGCTAGGATGAAATTAGTCCCTTGTGGGAAGGCTTATATTTTCAAAGCAGACTTTAATAAGTTGATGGATGTTAGGATACTTATCACAGATCTTCAAATAGATATCAAAATAGATAGATTTATGAGTTGACATATACAAAGCCTACATAAACTTATTAATAATAACTCAACCATGGCGACATTACATTGGATTACAGCTCCATAAAAAATGGGGCGGGTGTAAAGAAATATGATGCCTAAAGACTTCTGTTCTATAATAAGATATAATATAGCAGTCAGACATGAAATCGATACATTGTCACGTATTCCGTTGTACATAATCATTAAATATAGACTTTCGGCATTTAATTAATGGTATTTCATCGTCTTATTTTTGTATAGGCAATTAGCTGCTAATACGGGTCCATTTTTGGCAGAATTAAATTACTATTTTATTCACAAACTAGCTGACCCGACGAACCTCGTACCGCCATAATATTTTTCGTAAATACAGGGTGTATCAGGTTATGGGACAACTGTTCGAGTATGTTGTAGTTTAACGGTCATAGATCGTAATTAGAATGTACACTACACAAAAAACAGTATAACATAAAAATTATAGTGATTTCAAAAAAATGTGTCTAAGAGTCTATGCCTTAAATGTTACGTATTATGTAGGCATGTACAGACAATACATCTTGTACTTGGCCTGTACTTGGGCCTGGTGCTCGACGGGCGATGGTGGTTTCGGGAGCATTTCCGCAGGCTCGTCCCGCGGCTCGTCGGCGTGGCGTCCGCCCTACAATGGCTGATGCCGAATGTGGGCGGACCGAGCGCGGCATGTCGACAGCTGTACGCGGGGGTCATCCGGTCGATGGCCCTGTACGGCGCACCGGTGTGGGCGGGATCCATGACCGCCCGACTTAGGGCCCTTCTGTGGCGTCCACAGAAGGTCATGGCGGTCAGGATCATCCGCGGGTACCGCACGGTGGCGACGGAGGCGGCGTGCCTATTGGCCGGGACTCCCCCGTGGGACCTGGAGACGGAAATGCTCGCCGACTTGTATCGGCGGGTGTCGGAGGTGCGCGGGGGGGGGTGGTGTTGTTTCCTTGAAGGAGCTCACCGCCTGGCGCGTCGACGCCCGCCGGGACGTCATCGCCCGTTGGGCAGACCGGCTGGAGAGGCCTCGGTGTTTGGACCGTGGAGGCCTTCCGGCCGGTGCTGATGCAGTGGTTAGAAAGGCGGCACGGGGTGCTCTCCTTCCGACTCGTGCAGGTCTTGACGGGGCATGGATGCTTCGGCAAGTACCTGTACAGGGTCGCTAGGAGGGAGAGAACTCCGTCCTGCCACCACTGCGATTGCGACGAGGACACGGCGCAGCACACGCTCGAGGTCTGTGCCGCTTGGGCAGAGCCGCGTCGTGAACTCGTCGCAATCATCGGTGCAGACCTGACGCTGCCGACCATCGCTAGGGAGATGCTCGGCAGCATCAGGAATTGGGACGCGGTCGCAGCCTTCTGCGAGGCAGCTATCTCGCAGAAGGAGGCGGCGGGTCGCGAGCGCGAGGAGCACAGCCTCGATGATGCGACCCGCCGTCGGCGACTGGGGCGGCGCAGGCGGGAGTACCTGCGTGCAATGCCGCCCTAGCCGAGGCCGCGGGTGACGTGACCGGGGATTAGTCCGTCACCCGCCGAGAGGCCGACCGCGTGAGGAAAGACCGACGTCCTCCCCGAGGGGGGGACGTCGGTCGATGGGAGGGTACCCCGGGTAGAGGGTATTTCGTCGGGCTGACCACTGATGACAAGTAACCCTGCTCCAGTGGTCGGCCCAGCGACGAGGGCGACGTGGTGTTCGGGTGGGTTGCGGGAGTTGCGGGCTTGAGCCCCTCTGTCGCCCCGGACGGAGTGGTGCGTAGGCGCGCCGACCGCAGCCCACACAAAAAAAAAAAAAAAGACAATACATCTAGGCATGTAAAGCTTTGACAGTATAATTTCATTCATTTATACCTAGAATTGCGCAAACGCTTCAATGACATGTAGGTACAACGGCAAGCGGTCAACGGCCATAGGCCGATCAGCTGTTTTAAAGCGAATTTTGTCTTGCTTATGTGAACGTAATCATTGATTTATTCAATTTCTAATGAACATTTAACAAAGTATGAATATGTTGCGTATTAAGTATCATTGACTTTATACATTTCAATCAGATTTACACGAAAAAGCGATGACAAAATTGAAAATTTTAGATGTCTCTAATTTCTTAACGAATCGATATTTTTCGTTAAAATTTTTTTTATGGGTTCCTACCACCATTGCCTAGCTCCCTTTTGACCAGTTGCCCCATAACCTGATACACCCTGTATATTTTCTAAATTGTCGAAAATATAAGTAGTCTGTCTATAGCTGTCATTTGCGATATTACATGTCAGATGCGTTTTTGTTATACCACGTTTCATAATGACTTGTATCCTCTTTGACGTTTTATGTTACATCACACGGGAATGCGATCGAACGGGATAAAAAGTATCCTATGTCCGTCTCCTGGATCTAAACTACCTCCCCACAAATTTTCAGCCAAATCGGTACAGCCGTTCTTGAGTTATAAATATTATGAGTTATATTAACGTATGTGTATTACTATTTCTCGTTAAAAACCTAATAGGCCTCTATACTAATGTTGTCTTGTAATATGTATAATGTTCATCAACATCATATCATCTCAGCCCATACACGTCCCACTGTTGGGCTCAGGCCTCGTCCACTATGGGAGGGAAATTGACCTGCTATACCACGCTGGTCAGACGTGTTGGTATAGGGTTTTGTGACGAGTTTGCCTTCTCTTGCATATATATATATATATATATTATATGCATATTATATCCCTTAGTCGTCTTTTACGACACCCACGGGCAAGAGAAGGTGAATTGTTTTCTTACTCCGTCACCACACAAATATAATGTATAATGTTCACTAATGCTAAAAAGTTTGAAAAATAAAAAAGCAAATACAAATGCGATGTAATTCAAAAATAAAAATATTAATTAAAAAAATTAAAAATCGTTTATTTAAATGCTGCTTGTCAAGACTATTCAAACGAGTCCAAACTCGACGGTTTTATCTCGTTTAATTTAGGAGTTCTTATGGCCACCTTCCGACGCCATCTTTAGACCAGCTTCATGGTACTATATTATTGCATTGTCACCGAAGTTAAGTAAAACAAATTTCAACCTAATCTAACGAGAGGAAGTAGTTCTAATTTAACTTGTAAGATTTATCCCATACTAACAGGGCAAGTTAAATAAAAGCTTTTAAATATAATTTTATTTCAACACATTGCATTACAACACATATTCGATGTGAATATGATTTTACTTAGGTCCATAATAACGTCATCTTATTTCTCGTGTTGTGCCATTTCAGCGATGTAGGCATTTAAGCCGTAACCTGAATATGACTGATTAGCGAACAATAAACATTTTGTTTCAAGTCTTTCCATAACTAGATTGACCCAAAAACACATAACAAGAATACAGTCTGAAAATCGATCAACGTTATTTTTTTTCTTGATGGAAGAAGTATCAATATTATGAGAGAAAGATTTATGACGCCTCGTTTACAGAACTTTAAGCTTCAAAGTTTAACAAATGAAATTGAGTTTTGGCGTGAAAGCGTGTTAGTCGCGTACGTATTATATTCATCATTATAGTATTTTTATACATTGAATTATTTTGATCGCGTTTTGTGTAATGTAATACAGAGGAAGTGCTAAAGTGTGGAAAGATTTAACGGTCTTTTACATATGTTTTTCTTTTCATCAAAAATCCTGGAATATACCATTAATTGTGTGGCCACGGCACAAATGCCCACTCCAAAAATCGGCTAGGTTTTATCCCTCTTGGTTTCTCTGTCCAAATCCATATTTTGCCCCTTTCAGCTTACCATCTGTCCTTTTTCTAAAACCACGGTGAAGTGGGTTTTGGACGTGTGGATGGCTTTCCAGATGTTTTTGTATAAGGCCTCAACTACATCGAGTACACACACTCTCGATCCTCTGCACATTTTCTATGAGATATTTTTAAACGATAAACCTTACATCGCCTCCCAGAGAAGATTTTTAGACTGGAGAATTATATACAATATAGTCGCGCCTATGCCGCCCCAGTCACCGGCGGCGGGTCGCTTCGTTGAGTCTGCGTTACTGCGCGCGACCCGCGCCGCCTCCTTCCGCGCGAGATTACTGCCTCGCAGAAGGCTGCGACCGCGTCCCAGTTCCTGGCACCGATGATTGCGACGAGTTCACGACGCTACTCTGCCCAGGCGGCACGAACCTCGAGCGTATACTGCGCCATGTCCTCGTCGCAATCGCAGTGGTGGCAGGACGGTGTACTCTCCCTCCTAGCGACCGTGTACAGGTATTTGGCGAAGCATCCATGCCCTGTCAAAACCTGCACCATTCGGAAGGAAAGCACCCCATGCTGCCGTTTTAGCCACTGCATCAGTACCAGCCGGAAGGCCTCCACGGGCCAGACACCGTACCGAGGACACGTCTCGGCGGGCGTTGACGCGCCAGGCGGTAAGCTCCCTCAAAGAGACCACACCGCCCTCCGCTCGCAGGCACGCCGCCTCCGTCATTATAATGCCCTCGCCATCTTTTCACACTTCTAATAGTGCTACAATATCCCAGCGGATTTTCGTATTCTATCTCGTCACTACACGAGGATTTTTATGACTTATTATACATATATATTTTACATCAGGACATAAATTATAATGTTATATAAATATGTATGTATTTTTTATTACTTTTTGCGATAAATATTCATTATACTATAAACTAATTCAAATTGAATTCTTTCTCAAATTTGTCCCTGTCCGATTATCTATTTGTCGTTCAATTACTAAAAATCACAACCAATTTTTATATCCTTACTAATATTATAAATGCGAAAGTAAGTTTGTTTGTTTGTTACGCTTTCACGCTTAAACCACCAAACCGATTTCGAAAATTCTTTCACCAATAGCAAGCTAAAATATCAGGGAGTAACATAGGCTATATTTTATCCCGGTATCCCCGGAACGGGGACTACGAGGGCAAATCGACTGAAATCGAAGCGAAGCGAGGGCGTGTTGCTAATATATACATAAATAGGTACATATTTATGACGAGCAGTTATGTCTTTCCAAGCTAGTAGATAAATCATTTGAAAGGAAATACGCAAAACAAAAGTCACGTTACATACATAACACGGTGCGATGACTGAAATCAATCCATCAGATAATAAATATACTCGTGGGAGAGCCGAAGTAAAGGCGGAAACACATTATTAAAACGCGACGCGACCCGATGAAACGCGATGCATGTTGAGTGGAATCAAATGTATTGTTTTCTATAGACCAGAATCACACTATGAACATCCGACGCGACGCCATGTATGCAAACGCCACCCGATCCAGACGTGCCCGGTCGGTGTGTTGTCCATGGTGGGGGTAAACACGCTATCCGACGCGTAGCGCGCGGTATGTTTCTAGACAACACCCAACGCCACGCGTCAGTCGTTCGAGAACTGTCACAGAGCATTTATGTATTCTTTGACCCCATCCCTATTCTTCAAACTGTCAAACAGAATTTATGCCAATTTAATATTATTTTTTGCATTTATTTAGCGTTTAGCATTTGAAATGACCGACGAACAGTTAATTGAGTTGGTAAAATGAAATGAAATCTTCTTCAAAGTCTTCATCTGACTGGTTATTTATTAAATCTATAGTACATAACCATACACCTTCACTGCTGTTAGCTAACTGTTTTCAAAAGTTGCTAGTATGTCGTGGCGTCGCGTGTTGGTAATGTGCACGGTGCATATCGGAGTGGTAGGACCACACTGTCGACAGTTATCTGTCTACAGCCGCGGGCCGGTCCGTCCGGGGCAGTACCATGCTCTCGCAGAAAATCGACGTCTGAGCAGTAGCAATTTGTTACTGCGCTTCGTTCGGTGAGCGAGAGAGCCGGAAGCCCAACTTTCTGAGGGTTTTGGTGGTGCCCTTGGTATCACCGAGCCTCAATGCACGCATTCACACTCCCTTCGCTTTCTTGCGGTAACGGCCTTGTAAAGGTCCATGAGCGGCAGCAACACTTACCATCAGGTGTACTGTTTGCTCGTTTGCCACCGTTTACAATAAAAAAAAAAAATATCGGGCGTCGACACGTTGCGTCACGTCGCGTTTTAAAAATGTGTTTCCGCCTTTAGAATTATAAAAAAGTGTATGAACATATTTGATTGTCACACCATAGATACTCAGTAGACCGAATATAGATAATCTGTGACGTACATTGAAAGTACAAAAAAAAAAATAGCAATGAATGTTGTAAGTTTTAGGCATATTATTGATACATTTAATTTTTAATTTTAACCAGTTAAAATTACGTATTTTAAGAATTAGAAACGTGAATGTTGGTGACTGTGGTCTGCCGTATGGTGACGGAGTAAGAATACAATTCACCACTCCCTATCTTGCCCGTGGATGTCGTAAAAGACAACTATGGGATATAATATGCACATAAGATCTGTGCAAGAGAAGGGAAACTCGAAATGAAACCCTATACCAACATGTCTGACCAGCATGGTATAGTAGGTCAAATACCCTCCCATTAGGAGGAGGCCCGAGCTCAACAGTGGGACGTATGTGGGCTGCGATGATGATGATGAACGTTGGAAAGTGTTCGAAACGTGAAACTAAACATCAAATGCAAACGCGATAAAATTCGTAAAAATAGTTTTATTTCAAATATGTAATACTCGCGTCAACGTCAGAGATCGTCTTTGCCAGATTTTATATTTGTCCATCATCATCATCATCTTGCTCTTATCCCAATTACTTGGGGTCGACGCAATATGTCATCTGTTTTGACATATTGCAAAAAGTTTCGGCAATGACTTTTATGACCGGCCGCCTGCCTGACGTCAACCCTCCTTGGGAATGTAATCGTTGACCCAAATGGTACCAGATGGAGTTGGTCCGGGTCAATCTAGGGCTCTTAGTCATCTTTTACGACACCCACGAGCAAAGCAAGGGTTGGTAGTATTCGAAGCCACTACCACACAGCAAACTATTTATATTTGTTCATATACCTATATATACATTTCCGTGTGGTGACGGAGTAAGAACGCAATTCACCACTCCCTATTTTGCCCGTGGATGTTGTAAAAGACGACTAAGGGATATAATACGCATATAATATCAATGCAAGAAACCTTGAAACGAAACCCTATATCAACCTGTCCGACCAGCAGGGTATAGTAAAGTCAATTTCCCTCCTATTATGGAGGAGGCACGAGCCCAGCACTGGAGCGTATATGAGTCGAAATGATGATGATGATATATACATGTTCAAGTATCAACCTAAAACTTGGAACTTATATTTTTTTAATTTGACATCTCCCCATGTGTCTTCTCACGACACCCGCAGGAATCATAAAGGTGTTTTTTGTTTGGACTTGGGGTATTGACTTCAGATGTTTGTCTATGCGGACTAGAAGTGAGCGCAGAGGGCACTAGACCCAAAAAATTTAAGCTATGTATTATGAAGGCACATCCTTTCTAATATTATAAATGCGAAAGTAAGTTTGTTTGTTTGTTACGCTTGCACGCTTAAACCACCAAACCGATTTCAAAAATTCCTTCACCAATGGAAAGCTATAATATCAGGGAGTAACATAGGCTATATTTTATTCCGGTATTCCCATCGGAACAGGAGCTATGCGGGGAAACGCGACTGAAACCGAAACGAAGCGAGGGCGGGTTGTTAGTAATTATATAAATAAAATAAATTAATGCTATATAAAAATTAGCCTTGTAAAAGTTTAGTGAGTTATTGTTTTGTGCTATAGATCAAATATAATTGTGGTGGTTCAAGGCCTTTTCGGCAGACACACATGATCCGTCATGTGCCCTTATACCTCACCAAATCAAATGACCTCGATAATTCACGTGCACTACACGTGAAAATGTTATGAACATCTATCTTCTCTACCTGTACATATAAAAATGAATTGCTGTTCGTTGGTCTCGCTAAAACTCGAGAACGGCTGAAAATGATTTTGGTCTTGAATTATTCGTAGAAGTCCAGGGAAGGTTTATACTGTGAGAAAATATGGAATATTGCGAGTAAAATACTAAAAACAATAATTTTATTTTCTCATACAATTCTTACCTGTCAAACATTTGATTTTCGTTCCATCGGTTCAGCATTTTTGGCATAATTACATTGTTCAATACCGTTCCCTACTGACCTAGGATGCGCAGTGGAAGGGAACACCAGGCCAGTGAGGGATACCAAATGGGTAATAACATTGGCTTGCGATTACGCAAGGCTATTTTAAGTTCTCCTAAATGATAGTACAAGAACAGATTTTAACACTTACGAGTAGATACCGCGGAGGTAGCTATAACGTAACCTAACTCAGCGTTCGGTCTGGCCAGACAAATAGAAACTAACTGAGGGGTTACTTAGCTTGTATCCAAAAGCGCGGTGATGACAACGGCCTCGTACACTTCAAGGACCCAGGCTTGCTACTCGTACACACAATTTAATGTTCACAAATATATACTTAATTCTAATTAACTCGCGTACATAAGCGGTACACAAAACAAAGGGTGGCGCGCAATATTACAAATACCACGATTTCACGGCTTTAGTCCACAAAAGACATAGCAATTACAAAATATGTGCGTACGCGACCGTTACTTCCAACGCAAGTCGATCCGCGAACAAAGCGAAAGTGAAAGTGCAGTAACCAAAAGGGCGGAAACAAAACGACCCCGGGGCCGGCCGACGCGCCGCGAACCAAAAGTGAAAGTGAAAGTGGCGGCCGGCTCCGAGCCAACCGCGAACCACAAAAAACAGAACTACCCTACATGGATTTAATTATTAAACTAATATAAAAATGTTTGGTACCGAACATCTACCCGCCTCGGACAGGTCTACCTGGCCGCTAATCAATTGGTAAACGGGACAATGTTGCTACCGCTCTCTTCAGTACCGAACCGTCCACCTGAACCTCAGCAAAACGAGGCACATTATCTGCGCCATATACTAAATTTAAAATTCGGCCGCGACGCCAGCACAGTGGCGGCAAATTGGTATCTTTTATCAAAACGAGGTCACCAACTCGAGGTGGATTAGTCTTGTCAGTCCACTTAACGCGCTGCTGGAGAACATGAAGATATTCTAAGCTCCAACGCTTCCAAAAGCTTTGAGTAAGCTGTTGGACCAACTCAAACCGCGAGAGACGACTTGGTCTCACATCAACAAAGGGGTACTCAGGCAAAGCATTAAGTGGCTGACCAATCAAAAAATGACCCGGTGTGAGAACCTCCAAGTCACTCGGGTCTGAAGAGATCGGACACAACGGTCGCGAGTTCATTACGGCCTCTATCTTACAAAACACAGTTGCGAGTTCTTCAAATGTGAGTACAGACTCACCAATAACTCGTCGCAAATGTGCTTTAGCAACCTTAACTGCGGCTTCGAAAATACCACCCCAATGTGGGCATGCTGCCGGACTAAATTTCCAGGTTATACTACGACTGGTTAGTTTATTACCAATATTTGTGTGATTGCTGGCTAAAAAATCATGTACATCTTTCAAATAATTATTGGTTCCCTTAAAATTTGTGCCACAGTCCGAACGTATCAAAGAAGGCAGTCCTCTCCTTGAAACAAATCTATCAAGTGTCGCAACAAATGCCTCGGTGGAGAGGGATGACACTAATTCAAGGTGCGCCGCTTTAGTTGACAGACATACGAAGACACACAAATAGGCCTTGACTGTTTTACTGTTTCGTAGAGTTGAAGTCTTAACCAAAAAAGGACCTGCAAAGTCGGTGCCTACACCGGCGAACGGCCTCGATTCTCTGACACGATCAGAAGGGAGGTCACCCATCAAAGGTTGCATGGTACTAGCCTTCAGCCTGTAACAAGGCATGCAACGAAATACCACACTGCGAATCGTTCTTCGAGCAGACAAAATCCAAAATTCTCGCTGCAATATGGCTAATAAGGCGTTACAGCCAGCGTGAGAATTTCTAATGTGACGGTCCGTCACCAACAATTGCACAAAATGACCTTGCTTGGGTAACAATATAGGGTGCCGACTACCGTAGGGTAGACTAGAGTTTCTGAGGCGACCTCCAACACGTAAGACACCCGTGTTGTCCAAAAAGGGGCTCAACATACGCAAGGTTCCTGTTAGTTTAGCCTTACCAGCTTTCAAAATTTCAATCTCCCTTTCAAAATATGTATCCTGTACCACACGTATCCAATGGCAAAAAGCCTCCTGTCGTTCTTGTGGTGATAGAAAAGCCTCTAATTTTTTGTTCCGTAAGTGCTTACAGTTGTAATAGAAGCGCTTAATCCAAGCTGTTACACTTACTAATTCATCGAGGGAGCTATACCGATTCAATAAGACATTTGGATCGAATACGCAAGCACGCCTCTCAACAGCGAGCAGTCGCAATCCAGGCAACGGACCTACGTCCAAAACCGGCGTCAGTGGCCATTCAGACTCTGAGCGTAATAACCATTCCGGTCCCCACCAAAGGGAGTGCGTTACCAAGGCGGGGGATGTACAACCCCGAGATGCACAATCAGCTGGGTTAAGCTCACCAGGCACATGCCTCCAAATCAAGGGAGTCTCAGATTTCTGAATTTGGGAGACTCGGTTCGCTACAAATACCTCTAAGGTGTGAACTGAAGCCTTTAACCAGCACAAAACAATTTGGCTGTCAGTCCACGCGTAAGTGGTGCTAATGTTCACAGTATGACGCAACAAATTCGACACGTGATTAAGAAGACGCACAAGCAGAGTAGCCCCTGCCAATTCAAGTTTAGGGATTGTCAAAGCAGTCCGTAGGGGTGCCACCTTGCTCTTCGCCATGACCAGTGAGATCTTCACTTGGCTGTCAGAACCCACCGTACGCAAATATACACAAGTGGCGTAACCCCGTTCAGAGGCGTCCGAGAAACCATGCAGAGTTGCCTGGTACTTTCCTGGAGGAAGCATAGAACGAGGGATCGATACCTCATTGATCGCAGGAAGTGAGGATACAAATTTGGTCCAGTCTTCCATCAAAGCTCCCCGAAGAGGTTCGTCCCAGCCTAGTCCTGCCATCCAAAGCCTTTGTAAAAAGCATTTAGCCCAAAATATGACGGGACATATCCAACCATTTGGATCAAATGTTCTTGCAACCGTGGAAAGCACCAAACGCTTAGTCCAAATGCGCGGCAACTCTAAGTCAACATTGTAAGTGAATATGTCTGGGGCTGGTTTATACTGAATGCCGAGAACAGTCATCATAGCAGGGTTCTCGATATTCTCGAACAAATGCGGATCTTGCTGATGTTCATCCGGAAGTCCCTTCAAAAGCGCAGGTGAGTTGGATATCCACTTCCGTAACTCATAGCCCGCGGTGGCTAAGATGCCTATCAATTCATCCCGTAGAAGGATGGCCTCTTTCTCAGAGGGTGCACCAGTACAAATGTCATCGACATACAAATCCTCTTTCAAAATCGCGGCTGCGCGAGGAAACTTTAAGCGCTCCAGGTCCGCGAGCTCCCACAGAGACCGTATAGCCAAATAGGGGCTTGACTTTAACCCGTACGTGTTTGTATTGAGCTCATAAACAACCATGGGATCCTGGGGGCTTTCACGCCATAGAATCAACTGATACCGACGGTCATCCGGGTGAATAATCGTCTGTCTGAACATCATCCTTATGTCAGCCACAAATACGACCTGATGTCGACGAAACCGAGTGATGACGTCACAGAGATCCTTGATCAATTTAGGACCAGCATACAAACAATTGTTCAACGATACACGCGTTGAAGTTTGCGCAGAACCATCGAATACTGTACGCAATTTGCCATTTGATGCCTTAATTACAGCATGATGCGGTAGAAAGAAGTGATCCACTGTTTGCCAATCTAATTTCGACACAGACATGTGTCCCAACTCCTCATATTCACGCATAAAATCAATGTATTTCTCCTTTAGGAGAGCATCTCGAGCCATTCGGCGCTCCATAGCCAATAGTCGTTTCTCAGCAGCAGGCCGCGAGGTGCCAAGTGGTGGCCGTACGGCGAGAAACGGCAATCGAGTCATAATCTGACCAGTACGTAGGCGACTCGTATTGTTTTGGTAAAACAATTCGCACTCCTCATGCTCCGGATCAGTGCGCGGAGCCTGTGGTGGTTCTTCCACTTCCCAAAACCTCTGAACCGCATCAGAGAGAGCAGAGCCTACCATCAAGCCAATGTCAAGACGGGTATCCGTGAGGACCGGTCCCATCAGTGCAGAGCCAAATATGGTCGGGATGGCTACCATGCCTCCTGGTTGCATGACCTGAATGCTACCCAAGAATATGTTTCCCAGAACATCGGCGCCTAGCAACAAATCGACCGATCCAGGTATACCAAATTTGGGGTCTGCCAAGTTCAAACCCGACGCTAAACCAATAGCATACGGAGACAACTGCTTCTCCGGATGGGTGCCCAAAATATTGTTCATAACAATGGCTGAACACTCAAACAGTGGGCTTGACGAGTTTATAGGAGAGAACGCACATAATACTTGGCCTTCAACATTGGCCACAACTGCGTTGCCAACACCTCTAGTGACATGAGGAAAATCACGCATACTTAGGCGTACCTGCCCCACCAACCAAGAAGACGCTATACACCCCTGAGAGCCTGTGTCCAGAATTGCCCGGACCACAACAGAGGCACCTGTCCGTCCCCAGACCCTTACAGAAGCAGTGGGTAGGAGTACGGTTTCAAACGGGGGTGGTGCATGACGGGGGGAGGCGCCGTGTTCCTAATGTCGTCTAGGCAGCGGGTGATTCTCATGTTCACGGGAAGCGTCATCAAAGGTAGGTACCCGCCCGTGACGATGCGGGCGCGAATCGTGGTTATCACTCTTGCCACGGGCTTCCGATGACGGCGAGCATTGACCTTGTGGGCGCCTCGCTGCGGCAGAATCTACGACGCGCGGGGGTGAGCGACTAGGTCTCGAACTGCGGTTTTCATACCGGTGCCTTCGCTCATAACTACCCGTAGGTGAGCCTTGACGTTCATGTTCACGACCAATCCCATTATTATTCGCACAAAGAAGTTTCAAATGCTGGCCTCCGCAGTATGTACATGGGCGAGGATTAGGGCAATCGCGCTGGAAATGGTTTCCCAAGCAAGAAAAGCACCAACCTCGAGCCTTAGCCAAACGCCTACGCGAGGCCACGTGCAGCGCAGTAAAATCTGAGCAACTGGCAACTTTATGACTCGGGGACTTGCAATAGGTGCACTCAGGTCGCGACTGTACAGCAGCAAAACGTGGTGGGTGACGAACCTCTGGCCTTCTAAAGGCGTGACTGCGGGTCGGAGCCGATGACCGCGGCAACTGTTGACCAAATGACCTGTCAACGACCGTCATGTCTACCATCCTACACTCGTCTTCCAAAAACTTCTTAAGGTCATCAAAAGCAGGCAAGTGAGTTGCATCATCCCCTCCATATTTTTGCTCGAAACGAGCCCTAAGTTCCGCAGGAAGCTTTTTCAAAACAATATGCACCAGCATATATGACCAAGTGCTCACCGGAAGGTCTAACCTTTCCAGTGCGTTGATCGCAATCATCAATGGGTTCAATAAGTCGGACCTTAAAGCCGAGACCCTAGATACCACTGGCAGACCCAAGAGCTGACCAATGTGTGTATCTGCCAGGCAACGCTTATTTTGATAACGCTTTATGAGAAGGTTACGTGCCACTAGGTAGTTTCCATCATTGATCTCCAGGTGCTGAACTAAACCTCTCGCCTCACCTTCCAACACGGAGAACAGGTAGGCCAATTTTTGAGCGGAACCTAAGTCAGAACGCGCGTGGACTAAGCTCTCAAACAAGTTTATGAAACCTAGCCATTGGTCCAAACGACCATCAAAACGCGGCAGGTCCAAAGTGGGCAGTTTACTCAATAAGCCCGACGTAGAAGGTTTCACATCCCTAGACGCGGGAGACTCACCCCTTTTCGACGCGGAAATTTCCCTAGCACGCTGTGAGATTCGATCTGCATAATCCATGATCTGGTCATAATCCGCGTGTACCAAGTCACGATACGTTTGTGGGTAATCTTCATCAGAAATATCTAAAATTTTTGTGTTGAAGTTACGGTACACATCATCAACAAATTGTAAGCGCGTATCCAATTTGCTGTACCTATCCAGGAGAGACTCATTTCGATCAGACCTATCAACCAAGGCGGTTGCAGTCGAGAACCATCTCAACTCAGAGCGCAGCTTACCTGCCGAGTCCTTAGCGCTAGCAAAAGCAGCCATAATAATCGAATAAAATAATTAAATTCCAACAACAAAAAAAAATATATATATAATCAACTAAATAAATCAACCAATTGAAACAACAATCAAAAAATACAAATTACAAAATTGAACAACAATTAAATTATTGCGCAAAGGGAAACGTTAATATTTGTCTGTATAAGTACCATAAACAAAACGCAAAATAATATTAAACTAATTGTCTATACAGTTCAATTCATTCGTTCATTCAATCACGAGACTGCACTACTCTGTGGCACAATGTACTACGCAAATTATTTTATTACTCTGTGGCACATTAAGTAAACAATGATATTCAAAATTTCAAATGTTGCAGTGAACCTATTTATATGATATTTTTAATAACTAATAACAATAAGTACACAAATGATCAATCACACAAATATTTAATGTGTATCTTTATACACCAGACTATTTATTAAACTGGGCCGTAATACGTAAAATTCAAGTAATTATATATCGATTTATTTTTCAACACGGGCACTTGTAGATATCAATACCAAACAAAATTACTAGATTCACTAGAACCACGCTCTGCTACCAGAAAGTATGTTCAATACCGTTCCCTACTGACCTAGGATGCGCAGTGGAAGGGAACACCAGGCCAGTGAGGGATACCAAATGGGTAATAACATTGGCTTGCGATTACGCAAGGCTATTTTAAGTTCTCCTAAATGATAGTACAAGAACAGATTTTAACACTTACGAGTAGATACCGCGGAGGTAGCTATAACGTAACCTAACTCAGCGTTCGGTCTGGCCAGACAAATAGAAACTAACTGAGGGGTTACTTAGCTTGTATCCAAAAGCGCGGTGATGACAACGGCCTCGTACACTTCAAGGACCCAGGCTTGCTACTCGTACACACAATTTAATGTTCACAAATATATACTTAATTCTAATTAACTCGCGTACATAAGCGGTACACAAAACAAAGGGTGGCGCGCAATATTACAAATACCACGATTTCACGGCTTTAGTCCACAAAAGACATAGCAATTACAAAATATGTGCGTACGCGACCGTTACTTCCAACGCAAGTCGATCCGCGAACAAAGCGAAAGTGAAAGTGCAGTAACCAAAAGGGCGGAAACAAAACGACCCCGGGGCCGGCCGACGCGCCGCGAACCAAAAGTGAAAGTGAAAGTGGCGGCCGGCTCCGAGCCAACCGCGAACCACAAAAAACAGAACTACCCTACATGGATTTAATTATTAAACTAATATAAAAATGTTTGGTACCGAACATACATATAGATCTAGATTAAAAAAGGTTTTGGATTCGATAAGAAAAGGCGGTATATCCCTTAGTCGTCTTTTACAACACACGCGGGTGGTGAATTGTATTCTTACTCCTTCACCACACGGATAATACTAAAACCAAAGTGATAAATACTAACACGAAATAATTATGAAAAAGGCAGTGCGAAGTTCGCCGGGCCAGCTAGTGTTTTATAAATTTTATGCTAAAATTTATAAAGATTGAGATTTATGATGCAGTAAAAAAATAAAATAGGATAGTGGCGACGTTATTAACAATATATTTGAAATATTAATATT
This sequence comes from Lymantria dispar, assembly GCA_032191425.1. Lineage (NCBI taxonomy): Eukaryota > Metazoa > Arthropoda > Insecta > Lepidoptera > Erebidae > Lymantria > Lymantria dispar. The sequence continues at coordinate 32,017,393 of CM063444.1, forward strand.
ACAGATTAACATACTACATTCATTATTTTTTTTCGATTATTTATTGCAATCTATATATTTATATATATACATATATATATATATATATATATATATATATATATATATATATATATATATATAGGAGAGGCGGGTTTTGCGAGCGATATATTGACTCATCACCATATCTCTGGAACCATAAGGCGTACAGGCTTGAAATTTGGCATAAATATTCCTTTCATCGAGTAGAGGTCAGCTAAGAACGGATTTTACGAAATTCCATCTGCAAGGGGTGTTGCGGGGGCGTTAACAATAATATACATATAAAGGAACAGGGTGAGCCGAAGCTACTGAAGCTAGAAAAATGAAAATTGGACCATAGTTTCATTTCGTGACGTAGGCACCCACTAAGAAAATATTTTTTAAATTTCACCCTGAAGGGGGGGAAACGCAACGGTAAAGTTTGTATGGCATGAAAAAAAAATCTTTAGCTACTGTCTTCAAATTAAGCACAAATACTATTTAATAAAAATAAATAAACACGTGTTTCAGTGTTTGTCCTTTTTCATCCTCTAAGGGTGTAAAATAGGTAGAAAGATGTCAGTTTACTGACTTATCATAGAGCCGAAAGTACTGAAGCCAGAAGAAACACGAAATTTTGACATTAGTTTCTTTGCGTGACGTAGAAACTCACTAAAAAAGGGTTTTTTGAAATTCAACCCCTAGGGGGTAAACCGCAGTAACACAGTTTGTATAAGGAGAAAAAAAATCTACATCGATTTTCTTCAAATTCGCCAAAAATACTCTTTAGTAAAAATAAATAAAGGCGTGTTTCAGCATTTTTTAATTTTCACCCTCTAAGGGTGTAATCTACACTAATATTATAAAGAGGAAAAGTTCCTTACGAATAAACTCAAAAACTCCTGGACGGATTTCGATAATTCTATCACCATTAGAATGTTACATCTTCTATCATCATTAGGATCCCTGAGTAACATAGGCTATATTTTATCCCAGTATACCCACGGGAAAGGGAACTACGCGAGTAAGGCGACTGAAACCGAAGCGAAGCGAGGGCGGGTTGCTAGTCTATACATAAAGGAGCTAAGTAATTGACTCATCGACGACCGGGTTGAGAGCCTTCCACTCGCCCATTGACCGCGTGTCAAGGTCATCTGCGACCAACAGCTACACACACACAGCAAAAAAAAAAAAGATTCATCGACGCCGAGCCGAAACTACTGAAGCTAGAACTGTCTGTGGAATTGAGTTTTCGATGCAATATTATAAATAAAATAAAAAAAAATAATATTATTAAATTCGATGATAGTAATTGACAGTACCATCGCTACCGTTCGGTAGCTTCATGGTTCGTGTGGTTTAAATCATTGAAACGAATGAATATTTTTGTATGTGTTGTATGTATAAGCATTTTTTTTATATAATGCGAACGTATGGTGATCGATTAAGATTAGACTGGTTAAGATGCTGTGTTCTTATACAGTGTCTCAAAAATAAGTTCCTGGGGCTGTATTTATCAGATTCCTTTTACATGCTTGGAAACTTTTTGTGCCAGAAAATTTGGCAGGGCAGTATTTTAAGTGTAAAGCACATCCACGCTCTGCCGGATGTGAGAATGTAACAATCTAAACTTTTCAATCTACATCTACACTAATATTATAAAGAGGAAAAATTTGTATTTGTGTGTGTATGTTTGTAATGAATAAACTCAAAAGCGCCTGTCCTATTTCAAAAATTCTTTCAACATTGGAAAGCTACATTATCCCTGAATAATATAGGCTATATTTTATCCCGATGTTCTCACGGAAACGGGAACTACGCGGTTAAGGCGACTGTAACCGAAGCGAGATTTATCTCTTACTAACAATCCGGCGCGGTGCATGTGCTAGTATTTTAATACTTTATTATTTATTTAAATCAATAGATGATCTGACTAAAATAAGCAAAAATCTAGAACTCGATCGTAAGACCACCTGATCCAAATGTAAACCTAGATTATTCTCAATCAACCCAAATACATTTTTTTAATAAAATTTATGCATCTGCTAAAAAGGAGTTCGGTCATCGTTCTGTATTCAAATAAAAAGTTTTAGAGCCATTATATGTCTTCGCTGTCTGATTCATAACATACGGCTAAATCAAATTATTGTATTAGAATCATAGGTCTATTAAGGGTCACAAAAGGATCCTGGAGAGGATATGTTTATCTTATATGGATAAATCATAATAAATGTCATCCGGCGCGCATTACATGTGCGAAGACGGGCCGCGAGACTGATGATTTATAGAAGAATAGCTATGCCAGTAGTTTATTTTGCATGAATTAATTATATATTTAATGAATTAATCTCGTTGTAAACATAAAATGTTTTATGTTGTCTTTTATTCGAAATAGAAAGTTAATTTACATATTTACTTTTTTGTCATTCAGTGTTAGCTGTGTGGTAGCGGCTTCGAATACTACCAACCCTTGCTTTGCTCGTGGGTGTCGTAAAAGACGATTAAGAGCCCTAGACTGTCCCGGACCAACTCCATCTGGTACCATTTGGGTCAACGATTATATTCCCAAGGAGGGTTGACGTCAGGCAGGCGGCTGGTCATAAAAGTCATTGCCGAAACTTTTTGCAATATGTCAAAACAGATGACATATTGCGTCGACCCCAAGTAATTGGGATAAGAGCAAGATGATGATGATGATGACTTTTTTGTCATTCACAAAGCTATAGGATCACAGGATTAATCCTAAAGTGATAGTGAAGCAACAAAAAATTGTGAGAAAAGTCAGAATCTAAACATACATCTAAACGTTTCTATAACAGATAAAATACAACGCAATCTTTGTGAATTTATTCAGTACTAGCAACCCGCCCTCGCTTCGCTTCGGTTTCAGTCGCCCTACCCGCGTTCCCGTGGGCATACCGGGATAAAATATAGTCTATGTTACTCCCTGATATTATAGCTTTCCATTGGTTAAAGAATTATTGAAATCGGTTCTGTGGTTTAAGGGTGAAAGCGTAACAAACAGACAAAAAAACAAACTTACTTTCGCATTTATAATATTAGTAAGGATATAACAGAATATATCTAACACTTACAGAATAAAATTTGGTATGAAATTCGTGCGATTGAGTAAATAATTACACAGCAGTAATATTCTTAATACATCAATGATATTTTCTAAATAAAAAACAAATAAAGAGAACTTGCCGTAATCGCATTTTAAGGAAGGCATCGTCCTAATAGAATGCATCTACGCGATCATCACAATAGCTTGAAATTTAAAATTTCATGAATTTTTATTATTTATTAAAAATTTTATGAATTTGTGTCTCATTCAAATGGTAATGCTTCTATGCACCAGCTATTCTAAGTCTTGTCATTCTCTTAGATATAAATATAGTTTTAAGACGCTTTTCAAGAATGATCATGAATGAATGATTATTATTAAATCTACAATATGAATTGCGGACTTTTGGTACTTGGGTCGTTTATCCAAAGCAATGGCAATCTACGTTATGCGATGAAGTACAGAAATGATGTAGAATGGATGAAATGGTGGCAGGTCAGGGGTAAAATATACGATTCCAGAGTACCCCTTAAATTGAAGAGAAAAATTTACATACCCTCATTTTTTTTTAATATAAAAACAGCTGTTCTGTATGAATCAGCATGTTAAGAGCATTGTAAGAGATGACTGTGTATAAAAGAGATGCGAATGTTGAGATGTGACAAGAATAGATAAAATAAAGAATGAACGTTTAAAATGGCGCCAGTGATAGAAATATTAAGAAGGGAACTCTTGACGTAACAGGTGGGACATATGATGATTCGAAGTGAAAGTATTGTTATGAAGAATGTTTTAAGTATGAATGTTGAAGGTTTTAGGGAGTAAAGGAAGTAATTGAAAAAAGAGCAGGATGATGATGAATTGATGATTATGATATGAACTGCACTTAACAATAATAACTAATTGCTATGTAAATCTTTTGAACAAAATAATATCGATAGGTCTGTGTTGGTATATCATGTATTAACACATCATGTGTTGCCAATTCTAATAAAATAGTCTTAAAGACAACCTCATTAGGAGGCAAATATAACTTACCGCTATTCACTAGTCTCTTCAGCTTGCCATCTCTCAGCTTAGTGAAGACCGTGACATCTCTCCATACAAGAGTACTTGCTGTAAATGTAGGGCTTGGTCCCAGCACCTCCTCAATCTCGGGGAACAGTGCAGCATATCTTGAGTCTTCATTCTCTTTCAGCCTTAGTGGCATCAGCTTCTAGAATGATAAGATTGTTATTATTTATCGAATTTATATAAAACCAAGACGTGATGGTTGCGCCACTTATGATTAACCAATTTCTTTGTTTTTAGATTTGTCTTCGTTCGGAATACTTTGAAAAATTTTATAATGAAAAAACATCAGTCGAAATATCACTGTATGAGTTAATCTATATATATATATAGGAGAGGCGGGTTTTGCGAGCGATATATTGACTCATCACCATATCTCTAGAACCATAAAGCGTACAGACTTGAAATTTGGCACAAATATTCCTTTCGTTGAGTACAGGTCAGCTAAGAACGGATTTTACGAAATTCCACCTGCAAGGGGTGTTGCGGGGGCGTTAACAATAATATACATATAAAGGAATAGGGTGAGCCGAAGCTACTGAAGCTAGAAAAATGTAATTTAGACTGTAGTTTCATTTCGTAACGTAGACACCCACTAAGAAAAGATTTTTGAAATTCCACCCCTAAGGGGGTGAAACGCAACGGTAAAGTTCGTATGGAAAGAAAAAAAAATCTTTAGCTACTGTCTTCAAATTAAGCACAAATACTCTTTAATAAAAACAAATAAACACGTGTTTCAGCGTTTGTCCTTTTTCATCCTCTAAGGGTGTAAAATAGGTAGAAAGATATCAGTTTATTGACTTATCACAGAGCCGAAAGTACTGAAGCCAGAAACATGAAATTTTGACATTAGTTTCTTTGCGTGACGTAGAAACTCACTAAGAAAGGGTTTTTTGAAATTCAACCCCTAGGGGGTAAACCGCAGTAACAAATTTTGTATAAGGAGAAAAAAATCTACATAGATTTTCTTCAAATTCTCCAAAAATACTCTTTAGTAAAAATTCAAAACAAGTATTTCAGCATTTTTTAATTTTCACCCTCTAAGGGTCTCTATCTACACTAATATTATAAAGAGGAAACGTTCCTTAGGAATAAACTCAAAAACTCCTGGACGGATTTCGATAATTCTTTCACCATTAGAATGTTACAGTATCCCTGAGTAACATAGGCTATATTTTATCCCAGTACACCCACGGGAACGGGATTTACGCGAGTAAGGCGACTGAATCCGAAGCGAAGCGAGGGCGGGCTGCTAGTTTGTAATAAATGATATAATAGAACGCAACTGACAGCACACGTAATGTTGTATGGTTTGTTTTGAAAATACCGCAAATATTTTTTTAATATGATAGTAAATATAAATAAAATGTATATTTTAAAATATCAAATATTGTAATGACGTGCCAGCAAGATAATTGCTTTATTGTTCAAGTATTTTAACGCATGAGTTGCATTATTTTTCCTAACAAAACCATAATGCAATTAGGCTTCGAAATATCAAGAATGTAATCACCGAGAAAGAAGATGTTGCATATGAAGAGCGCCGCGTTAGTATGCGCCGATTTCATGCTTCTCAGTCACAAAAGCAAAGTGAGGCAGGCCGTGAAATGGCTTGGTTGACAATGAGAAATTGTCGAGCAAGCCTGAAGGATCACCAACTAGACGATTTTCGACGCAGCAGTAGAGCAGCGCCGTGAACTCGTCGCAATCATCGCCAACCTGACACTACCAACCATCGATAGGGAGATGCTGGACAGCATAAGGAACTGGGACGTGATCGCCGCCTTCTATGAGGCAGTCGTCCCACGGAAGGAGGTGGTAAAGCGTACGTGTGAGGAACTCCTCCACGGCGACACGGTCCGCCGCCGGCGACTTGGGCGACCTAGACGCGAGAGAGTTTTCAAATTTCTGTAATTTTGTTTCATTAAAGAAGAACTATGAGTTCTTCTTTGAGGAGTACTTCGTTGATGACAACGAAGTACTCCCAAAAATCATTGCTAAGCACAAAAATAGTGAATGATGAAGTCCTCATGCAGAAGTTTCCGATGATCCCAACCGATATGGCGTTTTAATTTGAACGTCTTCAATTTTCGATTCGTTTTGCATTCATCATTACGATTAACAAATTACAAGGCCGTTCCTAGTGTATTGTACGTTTGCAATATGAGTCTTGAAAATTTATATTTTTCTTATCAACATACATATATGTGGTATATTCACGGATCGGAAAACCAGATGGTTTATTTGTTCGTGCGCCCGATAACAAAACGAAAAATGTCGCATATTACAATGTGCTTCAGTAAAAAATACCACCCATGCACAAAAATATATAACCAATAAAGTAAACGTCTGGCGGCCACGTCATTAAAATACTCATATTTTAAAATTTATATTTTATTTATATTAATTATCATAATAAAAAGTAAAACTGGATAATCTTGAATTAATATTAAAATCTTAAATCTGTCTATTCATTGACTGTTAGGCAGAACGAAGTTCTCTGGGTCAGCTAATTATAGATCAAAAAATAAGCCTTCGCTCAGGACGCCTGGCAGATGTGAAACATCGAAACTATTTTGTACGAGTAGAGACATGGTATCGAATATAAAGTATCGATACTGAACTCATGAATAGTATCGAAAGATAAGTAACGTACTGATTAAAGTATCTAGTACTTTTACTTACTTTATCTTTAGGTATCGAGTACTTTTCTTTCAATACCGATACATTGCATTCGATACTTTTAGTCAATAAGTACTTTTTAGCAGGTATCGTATCGAATAAATTATCCATTTTAAAATTGACTTTACGGCTTATATTTATGGTAACGTTATTTAGTACAAAATAATTAAACTTCCAAAATGTAGCTTGAAATACTTTCATCCGTTCACAGACGTTCTTTTGTACGATAGGTGCAATTTATAAACCAGAAATAGCGGCATCTATCGAGCTATGCAGCATCGAGCACGAAGTGCGCAATTTAGGTAACATAAATAATGGCATCTATGGAGCTAACGACCAACTCTCAGACCAATATATTGAATATTTAATAAAGAAACCTTTAATCATGTAATGATAATAAGACAAGCTATTTAAATTATTTTAGCGTTATTGGTCCTTGCAGTTTTACAAATTGCAAAGTTTACAAATTTTAAATAAAATCTGACTGTTTTAAGTGAGTCAAAATCCAATTCCTAAGAAATCGGTGACATACAAGGAAATAAATATATAAAAATACAGCTCAAACTAATAAAAGCCTATAAAAACGGTTACCCATTTTTCGTAGCTGAAAGTAAACTAAATCCCATACCTACTGGTATATTTATATTATAAAGCTATTATACATTAATTTATAAAACAAGTAAATATGCATAAAAGAACAGATTACGTCAGGAACTAGTATGGCATAAAGTATTAATAAAACATGGCGATTTTTCCAGTAAAAGATAATTTTTATTCAATAAACATTTATTTTCATTATAGGTAACAATTTACTTTGGGTTCACTAGATGGCGTTGTACAAAATCGCTTTTTAAATCGCACCATAGTTTCGTTACAAATTTAGATATGTATATCCAGATATGTATATCCAGATATTTATTTTACAGTAAATTAAGAGGGAACCGCAAGGCGTGGCGTCAAATCGCCACGCGACGATCGCGGTCACCCTCGCCTATAGATGTTTCACATCAAAAAATAAAATCCACAGGTACATACTAAATATAATATATGCACAGGTGGTAAAGAATTTCAAGTATCGAGTTTTCGTACCTAGGTCTAATGGTATTTAAAACAGAAAAGTATAAGTAATTATACTCGTACGTATAATATTCTAAGTTCAACTGCACTCTTAGAATGTGACTCACTCATGATCATCATCATCATTATTATTATCGTCGTCATCATCATGAACAGAGCTCATATGCATCGCACTACGGCTTCAGCCTCTTTTACAATGGGAGGGAAATTCTCCTATTATATCGCGCTCGTCAAACGACTTGGTATTATTTTCCTTCTCTACAATTTTACTAGCAAGAGGTAATCGCTAATTATTATTAATACATTTGAATCTTTAAAACCATATACAGTATAAACCATTTATGACGACATCTTTTAGTACAACATACCCATTATAATGACTAAAGTCAAAGGTCCTGGCAAAATCCTATGTAACCACCTTATCAAAAATATTGCTTTTAACGACATTGCTTACTACGACATATCACATTGAGCGACCCCATTTGACTAATATTTTTGGAGAATTATATCTGTAGAACGACCAGCAAAGCTGTATTTGTATAATTATAATATAAACTCGGCGCTTGTAATACAAAAAAGAGCCATAAGAATAATAGTACCTATCAAACAGACAGAATCGTGTAGAGAATACTTCTTAAGGCTACAAATTTTAACGATACCATCTTTATCTACCATCTTATTGGGCAATAATTAATAAAACCAAAATAAAAGATAATAAATATATTGACAAATTATCAAGTAACATAATGATATCTGATGTTTACGCGAGCACTACACATTGTAAATAAAACTACTTTTACGGATTACAATAATAATAGTTAAAGATAATTTTATAAATCAAAAATCTTTTAGTAAGCCGCATCTAAAATTAAAAATCAATATTAATTTAGCATCATGTCCCCTGAGTTTTCTTGCCGGATCTTTCTCAGTGTGGCCGCGTTCCGATCCGGTGGTAGTATATTAGTTTTGTTAGTTTTAAATCAACAAATTGTAATAATAATTGCTACAAATTTAATAATTAATAATTACTAACCATAAACAATATAATTTTTTCATATAGATTCATTTTCTTCTTACACTGGCAATAAATTTGTACTAAAATGTGGGTAACAATTTAATAAATTTATAACTATTTTCTGTATCGGGTAGATAATTGTAAATGTCTGTAATAACGATTACTTGTTGGACGTGAGACACCTTAGTCCGCCCGTGACCATGAATGCTGCAAAGTGTTCGAAACGTTGGGCAATCATAAATCAAATACAAACGCGATATAATCCGTAAAAGTAGTTTTATTTACAATATCAAGTAACAATAAAATAATCAATAATCCTCAAAGCATAGCAAATATTTTTAATAATTATTTTGTTGACAAAGTCACACCATTGACAATTGTAACAAAAAGATGACTAAATATATTTTCAAATGTAGAGAATCAATGTTTATGCAACCTAGTATACCATCGGACATTAAAATCATTATAACACGATTATCAAATACTAATAGTATAGGATATGACGGAACAAAAATAATTAAACTCATAAAAGAAATAATTGCAAAGCCGCTTAGTCATATTATTAACCTATGCATAACTAACGGAGTTTACCCAGAAAAATTGAAAAAAAAAAAACTGTAATAAAGCTAATATTTAAAAAAGGTGATCGGGAGCAAATGGAATGCTACAGACCTATTGCTCTAATACCGGTGTTCTCTAAAATTGTTGAAAAGTACCTCTATAAGCAAATATATTCATACTTCGAAAGTTTTAATCTATTTACAGAAGAACAAAAAGGTTTTAGACAGGACAAATCCATAAATAAAGCTATTTACGATTTTTTTAATATTATACTTACTAATATGGATAAAAGATACCTGTTTGTGGCATATTCTGTGACATGACACAGGCATTTGATCACGTAGATCATAACATATTAGCTGAAAAATTGGAAGCATATGGCCTACCGGGTAGTATTCTTAAACTAATTCAATCTTATTTACTAAACCGAACTCAGTATACTTGTATTAAGAGAATTAACTATATAAATAAACTTGAAGAGGAGTATTCATCTGATGAGCGCATTATTAATCACGGTGTACCACAAGGGAGTGTTCTGGGTCCACTATTATTTTTAATTTACATTAATGACATAACAAAAGCAGTAGCACAACCAATGTCATTATTTGCCGACGATAGTACTGCTATAATAACCTGTAATGACATTAATCAATATGAAACTGACATAATAATACTTTGACACAAATAATACAATGGCTGACTGATAACAATCTAAAAATAAACCTTCAAAAGACCGATTATATTCAATTGCACCAAAGAATGACTACTCCAATATTAAATATTAATTATCAAACTAATAAAATTAGTGAAGTTAATACTACCAAATTTTTAGGACTTATCATTGACAGTGAAATTAATTGGTAATCTCATATAAATATGCTTTGTAAAAAAATTAGTCAAGCTGCGTATGTCCTTTTTAAACTTGCACACGTCCTAAATTATGACGCTTTACTTACGGCCTATCACGGGATCGCTGAAACCAACTTAAGATATGCAATTATATTCTGGGGTAATTCCACAAATAGGGAAGTAGCCTTTAAAATGCAAAAGAGATGCATCCGAGCAATATTTAACTTAAGGACGCGAGACAGCTGTGAGCCGTTTTTTAAAAAATACAAAATTTTTACATTACCTTCACTCTATATTTATGAGACAGCGGTTTTCGTCAAAACTAATTCTCATTTATTTGACACACTTGGAGAATTACCACGAAATCGACGCTATAATTTTAGGTTAAGAATAAAAAAAACCACAACTACATTAATGCAAAAAAACGTCTTATGTATGGCAGTTGTGATCTACAATAAAATACCTAATTACATTAAACACACAAACCTAATGCAATTTAAAAAACGTCTAAAGGACTTTTTAGTGGAGCGATGCTTTTATAATGTTAATGATTTCTTTAGTGATAATTTTGATAAGTAAAATTAGTTGGTTTTGTTATTTTATAAATTTGACATTTTACTTGATATTTATTAATTTGACAATGTATGTGTTAATTAATATTGAAAAGGTCGAATTATCTAAAAAACCAGACAACGATAAACAATAATAATTGTAACCTGATATTTGCATGCCCAATAGGTAGAACACAGCGATTCTTTTATCATATTTTTTATTAAGACCATGTATCATCTATGTTCAGCAAATAAATGATATATCTCCTTGTTCACGGGATCTTCCTAGGGAAGATACCCGGTCCTTTGAAAGGCTTACATGGAGATATGGATCCAACACGCAGTGGCCTTTGGAGAAATTTAATCTAAAAATGGGATGGGAAGTCTACCGATGACACTCCACGTCTGCACATAACATACGTGGACTGCCAACGGTAGGTGTAAAACTATTGTTGATGATGGTATCTAATATATGATTATGGGGTTGTGAGGTTTGATGGATTGGATTAAATGAAACTATTGACTGAAAAACTGTCGTCTGCCTTCAATACCTTTATCGTCTTGAACTTTGGCAGACGGTGACTCGCCAACTCACTGAATGGGCCCCCCCAAACGGTCGCCACAGGCACACAGGCCATACGGGCAACAGGAGGGCAACATTGGTGCAAGTGGCTTGGGGTGTCGAGCGGTGCGGCGCCGGTTTCACCATCGCAGTGGTTTCCCCGTAGTTATGCCATTAAAAATGACACTTCCACCCCCGAGCATATAGCACTGGCGACCCCTCTCTGACCAGCCGTTTAAGGCAAGCCAGAGTTGAGAATCCTGCGGGCACTCTTCGGTTTCCACTCAACAGCCAGCCAATAAAGGCCAGCTGGATACGAGGCCCTGGCCAACTCTCTGGGGCACTCAGGACCGCAGTGTCGCCACTCACATTCAGCACGCCACAAGCTGCCCTGCGGTTTATTGGCTTTCCTATAAATCTTGTGATACATTTTTCTTTTATATCAAAAGAATTTAGAGAGCCATATAATGTTCCTCCGAGTTTTGCGTTAGTCTCATGGTGAGATAACGACTGGCCCAGAGGGTAAAATGATAATATAAAAAATGATATTATTATTATTATTTATATACTCTAGTAATACTTACCAACCTAGTCAAAAACCTACATAAATATGAGACTAATACAGAAAGGGAAAGGAGACTGAGTACTCGCAGAAAGGACCTGCCAACCATTCTGCGTCCAAAGTTAAATGTTGTTCAACATAGCTCCAGAGTAATATTGTATAACAAATTATCTTCCGATTTCAAAATGATTGAAAATCACACTATATTTAAAAATAAATTGAAGTCACATTTATTGAAAAAATGTTACTATAGCTTAGATGAATATCTCAGAGATCGAAGCTGAATAATCTATCAATTTCAAAAATAAAAATAGAATAATTATTATGCATAACAATAATAATTTTGAATATACTCACCTTACTTTTATAAAAACAGAAATATTATCAACTAACTAATATTATAAGTTGTGTAGTTGTTTTTGTAATAGGATAAGCATGCAACCACAGAAATATTAATACTTTAGAAAGGCCATTCGGCTGATTTTGTTCGAAAACCAGTGTGGCATAATTGCCCCCTCCCGCTAGTGTTAACACATATGCAAGGTCTATGCTTACAACAATTTTACACACTAACATAACACATACACATCAATCTCGAAGCTGCAGTTGGTACACAAATTATAACTAAGTTCTGTAGGCGACGTATACCCACATATAAAAAAGCACATGTACGCTAGTGCTTGCCATGGTCGATATACTACACGATATTTATTTAGCCTGTTTTATCGAAACAAAAATATTAATGTCTTTAAATTAAGCACTTGTGTGATGTGTTGACGTTGATTTGTAATGCAAGTCAGTAATTTAACAGTAAAATCATGCAAATAAAATACTCCTCACTACACTCTGTATAGGTGACAGAAAATTTAAGTGCTATAATTAATTACGTAAGCGAGTAGCGATTTGTATATTATATTGTTCCCATATATGGTACACACTAGTACACAAGATACAATTAAAATGTATTAAAAAGAGACCACAGTCAAGTTTATAAACTCCTGCATCTTGTAGAGGGATCTGGCACTTGACATCTGAATTGACTAATCCTCTTGAGTGGCTTAAAATATGTTTTTATGGAAGCCTGTTTCAGGATGAAGCCAATTTTGTCAGTGACTCCTTTCACATAAGGTAGTACTGCAGGGAGGCGCTCAACTGTGGATGGTTTCAGACGGTCTCTGTGACGGGGGCCATGGACGTCTGTAATAACGTTGACTTGTTTGGACGTCAGACATCTTAGACCGCCCGTGACCAGGAATGCTGTAAAGTATTCGAAACATCGGGCAATCCTAAATTTTGATTAACGTGATATAATCCGTATAAGTAGTTTTATTTACAATGTGTAGTGCTCGCGTAAGCATCAGATATCATTCTTAAAATATGTTAAAATATTATTTTTTATTGAAATTCGGTTTATTTTTATTGGTGTTATTATTTAACTTAAAAAACAAAACAGTTATTTATTTTTTTAGATATACTGGTACTGCTACTTGATAGTACATTTTTGTTTATTGTACACAAAAATGTACTAACACTGTCCGTGTGGTGACGGAATAAGAATACCAATCACCAGTCCGTATCTTACCCGCGGATGTCCCATCCTAATATATTGAGACGACTAAGAGATATAGTAAGCATATAACATCTATGCAAGAGAAGAAAAACTCAAAACAAAACCCTATACTAACCTGTCTGACTACTATAGTATAGTAAGGTAAATTTGCCTATTATTACGGAGGAGGCTCAAGCGCAGCAGTGGAACTTATATAAGCCGAGATGATGACTATCATGTCAACATTTCTTGGAATAAAAATTCAACACTTACGAAAAGTTAGAAATCGACACTTATAATGATAATAACTAGTAATGAATGACCAGTCTCAAGAAATTCATTCTTGACATAAATTATTCCATCTTAAGGAAGAATAGAACAATTATTTTGTACGACAATTTAATACCTACTTAATTAAACATTTAGTTTTCCAATAAAAATGAAATACAATAACATTTGATTACTTTACCATTATTTTTAGTATTCTACAAAATGTTGTGAACAAATTGTGCCAGATTTAGTTGGTATTTAGTTAACTACCAGTTGCCTTAATCCATAGTTTTAAATGTAAGATCTTTTGTTCAAAGATAATTTTATTAATATATATATATATATATATATATATATATTAATAAAATTATCTTTGGTGATTGGTCCCGAACATAGATATTTTATTACTATTATTTTGTTATTTCTATTTTATTAATTACTAAAGAGCACTATGAAGTTTGTACCTACTATAGATCATCATCATCGCAGCCCACATACGACCCACTGTTGAGCTCGGGCCTCCTCCACAATGGGAGACAATTTGACCTACTAAACCATGCTGGTCAGACGTGTTGGTATAGGGTTTCATTTCAAGTTTTCCCTCTCTTGCACAGATGTTATGCGCATATTATATACCATAGTCGTATTTTACGACATCCACGGGCAAGATAGGGAGTGGTGAATTGTATTCTTACTCCGTCACCACGCGGAAAATATACAAGAATGTACTATAGATATACAAGATAAATTAAGTAGGTAATGTATACCAGAATAATTGATTTTTAAATACCTATTTAAATATTGTTAATATAATTATATAAAACGATCACTAAATTAAAAGTGTTAAAAATATTTATTTATATGATAAAATTAACCCATAGCTAATTATTGAAATCGATAACTTATAGTATGTTGGACAGCACTATCGATACGCGTGGATCGACGTCAATGTTTTGAATGAAAACGTATACTACCACGCTAGTAAGGCGGTTCTTAGTGATATCGCATTGAACGCAGTACATTGCGCGGTTGCTGGACAGATAAAAGGTGATATCCATGTGTAGCAGACGATGTATAATGTTTGGCTCTTTTTGCGATTTCATAATTTTTCTTTATAAACGACATAATACTTTCATAAAATTAAGAAATATCACTGAATTAATAAGTTTATGGACTTAACGATGAAAATAAATGCCTTCTTAGACTATAACTACGCAACTGACTTCTTTTTCGACGCGTTGTAACAGCGCAAGACGGCATATTTCTCTTTTTTGTCGGAGCTTCGTTCAAGGTCACTATATGAGCGCAACTAAGAACCGGTAAAACGAATTTCGTCAATATTAAGACCGTTTGATCGCAATTGTGGCACGCTTGCCCCGCCCACATGGCCGTTCTATCTTATTAATTTTTCTGTGCATGCAACAATAATTTAGGTATTTTATTTTCGACATAAATGTAAATTTGTTATGAAATAAATATCTTATGTCTTATTGTAAAAAAAAAATTAAGAGGCGCATTATAATGGTCAATGGCTATTATCGTAAAAGTAAGCATAAAATATCGAGTTGAGGGCCTTTCTTTTGTAGTTCTTAAAAACAAAACATGTGCAATATGTGCATGCCTTAGTGCAGTCAGTTTGTTGCTTATCTGTATACAAGAGGCACCAAAAATTTTATTGAGTTAATTATGAAACATTTAACATGTCGCAAACAAAAAGATCATCATCAGATCTCATTATAGAAAGTGTTAAAGTTAGTATAAAACTTTGCTTATTACTAATCAGAACGGTTTTACGGTACTTGATGATAGATACATGGAGGGCAAATAACTATTGCTATGTCACTGCTTTACACATGCAGGTTTTAAAGATCTCATAACAATAACCTCAGTTGATGTTATTGATGATGGTGAAGGTGACAATATTTCTTAAGTAAACCTCGCTCAAAATTTACTACCTGCTTTATCTATTTACTACTGACGAATGCAAGATCATTGATGTAGTGCAAATTGTAATCGTCAATGAATTATGATCTCAGTGCTGTTAATGTACTACAAATTAATACCTATGGATTTATATACACATATATACCCCTATACAATCAACAACACCAATTTATATAACAAAAATTTTCTTCGAAAACATCACCGGTTATTACAACTCTCCTTTTTTATGATTCAATATGAGTGGTTCTTTCGATGTCGTTATAACAAATTTTGGCTGTAATTCCATTCACATCAATAATAAATTAAAGAAAATACACCTTTTTCAAAAACAAACTTTTATTAATTGTTAATAAAATGAACTAAAAAGTTAAAAATCCAGGTTCATCATCAGACCCTGGTTACCATATAGTATCAAAGTACACGTCAAGACGAATCAAATGGGCTCAATCTCGATGGGGTTGCATCGTTTAATTACGGAATTCCTATGGCCAGCTTTCAGGTCCATCATCAGATCAGCTCTATGTCACAATAATATTGCATTGTCATCCGATTTATACAGCAATGTAAAATTTCAGCTCAATCGGAAACCGGGAAGTGGATCAAATTTAATTTGCAAGATTTGATTACAGACTATGGGACAGGTGAAACTAAATAAAAGCTTGTAAAATATTAATAATTTAAATAAGAGCGTGACTTAATTTATTATTAATTGTCTATTGGCTCGCTAAACATGAAATATTCTATTTTCTAGTCGTATTACTAAATATAAAAGTTTGTGAAGAAAATATCTGTTGCTTGAAAAAAAACTTGAAATAAATATATCCAAATTATAATTTGTAAAGATGTTTTGTAAGTTAGCTAAATTTAAACGTTTTGCGGACTATAACGATAGGTCATTATTTAAATCTTGTCAAGAAAATTCTTGTTTAAGTTACCGTCAATGTCATTATAAGCTCGTATTTAATTGTCCAAGATTTTTAAAAATATTTCTTAAGACAATTTCTAAATTATTCTGTTCACATCATTATAATGTAAAATTTGAATCAACTGTTTTGTACCTTTTCAATTATTAAACAAAATCATCAACACAACACATTTTTTCACGTTTGCGAAGTTGACGAATGAAGTTTTCTCCTAAGCGTCCAGTTTTCTAAGTTGGTCATTCTACGAAGCCGGTCGGGGCAGCAGGTATATATTATGAATACATAGGCATATATTACGAAACGAAAATGTTTTTTTTATTCTAATATAACTAAAATTTTAGTAACTCAATATCTCCACGTACAAATATTACACTATACTTTACATTAATTACATAAAAATGATTAAATATGAATAATTTGGGAGATTTGGCTCAAAAAAATACCGAATCACTTTACTTAATTTCTTTGTAGTTTTTGTGAATAAGTAAACTTCAGGGAATGCTGTTTAGAGCGTTCAAATATTGCGACCTAGCTGCGTTTGAGGGTCTTGGTTACGGAGGCAGACACCAGCGGAGAGGTGCTGTTGACGGTGTCTTTGGCAGTCTTTGTCGCAGTTCCATTCAGCAGCATCAAGAAGGCGCTCCAGTATCACTGGTTGTCTCTGTACCTAAGGCGGCTAGTGGCAGACTATTTGGAGAGGCGCAGCGTTCTCTACAAGGACCGAACAGGGCATGTTGTGCGGGACATCCAAATCGTGTGTTCGACAGGGGTTGATCTTAGGGCCGAGACTTGGAATAGCGGTTAAAACTAGGCGTTCCGAGATAGCCTTCCTTCTGCGCTGGGCATAAATTGCTTAACCGACCACACGCTCATTATATTTCGAGGACGCTAGAAGGAACAGCATGCCTGGCAACGCCCGGCACCAAACAGATTTCGTGATATTCTGTGAGGAAGTCGTCTGGCAAAAGGAGCGTTAGGTGGGACAGACTTGCACACCTATGCCCGATACTGCCCTACTCAAGGTCGTAGATGAATGGAACGCGGATTAGTCTGCCATTCGCAGAGAAGACGAGCGCGTAAGGGCGATGCCCCAGCAACACCATTTTTGTTGCCAGATCATCGAAGGGATCGGTACAGAAAAGGATAATCCGCCGGCCCGGTTACGGATGTGAAGGAATCGGTATCAATGGTTAGCCTGAAGGTGATAGAGAGGTATTTCCTCCCGGATCGCACGCCATGCTTCTCTCGCCTTGGAAAGATTGGTCCGAGGTGTGTACAGACTGTAGTTCAGATTAGTGTTGCCCAAATGCAAGACCAAGACGAGACTTGGACCGGTCTTGGTCTTGGTCTTGCAACATCACACCTGGTCTCGTCTTGGTCTTGGTCTTGCGCACCCGAGTCTTGGTCTTGGTCTTGGTCTTGCGCACCCGAGTCTTGGTATTGCAGCAAGAGTCTCGCAAAGTTTTGCAGTTAGAATAACGTAACAGTAATTTATCATGGCAATGAAAAATCCAACTAAATTAATCAAATATCCTATCCTATCTATCCATCTGCTAGCCTATAGTTCACTATTGAATACAATATTTACCACTGGAGAAAATTACTCTTCTATTCCCCTTACTCTTCTATTCCCATTAGACAGCGTTACTACTCTTATGACAGGACTTTCGACCCTATTTTCTTAAGACGTCACCACACGAGGCAGTTGATACAATAAATTTTATGTCATTTTATAATCAATGCGATATTTTACAATTAATGCGTTTGTTTATATTCCCCTTCAAGTTAAGTGGTATGTATCTATTGTATTTCCAGTTTAGTTACTGATACTCTGGATACTTGAAAAAACCTGTGCTCTATTGCCTATATAAATACTTTGGCCGCTGGATCCATGTAGCTCTTAATATACTATTTATTCAAGAACATATAAAACTGATTTAAAATTTTATGGTTTTAATACTTGTAAAATGTATGATATTCGTCGTCATCGTCACAGCTCATAAAATGCCACTGCTGGGCTTAAGCTTCCTTCCAGTAAGAGAAAAATTGATCTACTATACCACGCTGGTCAGACATGTTGGTACAGGGTTTTCTTTCTAGTTTCACTTCTCTTGCACATATGTTATATACACAGGGTGTATCAGGTTATGGGACAACTGTTCATGTATGTTGTAGTTCAACAGTCATAGATCATAATTAGAATGTATATTACACAAAAACAATATAACGTAAAAGTTATAGTGATTACAAAAATGTGTGTCTAAGAGTTTATGCCTTAAATTTTATGCATTATGTAGGTATGTACAGACAGGATATATGTAAGCATGTAAAATTTCGACAGTATAAATAGGTATTAGATTTGCGCGAACCTTTCAATGGTTACGTAGGTACAAAGGCGACTCATCAACGGTCATCGGCCGATCAGCTGATTTATGTTAAAGCGAAGTTTGTCTTGCTTATGCAAACGTAATCATTGATTTATTCAAATTCTAATGAACATTTAACAAAATACGAATATGTTGCAGATTAAGTATCATTCCTTTATACATTTTAATCAATTTACACGAAAAAACGATGACAAAATTGAGAACTTACATGTCTCTCAATTCATTAACGAATCGATATTTTTATTTAAATTTTTTTTCATGGGTTCCTAACACCATTGCCCGATCCGATTTGATACGACATCCACGGGTAAGAGAGTGGTGAATTATATTCGTACTCTGTCTTTTTTTTTGTGTGTGTGTAGCTGTTGGTCGCAGATGACCTTGACAGCTTAACGCGGTCAATGGGTGAGCGCTGATGGCTCTCAACCCGGTAAGTAAGTTAAGCGAACATCGCCCGAGGGCTCCCCCCTGTGGGGAACGGACCTCGGCTCGGGGCGTCGCTGAGAGCAAAGTGGGCGTGGCCAAGTTTAGGTCAATGACTTTTACGCGGCGCGGTTTTCGACCTCGACGGCGAGGCCGATACCGCGGAGTTTTATCTGTTATCGCTGCGCGAGCTGTGTAGGTCCTTTCTTGGACGATCATAATAGCGTCATCTTCTTCTTCAAGAAGATGACGAGGACGTCGGACCGCGGATATTTTTGAGGGGACGTAGTTTACCGCCCCAACCACTAGTGGATTGGGGTGAGTCGTGGCAGAGGCAAAATAGCGCTGGGAGCAACGCTTCATGTACTGCCTGATGGTGATCGTACTCTGTCCCTACATGGACATTTATATAGATTAATTGTAGGCATATTTCTATGTCCAACAGTGAACGTCGTTGGGCTAATGAATAAACGGATATATAAATATGTATAATGGGCAAGAGCACTCTCGTGATTACGGTATTTTTGTCCTTAAGGCTTTCCGAAGAGTAATTCTGAAAAGCCAATACCAACATTGGGAATCGATTGGCTAATAGCTGGATATCTCAAGACTGATTTGACTTGCCGTGTAGTGACGGAGTAAGAATATAATTCATCACTCCCTATTTTACCCGTGACTGCGAACCCACGACTAAGGGCTATAATATATAACATCGGTGCAAGAGAAGGAAAACTTGACATGTATGACCTGTAATAACACGGCCGATCACCGTGGCGATTCCCCTCCGGCCACGGCCGATTCTCCTCCTGTTATGTAGAAGACACGAGCTCAACCGTATATAAGCTGAAATGGTGATTTGAATTAAATGCAAGACCGCGAGACTCTTGCAGGCCCAGTCTTGGTCTTGCTCAAGTCTTGCAGGACCAGTCTTGGTCTTGGTCTTGCAAAAATTAAGCGGTCTTGGTCTTGGTCTCGGTCTCGCATTTCTCGCAAGACCAAGACCAAGACCGCAAGACCAAGACTTTTTTGGGCAACACTAGTTCAGATGATAACTTTAAAAAGAAATTGTAAGCCATAGACGGCTTGGGTGACGTGACCGGGGATTAGTGCGTCACCCGCCGAGAGGCCGACCGCGTGAGGAAAGACCGACGTCCTCCCCGAGGGGGAACGTCGGTTGATGGGAGGGTACCCCAAGTAGGGGGTATTCCGTCGGACCGACCACTGATGACAAGTAACCCTGCTCCGGTGGTCGGCCCAACGACGAAGGCGACGTGGTGTTCGGGTGGGTTGCGGGTGTTGCGTCCTTACGCCCCCCTGTCGCCCCGGACGGAGTAGTGCGAGGAGCGCGCCGACCGCAGCCCACCCCAAAAAAAAAAGCTATAGATGGCTTTTAACAACAGTTCGAATTTTGAATAAGTTCTGAGGTCTTCTTTAAAGATAACACCCTACACTAAGGAAATAATCCTTGTATTGCTGGGAACTTCACAGACATATAATTTAACGGACACAAATTTCATTCAGACTCACAACAATTGACCGCCTGACGGCGACCGACGTCCCTGAGGGGAACATTGAGAGGAGAGGGTACCTCGCGACCGGGGAATTCCGTCGGGCTGACCACTGACGACAAGTCTCCCTGCTCCAGTGGTCGGCCCAACGAAGAAGGTGGCATGACTACGGGTGGGTCATGGGGCCGCGCGCTGCCCCTCCGTCGCCCCGGACGGAGGAGCGGCGGGTGCGCTGACCATGGCCCGACCCTAAAAAATAGAACAATAATTTGTGGATCGTACAAAGTATTATCATGCTTGGGATTGGAACCCACGACACTGGTACGTTAACTCGGTAACCTGCAGTCTAATATAATTATATCAAACACCTATTATAATTATATCAAGCACCACACCGTATTGAATGGAATTTGACACATTAGGCATTTTGATCAAATTTAAGGTAATAAAAACCGATAAACGTAAAGCTGCCATAACGTAAAAAAGTTTACAAGGTTAATGATGCTCGTGTTACGTCAATGGCATTCTTGACGAAATATTTTTTTGAAGAATTAAGTATAGTATGGTTGATCTTTCCGGGCAATCTTATAATCAATGCATACGACGAGATATTTATGTTTTATTAATAGAGTTACAGTATGGTTATGAATGCGGCTACGAATACTACAACTTATATTGCTCGTGGATGTCGTAAAAGACGACTAATTCGACCCGGGACTATTCTATCTGATGGCATCTGGTCAACGATTACAAACCCAAGCAGGGTGAACGTCAAACAGCGTGCCGTGGGATGCCATAACCTTTCATTTTCCCTTTCCCACCTATTGAGACGCAGATTATACTCAATTTCACTAGGTATAATTATTTGACTGCGCTGGCGCAATAAGCAGGTTAATCTCTGAAGTTTCCTCCTTCGTCGAGGTCCCAGCAAATAATGCCTGGATGTCACCCTCACGCGGTAGGTCTTACGGCAGTTGACAGAGAAGTCACGGGTCCGACCACCCGACAAAAGAAACCTTAATACTTAAATTTACTAATTTGTTAGGTATAACCTTAAAAAAACATTATATACCATTAATTTACTAATTTTAATGAAAAAGAAGCGTCAGCCTACCTACTATCTAAAAATCCATATTAATAAGAACGCTATGTTATTAATAATAAGATTTCTTTTGGAAAATTAAAAAAATATTACGTAGTATAAGTCCACGCGGTAATAAAGACAAACGGACACGACTTATCTTATCTTATGGACCGATGATCAAACGAACAAACTCGTGGGCTTCGATAAGCTATTAGACATATTTAAAAACAACGGCAAATAACATTACACTATATTATTATAAAAAAAGCTTGAAGAACCATCAAGATAGTAATAAATACCTAAACTAAGATTAATAAATATTATATATTACATCTATAAATTTATAAACATACTTAAGTGTGTCTGCTTAATCAGTGTTCAAAGTTTTTAATATGCATTAAAACATATGTCATATATTTTTGCAATAATTTTGTTTATATATATAAAAGAAAGTCGTGTTAATTACACTATTAATAACTCAAGAACGGCTGTACTGATTTACCTAAAAATTGGCGGGGAGGTAGCTTAGAACCAAGAGACGAACATAGGCTACTTTTTATCCCGTTCTACCGGGTTCCCGTGGGACTTGACATAAAACGTCAAAGAGAATACAAGTCACTATAAAATGTGGTATAACAAAAACGCATCTATCATGTAATAACAAAAGGTAAATGACAACTATAGACTGACTATATTTTCAGCAATTTAGAAAATATATTTACGAAAAAAATTTATGAAATGAAATGATTTATTATTATGACTGACACTAAGCATAAAAAAGACAAATTTAAATAATAATAATTTCGAAAAGTGTTTGCCACAATCCGGTCTCAACTCAGCATAATGCTGGCCACAGATGACCAGCGCTGATCTTCCGTTGTTATGGCGGTACGAAGTTAGCCGGCTCGGCTAGTAATTGATATTTATAAGTTAACTATATACCTATTTTTTCCGTGTGATAACGGAGGAAGAATATATCGGCCCCTCTCCTGCCCTTGAATATCGTAAAAGACGACTAAGAAAGCGAGGGAAAACTCGAAACTAAGCCGTATGTCAGCACGTCTGACCAGCGTGATATAGTAGGCCATTTCCTGTCCAAAGTGAAGGAGGCCCAAACAGTGAGACATATATGGGTTGAGATGAAAATGATGATGATGAATTATATTCCAGTAATTGTACATAAATATTCAGTATATATTATCTTGCTGGCCGTCCCAATTTTAGCTAGATAAGTGTTTCTTAAAAAGTATTCCAAAAAATGAGACAAAATAAACGATAATTAGGTATTTAAAAATAAGGACTAATCTTATATATTATTCTAGTGATACGATTTATTGTCCTTATTTCGATAAATTACTTTTATTTTTAGTAACGTAACTTAACTTTCGTCATATAATTTTGAAACTTTTAAGCTATTTAAATAAAAAACTTGTTAATTCCATTACTTCAAGATAGAGCAGGTAATGTTTATATAATTGTATTTATTTGAAGCGGTACAAAGTGTAATTAAATTACAATCTGCTAATGTCTTATTTTACAATATGATTAAAGGTAACATCGTCCAGTTTTTTTTTTGTTCTTGATATTTTATTTTTTACTCAGATAAATTGACACAGAGTAAAATAGCGGTTTTCCGTGTGTTGATGGAGTAAGAATACCACCACTTTCTTGCCCGTGGGTATCGTAAACGATGACTAAGGGATATAATATGCATATAATATCTATGCAAGAGAAGGAAAATTTGAAACAAAACTCTATACCAATACGTCTGACCAGCGTGGTCCTCATCAACATCAGCCCTTACAATATGTTGGCCTGATCTTTTAATACTACAGAGCAGCATGAATTTCGACCAGCCAGGGAAGAAGTAAAATAACCTATCTTAACGAAATAGTGCCTCTATATTGCTGTTCTATAGACTAAAAAATATTACTTCACATATTTTTTTTTCATTTTTTTTATAATATATTATATAGTATATTGACAATATACATGTAGTTAATATATATTTAATACAGTTCTCTGCAAGAGACTTTTTTATCAATTTAACTAGTCGATTATATTTTTATTACATTCTAAAAGCTTAAACCTTGCACTGTTTCGTTTAAATTATATTTTAGAAAATAAATAGAATACTTTCCAATATTTAAAAGCAGTAAACGTGCAATTATTGCTAGAGAATAAAATAAAAACTATTAAAATACATTTTTAGCTTACACTTAAATCTTCAGAATCATCCGATGACATATTGAACAGGTTGTCTCCTTGGTCGATTGGCTTATCACTCATTTTAGTTAACAATCATATAATTATTAGTTTTATAAAAGTTTTGTAAAATTCAAATAAAGAACAGGATCGATATTACCTGCGCGCTCATTTTACCGATTGCTACGAAGTTTTGGCGGTTACATCGCGTTTCTAGACTGTCTGCGAATGCCGCTGTAATAGTTTGAATCTAACTGAGGCATAAGGAAGGGAGAGAAACATTGCATAGAGCGAGATGCATATAATTATATTGTAATATCGTTACAGAGTAGGTCGCATGCTAATATTGTATCAATGTAGTTGAATGGGAATTCAATTATAGTATGTACTTGGTGATAGTTTTTAGTGTTAACTTTCCTTACCACTTTGCGGTTATTGTAGGAATTTATAGGCGAATTGAATTACGTAGATCACAGTATGATTGTTTAGATAAATCATTGAACTAACTTTTAAATTAAAAAGCTTAATAATTGTTGATATTAGAATTTTACGAGGTTAAAACTACATCTCTCCAATTTCCACACGTGGTTCCTTGCTTTCGTTCTTATGATGCAAATGTTTGCGTCCAAGCTGGTGAATGAATGAATCTGATTTGTTTTTTTTTTTGTGTAAAAACCCACGTCATCTTTCTGCTCTTATCACAATTATTTAGGATTGTTGAAAACGCCCATACGTGTTAACTATTTAACTGACACTATTTAAATTATAATTTCATATTTTTATAGATTTTTCCTTATGTATCTCTTGTCTATGCATCTATTTGCCGTGTGGTGACGGAGTAAGAATGCAATTCACCATCCCCTCTTATACCCGTGGGTGTCGCAAAAGACGATTAAGGGATTAAATTTGCATATAACATCTATGCAAGAGATGGATAACCCGAAACAAAACCCTATACCAACCTGTACCATACTATACTATACCATACTATACCAACCTATACCACCGTTGCAGGGTGAATGTCGTCAGTGGTCGGCCCGACAGAATACCCCTGAGGAGTACCCTCCCCTCGACCGACGGCCCCCCTCAGGGAGGACGTCGGTCTTTCCGCGTGCGGTCGGCCTCTCGGCGGGTGACGGACTAACTCCCCGGTCCAGTTACCCGCAGCCACGAGAAGACCTACTGACTTGTCTGCCATCAAAGACAATAAAAATAAAAGAAAAATAAATACGCGTACTAAACCAATAAAGAGGTAATTTATAGAAAAGTAATTTAACAATTAATCAACTTTATTGGTGGTCATTGAATTATTATATTGAGGAGAAAAAGCTATAATTAGCAGTAAAATTATTCAAAAGGGTTGTTAATATATTAAGTAATCATCATCATCATCACAGCCCATATACGTCCCACTGCTGGGCTCGAGTCTCCTCTACAATGTGATGGACATTGATGTGAAACATCTATAGGCGAGGCTGGATCTTGACGTTGAACGTTGACATGGCGTTATCGCCACGCTTGGATATGTACATATGTGTAATGAAACCATAACCTGTTTTAGTATTTTTTACAACGCCATCTAGTGAGCTCAAAGTAAATTATTACCTAAACACATTATACTAATAAAAATAAATGTTTATTGAATAAAATCATCATTTTCGGGAAAAAAGTCGTAATATTTTATTAATATTTTATGCCATATTAGTTCCTGTCGTAATCTTTTCTTTTATGCATACGTAAATAATTGAGATTTTAAATACTGCATATTTCTTAACTACAGAAGTCAAGTGAAATATTAAACTTTTCAACTCTGCACACTTCACTCTGTTTATAACTGCTAAGTTCATATCATTTCCACTTGCTACACTTATTTTTTTTTCGGGATGGGCTGCGGTTGGCGCGCTCCTCGCAGACTCCGTCCGGGACGACATAGGGGCGTAAACACGCACACCCGCAACCCACCCGAACACCACGTCGCCTTCGTCGTTGGGCCGACCACCGGAGCAGGGTTACTTGTCATCAGTGGTCGGCCCGACGGAATACCCCCTACTTGGGGTACCCTCTCATCGACCGAGGTTCCTCCCCCTCGGGGAGGACGTCGGTCTTTCCTCACGCGGTCGGCCTCTCGGTGGATGACGGACTAACTCCCCGGTCACATCACCCGCGGCCTCGGCTAGGGCGGTATGACGCGCATCCACTTTCTACACTAGCACTATTTCGGTGAGAGTTCGAACAATAATTTGCTGTTTACAAGTGGACACTTATATATACTTGTACAAAATAATTTCTATGTTTCACATCTGCCAGGCGTACTGAGCAATGGTTTCCTTTTTTATTTTTTTCTCTTGCATAGATATTGTATGCATACTATAATTCCTTAGTCTTTTACGACACGCAAGAAAGGCGATGGTGAATTGTATTCTTACTCCATCACCACACGAAAATTAGGTATTAACAAAGCATTTTGCTTAAATTGGATGAAATGAATGTATGTATATATCTATAGATTTACCTATGTAAATTACCGTCGTTCATAATAGTTGTTAAAGAAAAACGATGTGACAGCTAGATTGTAGGGCTTCGGCTTTCACGTAATGCATATGAGACATGCGATACCGCCCTGCGGCCGGCTCGGTATACACCAGTGGATAAAAAGATCAGTGGCTTAGCACCCAAATATGCGAGCACAGACTAATGAATGTGTTTATAGAGTATGTATATTTTAAATTTATCGTTTTTTTTTGGCGCGTTAGGGAAAAATGATGAGAGTAAACTTTTACGATGCGCGTGCATCACCACAAATGTCAACTAAATAATGCATTATAATAAAACTTTCAAGCGTTACATTCCTACATTACACATCTCACATAATATTGTCAATATTCTAGATATAATTAATAAAAAGGTTAATGATATACTATCTGTAAACACTGGGGCATCGATTTACTTATCTACGCATTAAAAATTGTAATAAATTTTTCGTATGTGTTAATAATTATTGTTATATATTGAATAAATGAATGTAGAAACGTATGAATTCTTTTAATTATCCTGAACGAAAGCTAGAAATGAAAGATATGTTAAATATATATATACATATAGCTGTCATTTATTAGCTGTCGTCTTAGAATAATAACGTATAGAAGGTAAGTTTGCGCACAAAAGTGAAGCATTTCAATTGGAGCCTAATGGAGCTTACGCCGGAACCGTTCCGTAATGTACAAGTCATTGTACTGCACGTACGTACGCAACTCTTAAAAAATAAATAGGTAATTATGACGGTTTGTGCATTCAAATGGTGTCGTAACACATTTGAAAAAATTAAAAAGGTTTTTAATATTACTTTTAAAATTATTTCGACGATTTATGTTAATAAAAACAAAATTTGATTTCATAATTTGTATAATGGTGTGCGTGTGTATCTGTGTAATCGTCTGCGCGCCATTAGTATTTTGAGATTCATGTTTCAAACACTCGAAGCACCAGGGCCGGATTAAGGTAGCGCGGGGCCTGTAGCAAATTTTGTCGAGGGGCCCTTGGTTTGCTTCAGGTTCTCAAGTCTACGGTATTAAATAAAACAAAACTGTTACAAATAAAGCGTTCTGAATTTAATATGGGCCAATTTAGAGATAACACTTTCAATATCGACTTTTTTAAGTAAATCATGCTCGATAGTCAACAAAGTAAGATGATTAAGAAGTTTTTGGCCCACTGTGTTCCTTAATTCATTTTTAATACGTTTTAATGTTTAATAATTTTTTTTAAACTAGCTTTTATTGAAATGCTCTAAACAAGAGTGTTGGTCAAGACTATTGAAACGAGTCCAAACTCGACGGTTTTACCTCGTTTAGTTTAGGAGTTCCTATAGACACCTTTTGACGCCATCTTGAGACCAGCTTCATGGGACCATATTATTGCATTGTCACCGTAGTTACGCGAGTAAACCAAATTTCAACCTAATCTAACGATAGGAAGTGGTTCTAATTTAACTCGCAAGTTTTCCCATACTAACAGGGCAAGTTAAATAAAAGCTTTTAAAAAGAACGTCCGCTACTGCAGTTAGTGATCATGAGATATAAGTAAATCCGCAAGGCAATTTCTAAGTTTGGAAAACACAATTCTAAAGAATTATTTAGTAAAAGTCTATACAGTTGCTGTTCCAGAGACTCCTGTTTCTTGCTGTCAATAACAGTAGCCATATTTGTGTTCAGCAGCTCTGCGAACTGCACTAATTCGGCGCCTAGGCTGTTCTCTAAATCTTTTTCGTAAGCACTGACCACACTTGAGGTTTTTCCAAATTTTTTTCTGTTGTAAAAGATTTTAGCTGTTGAAATACACCAAAAACACTAGTAATTTTATGATATGGTTGCATACGTTTAGTTCTTCTTCTTCTTCTTATTTAATGGCAATGAGCTACAATTATATGAGCTATTGGTGCCAATGTCGAGTTATTATATTTATTATATATTTACGTCTTTAGTCTTAGTCTATCAGGCAGTCGTTAGCATGACTTGGTGCTGATATCCAAGTCGTGCTTTCTCTGGAATTTTACCAGAATGTCAAAATGCACGCAATTCATTATTATATCATATTTACTACATTTCAGAATTTTATCTGCATTATATTACATAAAATATCACCAAAATTATTCAATATAACACTTCAAAACACTAAAATAATGAAAAAAATATAAAAGCGCTACGTGACATTTTGACATTCGCGTCAAAAGTCCTACGTTTAGTTAAAGCAGACAGTACGTTATCAATAATGACAATTAACACCTTAAATTCGAAACCTTGTCCCGGTGTTCGATTTTTAACAGTCATCGAGTGTAGTAGAACCGCTGTAACGGTCGTTCTTTGTATTTCACTTGATTCGTCTTGATGTCTGTTGCTGGTATTCCTCAAAGTTGGTCAGATGTTTGGCTCTTGCCTCAATATCTGAAAATGTGGATCGTATTGCTTGAACGTAGCCATATAATGATTCATAAAAGATGTAGCGCGTATTGAGTTGGTGATCAGACGACTGCAGCGAAGCATTAGTCGCTTGCAAGCGTTCTAGGATTTCGTTTCACGTAATTGTCATTATTCCCGTTTCTAACTTATTCATCGTTGAAACTAGTCACGTTATCGAAAATGTCTTCCAAAACTTGCTTAATAATGGTAAAACCACATAAAAGTGTCTTCGTAGCATCATCTCGGGCTGACCTCCTAATCTTCGATAACTGTTTCAAAATCGGCATTTTTGAAGTAGAATCCTTGTGCGTTCGTGAGACGACACCTTCAATAGGTAGATGCGGAAAAAAAATGTATAGAGGTTCTCAATGAAATCGAAAAAAATAATGCTTCTGTACAGCAATCTGCAGCGCACTTTACAACCAAATTTAATGAATGTGCAAGACAGGGAATTTATGCTACATACTTATTTATTATCTGAATTCGGGCTTGTAAGCCGATTTATTTCCCACTCATGTTGCTGGAATTATCGTAGCTTTGCCCATGACAACCTTTGATATCAATGCCACTCTGACTTACGACAAAAAAGAGCGTGCGTACAAAGTACGCATGTCAGAAATGAAATTTCCTTGGTTTTTTTTTATTGCAAGCAGTGGCTAACGAGCAAACAGTACACCTGATGGTAAGTGTTGCTGCAGCTCATGGATCTTCACAAGGCCGCTGCCTACCGCTAAGAAAGTGAAGGGAGTGCGAATGCGTGCATTGAGGCTCGGTGATACTAAAGGCACCACCAAAACCCTCCACACGCAAACACCCTCAGAAAGTTGGGCTTCCGGCTCTCTCACTCACCGAACGAAGCGCAGTAACAAATTGCTACTACTTAGACATCGATTTTCTGCGAGAGCGTGGTACTACCCCGGACGGACCGGCCCGCGGCTGTAGACAGATAATTGTCGACAGTGTGGTCCTACCACTCGAGAACTTGGTCCCACGTGTTTTCCTTTATCCGTTACATCCTTCATCCTTCTTACTTCATCCTTCAACATAATCGTTCATCATAATCGTAAATCGTTAGTCGTAAGTAGTAAATCGTAAATTAGTAGACGATACTGGGGACGTTACGCGAATGTTTTATATATATCATTCTCTCGCCTTTTGTGACTCTATCTATGGATTCGCTTTTTAGTTTCATCGAGTTTGAAATCACAACGATTCTAAAGAAGTTTCACTTCAAACATTATTGAAAATAATAATTCTTGTAAAATTATTGTTGTAGATTTTGATACCAACGTTTCTCATGGTAGTATTATAACCACACCTACCTATAATAATTAAAAAAAGTTTAAAATCATAATATCCAAGTATGCACTTTTTTATAGTAAAGATATTCATGGAAATTAAATGTCGACGAACACATAAAATGTTTTATTCTAAATTGAGTAACTCTTTGTTTATAATTTGAATAGTTAATTTTTATAAACTATCTGCCTTTTTACGTGAGAATCTGAAACACCTTGCCCTTAATCTACCGTCAGGTCCAATAATCTCAAAATATGATCGATATGACAATCGATTCAAAGAAAAGGTCAAAGCTATATTCACTCATAAAATGAATCTATATTTTATAATAAATCAATCAACCACAGTAGATTGGATGGAGATATTGAATTAAGCAAATTTAAAAAGTTTGCCTGTTTTCTAGAAATATGTACTTATAATCGATGCTACACTAGTAACAAAAATTAAGGGATATAAAAAATCTAAATTTTCGGGTAAAATTCAACGAGCTGTAACTCCGAGGAAAATGATCGTACAGCAAATAAAAAAAAAGGAAATTGTAGCTCCAAGTATTTAGTTTTCAGATATGACCATGAATATTTTTTTTCATGTTTGAGTCTGGAGAAATTCCAAGGAAACCACCAAAAAAAATTTTCCAATTTTCCAAATTTTCCAAAAAATGGTCTACGGACTTCAAAAAAATTTTTCCATAATTCCACTCAAAAGCTCTTGTAGAAAATTTAATCCCCTTTAATTTGATATTTTCATGAAGCTTTTACAATGATTTGCCGTGGAGTTATCGTCAATTAAAGCCAAAAGGTTCTTTTTAACTTTAATATTCAATAACTCCGGAAATAATGATCGTATGGAAAATCGTTGGGGGGTTCTGAAAACTTCAACAACAAATCGATGAAAAATGTACAATCTCGGCTACGTAAACTTGCAAAATAAATGTAGCTATATAAAAAATAAAAATCTGGCCGTTTGAATGGCAGAATTATAATTAAACATTAACGTTGAAAAGTTCGTAAAATACCTACTTATTTTTACAAGTTAGGGCTAAAACGAGTTTAAGACTTTTAGGTGGAAGTGAAGCATAAGCCTAAGCGTTTCGCTTTTAAGGCATGCAAGATATTTTAGGCCCCTATCTAAATTGATAATTATTATTTAATGACAGTCAGACAGGCATTGGAGCGCGGGGCCCCCCAATACGCGGGGCCCGTAGCATTTGCTACTCTTGCTATATAGCTAATCCGGCACTGCGAAGCACTGACACTATCCTTATGTACGTTATTATTCTAAGGCTGTCGTGTTCAAATTCACTGATTTTCTTACGGTTGAAAAGCTTGTACTAGAGATGACCATCTATAGTACTACTTAGTTTGTGGATTGACTAATGTCTTGACCCAAAAACACATGACAAGATAAGAATACAGACTGAAAATCGATCAACGTTATTTTTTTTTCTTGATGGAAGAAGTATCAATATTATGAGAGAGAGATTTATGACGCCTCTGTTACAGAATTTTTAGCTTCAAAGTTTAATCAATGAAATTTAGTGAAATCGTGTTAGTCGAGTACGTATTATATTCATCATTTTAGTATTTTAATACATTGAATTATTTTGATCGGGTTTTATGTAATGTAATACAGAGGAAGTGCTAAAGTATGGAAAGATTTAACGGTCTTTTAAATATGTTTTTCTTTTCACCAAAAATCCTGGAATACCATTAATTGTGTGGCCACAGCACAAATGGCCACTCCAAAAATCGGCTAGGTTTTATCCCTTTTGGTTTCTCTGTCCAAATCCATATTCTCCCACTTTCAGCTTACCATCTGTCCTTTTTATAAAACCACGGCGAAGTGGGTTTTGGACGGGTGGATAACTTTCCAGATGTCTTCGTATAAGGCCTCAACTACATCGAATATACCGAGGTCCACATTTAAACATGTAGGTATGTTCTTCAAGGAATACTGTTTATGAATTTTAGGTAGGTACGCTAAATTTGTAGACACACTCTCGATCCTCTGCACATTTTCCATGAGATATTTTCAAACGATAAACCTTACATTGCCTCCCAAAGAAGATTTTCGGACTGGAGGATTATAATACCCTTTTTTTTGGGGGGTGGGTCGTGGATGGCGCACTCCTAGCACCACGCCGTCCGGGGCGACAGAGGGACGTAAGCACGCACACCCACAACCCACCCGAACACCACGTCGCCTTGGTGGTTGGACCGACCACCGGCGCAGGGTTACTTGTCATTAGTGGTCCGCCCGACAGAATACCCCCTATTTGGGGTACCCTCTCATCGACCGACGTCCCCCCCTCGGGGAGGAGGTCGGTCTTTCATCACGCAGTCGGCCTCTCGGCGGGGGACGGACTAATGCCCTGGTCACGTCACACTTTATTAAAGCAGAAGGTCAGGCGCCACACAATGAACACCAAAGAAGAGCTAAAGCGCCGTCTGCGTGGAGAATGGAACGCTTTAAGTCACGAAGAGTGTAATAAATTTGTACGTTCTTTGCCAAAAAGAATTTATGTAGTGATCAAAGCAGAGAGTGGACTGACGAAATATTGATTCTAGGTTAAATAACAAAGCTATAAAACTATAAAAATATGTTTGAATTTAATTCAATAGTCCCGAAAAATTTACGAATATCATGGGTGCTCAATATTTTTGGCCAATATATATATATGTCTTGTGTACGTGTGTATGTTACTGAATTCCTCCTAAACGGCTAGACCGATTTTGATGAAATTTTTGTGTGTGTTCCAGGAGAGAATGGTTTAGATTCACAATTGGACCCGGTCGGTTGGGCTGCTATGGATTTCAAGCAGAATTTCTTTTATTTTATTTGAACAGAACAACGTCTGTTGGGTCAGCTAGTATTATATATATTATTGATGTTATATTAATAATTCTCGATCTGATCAGCCATATATTTTCATTATCATATAATAAAACTATCACATACCAAGCCTGGATTATAAAAAGAGGCGTTCAAAACGCTAATCAAGTTTTAAATGACGACAACCATTATAATATATACAGAGCTTATAGTTAACACATTAGATTCAAATTATAACTTGTGTACAAATTACTAACTAGTGAATAACGAATAAAATATATCCGCTTCATAAAAAACTAGTTATACAAAACTGAAGTTATTTTCCTTATGCTATTTTTTCATATTGACAACGGTGGCAAAAAAGCACACACTAAATCCGATGGTAAGTGAAGTTGTCGCTCATAGACTTATGTTAGGCCGCTGTCTATCGTGAAGAAAGTGGTGGGAGTGTGAATGCGAGCAATCAGGTATGGTGATACTAAAGACATCACCAAAACACTCCACCCGCAATCACTATTAGAAAGTTGGGGTTTTTATTATTAAATACTTTTTCATTAATTTTATCACGCTTCTGAAAAAAAAGTCTTTAAGCGCAAGGTCGTGTTCCGTGACGTGACGGACTAAGAATACGATTCACTGCCCCTGTCTTCCCTGTTATTGTCGTAAATACGACAAAGGTATATTATATTCAGATCTATGCAAGAGATGGAAAACTCGAAATAACATTTTATACCAACATACGACTGGAGTGGTATAGTAGGTCAATATTTATTCTATTACGGAGGAGGCTTGACCGTAGCAGTGGGACATGAATATACAGTAAAACCCGTTTAAGACAATTTCACAGGAACCCGACCAAAAACACGTCTTAGGCGGGAAAGCGTATTATGCGGGAAAGGGGAAAATCATGCCATTATTATTTATTATATTATTATTATATATACCTACATATTGAATTTAACATTTAAATTTACCTAAATAAAATGTTTATTTTCTTTATTTAATATACTTACTACTAGATACATTTTTCAATAGTAAAAAATAAAAAACATTTAAAAATTTAAAAATGTTGTTTATTATTATTACGTTATATAAAGTAATCACTTATTTTAGTTTGACAAAAAGATTTTGAGGCATTAGTAATTACAAGATTTTCAACATAATTTAATTTTCGCAGTGCGTCTTCGCTTTGATTCAAACTAGTTCCATAGCGTCTTAAATCATTAACTGCTGATAGTGCCTGGGCGTGTGACAAAATCGGAGTCGACTCATCTTATTCTTGGTCATTATCACTTAGGGTCGCTCGACAGTCGCTGGCCGCTGCCGCAAGGGGTAATATGTGTATTTGAGTGGCACATGTTGGTGTATTAAACGGGATGACGATCGTATTAAGCGTTACGACATGTATGAAAATATGTCTCAAGTTGCTGGGACTGACGCAAAATGGCGTATTATGTGGGAAATCGTATTAAACGTGATCGTATTAAACGGGTTCTACCGTATATATTTTTTACAACTTACCCGGTATTAAAATAAATCAAATATATTTATTCAAAGTTCTTAAATGTCTACGTCTATTCAAAAATTGTTAAGAAGCAAGAGAAGGAAATCTCGAAGTAACATCCTATACCCATATGTCTGACCAGCGAGGCTATATCATCCACAATAGAGCAATCTCCCACCCACAGTGTAGGAAGGTCAAACTTAATACCAATTACTAGGCTACTACTATATGAGCTGAGACGATGAGTTGTGGAGGTAGCTTGAGCCCAACGAGGTCCTCTAGTGGTACGTGTGTGAGTTGAAATAATGATGGTAATGAAACGCATGGCGTCTTATGAGTACAATGAATAGTCTAGAAGTCGTAAACTCAACTACAAGCAGGCAGCTGCACACACAGATTGCGGAAGCAGCAGAGATGAGAGCTGGTTGGTAATTATTAAGATTCTACATCAAAATATTCATTTCTTCACAGTATGCATTTAAAGTAATGGAATAACCATTGATGATGATGACAAGTTATGATGAATTACGCCAACAATTGTCCACCAATCACCACAAAACGTGACCATTAATTTTCTATAAGTCGATTTTATGTGATTTAAATGCTTTGAACCACTTTACTGAGAGCAATCGTCAAAACAAAATTTTACTATATACCTAGGTATTAATTTTTTTTTTATATTCAAAATTCCTTTATTAGGTTCTGTGAGGTTAGGTTAGGTTAGGTTCAATAGCGAAGGGCAAGGCGTATTGACTGACCGTGTTTGGCTGAGGCATAACCACGACAAGTTTATTTTTTTTTTTTTTTGTGTGTATTTAGCTGTTGGTCGCAGATGACCTTGGCAGCTTAACGCGGGCAATGGGCGAGCGGAAGGCTCTCAACCCGGTAAGTAAGTTAAGCGAACATCGCCCGAGGGCTCCCCCTGTGGGGAACGGACCTCGGCTCGGGGCGTCGCTGAAAGCAAAGTGGACGTGGCCACGTTTAGGTTAATGATTTTTACGCGGCGCGGTTTTCGACCTCGTCGGCGAGGCCGATACCGCGGAGTTTTATGTGTTATCGCTGCGCGAGCTGTGTAGGCCCTTTCTTGGGTGATCGTAATGGCATCATCCCCTTCTTCAAGGAGATGACAGGGTCGTCGGACCGCGGATATTTTTGAGGGGACGTAGTTTACCGCCCCAACCACTAGTGGATTGGGGTGAGTCGTGGCAGAGTCAAAATAGCGCTAGGAGCAACGCTTCATATATTGCCTGATGGTCGGCAATTCGAGGTCGATGTGTAGATCGACATTACGAACGAACCACGGTGCTCCCGTTGCCCGTCGCATGAATCTATTTTGTAGTGTTTGTAACCTGTGGATCCTGTTTGGCCTAACGTGCGCGAACACTACACTGGCATACCTCATGATTGGCCGTATGCAGGTAGTGTATAATCGGACTTTAAACCACGACAAGTCCGGCGTAGCGATTATTGTAGCGTGGATCTATGTAAGGATGAAACATACTTAATATTGTGTGGTACTTGTTTCGTTTTTTCTCGACCGACTCATAAGCTATAATAAATCTCAATTTTTTTCCTTCACGATGATGAATGTTTTCGATTCAAATGCGATGAAAATATACCTAGCTTATACAAATTAATCAAACTGGTTTTTTTTTATAAATTATATTTTAATATTTTCAAGAGATAATTGATACGAAATTAAAATTTATAATTTAAAAAATCTAATTGAAATATCCAGCACCTTTAAAACAATAATTTCATAGATATTATCTAGACCTTCCATATTTAAGGAAGGCTTAAAGGTCTAAAAAAATACTAAACAATATCCTACACATATATAGATTAAGTTTTAGTTATGATTATATGCTTGATTCTGATAACACCTGGTCCGACTGCCCGGGTTAACAGCAAGGCCGATTGTCTAACATCAAACTTACTTGAAAATGTTGTTATTGGTAACACCATTTCCAATTATTCAGTACATTACTATACAATCAAACTATTCGTCTAAATTCAGATATAATAAACATATTATTTAAATCAAAAAATTCAGCTATTTGACAAATGGAAGCAATACATATATTCAGTGTATATGATAAGCTCCCAAACAGCTATTATCTTTAGATTAAAAGGTCGATAATGTCATGATCATCATGTATCTACAGCCTAAATGATCAATAATATAAAATGGACAGATACAGCCAACATATTAAAGATAACAGATTAAATAAAATGGTGATTAATTAATTCGACAGCACGAATACATGTGTACATAGAGCTCTAGTTAGCAATGTGCTATGGCGAGTATCGTTTTTTTTTTTTTTTGTGTGACTTAGTTGTTAGCTGTGACAACTTTACCCGGACTGGTGGGTGAGCGCTGAGGGCTCTCAACCCGTTTAAAGTTAAGCGACCCATCCCGAGGGCACCCCCTGTGGGGTATGGACCTCGGCTCGGGCGGTCGCTGGCAAAGTGGGCACTCCCACGTTTATGATTTTAACGCGACACGTCTTCCTTCCCCGTCGGCGGGGGCGGTAACGTGGATATTTATTACTATTTGTCAAGGCCGCGCGGGCTGTGTATGCCTCAGTCTGGGCGAGGGCGAGTATCGTGGGTTCAACGGACAATAGTACAGTTCTTTGTACAATTCACAAATATTCTGGGACCGAGTCCTGTTTACCTATAATTGTATGTTTGTAAAATCTCCCACAAAGAAGATATATCTTTGTGTTTACTGCTAAGAATCGTTTTTAAGTAGAAATTACTACGATGACATACTATTAGTAGCTAGCTAGCTAGCTGTGGCTAGTCTTCTCAGTCTATTTACGTCCGACAATAAAAGAAATGTTGCACCTAGGTACTATATGCTGGCCAAAGAGGTTAATATAACGTTTTATTATTGATTTTTCTAATACCAACATATTTCAGAGTTAAAAATTCTTTAAATAAAGATCGAGTAAAAATAGAATTTTGTGCTCCTTCATCTGTCGTATAAATCGTAAAAGATATTCACATTTAAAATTAAATATAAATGCGATAAAATTTGCAAAAATAGTTTTATTTCTTACATAAGCCTATTTGATATTTCTGGTCATCAGGCTTTGTATATATTTGCATAATTATCTAATTGAAGAAATGTGCTTGTAAATGACAATCATCGCTGTCTACACAATATAAAAAATATTAGAGTACGTTGACCTAACACAAATTAACGTTATACTGATCGTGCGTGATAAAGATCGACTAAATGCTAATTTTAGGTGAACATAAGGTTATCAGTACTATTTGATCTACGATTTCAATATTTGATATTATAATTTAGTTCTAATAAGCAGCAAGACTTATGAATCACCATATTAACACGTGTTTATAAACTGTAAGATGCTTTGACAACGTCATTTTATGAATGATGGATCTTATCATTAACATCATACTACCATTTATAACCGTATAATACCAACTATTACTACTATATGTTTGTGAATAATTGTATGTTATCGATGATCAATAGTTAACAAGTTTCAAACGTATTTAAGCTGTTTGACCTATGAACGAAATAGATTCTATTATCTTTTATATTTATGAAAGTAATTAAAGTTTTCAATGAAGAGCTTCATAATGTAATTGAGTGTAATAATTAGAATCCGAGTCTGCTTTATTTACCTAATAGTCGTACTAAGGCGTCATTAACTTTTTTTTTTTGGGATGAGTTGCGGTCGGCACGCCTCCGCACCACTCCGTCCGGGGCGACAGAGGGGCTTAAGCACGCAACTACCGCAACCCACCCGAACACCACGTCGCCTTCGTCGTTGGGCCGACCACTGGAGCAGGGTTACTTGTCTTCAGTGGTTGGCCCGACGGAATACCCCCTACCCGGGGTACCCTCCCATCGACCGACGTCCCCCCCCGGGGAGGACGTCGGTCTTTCCTTACGCGGTCGGCCTCTCGGCGGGTGACGGACTAATCCTCGGTCACGTTACCCGCGGCCTCGGCTAGGGCGGCATTGCACGCAGGTAATCCCGCCTGCGCCGCCCCAGTCGCCGGCGGCGGGTCGCATCATCGAGGCTGTGCTCCTCGCGCTCGCGACCCGCCGCCTCCTTCTGCGAGATAACTGCCTCGCAGAAGGCTGCGACAGCGTCCCAATTCCTGATGCTGCCGAGCATCTCCCTAGCGAAAGACATCATTAACTTAGACTTTTACTAAGATTCTCAGCGAAAGTAAGTTTTATTAACCGACATCTAAAAAAAGAGGAGGTTCTCAATTCGGATGTTTGTATTTTTTTTATGTTTGTTCTTGCATAACTCCGTCGCTTGCCAACCGATTTGCAAAAATCTTTTTTAGTTGGAAATGGTACAATTTCCAAATAGTCCCATGAAAATATTATCGAAATCGGAAAAGCGGTTTTTGAAAAATCTACAAAAATTTAAAAATTTATCTACATTGTCTACATTATTGAAGTCAGTTTTTTTTGGCAAATTTAAACTTTGGATTTAAAATAAACTTTGGATTCAAATAAAATGTGAAGTAATTTACACAGTTTTAAGCTTTCGACATTTGGTCCCACTCTCTCATGATCTAAAAACTATCGGCATATTGGGTCACTGGCCAGTGGCCTCTCTCTTTTACAATAGTTTTTATCTTCTTTACCTGGACTTGAGTATTATGTAGTCAATAAGGATTCTAAGCCGCAAACCTATAATGTCATTTCGGGTGTTATCACAGGGATTTCATCCGGTTCCAATATTATTCAATATCTTTAACGATCTTTCTGAAAACTCTCCATTCCGAGTTGTCTAGTATGCGTAATGCATATGCCTTAAAATTTGCAAGAAGAATAGATTACCTTTTATATTTATTTATTTTTTAATTGCCGTGGCAAACGAACAGGCAGCACACCTGATGGTAAGTTATACTGTCGCACATGGACCTTTGCAATACCAGGGGCACAACCAGGCCGTTGCCTACCGTGAAGAAAATACTATTTTTAAACCTCGTTTAAAGAAGGACATGTCATAGCGCTCGGGAAACACAGCAGCAGGTAGTTCATTCCAGAGCCTACACGTACGTGGGAGAAATGATCGCTGGTAACGCACAGTTGAAGACCGTAACGTTTCCAGGTGAAACCTTGCTGCGGTGCCGAGGGGTACGTTGGTAAAACGGTGACGGTGGAACCAAATCACAGTTTCTCAAAGCACTTCCCATGAAAGAGCCGATAGAGTGCAGAGAGTGACCCAAAGTCTCTCCGCCGCCCCAGTGACTCCAATCTGAGACTCCAATCTGAGACTCCAATCTGTGATTACCTACATGATTGTGAGCTCCTACAAAAACATGGAGTGAGTTATGGGGTACTGATAGATAGATAGATATTTATTCGCCAAGAATATGGTACAAAGACATAAGATGTAATTATTACAAAATGGAAGACCGACATATTCGCCTTTAAAAGGCATGCGAGTTTTGAATATTACAATTACATTTTTATAACAAAAATAAAAAAGGTTAATATTTAGCTTAAGTTTTGTGCAACAGAAAATCGTTTACTGTATAGATGCACTTTTCAATAAGCCAAGTCTTGAGTCTGAATTTAAATTTATTTGTCGGCATTTTCCTAATAACTTGTGGAATATGATTATAAATTTTTATTGACATGAGATAACTATTTCTTGACTGAAGGGTGGTTTGGCATAGTTCATACCTTAACTTGGTACAATCTCTTCTCAGAAATCTACTTCCTTCGCCAACTTTAGAAGAAAAATACGAATTATTTTTAACAAACATACCGATTTCCATGATGTATATATAGATGTCAACGTTAAAACCTTATGTTTCTTAAAGATCGGTTTACAACTATTTAAAGGAGATAATCCACTTGTTGCTCTCAAACATTTTTTTGCACTATGAAGGCCCTTGCTATGTGTATAGAATTGCCCCATAAAATTATACCATACCTTAATACTGAACCTACGTTGGCATGATATGCACTAAGATCAGCTTCTTCATTAACTGTTTGTCGTAGCCGTTTAAGAGCATATACAAAACTATTTAATTTGCTACACATGTTATTGATATGAGCCCCCCAGTTGCAATTATTGTCTAAAGTTAATCCTCAGAATTTTATATTCATTTCCTTGTTAATTTCTATATTATTATATATAAGGTTAATTTTTTGAAGCACCTGTTTCATCATCATCATCATTTCAGCCTATTGCCGTCCACTGCTGGACGTAGGCCTCCCTCATATTGCGCCACAATGTGCGGTCCTGTGCCGCCTGCATCCAACGACGCCCAGCAACTTTCACTAGGTCGTCGGTCCACCTAGTGGGGGGGCGTCCTACACTGCGTCGTCCGATGCGTGGTCGCCACTCGAGAACCTTTCTTCCCCAGCGGTTGTCGGTTCGTCGAGCGATGTGGCCTGCCCATTGCCACTTCAGCGTGCTAATTCTTCGTGCTATGTCGGTTACACCCGTTCTTCTGCGGATTTCTGTATTCCGGATTCTATCTCGCAGAGAAATCCCGAGCATAGCCCGTTCCATAGCACGCTGAGCGACTTTGAGCCTTGATATGAGGCCTACATTTAGGGACCACGTTTCCGTGCCGTAAGTCATCACTGGTAACACACATTGGTCGTAGACCTGTGTTTTCAGACACTGAGGTATGTTGGACGAGAAGATCCTCTTAAGTTTCCCGAACGCTGCCCAACCGAGTTGGATTCGTCGGCTGATCTCTTTCTCGAAATTGGATCTACCTAACTGGACTGTTTGTCCTAGGTAAACATAGTGATTGACAACTTCTAGAATCGCATTGCCAACTAGGACCGGTACAGGAATGACATGGGTATTTGACATGACTTTCGTCTTGTCCATGTTCATTCGTAGACCCACTAGTTGGGATACCCTGCTGAGATCATTGAGCATAGTGCCAAGGTCCTCCATGGATTCTGTCATAACGACGATATCGTCTGCGAATCGAAGGTGAGTGATGTATTCGCCGTTAATGTTGATGCCGAGTCCAGTCCAGTCTAAGAGCTTGAAGACATCTTCCAGTGCAGTGGTGAACAGTTTCGGAGAAATGACATCTCCCTGTCTCACGCCTTTCTGCAACTGGATCGGTTTCGTACTCTTATCCCGGATACGGACTGACATTGTGGCGTTCCTATACAAACACTTCAGCACTTCGATATAGCGATGGTCGATTTGGCACCGCTGAAGGGACTGCATCACCGCCCAAGTTTCGACTGAATCAAAGGCTTTCTCATAGTCCACAAACGCTAAGCACAGGGGCCGATTATACTCCTTGGTCTTTTGTATAATCTGCCGAAGCGTGAGGATATGGTCTATGGTGCTATAGCCTTTTCGGAAGCCGGCTTGTTCGGGCGGCTGGAAGTCATCGAGCTTGCGCGTGAGTCGATTGGTAATGACCCTCGAAAACAACTTATAAACATGGCTCAGGAGTGAGATGGGTCTGTAGTTCTTTAAAAGAGCTTTGTCACCCTTCTTGAAGAACAGCACCACCACACTCCTGGTCCACGACTCTGGAACGTCGCCCCCGAGGATAACGGAATTAAAGAGCTTCTGAGGCTATTAATACCGGCTTGCCGCCCGCCTTCAAAAGCTCTGCCGTAATTCCGTCATCTCCCGGTGCCTTACCATTACGTAGTTGTTTGAGAGCCATTCTGATCTCGTACAAGCTGATGTCCGGGATTTCTTCGGTATAGTGCCGAGTTAGCTTGGATCTGGGATCTTGGACCAAGCCGACAACAGGATTTCGGGATGATTTGTATAACTGTACATAGAACCTTTCGACCTCTCCCAAGATCTCACTTTGGGATGAAATGACAGTGCCGTCATCGGTCTTCAGCTTAGTCATTTGGCTTTTCCCAATAGACAGATCTTGTGCGAACACTTTCGAGCCACGATTCCGCTCTATCGCTTCTTTAATACGGAACGTATTAAATCGGCGAATATCGCGACGCACAGACCTGGAGATCTGTCTATTTAGCTGCCTATGTTTGGACCAATCGGCTGCAGACTGCACCGTCATCTCTTTTCTCCGCTCCATGAGCTCGAGAGTCTGGTCAGAAAGTTTTTTAGGTCTATTAACGCGGTGAGCCTTGAAAAATTTCGACCCAACCGCGTGGACAGTTTCCACGAACCTGTTGTTCATATCGTTCGGAGATTCGCACTCGTCCAGACATTGGAAGTGATTATGTAGTTCGAGTTGAAAGTTTTCGAGGTTCTGGTATTGGACAGATGTAGGTCGGAGTGTAGACTTCATCAAGCGTGACCGCTCGACTTTTGTATGGATATTCAATGTGCCTCGTACCATCCGGTAATCGCTCCCAGTTTTAATTCTGCTGATCACTGAGACATCATTGAATATCTGTCGTTTGTCTGACAAGATGAAGTCTATTTCGTTTTTTGTTGAACCATCGGGGCTAATCCAGGTCCATTTCCTTTGTGGCTGCTTCCTGAAGAAGGAATTCATCATAAAGAGGCTTTCCTTCTCCAGAAAATCAGCCAGTTTCTGGCCCCTCTGGTTTCTCTGTCCATATCCATGTTTCCCCACTCTCAACTCATCATCACTCCCTTTGCCTAGTTTCGCGTTGAAGTCTCCCATAACCACCGTGAAGTGGGTTTTGGACGCGTGTATGGCTTTCGAGATGTCCTCGTAAAATGCCTCCACCTCGTCGTCGGAGTATGTCGAGGTCGGTGCGTATACCTGTATAACCTTCAGCGAATACCTCTTGGTAATTCTGAGTATAAGGTACGCTTACGTACGGTACCTTGTCGACACACTCTCGATCCTCTCCACGTTGTCTACGAGAGACCTACGAACGATAAACCCTATACCACCTTGGGACGGGTGATCGCCCTCCCGGTAGAAGAGCAAGTTTCCAGACTGGAGGATTATCGTGCCCTCGCCCTCTCTTCGCACTTCTGATAATCCTACAATGTCCCAGCGGATTTTGCTCAATTCCTCTTCCAGCTCGATGACCCTCTCGTCAGTCCTGAGTGTCCGAATGTTGTGTGTTACCAGGGCCAAGGGTCGTTTTTGTTGGTAGCCGGATCGCTGCCGGAGATTCCTCGCACCCCCCGCTCCACCACTACTGGGCCCGCCACCAAAATGAGCCCGTAGGGTACCGGAGCCGCCGTGACTGGGGGCCATTTTTTTGTTGTACGCCATTTTTAAAAAGGGGATATTGCCGTAATCGCCACGCTTGGCAGGCGGGTTGGCGATCGCAGTATGGATGTTTTACGTTTCCCAGGAGAGAGCTGCTGCCCACTCTCCTGGTGAACCCTCAGCCGATTTTTACGACTCCCACGGGCAAGTAAGGGGTGGCGACACATGTATTCTCAAACCGTCGCCACACGGCCTGTTTATAATTTGAAAATTGTAAATACCTATTTAGTTTTTATTCAATTTATTTTTAAATTATTTAATGTTAGCCAAGTAATTATATCCTCTATAGTATTATTTACCACCTCATTATATTTAAATTTATCTGTTTCTGGTATAATAACAGATATATCATCAGCAAAAAGTACACACTTTTGTTTAGTGACACTCGTAATATTATTGATATAGAGTAGAAATAATAGAGGCCCAAGGACACTCCCTTGTGGCACCCCTGAAGTATTACACAGAAATGGCGACCTGTAAGTCGTGGATCGGACGATCCTTCGGACTTTCGTTTAAACGAGAAATCTCTACAAATTGCTTTCTGTCACTCAGGTAGGTTTTTATCCAATTTTGAGCAGGACCACGAATACTATATCGATCACACTTATCAAGAAGCATTTTGTGATTTACCAGATCGAACGCTTTGCTCATATCTAGGAAGATACCTGTTACAGGTTGTTTTTTATCTATATTATCAGCTATAGACTTCATGCGTGAGAATGTTGTGAGGGTTGTTGACTTGCCTTTTTGGAAGCCACTTTGTTCCTTGTTTATTATTTCATA
The DNA here is from genome assembly GCA_032191425.1 of Lymantria dispar. NCBI lineage: Eukaryota > Metazoa > Arthropoda > Insecta > Lepidoptera > Erebidae > Lymantria > Lymantria dispar. Next base: position 32,062,233 of record CM063444.1, read on the forward strand.
TTTATTAATAAAATCTATTAAGCGATTCTGCATTGCCTTTTCATAAATTTTGGAAAACATTGATAAGAGTGCGATAGGTCTATAATTTGTTAATTCCATTGTATTTTTAGACTTAAAAAGCGGTTTAACTATTGATAATTTTAATTTTTTTGGGAAAATTCCGTCTACTAAAGATAGATTTATAGTATGAGCCAATATTGGCGCTATAATACTCGCGGAGGACTTTAGAATACGTGTGGAAACCTCGTCATAGCCAATGGACCGTTTGTTGTTTAACGATTTTATGATGTAGTAGATCTCGATAGCAGAGCATGTTTCACACTTCCCTCCCCGCCTCGCCTCGGTGCAGTGTGAAGTTGATTCGTGTGCGGATTAAAAAATTAGTTTTGTCCTTTTAAGGATACTCTATTGGGCTTGTGCAGTGTTTCCAATTGTGTTTAGTTCGTGTTTACGTAAATTACGATAAGTATTTGTTCTTGTTTATACTTAAATACGGCTGAACTCGGTAAGTTTTTTATTTTCTTAAGTAGTAGGTAGATTTAAAATAATTATTGAGTTAGGCATTTAAGTTTTGTTTACTTCGATTATTTTATTTACTTAATTCTGAAATGCCGAAATGTTATAACGATAACGAACCGCCTGATCGTGGCGCCGATGTATTTTGTTTAAGTCAACTAACACCACGCTCGCCACCGGCCGGTACCAGCAGACGTGCCCTTTACAATGAGCCGTCTCCAGCTTACGTTACACCCGAGATGAAACCTTTACCCGTACCTAGTGCGACTAATTCGTCACCATTTAGTGTCAGCGACGGCGGACAACCTAATTATTGTGAACTAGTTTCAGAGGCCTCCACATTTCTGTCAAAAATAAACGAGCTCTCCAATGACCAGGGTTCACGTATGAATAACGCGAATAAAACGGCAATAATGGACTACACTCAACGCATTACTGCCATCGTATCATTACTAGCGTTAAAATCATCTTGCAATGAGACGAAACTGGCAAATATTGAACGGGAAATAAACCAAACCCAAGCTACACGGCCTTTAAACGATATTAAGAAACCATCGTACGCCGATAAATTAAAATTATCTAATGTCGTGCCACAAGTGGACGTTCGTTCGTCACGCGCTCCCTGTGTAATCGCATATACTACGGCCGAGCGTTCAGCTGATTACGCGTCGTCTTCAGCTACCAAACAGGCGTTACTGAAGGCAATTAAACCTATAGACGATGGTTTTCAAATTGTGTCCTTCGTGTCACAAATGAGAGGCAAATTAAAAAATTAGGATCTGTCGATGCCATTAAAGCCGCTGGCTTGCGTTTAGAAAAACCGAAACGTAGATGACCGCGCTTACTAATCAAGGACGTTCCCATTTCTATGGAAGACGACGCGTTCTTTGTCGCACTTTACCGTCAAAATATCAAAGACGAAATGTCCCTTAAGGATGATGATTTTATTAAAGCCACGAAAATTATTCGCAACCGAAAATTACAAAACGGGCGTAAATGGGTCGGTATCGAACTCGATCCCGAAGTGCGCGTTCATTTGCTAAACACTATACTCGTTCCAACCATTTATTTTACTTTTGGCAGGTCGAATTCTGATCAATTAGTATTGTACCAATGTATTACAGATACTATGTTTTGTAATAATCGATTTTAGTCAGGAAGAACTTTTAATCGATTTAACACGGATATTTTATTTTTGCTTAAATACATATTTCATATTATTTAAAAACTTCACTTCTGTAAATATATTTGTTATTTGGGCACATTAATTTTTGCATACCCACTAATTCAGTCCTCCCAAAATATTTTACTTTGTACTTTGCAAAATAAAAAATAACTACTTTATGAAGCATCTTTCCATTAAGCGAGGTCCGCTGCTCCAAACTTTACTTAGAGACAATGGCGCCCATTGGCAACACTGAACGGCGCGCCGGCGACGCCATTTTGTTGTGTTGTCTGTCACTCGCAACAAGACTCCCGTGCTAGTCACATTTCTGTTCGCTGAGTGCTCTTTCATATTTTTCATACGCTGTGTTGAGTATTTATATTCCACCGTATTGATTTCATTGTTCTTACTTTGATTGAGTTGAGCGTATCGTTCCTTCCAGTAAGATTTTACTTGCAAAATGCCGAAAGGTATGGTGCTTAAAGGACAATCCAGAGAGTTAGTGCTGCGGCTTCGTGAATTTTTTGAAAAGGAAAGCCGCAATGGCGGATTCCTTATACCAGTAACCCAAGTTAGAGACCGTGTTGCAGCAGCATTAGGTATTAGTGCTCCAACAGTGGCAAAAATCACTAAAGAAGCCTATGGTAGTAGTGGTATTGAACAGAACAAGCTATCTACGCCTAAGAAAAAACGTCAGCCCCGTAAAGTGACAGCAATTGACAGTTTTGATACTGATGCTATTCGTCGTCATATATACAATTATTACACAAGCAAAGAGATTCCTACTTTGAAAAAATTAGTAGCGTCTCTACGAAATTGTGGCTTGTTTCGTGGTCAAAAATCTTCTTTGTCAAAGGTACTGCACCAAATCGGGTTCTTGTATAAGAAATCCGACAAAAGAAAAATTTTAATGGAACGTCGTGATATAGCCTTGTCTCGCTGTGAATTTTTAAGACAAGCGAAGAAAATAGAAGACTGGTCGAATGTCGTTTTCACAGATGAAACTTGGCTCCATGCCAATCATTCCATACCAAAAGGTTGGACTGACGATACTGCTGCTTCTACTTCTGCAGTGCCAATGGGGAAAGGTGAACGCCTCATCATTTGCCATGCGGGAACTACAAAGGGATTTGTACCAGACGCTCTGTTAGCGTTCAAATAAAAAAAAACAGGAGACTATCATGAGGAGATGAATGCGGACGTGTATGAAAAGTGGTTCAGAGAAATGCTTACATCACTTGAAGAGCCATCAACAATATTTATTGATAATGCACCTTATCACTCTCGCCAAATTAATAAAATGCCAACACAGGCCAACAAAAAACACGAGATTATAAACTGGCTTCGTGATAATGGGGAAGATGTGGACGAATCCCTACTAAAAGTAGAATTACTTAAAATATTAAAAAGTAAAAAGCAGCCAAAACGATATGTCATCGACGAAATGGCAGCAGAATATGGGCATGTTGTAATCAGAATTCCTTCGTACCACTGTCAATATAATCCAATTGAAATGATCTGGGCACAAGTCAAAGGACACGCCGCAAGAAACAATACAACTCCTCCTTTCACAGCAAATAAAATGCTTGAACTTTTAAAAAACGCATGTGCTAGTGTGACGCCTGAAAACTGGGCGAGTGTCATCAATAAGACAAAAAATATAATATTCTCTGATTGGGATCGGGAAATTGAATTTGACAACATACCTACACAAGAGTTAATAATAAACACTGCAGATGATTCAAGCGACGATTCGAGTTCGTATGAAGAATCCGACGATTCGTTATAATAAAATAATATTAAAATATTTTGGTTGTTTTATTTCATGTTATAGGTATGATGAGAAGATTTTTATATCTCCCTGATACAATTTTAACGTGTTGTCTATTACAACAATTCAAAACTCAGTTGTCAGCTGACTTAACTGCAAATAAGTGTAATCGATTATTTGCGATTCATTAGTTTGCATCGAATACTTTTGATCCTGTCACTAGATGCGATAGAACGTAACTTTTTTTATAATGGAAATGAATTATCACTTAAATTTTATGAATAGAGCTATTTACGGCATATTAATGTATTTAGTGGGTAATAATTAAGATATATAAATATTATTGGGCAGTTTATATATTTCTCTGTTCACTCGTTTCAAAGTTAATAATTGCGTATAATGAAACAGTTACGTCCTAAAGCATGTGTCAAAAGTAAAATAAATGGTTGGAACGAGTATAAGGAAAAAATATTTATAGACTGGGCCAGCTGCCGCTTCTACGATGATTTGAAAGTAGTACGCTGCTCAAACTGTCAGGTATACGGAGTACGGACATGTCGCGAAATATTGTACGGAAAAAACACCTACGTGTGGTCACTGCACAGAAGGACATATTATGAAGTCCTGCTCAAATAAGGACAATCAAGATTTTAAACCTAAATGTGCGTCTTGTAAACGTTTTAAAAAACCGTGTGATCATCCTTGTGGCGCATTAGATTGCCCCACTTACAAACTGAAGCTAGAACAACTGGTGCTCAATACTAACTATTAGAAATGGATAGTTTGAATATTGGGCAATTAAATCTACATAATGATAGGGTTGCGACTTCAGAGTTAGATCGTATAGTTACGGAATATAATCTAGATATCGTACTTGTACAAGAACAATACCAGAGTAGTCGCTTACGTAATAGGGTTTTACAATTGGACAACAAAGCACGAGCCGGCATCTATGTTGCAAGTTCCAAATTTACAGTGACGTCACTACAAAATCTCATGACGTCACACTGTGCTGTCGCAGAGGTCACATCCCCATCCTGTAGGGTATACATTGTGAGCTGTTATTTTCAATATTCAGACCCCGTTAGTCCACACTTACACCATCTTCGTCATGTCTTGCGGTCTCTTACTGGCCGTAAAACAATTATAGGAGCTGACGTGAATGCGTCATCTACTCTCTGGCAGTGGCGGCCGGTGGGTCATCAAAGTGGTGGTTCACTTTATTTTTTCACTAAGTATTAAGATCAGAAATTGCAATGGAACAATAATTTACGTAATTTTTTTTTTTTTAAATTATTTTTGAACGCATTACATTTTGTAGGTGTACTTGCGAAGAAAAATAGGTATTTTGTTTGACTTCAAAAAATATTTATAAAAGAGGGCCTTGGCGGTCCCGCCAATTTATATCAACTTTATTTTAACAAGTTTTGTTATTGTCTTTAAGAGCGTTATCGGTAATCGGCACTTCTCGCATTTTAGGTATTTTGCTACGGTCCGATATCGACGCACACTAATGCACTACACACACGCGAGTTCATAGAATGACCAGTCTTGAGCCTTGGCGCTTATAATCAATATTTTTAATATGCAAAGTACAGGAAATAGTAAAATATAGGCACAGAGTATAACTTACAAGGAGACCCTCAGACGTGTGGGTCGGGGACTTCCATGATTTTTGGTGGGGTGGTAGAGGGGGCACGAGGGTATCACAACTATCAAATATAAGGGTCAACTGGGCCCTCGTTAAAAAGATTTTAAGGGTCAAAGTTGGATGGGTAATTTATGTACTAGAAAAATTCAAAGTCGAATCGCTAACAAGCGGTAATCTCGTGGTAACGTGCTCGCCGGCGGGAACTCTGGTCTCGGGTTCGAGACTCGACAACTTATTTTTTTTAAATTATCACATTATTGTGTAATAATTAAAAAAAAAATAAAAAAACCCCAATCGACGTCCCTATCCCGGGACGTCGGTCGCCGTCACACGGTCAGGCTCTCTGCGGGTGACACACTAAGTCCCCGGTCCGGTCACCCGCGGACTCGCCCAGGGCGGCGTGAGGCGCGGATACTCGTATCTGTGCCGCCCGAGTCGCCGGTGGTGGAACGTGTGACCAAAGATTGATCACACACGAGCCGGCGTCTCCTTTCGTGAGATGATAGCCTCACAGAAGGCGGTGACCGCGTTTCAGTTCCTGACGCTGCTGAGCATCTCCCTAGTGATGGTCGGCAGGGTCTGGTCGGCGAGTTCACGGCGCTGCTCTGCCCACGAGGCACACACCTCGAGTCTGTGCTGCGCCGTGCTCACGTCGCAATCGCAGTGGTAGCAGGATGGTGGTGTGCTCTCCCTCCTAACGAACTTGCGCAGGTACTTGGCTATCGTGACCCATCAATAACTGCACCAGTCGGAAGGAATGTACCCTGTACTGCCGACCCAACCACCCCATCAGCACCAGCTGAAAGCACTCGACGGTCCTGATACCGTATTGAGGCTTCTCCAGTCCGATTGCCCAACGAGCAATGGCGTCTCGGCGGGCGTCGACCCGCCAGGCGGCAATCACCTTGATTGAGGCTATATGTGGCTCGCGTCTCTGATACTCGCAGGTAAAGCTCGGCGAGTACCTCCGCCTGCAGGTCCCACCGGAGAGTTCCAGCCAAGAGGCACGCTGCCTCCGTGGCTGCCGTGCTGTAGTCGAGTATGGCCCTAGTCGCCATGGCCATGGATGTCTAACAAGTCCAGTCAGAGATTTAAATCTACCCACTATAGAAATTAGTTATTAAATTTTGATCCACATTTTGCTACATATTTATTGCTAGTACAAGAAGAAAATGATTCTCTATGAAAAAAATATATTGTGTATGGTTAGTAATTATTAAACATTAAATTTGAGTTAGCTGATAATCTTCAGAAGATGAGGCTGCATAAATGTTCCGTTCGGATTTTTGATGTGAAATATCTATAGGCGGGGTGAACCTGATCGTCGCGTGGCATTAAAAGCGGCGTTAACGCCACGCTTTGCGGTAACGACTTCAAAATAATTTTGATGTTTCACATCTGCCAGGCGTCCTGAGTGACGGCTCACTTCTCTTTTCGTTTACTCTTTTGAAACTATAGGTACCTTACAGTTTTGTCGTGTGTTCTCTTTTTCCTTGCCTTGTAACCGATTTTGTTCCCAAGATACAATCTGCTTTTTCGACCCATCACCTAAAACTTAAAAAGATTCTATATTATTCTTTATAGAGATCGCATGAAAGTAATTAAAAGAATTAGGTAGTAATAAATACTTACGAATCAAAACCGATCAGTCGCAGTATACGCTCAAGTTCGTATTGTCGTCTTTTACGCTGTGAGCGGAGAGCTCGAGCGACGTGACCCTGCTCCGTTGAGCGCCAAGGCGCGACTGGCTTATGAACAATTATGCCGTTCAATTTATAGTAATATTTAAAATTTAATTACGAGGGTGACTATTCGTATTTCAATTTGGTTTTTTTTTTACTGCTTCTACAATAGTCGAACAATTAGTGGATATTTTTTTAAATATTCCAAGGTTAGTATTATTCACAAAATTAAATGTTTTACAGGAGCCATTTTCGTCAAATTAATCTTAAGGAAATATTTTTTTTTTTAGTTTTAAAAGGAAGAAATCTGGAATTTCATTTTATACATACCCAAGAACAGTAATTTTCCTAACATCTACAATTTTTTTCGAGCTGCCACGACTTATCGTTTATTCGTACCAGAACTTCAAAACTCAGCGTTTTCGTAAAATCTCATTAACTTAAGTTCAAAATACCCTTGCCTTTTAATAAAATAGTTACAATATTGAGTTATAATTCTGTACAAGCACAATATAAAGATGTGTTTAATGTAGTGGTTATATAAATTTTTAGTAAGCTATTATGATGAACGAGTAACCAGTCCTCAAAAAACCACATTTTTGGGTTTACGGCCGCTTATTACCGATAACGCTCTTAATATAGTCTATATTTATGCTCATTTTCAGCCACTGTATACGCAGTATAAAATAGATCTAAGACCAAAATAAAAAAAAAACAATTAATGTAAACAAACCATATTTAACTCGTCACAGATACATCGAAATTATACCTATTTACTGTACTTAACGAGACATCATCAGCGAATTTCGTCGTAAGTCGAGTTCTCTCGGCAATGTTCGGTTCGCCCGTGCGCCGTACGGGAACAGACTCATTTTTGAGCATATTTCTATGAACTATCTTCTGTATCACGCGACAGGCGTTTTAACTCATTTCTAATACAAGTTGTATGGGCAGTCCCCGTGCGCTCGCCAGTGCACGAGATATTTTTTACAAGGAATATAAGTTTTGATAGTTTAGTAAATCGCTTATATTGTTTCGTCATAATTTGAAATTTTATTTGTTATATGTTTTTTTATGTTCAAAGAATAAATATTAATGGTAATTTAAAAATAAATATGAAGTTCAATTTTGTAGTTTTAAATATTTTGATTTGGTGGTTCAGCGCACGAGCGCACTTAAGATACAGGCGCCACTGCTCTCTGGTATTTTTTTTTTGTTGGGACTAATCCCACCACACATTCCCACCATTGTAACTCCTGTAAGCCAGGATCCACAATGGTCTCCATAAATGACAACGAGGTTTGACCCTCAGGCAGTCCCGGGATATGATTTTAATTGTCTTGGGACCCGCAACAAATTTAATTAGAAAAGATTAAAGAGGAGGAGTTGGAAAGAGAGATTCCACTTCCCTCCTAGGTAAAGCGGGAGACAGGAAAACAAAATGACTAGTCAGCCAATAAGTAAAAAGGCGTACAGCTACGATAGCGCAGCAGTACGGCACCACGGATACGGAAGAGCTTAACGGGGCCTATATGTGTGCGTTAAGATTGATTGCTACAGTAGGTATGGCAGAAACGCATGAACGCACGGAAATTTTCTCGAGTTGCTACAAGATCCGTATAGTATACTACCCCACAGGTGACTTGCAAACTGTTTAACATACGGTTACGTTCGTTTCGCCAGAGATCGCACTCCCAGAGAATGTGATGTGCTGATTGTTTATACTCGTGGTCAGATGTGGAACATTGACATAATGGTGATGGTACGAGTTTAAAAGAAAATAATTTACTTTTAAAGTTGCCATGGCCAGTTAAAAATTGGGCCACAAAGTGGTCAACCTCTAGCCACACCTTCTCCAGGCGCTCCCGGATGCATGGAAAAAATAGATAAAGATGACGACCTTTCGATGATGAATCCCATCTTTCTTGCCATTCAGTTAAAAGTTTCTCATAGATAATGGATTGTGGTGCAAACAATCTAGCAATTTTATTTCGGTCGCGCGGTAGAAGGAAATCTGTATTCATAGTTTCCTTTGTGGTGTAATACATTGACGCTCGTCTCTGAATCTCCAAATCAACCGGAAGTACACCCGCGAGTACTGGTAAGGCCTCGGTACTAACCGTTCTATAGGCTTTACATAAGAATATTAGGGCCAATCGTTGGCTCTGTAGTAATTTAAGGCGAGCCGCCCCTATGGTGGCCTTATCGGCCCATACAGGTGCAGCGTAACAAATACACCCCAAATATGTGGCCATGTATATGGTTTTAAGTGTATTAAAACGAAGGCCCCAAGTAGATGTGGATATTCTAGTAAGCGCGAAGAAATTCCGTTTCGCTTTTTCGCATACAGTTTTAATATGCTCCATAAATGAAAATTTTTTTTATAAGACTAGGCCGAGATAGCAAACTGATTCTTTCTTTTTGACAGTCATATTATTGAATTTTATACGCGGCGCCGATTGTAAATGTCCTTTTAATAAAAGATGATATGTTTTTTGTGGTGCGAAGGCAAGCCGGTTTCGTGTACCCCAATCGAATATATCATTGAGGCATACATTCTAGGAGTGGTAGGACCACACTGTCGACAGTTATCTGTCTACAGCCGCGGGCCGGTCCGTCCGGGGCAGTACCATGCTCTCGCAGAAAATCGACGTCTGAGTAGTAGCAATTTGTTACTGCGCTTCGTTCGGTGAGCGAGAGAGCCGGAAGCCCAACTTTCTGAGGGTGATTGCGTGTGGAGGGTTTTAGTGGTGCCCTTGGTATCACCGAGCCTCAATGCACGCATTCACACTCCCTTCGCTTTCTTCGCGGTAGGCAACGGCCTTATAAAGGTCCATGAGCGGCAGCAACGCTTACCATCAGGTGTACTGTTTGCTCGTTTGCCACCGTTTGCAATAAAAAAAAAAAAAAAAAAAAAAGTTTCCGCTAATTCCTCTAAACCATCCCTTGTGTTCGATTGTATAAGTAAAAGTGCGTCGTCTGCATAGCCGATTAGTAGACAATTTTTCGGTAGAGGTAACTCGAGAAAATCGCTGCTCTCTGGTATGGCAAATGTAGATACACCGATACGGACCGACGGTGTGCTATAGAAGATTTCATCGCTGAGATGAATCTGTCCATCCACAATACACCCAATGCACCACCAACTTTTTGCACCCCTTTGGGCGAATCTTCTATTGACGTCACGCTTTCAAGTGCAGACGTCCGTTTGAATAGGTGGCGCGTTCTCCCGGACGCGTCATGTAGTGATCATTGCCTGATCGTGTATGAATTTGGATGGAGACTGTTGCAGGCTCCTCCCAGACAGAGTTATAATTTTAGATACAAATCTAAAGGCGCAAACTGGGACTTTTTCAGCTCTCTCTTTTCTTAGTGTGCCAGGGATTTCACTCGTAGATAATTAACCGCAGAAGAAGGTGCTGAATTAATGTCACATTCTCTGATATACTGTGCTGATGTAGCCCTAGGCCGAACATCCCTGCCTAATACTAAGAGATGTGACTGGTGGAACAATCACCTAGTGGAACTCCACAAACGCTTTCGAAGGGCGCGCAGGAAGCATAATAAACTTAAAAAGTCACCTAACATGGGAAGGGCCTTTGATGAATCTCTATCTGTACTGAAAGCTGCCAGGTCTCGCTACTGGATTGAAAAATCGAAAGACGTTTTGTTAAATAGGATTGTGGAAAGATTAGAAAGTAAAGGTCCATGGTCTCCACTATATCACGAGTTTAAAGCGAATTGATCAGTCGACTTAGTGTACATACAAAATATTAAACTAAACGGTAAACACACTATGGGTATTGAGGCGACCACGGAAGTTTTATTAAATACGTTAATCCCAGACGATGACATCTCAATCGACAGCGAACATCATAAACAAATACGTGCATGGGCCGCCGAGCCACCTCTTTCGCCTATGTCTGACCTTCCATCTCTTGCCGAATTTATGAATACCGTTAGAGCTCTTCCCCTCAACAAGGCTGCTGGCGTAGATAAAATATCAAATAAAATGATCAAAGAAGCTAGCAATGTTAATAATTTTTAATCCTTGCATAACTGAAGGCATTTTTTCTCGTATATGGCGACGCGGTTATATACGTATAATTCCTAAAGGCGGTGATAAGCCACCAGACGACCCGAAGTCATATCGACCAATTACCTCACTGCCTTTATTAGGCAAGCTCTTAGAACATCTCATTGTTCCTCGTTTATTGCCGGGTGGACCAACGTTCAATCATAAACAATTCGGTTTCACTCACGGTAAATCAACTATCGACGCGGCCGTTGCGGTAAGACGTGTCATTAGCGCATCCGTTTTTAAATACGTACTAGGTGTCTTCCTGGACATCTCAGGTGCTTTCGATAACGCCTGGTGGCCAATGCTACTTCTTAAATTAAAGGCTAGTGGTTGCTATAGAAATATCTACCAAATCATACAGTCGTACTTTTTAAATGGCTCTACTAAATTGAAACTTGGTCACCATGCTGTGTCGAAGCCACTGACGATGGGCTGCCCTCAAGGTTCGGTATTAAGTCCATATCTATGGAATTGAGGTTTGACGATTTTCTCGAGTTACCTCTACTGAAGAATTGTCTACTGATCGGCTATGCAGACGACGGACTTTTACTTATACAATCGAACACTAGGGATGGTTTAGAGAAATTAGCGGAAACATGCCTCAATGATATATTCGATTGGGGTACACGAAACCGGCTTGCCTTCGCACCACAAAAAACATGTCATCTTTTATTAAAAGGACCTATACAATCGGCGCCGCGTATAAAATTCAATAATATGACTGTCAAAAAGAAAGAATCAGTTTGCTATCTCGACCTAGTCTTAGAAAAAAAATTATTCATTTATTCAGCATATTAAAACTGTAGGCGAAAAAGCGAAACGGAATTTCGACGCTCTTACTAGAATATCCACATCTACTCGGGGCCTTCGTTTTAATACACTTAAAACCATATACATGGCCACATATTTGGGGTGTATTTGTTACGCTGCACCTGTATGGGCCGATAGGGCCACCATAGGGGCGGCTCGCCTTAAATTACTACAGAGCCAACGATTGGCCCTAATATTCTTATGTAAAGTCTATAAGAACGGTTAGTACCGAGGCCTTGCCAGTACTCGCGGGTGTACTTCCGGTTGATTTGGAGATTCAGAGACGAGCGTCAATGTATTACAGCACAAAGGAAACTATAAATACAGATTTCCTTCTACTGCGCGACCGAAATAAAATTGCTAGATTGTTTGCACCACAATCCATTGTCTATGAAGAGCTTTTAACTGAATGGCAAGAAAGATGGGATTCATCATCGAAAGGTCGTCATCTTTATCTATTTATTCATTCGGGAGCGCCTGGAGAAGGTGTGGCTGAAGGTTGACCACTTTGTGGCCCAATTTTTAACTGGCCATGGCAACTTTAAAAGTAAATTATTTTCTTTTAAACTCGTACCATCACCATTATGTCAATGTTCCACATCTGACCACGAGTATGAACAATCAGCACATCACATTCTCTGGGAGTGCGATCTCTGGCGAAACGAGCGTAACCATATGTTAAACAGTTTGCAAATCACCTGTGGGTTAGTATATGTCGGCGTTGCGCCAGGAATTTGGACGATGATAGTAAAATACTGAGTATGTAATCACTGTATTTATTAGGAGTTCTTGCCGGAGAAGTGAGTGAAGTAAAACTGTCCTCTATTCTAATCTTACAATGTTTTTATAACCTCCGCTTTACAATGAAACGGTCTAGTCTTAGCAACTACAATTACTTTTTATAACAAACAAATAAAACAACTATTAAATAACTATCGGCATGTAGCTAAATAATAATGATAAATATTCTAATGCATTTAACATAATTCCAAATAGTCAATTTTACACAATTTACATTAATGTAATTAAAGGAAACATTGTTCTCCTATATTGTTCAACAGACGGCGCTGTAACTAGAAATAAATTGCAATATTTATTGTGTAAAAACAACTAAATATGGTTACAAATAATTACATTAATTCTAATCGATTTTAATTTAATCAACTATATAAATATTTAAACAACTAAATCAAATATATCTAGAAATACATTCAAAAAGTGTCTTTTAAATATCATAGCATGATAAATAGCAGTGTTGTTACTACAAATAATTATTTAAATATTAGTTGCAAATATTTCAAACACGTTTATAACTATAATTGATAACACATACATCAACAATTTACAAATATTGCCGATAGAGGGCGATATGCGCCCATATATACTATACGGACCTTGTAGCAACTCGAGAAAATTTCCGTGCGTTCATGCGTTTCTGCCATACCTACTGTAGCAATCAATCTTAACACTCACATATAGGCCCCGTTAAGCTCTTCCGTATCCGTGGTGCTGTACTGCTGCGCTATCGTAGCTGTACACCTTTTTACTTATTGGCTGACTAGTCATTTTATTTTCCTGTCTCCCGCTTTGCCTAGGAGGGAAGTGGAATCTCTCTTTCCAACTCCTCTTTAATCTTTTCTAATTAAATTTGTTGCGGGTCCCAAGACAATTAAAATCATATCCTGGGACTGCCTGAGGGTCAAACCTCGGTGTCATTAATGGAGACCATTGTGGATCCTGGCTTACAGGAGTTACAATTGTGGGAATATGTGGTGGGATTAGTCCCAAAAAAAAAGCAGTTTAGTTCAAGTTAAATTTTGTACTTCAAGCATAAGTTCCTTTACATTGTTGCCTACTATTGTTGATAGATCGGGTAAGCTTTTTGTTAAGTAATCTGACTCTGACGATATAAGTGACTCGTTAGGGGATTCACTTCTGTTTCTTATGTTTTTACTGCACTTATATCACAATTACTGCACCTTTTTTTTTTGGGGTGGGCTGCGTTCGGCACACTCCTCGCACCACGCCGTAAGCACCGCTGTAAGCTCGAGGGGCGTAAGCACGCAACACCCGCAACCCACCCGAACACCACGTCGCCTTGGTCGTTGGGCCGACCACCGGAGCAGGGTTACTTGTCATCAGTGGTCGGCCCGACGGAATACCCCCTACTTGGGGTACCCTCCCATCGACCGACGTCCCCCGCTCGGGGAGGACGTCGGTCTTTCCTCACGCGGTCGGCTTCTCGGCGGGTGACGGACTAACTCCCTGGTCTCGTCACCCGAGGCCTCAGCTAGGGCGGCATGACGCGCAGGTAGTCGCGCCTGCGCCGCCTCACTCGCCGGCGGCGGGTCGCTTCGTCGAGGCTGAGCTCCTCGCGCGCGTGACCCGCTGCCTCCTTCTGCGAGATCACTGCCTCGCAGAAGGCTGCGACCGCGTCCCAGTTCCTGACGCTGTCGAGCATTGCCCTAGCAATGGTTGGCAGCGTCAGGTCGGCACCGATGATTGCGACGAGTTCACGACGCCGCACTGCCCAGGCGGCACAAACCTCGAGCGTATGCTGCGCCGTGTCCTCGTCGCAATCACAGTGGTGGCAGGACGGTGTGCTCTCCCTCCTAGCGACCGTGTACAGGTACTTGCCAAAGCATCCATGCCCCGTCAAGACTTGCACCAGTCGGAAGGAAGGCACCCCATGCCGCCATTTTAGCTACTGCATCAGCACCGGCCGGAAGACCTCCATGGTCCAGACACCGTATCGAGGCCTCTCCAGCCGGACTGCCCAATGGGCAATGACGTCTCGGCGGGCGTCGACGCGCCAGGCGGTGACAATTACTGCATTTATATCACAATGATACTTAACGTTCAATAATGTTGTCACATGAAATTTTCTTGACTTCTTGATGAATGGCTTCTGTTGGCGTTTCACCGCAACTTCGCCAATGTCCCGTTAGACTCGTACATAGATAGCCAAACGAAGGAGATTGTACGAAATAATAATAAATTTGCGGGTGAATATGATTCTAAAATTACATGATAAATACGATTTCAACGAACTACTATATTATACGATGACAATACTTCATATTGAAACTTGGCATCCATGATGATCCACGCTATTCGAGATTTAGGAATTACTTTTAATACTAAAGTTTAACACTTTTATTTTACTTCTCGATAATGACATATATCTATACAGGGTGGAAGGGGACCGCTCCCGAAAACAAAGACAGGTGATAGTACTAGTCCTACTTGTGATGATAGGCTAGAACAAAAATCGATTTGGAAGAAATGTTTTTTTTTGTCACCAAGGTTTTTTAGTTTTTTTTTCACACTCCATCGTATTAGCACACTCCCATGTAACGATAATTTCATAAAAAATACGTCACTTTACTCAGATGAGAAAAAAGGCAATCTATACAAAACTTAATATCATATGGTCTAGACTCTAGAGGTCAGTCGCCGTGCGCCCTACGTCACTGTGTAGGCAGTTAACGCTCGCGATTTTGTGACACTGAACCTATAGTATAGTCAATTACATGTCCTTGATTAAGTGCTAACTTGCCTTTACATTTCTGCTTGCATTTAATTTTAACGACAATAATAGATAATAATACATTTGAAAAGTAATAGAATAAAACGCGTTTGCAAGAGCGTGTACAACCCTCTTGCAAACTTGCTTCCATGTTTGTAAATCAATACTGATTAACGTAATCAGTTCTAATAACAATAAAATTTACTATTTATTAAAAAATATCTAACGCTTAATCAAGGACATGTAACTATGTTATTAATGAATAATACTACTATGACTATACACCTTAGGTACCTACAGCACGGTAATATAATTGACTATACTGTGCCTACAGTGTCACAAAATCGCGGGCGTTATGTGCGTATTCAATGACGTAGGGCGCACGATGACTGACCTCTACCATATGATATTATGTTTTGTATACATTGCGTTTTTTCTCATCTGAATAAAGTGACGTATTTTTTATGAAATTATGGTTACATGGGAGTGTCCTAATACGATGGAGTGTGAAAAAAAAACTAAAAAACCTTGGTGACAAAAAAAAACATTTCTTCCAAATCGATTTTTGTTCTAGCCTATCATCACAAGTAGGACTAGTACTATCACCTGTCTTTGTTTTCGGGAGCGGTCCCCTTCCACCCTGTATAGATATATGTCATTATCGAGAAGTAAAATAAAAGTGTTAAACTTTAGTATTAAAAGTAATTCCTAAATCTCGAATAGCGTGGATCATCATGGATGCCATAGATAGACTGTATTATATTACATAAAATATCAGCAAAATTATTCAATGTAACACTATAAAACACTAAAAAAATTAATATAATATGTTTAGCTCTTCTAAACATGACATTTCCATATTCGCACCGAAACTCATGTCAAAGAGAATACAAGTCACTATGAAACGTAGGATAACAAAAACGCATTTGATATGTAATAACAAAATGCAAATGACAGCTAAACGTAATTTTGTTTATAGTTAAGTATGGTTTAAAATTTGATAATTATAATTTTCTTAGAAATCAATCATCAGTAATTTGTATTCTCTTTGAATCATCATTAACAATGGCGAGACCAAGACGATCGAATCTTTCTCGATAAAGCCGTAATGGTTCCTTCATTAGAGAATATATATTCGGAAATTTAGAAAATGTATTTACGAAAAAAAAATTATGGCATTACAAAGTTCGCCGGGTCAGCTAGTTTGATATATTATATACTGTCAGGAGGAGTTGGATTGTATTGAGGAATACGAACGAATTTTAAGAGATTTTAAAGAATACGAATGACTAAGAGCTTTTCGTGTGGTGACGGAGTAAGAATACAATTCACCACCCCCTATCTTACCCGTGGGTGATCGTACGAGACGACTAAGGGATATAAAACGCATATAACATCTATGCGAGAGAAGGAAACTCCGAATAACACCCTACACAAAAACGTCTGACAAGCGTGGTATAGTAGGTCAATTACCCTTCCATTATGGAGGAGGCCCGGGCCCAACAGTGAGACGTATATGGACTGAGATGATGATGATGAAGAGTTTTTCATTCGACCGAGGCTAACTCCAACTTTTTATAGGCAAGCTATGTTCCTGACGCTCGCCGTCCGTACGACGGCAGGACGAAAGGACAACGCGTGGCTCTATAACCCACCGTATTGCTTCCCCATTGTCATCAGGTTGCCTTTTTTGTACCATCCCTCCCGAGGTCCCGCGGGGCGCCTCCCTCATGCAGTCAACATTTCTGCGGGTGACGGACTATTCCCCTTTCCAATCACCCATGGTGGCTAGAGCGGCACCAAGCGCAGGTGTAAGCGACGAACGTGTCAGCGCAGCGGCCTATCTTGCCCTGAACCATTTCGCCGCTCCCTCTTGAAAGACTCGAAGATTTCAGTGATTGCGTCCACTGGGTCACAGTCGCTTGATAGTGTCAGGACAGCCCTACCGATGGAGGGCAGCGTCAGGTTGACACCGATGATTGCGATGAGTTCACATCACTGCTCTGTCTAGGCCATGGTGACCTCGAGTCTGTGCTGTGCCGTGTCTTTATCGTAATCGCAGTGTTGGCAGGATGGAGTGCTCTCCCTGCAGGTATTCGGCGAAACAACCGTGCCCTATTAATGCCTGCACCAGTCGGAAGGAAAGGAACCCGTGCCGCTGACCCAACTACACCTGATGGTGTAATTAGTGCTGATGCTGATAGTCTGATGCACTGACCGGAAGGCCTTGACCACAATACTTTAATAGATAAATGACGAGAGCCACTTATCATTATATAATCATAGAACGAACCAATTTAATGAAACCCTTAAGTCATAATTTAAAAGAATAAATTTTCTATATCTCTTGGATTTGGAGAAATAATGATAGTAGTCAAGATAAACTAAATGTCCACAATTGAATGAAGTGGGAATATGAGCAATCAATAACTATAGTTATTGATTAATTATTCATATTATACAGGTTAAGACATTAAGACATCTGTCTCAATCTTAACAACCAGTTTGTCTGTTGGTAGGTAGCATTGAAGGTGAATAAAGTCTCCTCTTAGTGAGAGTTAAGTTCTGTCAATCACTTCTTGATGATTATTAGAAACTAGCAACTCGCCCTCGCTTTGCTTTGGTTTCAGTTGCCTTACCCGCGTAGTTCTCGTTCCCGTGGGAATACCGAGATAAAATATAGCCTATGTTACTCCCTGATATTATAGCTTTCCACTGGTGAAACAATTTTTGATATCGGTTCGGTGGTTTAAGCGTGAAAGTGTAACAAACAAACAAACTTACTTTCGCATTTATAATATTAGTAAGGACGTGTGATGAAAATACTATTTGTAAAATACTTTTAAAAAACAATTAAAAATTTTGCAATTTTAAGAACCATATTTTCCTTCATATCCATAGATGTAAAGTATCTATGATTGAAAGTTTATGATTACTGGAAGAAAAACGAAAGAAAACATTTTCTGTTTAACTATTGTAGTAGATTACGATAGTACGAAATTCGGCTGCAAGATTACTACGTTCGTGTAGATTTAATCATTCTTTTTAATAGACTTTTTATATGTAATACGTCGGTGTGATTGAAAAGCATAGTAATAAATTTATTAGCAGATTTGTTCTAGATGATTGGAATATAAATTATAAAAATAATAATTATAATAAAAAATCTCCTGATTAATGAAATATTAGGTATTTATTCGTTGAACGCATGATTTCTGTATCGTCAAAAATTATTCATTCATTTACGTTGTGAATTTATTTACGCATAGTGGATACAGCACCAGAGTTTCTGAAGTTCTATTCAAATATTAATCATTACTTTCATTATTAACCTGCCACTTCTGAGCTCGAGCCTCCTTTGCTCTGAGAAGAAAATAGAGTAGACCATACTGGTCAAATGTTTAGGTATAGGGTTTTATTTCGAGGTTTTCTTCTTTATTGATCAGTAGTAGCAGCAGTATTGTTATCTGTTTGCATCTCAACGTCGTCCTATACGATCATCTACGAGATAGAAAGAGGGTGGTGAATTGTATTCCCAACCAGTCAAAATACGGATAGTAGGCGCTTGTTACATTTCTTCGGCATCTTATGCCAATATGTCAAGGTTTTGATAAATTGCTTTATGAACTTGTTATTCTAATTTGAACAATAATCACCCGAATTTTGTGAAGCATGCCAAATTGTATATCTATAAATAAAAATGTTAATGCATATGTAAATTAGTGTCATAAGCAACCTAATGATACGCGTAATAATAGTTCAGCGTTCTTCCTTGACCCATACTCACGTAACTATCGCTAATTCGTGAGTGCGCAGAAACTTGTTTAGTCTAAAATAGTTTCAACAGACAGGAAAAGAACTCTGTTAAATGTTGCTAAAAATATCACTTCATTTATTAAAGATCGCTGTCAGATGAATAAAATCTTTTGAATTCAATGAAAATGTGCATCTATTAATCTGTGAGAAATGACTTGCTTTACCAGTCTGTATAAGTATCATCAAACAGTAATCTTTGAGTAATTTTATCGCATCTGGAGACTCTATCATGAGAAAATATCACCGTTACATCACTGTCAGAGTCTATAGTGCTTGTCTAATCCAAAGTCCCGAAGCACTTTGAAATTTTATGGAGTAAGATAACTTCATAACTTTGTATCCAAATTATGAAACCCATTATGAAATTATGAACCTTCTTTAAATAACTATACGCTTTTTTATTGCTGTTGGTGGAATTGCAAACAACACATGTTATGGTAATTGATACTGCCGCTCATGGAGCATTGCCAGGCCGCTGACTGCCGTGAAGAAAGTGAACGGAGTGTGAATGCATGCAATGCGGTTCGATGATACTAATATATCATCAAAACCCACCATATGTAAACACCCTTAAAAAGTTGAGTTTCCAGCTCTCTCGATTACCGAACGGAGTGCAATAATAAATTGCTACCACTCAACCGTTGATTTTTTGCGAGAGTGTAATACCGGAGCACCTCCCCAATTCAGGTAAATGGCAGACTATTCCATGCGTTGACGATGTCTAAGGACACCACCAACAGCGCCCCTCGCGGATCTCGTCCAACAGATCTGGGCTATCGCGCCAAGGTACTGGCCGACGTGGGCAGCCAGGATTCTAACAGCTTTCTCACATCGTCCAGCAGTACAATAGGCTCATAGATCGCACCTCGGGACTCATTCCGGAGACTGTTCCAGCTTCAGCAAGAACACCAGCCTTCCCTTCCTCCAACACCCCGGGAAATGCCTAGATGCTAGATACATGTCGTATAATTCCCCGAGACGTGCTCCCCAAGGACCAGGCTCAGCGTTAGATCGAGTACAACATCTGGCTTGGACCGCTCTGGTCTTGGTAAACATTCGCGCCACTGCCGCCCCCATCTCCGTGACGGGTGAAACACTTTTGTCGGTCATCTGGCATAGCCACGACTGGGGGTGTGTGAACAGGTTCTCGATCACCCCAGTGAGGGGGCCCGCCTGCAGAGCCTCAGTAAGTCACCGACTTCGAGGCCACGACGTCGAGGCGACGATTGCACAGAGCCATCGCTGCTATCTAACCGGTTAGGTCGGTCGGTCAATGCACATTTTCCGATCTACCATTTCAAATTAAAAATTCAAATATCAAGTCTAAGTATTCAAAGTGAAAATATTGTGCTGCGTCAAATGTCATATTATATACTTTTCTGTAACTTTTTGCGGTCTAAAATTGCACCCGAATTTTTGGCAGTCTATGATCTGGATACATGCCATCCGTTCTGTCCGGGGCGAAGAAAGGGTAGAGCGTGAACCCATAAGTTACTGAATTCCCTCTCCATTGTCATGGTATGATCGACCACTGGTATCGATTACTTGACAACCAGAGCCGGCCACATAGACCGAACCACCCTGAGGATATTTTGTTCCCACATGTCTAATCAATACTCGTAGTTCTACAGAAAATTGCAAGTTCAAGTTCTGAACATTACTTATCATATAGGATTAAAAGGTGTTCTTACATCTTATTCAACCTTTTTTTTGATATTATTCCGTATTCCTCCTTATCTTTGAAATGTACAGCGTATTTCATATTATATATTAATTATCGTGGCAATGTGGTGTTTCCCTTCATAACATCCCTTTCAAATCAAGAATGGATATCCACCACGAATCACGTTACAATAATGATTCGTACGAACGAGTCAATATTGTACGTATATATAATAAAATCATATAATTTAATCGTTATACAATTAAAAATATCTGAACTGAGAACATATTTATGTATTCAGCAGTTTGAATTTGATAACTCTGATTTGGCAAACTAAATAAATATTCCTGTAATAAGTTACTACAAGCCCATGGAAAAATTAACTTGTGAAATGAACCAACGTCAATAACGCTTAGAAGACTGTTAATATATCATAAAATAACTCTGAGCGCTATGCCATCATTTTTGAGCGGTACAGGTGAGTACGTGAATAAATGGAATTTCTCAGGTACAAGTGAAGAATTACGACTAATTATTTATGTACCGCTTTTTTATAGCTTAGGTATAGATAATTAAAAATACATGTCGAAAAACCTAGTGCCGTACTAAAGTGGTGGTACCGGAAATTTGCAAATTTTTAATTCACCGGTCATTGTAGACGCAATATAGGTCAATTATTACTGTACGGCATTTGTGTAATTCTTTTTGTATACATATACAGATACTTTACTCATGAACGCCGTACATATTTTCAGTGCAGGGATCGAAAGCCAAGGGTCGCTATTATCTCTGATTAGCATATAGGTGATGACAATATCGAACAACATAAAATTAAATGGTCTTCAGAGTATTTCATGAGTAGATAATATTTTCCAATATGCCGTACATTTTTTGTGGGACACATAGGTGTATGGGGTAAATAACTTCACTCCGAAAAGAGTGACTGTCTGGTGACTTTTTTCTTTTTTTTACGGCAATAACATAGGTTTTTAAATCTTTAGAAAATCTTCGATAAAAGATAAATGCCGTACACTTTTGATAGTCCGCTAGTCTGTGAAATGGTAGATTATTCCACCGTCTCAAACCGCTGTCTGAAACGTGGCAGAATAACTACCCTCTCTTTATTTTTTTTTTAATATTTTCCTTTTACCTCTGATTTTTATTGTATATACTGTTCTTTGCAAAATAATTTCTAATTAAAAATAATGCAGTTAATTAAAAATACAAATAAGTACAATATTTTGTATTTATTGGAACAATTTTTTATCTTTAAACTGAATTCATCGGACACTCAGTAATTTTAAGAATTTGGCGCTTGCGCCGTGACTCGCCATATTGTATATACGTTACTATTATATAGGTATAGTAATACCACAAGCTATAACAAGAGCCACGTTACGTCAAACTACGCTTCTAAATTTATTTGTGTCTCAGTCACGTTTCTGTGTTGCAAACATATCAGATCCTGCGGGCATTAACGATTTATCTGAAAATATGGCAGAAGTGCGGCGGTTGCAGAAACGGATAAAGATGCTGATGAAAGTACAGGTAATTCTTTACCTGTACATTTTTCTTGCACTTGTAATCTTCTTACAATAGTTAAATTACAAACACATATTTGTATTTCAAATGCCGAGCGCGACGGTGAGGGAGAACTTACTTCTGATGCGGAATCAACGGAATACGAGACTGATAACGAATCAAATGAAGATGCTGAATAAAATTTTTCCTTTGTTATTAACCGAACCCCGAATGGAAAATTATTGTTATGTGATCTATTTTTTAAGACAAACTAGTGTACAAACATCTCATATAAATAAATCATAATTTAAATTTATTTATTTTATAGATAAATCTTTCAAAAGCTGGAACGCTGAAAATAAAAGTTTTCACTTGCTAGGTTTATTATACGTAATGTGTCATTTAAAATGTACGGCATTATAATTTTTTATTATCATTTAATACAACAAACAAAATTTATCAAATGCCGTACAGTTATTAATGACCTTAAGGGACATCTCAAACGTTATCGAAGTTTTTATCAGCTGTAAAGAATAATCTGACGTAAAATGTATGGCATGTGGTTTATTTTGTTTATTTATATTTGTTACATGTAAAATAATAATAATCTTTGAAAATATTATTCCTCAAATTACTCCAGGAACATTTGAAAAATATTATAAATCTCGGCAATTTCATATTTTTTTTTATTCTAATATTTTTATTTGTTACCATTTATAATGAACGGCTATAAGGTACAACGGTAATATTTAATAACTTTATATAAAAAAAAAGTCGCCGTACATAAATTTATGACCTCACAGCAGTAATAACTCGGTAAATCCTGAAATGTAGATAATTATTTATTTACACAAATTTATAACAATAATTTTTGGACGGCATAATTATCAAACATTATTGTCAGTCTTAAATAACATTTTGAACAAGATGCCGTACATTTTACAATGACCTTATATCATATGGGTGTAGGGAAAGGGTTGTGACCCTTGGCTTTCGACCCCCGCGCTGAAAATATGTACGGCGTTCATGAGTAAAGTATCTGTATATGTATACAAAAAGAATTACACAAATGCCGTACAATAATAAATGACCTATATTGCTTCTACAATTGCCGGCGAATTAAAAATTTGCACTAACTTCCTGTAACACCACTTTAGTACGGCACTAGGTTTTTCGACATTTATTTTTAATCATCTATAAGCTATAAAAAAGCTGTACATAAATAATTAGTCGTAATTCCTCACTTGTAT
This sequence comes from Lymantria dispar, assembly GCA_032191425.1. Taxonomy (NCBI): domain Eukaryota; kingdom Metazoa; phylum Arthropoda; class Insecta; order Lepidoptera; family Erebidae; genus Lymantria; species Lymantria dispar. Next base: position 32,085,688 of record CM063444.1, read on the forward strand.
CTGAGAAATTCCATTTTTTTTTTTCAATAATATAAAATCATTTACTCACGTACTCACCTGTACCGCTCAGAAATGACGGCATAGCGCTCAGAGTTATTTTATGATATAGTAACAGCCTTCTAAACGTTATTCACGTTGGTTCATTTCACAGGTTAATTTTTCCATGGGCTTGTAGTCTATTAGTTATTATATTAGTTATTATATTTATATTGTAGTAAATAGATTTCGTCAAGTATTTAAATCGCAACATAATTTATGAAGGCTACATAAGCCTACTGTTTTCAATTAAAACGTTTCTTAATTCTGCGTATCTACATAAACAGGTTGACACAATTTTAAGTCATTAAATAACGAACAATAAAAATAAAATTTAATGAGATTGGCCTTGGTTCTGACATGTTTGTCGCCTTATTTTCTGAATTAGTTGGTTTGTAAATGAATAATAAATTTTAATAAGTCGTTAGTGTTTATACCAGAACGAGTGTTTTAATTTATAAAAATGCAAATTTCGTTGACAAACTATAAAATAATAGCTAAAAGTACCTATAATATTACTTTAATACCTATTTAGCGATGTGAAAAAAGCTTACCAGTTGAACAGTACATATTTATTAAGGACTAGCAACTCGCCCTCGCTTCGCTTGGGTTTCAGTCGCCTTACCCGCGGCGTAGTACTCGTTCCCGTGGGAATACCGGGATAAAATATGGCCTATATTTCTCCCTGATATTATAGCTTTCCATTGGTGAAAGAATTTTTGAAATAGGTTTGGTGGTTTAAGGGTGAAAGCGTAACAAACAAACAAACATCCTTACTTTCGCATTTATAATATTAGATATGTTCGAACATAACGTCTTTGTTAAAAAGCCAATTTAGACGTTGTGCTTTTTAGAAAATAGACACCTTTTTTTTTTTGGGGTGGGTTGCGGTCGGCGCGCTCCTCGCACCACTCCGTCCGGGGCGACAGAGGGGCTTAAGCACGCAACTCCCGCAACCCACCCAAAAACCACGTCGCCTTCGTCGTTGGGCCGACCACCGGAGCAGGGTTAACTTGTCATCAGTGGTCGGCCCGACGGAATACCCCCTACTTGGGGTACCCTCCTATCGACCGACGTCCCCCCTCGGGGAGGACGTTGTTAGAAAATAGATACCTACGGATCTTCTCATTTTATTTTTATTGGCATTGAAGCTTACACTATAGTATAATTAAAATAGGTATGAGTAACTCCTCAAAATAAATTAGAAAATATAATATTAAGTTTTGCAACTGAAAATGAAATCTTTTTTTACTATTTTTTTTGTTCATGCTCTGGAAATGCATTTACGCTATGTGCCTCGCAAGTGGGTGGGGGTTATGTGGGACTCACCGGCCACATCCGCGGCCGGAATACCCACTACAACCACAGCGGCCCCTTCCGCGCTTTTACGGGGTGCCGGAGAGATCGTCTGATGACATTCAATCCCCGGCACCCAACGCATGGCCGTCTGGTCACGTCCTGTCATAATTATTCAGGGCGGTGGGAGTAGGTGCGCGTATTGTCGTCTCCTCCTCCCGGGTCGCCGGCGACGAAGCGATCAGCAGAGGCAAGCGCCTCGAATTCCCGCGCCGCCGCTTCCTTCCTGGATATGATGGCCTCGCAAAATGAGGCCATCGACGACCAGCAACTGTCGCTGCCGATCATCTTTGCGATAATGGTCGGCAGCGATAGGACTGCTCCAAGTACCGCCGACAGGTCGTGGCGCTGAGGCCCCCAAGCGGGGCATACCTCCAATGTGTGACGCGCATCATCATTTGGCGCACCACACTCATGACATCCGGGGGCCTCATCTCTTCTAATCATATGCAGGTACTTACCGAAGACCCTGTGTCCGGTAAGCATCTGAAGTCTTTTTTTACTAACTATTCGCTTTTCAAAAATATTTTTGCAGTCTGAATTTACTGTAAGAAAAATTCCCGCGTGTTAACGGAATAAGAACATAACTCACCAGGCGGTGTTGACCATGGATGTCGTTAAAAACGACTAAGGATTATAAATGTGCATATAATATGTATGCAAGAAACGGAAAACTACTACAGTAAATATATCATATCGATCAATGCTAACTGGATAGTATATTTGGTTATGTAATGGATTGCTATCGTAAGATTTCTAAAATATAGAACGATGCATTCGATGCAAGAATGAAATTATAATAATTGCGAAACTAAACAGGTGTATACAATGACATAGTGATAAAACGTATTAAAATATTCTAAAATATCTGTGCCAGCTTGCGTATATTGTACGCCTATTTTTTTTGTATATGAAAGAAAGAATAGTTTATTGATACATTTCGTTAACATAATTATACAAAATATAATAAAAGGATATACAACGTGTGTTTGAAATGTATCAACCAGGAGTCCATTTCAGCATATGCCAGGTACAAAGTCCTGGCGCTGATTTTCAAATGGAACCTGTGAGTGAAATCATGGATGCCCATAGCTCATATATCATTACGGACTTTAATAAAAATATCAACATTCTACCATTCTCAACATATTCGCCACTTTAGTTATCTCGGTAGTTACTCAAGACTGCAAGACTGTTGGTGCTCGATATCCCACTGTTACCAAATTTCGACCGATCTGCTAATATTTATAGACTGCCTCGTTTTTATTTATTTCAGTTTATGTATTACTAGCTGACCCAACAGAAGTTGTTCTGCTCAAATAAGCGCCACCTACCGAGTCCAATTGTAAATCTCAACCATTCTTGAATGCCCTTGAACATGTACAAAAATTTCATCAACATCGGTCCAGCCGTTTAGGAAGAGTTCGGTGACATACACACGTACGCTAGAAATTTATGTATAAGATGTAAAGGTAAGCTTGTCTCGATAAACAGTTTGCCTTTCACGATAAGATTTCTTGGGATAATTTTTGAGATTATCGGGTTTAAAAAAACTTAGCTTTATAATATTGTTATTGTTATCATCATCATCCTAACTCATATATTTATATTACTGGCCTCAAACTTCGCTACAATAGGAGGGAAATTGATCTACTATAGCGCGTAGATCAGAGATTTTATGACACCTACATGCAAGATATAGGGCGGTTTCTAACTTCGTCACATCACGGAGAAGAGAGAAAATATCATTAAAAATATACCTGTTGTGACAATATTTATAGTTAGTTACTCCATCTCTCCATCATTGGCATATCGACGTCCACTATTGGATGAAGCCATCTTTGAAGGAAATAATGCTATAAACGATACGTCTGGAATGCAGGTTGATGATAGCAGTAGTGTTATAAGCTTTCCAAGAGCGTGCTGCCTCTCAACCCCTCAATGCTATCTCAATCAGCAGGGTATTTACGCCTCCTATGGGCGAAAGTGGCTGAATGACACATTGTATTCTTAACCCATCGCCGCATGAGTTATTTCATCATGTCGGCTCATTTGCGCCCCACTGCTGCGCTCGAACCACCTCCACAGTAGGAGGGAAATTCACCTACTATGCCACACGGGTCAGACGTGTTCATTAATTTGATATGCACTTCATATCCTTAGTAGCCTTTTACAATCCCCATAGGCATAAAAAACAGGATCGAGTTTTTACTCAATTTTATTATTGAGCATTAGACTGGCACTGGCCTTCTTTGGCAATGCTATTATTGGTGGTAATTACCTTGTATCGAAAAAAATAATATTAAGTTTTGACACCAAGAATCATATATCTGTATAATTTGAGATATGACTATTAATTTATTTAGTTAATCAAATATGCCGCAGCGACATTTATATTTTTAGGACTAATTTAAGGGTCATATTGGGTTGACTAATGATTATAAATATATACATTAATATAAATTAATGTATAATATCACCGCCGACAAACAAGCTAGTTAAATCAAACAACCCTATGCTGTAAAATCATTAACATATTATAACACTTATAAATAATCTTAATGTGTGAATAATATGTTATGCATCTTAAATTACACACTTTTTTTTTTGTGGGTGGGTCGCGGTCGGCGCGCCTCCGCACCACTCCGTCCAGGGCGACAGAGGGGCTTAAGCACGCAACTCCCGCGACCCACCCAAAAACCACGTCGCCTTCGTCGTTGGGCCGACCACTGGAGCAGCGTTAACTTGTCGTCAATGGTCGGCCCGACGGAATACCCCTAATTGGGGTACCCTCCCATCGACCGACGTCCCCCCCTCGGGGAGGACGTCGGTCTTTCCCCACGCGGTCGGCCTCTCGGCGGGTGACGGACTAATCCCCGGTCACGTCACCCGCGGCCTCGGCTAGGGCGGCATGAGGCGCAGATAGTTGCGCCTACGCCGCCCCAGTCGCCGGCGGCGGATCTCCTCATCGAGGCTGCGCTCCTCGCGCAGACGATCCGCCGCCTCCTTCCGCGAGATCACTGTCTCGCAGAAGGCTGCGACCGCGTCCCAATTCCCGACGCTGTCGACCATCGCCCTAACGATAGCCGGCAGCGTCAGGTTCGTACCGATGATTGCGACGAGTTCACAGCGCTGCACTGCCCAAGCCCCGCAGGCCTCGAGCGTATGGCGCGCCGTGTCCTCGTCGCAATCGCAATGGTGGCAGGACGGTGTACTCTCCCTCCTAACGACCTTGTGCAGGTATTTGGCGAAGCACCCAAGCCCCGTCAAAACCTGCACCAGTCGGAAGGAGAGCACCCCGTGCCGCCTTTCCAACCATTGCATCAGCACCGGCCGGAAGGCCTCCACGGTTCGCACCCCGAACCGAGGCCTCTCCAGCCGGACTGCCCAACGGGCAGACCCCTCCACCAGCCCATGGTCCCTCCAGCCATCCTGGCTATATGGACCGAATCACGGGAGATGCACGCCTTACTTGCGTGTGCTCTTTCGGGCGTGCACTTTCTTGACTCCCTACAAATTGTCTGCCCGAGCCCTCTCCCCTTTCTGGGGCGGCTTATGTTGCGTGGGTGTCGCTATTGCGATGAACGACACGATGATAGCGACTGCGTCATCGACTCTGTCCTTTCTCCGCCAGCTCGAGCCCGCTCCTGATGTTATGCCAATGGTGCGAAAAGTCTCTCAACCGTCGAAAGTTGGCCTCGGAGTTAACAAGCTCGCAGTAGTGTATGGGTCCAGGATTGATCCGTTGAATCCCGTCCAACATCTTCATACGTATTTCATCATACAAGGGGCATCGCCACAACACATGATCCAGACATTCATCCTCTTCCCCGCAGTAACAGAGGCTACTCTGGCACAGCTTCATTTCATACAGTCTCCTTTTAAAACAGCCATGGCCTGTCAAAATTTGAGAGCACTGGTAGTCGGGCTCAACCCAGGGGGATCTGAGTCGAACACCAACATCAGGAAAGAATCGATGGAGTTCCCTACCCTTCTCCTCACCAGCCCATCTTCGCTGCCACTCAGCAACGAGCTCCTCCGAAATTTGGCTTCTCTCTGTCTTAGGGCAGTCCCGGCCAGAAAACCTAACATCATCTATCCTACCAGCACGGGTGACCTCTAAATCTGCAGGAAATACCCCTGCCAAAACAGGCAATGCTGCCGAACTCACCGAGCGGTAGGCCTTAGTGAGTAAAATTAGGGCCTGTCGCTGAGTTTTCAGCAAAGCGCTCCTTACCATGTAAGTGGACGTGCGCCTCCACCAACATCCAGCCGCATAAGTAATAATGGCCACGAATATAGCCTGGTACAGAATTCGAAGGCCCACATACCGTATACCCCAGGATGAGGCGGAGACACGCGACATTTTCCCGAACGCTGCTGCAGCACGCTCTCCGATGGACTGTGCATGAAGCCGGAAGCTCAAATTAGAGTCAATTACGACACCCAGGATAGTGGCTGATTGAACGCTTCTTACCGGCTCTCCACCGAGCCTAACTGTGGGCGGTCGTCCACTCATCTTCCCCTTTAGGGTCATAGAAGATGATTTCAGGGGGGAGAAGGATAATCTGTTACGAGATCCCCAGGCTGTGATCAGTTCGAGCACCGTAGAGGCCAGAGCCTCGACTCCCGCACGAGAGTTCGACTCGATGATGACCGTTACGTCATCCGCGTACGCAATCAGTTTGACTCCTTCCGGTAAGGGGAGTCGAAACAGGTCGTCCATCAGGAGATTCCACAGAGAGGGTCCCAATACTGAGCCCTGCGGGCATCCCATGGTTAATTGTTTCCACACGATTTCACCCCCAGCAAAGAGACCGGCACGCCGGCCGCAAAAATAGGACACCAGCATCCTATAGATGTTTGGCGGGCAACCCCCGTTCTTGACCTTCAGTAAAATCATGGGCCACCACGCGTTGTCAAATGCACCCGAAATGTCCAAGAGCACTGCCTGCACATATTTACAATTACTGTTGGCCACGGTGTCCAGAAGGGACCGGATAGCCGTGACGGTAGAATGTCCGCGCTTGAACCCGTGCTGACAAGAGGAGATGTTGCGCGAGATGTTGGGAGCACAATGTAGTAATATTCTCTCCAAGACCTTACCCAAAACCGAGAGAAGTGTGATCGGGCGATATGCTTTAGGATCAGACAGTGACCGACTGTTACCCTTGGGGATAACAATCAGCTGCCCGTCCTTCCACACGTCGGGAAAAGTACCTTCCTCGATGCACTTGCCGAATAAACGCGTCAGCTCAGAGCCAGCCACGCGCCACGCATGCTTAAGCATGCGGGCGGTTACTCCATCAATTCCCGGAGCCGAATTCGGTAAACGCCTAACAATACCCTCAATAACCTGTCTCGATGGGGGGGGCGCATCCCGCCCAGATGGGGCGCATGCCGCCATGGTCCGTACCTGGCGATGGTAATGGTCATCTCTTTGGGGATCGTCATCAGGGCAAAGCGCGCCAATTAGTGCAGAGATCGATTTCTCAGTTGTACTTACGTATCCCTCTACGAGCCGAGCACCACTTACGATATTTGAAGGGGGTCGTATTTTCCCCACTGCCAGCTTGTATGCTACACCCCACGGGTCCTCGTTACCAGTGTTTGCGATGCTCCTGAAAAAGTCAGTTTGCGCCCGCCTCATCATTGTTCTATATTTCCTGCGGCATTCGTAGTACCTCAATCTTGCAGTCTCTTCTAAATGCCCTGGACCTCTTTTCCTGGAACCCTGCCATACCTTCCGCAATTTATTGGTCTCCTTTCTTGTGGAATCCAAGGCAGGAGACCACCATTCGTAGCCCCTCACATTTGGCCTATCACGGCTGAGACCTAAACTTTCCTCAGCACAGCGCTCAATAACATTCATGAACTCCTTGCAGACATCACTTGCAGGCTTTCTCCAATTTATGCATCCTACCCTATCGTGTAGCAACGACTCAAACCGACCCCACCCAACACCGCGCTCCCGGTAACGCCTCGGCCCTCCCAACAGTTCCGCATGAGGAGCGGGCTGACGTGCATAGATGTAGCTAAAGGTGATCAGGCGGTGGTCGCTACTGCTGGCATCAGGGTGTACCCTCCATTCCTGGATGTTAGTGCCTCTGGTGGATAGGGTAAGATCTATGTTCGACTCGCCGTTGGCTGTGGAAAAGGTGGCTGGTTCGCCCTGGGCGTTGTGAATCAGCAATCCTCTGGAGGCGATGAAGTCCTCCATCATCTCACGCCGGTGCGTTACGTCGTGTCCACGTCCGGTATAGTGGCGAGGCAAACAGTGCCACAGCGGTGAGTGGGCGTTTGAGTCTATTCCTAGTATGGTCGTGTGCCCCTTCATCGCGTTCAGGACCGATCCCAGGTGTTGGAGGTGATGATCGATATCGTCAGAGTACTGGAAGTATGCGCTGACTATGTTAACGGAGGGGGCACCTTCCAGGGAGATGTGGCAAGCTACGCAGTGGCTATTAGATAATTGGTGATAAACCACGCACGTAATTTCCGGACGCATGAGCATTATGCCACTCTTAGGGGGCCCGTCCCCCGCGATGACGAGCCATAGAAAGGGGCGTCCAGCGGTGGCGAAGAGAGAGGACATGGCGTAAGGTTCTTGAATAAGAACTATGTCCAGCCCCATCTCCCCTGCAATAGCAGGCAGCTCTGCTGTGGCAACCGCTGACCCCTGTAGGTTGATCTGGCCGATTTTAAGATTCAAAGAGCTATTGGCCATAATTGGTGTTGTTGATGTTTCTTTCCTCGGCATTCTTACGCGCTGGACAGTCTGGCGAGTTCGTGGTATGGTCAGCGGCGCCCTTACGGTTTAGCTTCTTGCATGTGGCGCAGATATTGGAATTCGCTTGACACTCAGCATTCTTATGCCCATCTTCGCCACATTTCCCACACGTCATCGATTTAGCCCGGCAATACTTTTCGGGGTGCCCAAACATTTGGCATCTGCGGCAGCATGTAACTCCAATGTGATCGATGACCTCTACCGCGTCCCATCCAATGTACACCCTGGACAGGTCCATCAGCTGTCGACGGAGCGCTGGAGAGCACTCACACACCCACGCTTTTTTATTACCTCTTCTGGTCCGTTGAAAAAGTGGACGCAGGTCTTTCTTGAGGTCTTCGAGTGAGCAGCTCCCTGTCAAATTTTGTTCGTGGAGTTGTTCAATAACTTCCTGTGGCTTAGTTTCAGCGTCTACACCCACCAGAGAAATAAGGGGCTTTCGCTCCCGAGTTTCCCCCACACGGAGAGTAGTGGGGAGGGCGGCTTTGAACGCATGAGCGTCTTTTTCAGAGGTGGTTTGAATGATGACACCAGCTCCGCCCGTTTTGCGTACCCCCTGCACCTTGATTCCTAGTCCAGCTGGATTAACGGCAACCTTTAAAACCCTCTTGGTGTCATCAAGCCCTCTTGGTGCCCAACGGGCAATGACGTCTCGGCGGGCGTCGACGCGCCAGGCGGTGAGATCCCTTAACGAGACCACACCGCCCTCCGCTCGCACCCCCGTCACCCGCCGATATAGTCCGGCGAGCATCTCCGCCTCCAGGTCCCACGGGGGAGTCCCGGCCAATAGGCACGCTGCCTCCATCGCCACCGTGCGGTATCCGCGGATGGCCCTGACCGCCATATCTTAAATTAAATTTTAAATTACACACTGGCCGTTCCTTCGATACATTTTGATCGAATGCTTGGTATTTTTAATCCTGCTTCATACATATTTTCTTGTTCCAGGTGAAATGGATGAACCTTGCTGCGGTGTCGAGTGGTACGTTGGTAAAACGGTGACGGTGGTATCAAGTCAAACAGATCCTCAGAGCACTCTCCTTGAAAGAGCCGAGTACACAGAGTGACCTAAAGTCTCTCCGCCGCTCCAGTGACTCCAATCCGTCCGTAAGATTAGGATCCCTGACGATTCGAACAGCATGCCTTTGCAGGGAGTCAAGGGGGTCTAGCTGATATTTGGGCACGCCTGCCCAAAGATGTGAGCAGTACTCCACATGAGGACGAACTTGTGCTTTGTATAACACAAGACTTTTACTCAATAAGTACTTTTTGGCAGATATCGTATCGAATAAATTGTAGAAATAACTGGCGACACTGCGGTCCTGAGTGCCCCAGAGAGTCGGCCAGGGCCTCATATCCAGCTGGTCTTTATTGGCTGGCTGGAGTGGAAGCCGAAGAGTGCCCGCAGGATTCTCAACTCTGGCTTGCCTTGAACGGCTGGTCAGAGAGGGGTCGCCAGAGCTATATGCTCGGGGGTGGAAGTGTCATTTTCAAGGGCATAACTACGGGAAAACCACTGCGATGGTGAAACCGGCGCCGCACCGCTCGACACCCCAAGCCACTTGCACCAATGTTGCCCTCCTGTTGCCCGTATGGCCTGTGTGCCTGTGGCGACCGTTTGGGGGGGGCCCATTCAGTGAGTTGGCGAGTCACCGTCTGCCAAAGTTCAAGACGATAAAGGTATTGAAGGCAGACGACAGTTTTTTATTCAATAGTTTTTAGTTTAGCTAGTCCATCAAACCTCCAACCCCATAAACAGTTATTAGATACCATCATCACACAATAGTTTTACACCTACCGTTGGCAATCCACGTGTGTTATATGCAGACGTGGAGTGTCATCGGTAGATGTCCCATCCCATTTTTACATTAAATTTCTCCAAAGGCCTCTGCGTGTTGGATCCATATCCCCATGTAAGCCTTTCAAAGGACCGGGTATCTTCCCTTTTTGGGAGCTAGCCGTGAATCGGAGATACATGAAAATAATAATAATAAAAAACTTATTTAAATTCTAAAAAAAACTTATTTAAATTCTAAGAATTTAGTTAAAGCAATAAACACTTTTGCTATGCCCGTATTAACATACTCATTTGGCATAATCAACTGGTCACAAACAGAACTCAAAAACTTGCAACGAACAATAAATACACACATGACAAAACACAGAAATCATCATCCAAAATCATGCATAGAACGCTTAACACTATCACGCAAAGAGGAGGAAGAGGCTTTATTGACATACAAAATTTACACAATAAGCAAATCACAACATTAAGAAATTACTTCTACGAAAAATCAGACCACTCATCCCTTCACAGACATGTTACAGAATTAGATAATAAACTAACACCACTTAATTTACAAGACAGACATAGCCAAAAAAATTAAAAACTAGTTACAACTAACGAAAAAATTACAAAATGGACCAACAAATCTCTTCATGGAAGGCACCGAACCGATCTAAGCCAAAGTCACGTCGATGAAGAAAAGTCGAACGAATGGCTAAAGAAAGGTGAACTGTTTCCAGAGACTGAAGATTTTATACTTGCTATATAGGATCATCATCATCATCTTGCTCTTATCCCAATTACTTGGGGTCGACGCAATATGTCATCTGTTTCGACATATTGCAAAAAGTTTCGGCAATAACTTTTATGACCGGCCGCCTGCCTGACGTCAACCCTCCTTGGGAATGTAATCTTTGACCCAAATGGTACCAGATGGAGTTGGTCCGGGTCAATCTAGGCCTCTTAGTCGTCTTTTACGACACCCACGAGCAAAGCAAGGATTGGTAGTATTCGAAGCCGCTACCACACAGCACAACAGGATCAAATAATATTAACAAGAAATTATAAGAAATTTATTATTAGAGACCCCAATCAAATATCCGATGTATGTAGACACTGTAATTCTGCTTCAGAAACAATACAGCATATAACTGGTGCTTGCAAATCTTTGCTACAGTCCGATTATAAACATCGGCATGACCAAGTAGCTGCAATAGTTCATCAACATTTAGCACATCGACACCGATTTATAAATAAAAAAGTTCCATTCTACAAATATAAGCCTGACACAGTACTGGAAAATAAAACGTGTAAAATATATTGGGATCGTACTATAATTCCAGATAAAACTATCCATTTCAACAGACCAGATATAGCTGTCCATGATAAAAGTAGTAACATTGTTTATATAATTGATATAGCAATCCCCAATAGCCACAGCCTTCAATCTACTATTTCTGAAAAACTCTCAAAATACCAAGACCTTGCAATTGAATTAAAGAAGCAATGGAAAGCACATACTATACATATAGTGCCAATAGTACTCTCATCAACAGGTATTATACCAAAGGCCCTCACTGAAAGCCTCGACGTTTTAGATATGCCTGTACACACATTCCATTTACTACAAAAAGCTACAATTTTAAACACATGTCGTAATACTCGAAAGTTTCTAACATCATCGTGCATTTCATCTACTTAGACTATTTAGCATATTATTGGTTGGTATGCTTGGTTAACGCCCGCATGATATGCAATTTACCTCTTTAAAAAAGAGAGGAAAAAATACATAAACATAATAATAATAATAATTTTAAGACAACACCATGCACTAAGGAAACAATCCTTGTATTGCTGGGAACTTTTACAAACATATAATTATCGGACACAAATTACATCCACAACACAACACAACACAAAATATGTTTGTCTTATCAATCATTCTTCAAGAGTTCTAGTCTATAATTGGGAATTTCGGTGGGAATATGGAAGGGTCATGTCAAGTTCTTGAATTGTATTACTTTTTTAGTGTTTTATGGTGATATTGAATAATTTTTCTGATATTTTATGTAATATAATCCAGTTAACACGTTCGCTGCGTTACGAGATCTATTAGATCTCTTGCAGGACTTTCGTACTGTGCGTTGACTAAAATCGTGTTTTTCACTCCTTGCGGGAGGCTATAACGTGTAAAGTATTTTAAGTATGAGTAAGACAAATATACATATTTGCTTCTTACTTAAATGTGAATTCAAAGACGTAAAAAAAACAATTAGAGATGGATTAGGTCCCTAACGCACAATAGTATGATTATTTTCATTCCTTGCGTTAGGAGGCATGTCGATACTCGTAAAATCGAGCGCCTCGTAGACGCAAGAGAGGGAGGATGGGCGGCGCGGGCGCTGCGTGACTCGATTTAATGTTGTGTCTTAGCATCGACGTAGGACGTTTTTCTGTTTTTATTTTTTTTTATTGCCGAGCAAGTAGCACACCTGATGGTAAGTGATTCTGTCGCACATGGATCTCTGCAATACACAGGGACACAGCTAGGCCGTTGCCTACCATGAACAAAATGCTCTTCCTAAGCCTCGATTAAAGAAGGACATATTATAGCGCTCAGGAAACACGCAGCAAGTAGTTAATTCCACAGTCTACACGTACGTGGGAGAAGTAATCACTGAAAACGTACAGTTGAAGACTATAATGTTTCTAGGTGAAATGGATGAAGCCTGCTGCGGTGTCAAGTGATACGTTGGTAAAATGGTGACGGTGGTACTAAATCAAACAGTTTCTCAGAGCATTCCTCGTGAAAGAGCCAGTGGAGTACACAGAGTGACATAAAGTCTCTCCATCGCTCTAATGACTCCAATCAGTCCATAAGATTGGGATCCCCGACAATTCGAATAGCACGCCTTTACAGGGAGTCAAGTGGGTATAGCTGATGTTTAGGCGCATCTGCTCAGAGATGTAAGCAGTACTCCACATGAGGACAAACTTGTGCTTTGTATAACAAAAGATGCTATCTCGATGTAAAGTACCGCTTGGCCCTGTTCAGGACGCCGAGAGTTTCTTCATAGAACTGAGGGACCATGACAAATAGGTCCTTCTTTGTAGTGAGCGCGCAAACTTGTGTATTCGTGATATTGAACTGGACTAAGTTTTATTCACCCCATTCCGAGGCCCGCCCCAGAGAGCGCTCGTCATCAGACACAAGTTGAATCCTTCGCTCCACACCCGTGCTGTCCACATAGCAACGCACATTATCTATGGAGAACATGTTGTTGATATGCATAAAGAACAACGACGGGGAGAGCACCGAACCTTGTGGAACATCAGCGTTAACAGTTATGGTACCGGAGCAGGAGCCATCTTCGACGACTTTTATGTTCCCATCCATTTAGAAAGCTGGCGATCCATTTAAAGAGTCCCTCAGGGATTCTACATGATGGTTACTTCGATAGAAGTGCCGTATGCCAGACCCTATCGAACGCCTTTGCGATATCTAGACTGAACGCTAGCGCTCACACTTGCCCTCCAAGACCTTTGCCCAACGATGTGTGAGGCACACAAGAAGATCACTAGCTGACCGGCCATGACGAAAACCGTATTGACGATCACTGATCAGCTGGTGATCCTCAAGGTACTGCAGAAGCTAGCGGTTTATAACTTTCTTCATTATCTTGGAGAGCAAGGATGTTATAGCAATTGGCCTCTAATTCGATAGGTCAGACCGGTCTACCTTTTTAAGGATCGGATTGATGTGGGATAGATTGTCTTAGCTTAATAGTATTTCTGGTGGCCTTAGGGGTTGTACATCTCTCTGGTTAGTTTCTGGTAGACTAAATTTCGGTTATTATAACAAAAACGTTGCTATAGTAAACTTACAAGTGACCTGTGATATCCACATTTAATATGTGAACTATACAGGTGTCCCAATGCGATGTATTATATAGGATGGAATTAAATTGACGTCCCTTTTTGAAATAGTGAGTACAAAAGCGATAACTGAACACAATTCAATATAAAATATATAAAAAATTGAATTTGTTGTCGATAGTCTGTTATTCTGCCCTATGCCCGCCATACAAAAGTTGAAATAAACTTTCAATTTTGACTTTTAAATATTCAGCACGTATTCAGTTATTGCTTCTGTACTTCCTATTTCAAAATAGGTCATTAATTGAATAGCACTATATACGTTTTAAAGCAACAACAGCCTAAGAACAAAAATACTTGTAAGACACTCGGATAACTTTTCATTGTTAGAAAACCTATTAGATTCCATTGCATTTACTTCACTGATGTGATTGCATGCTGGTTATTTATATAATGCATTTTATTACTGAATACCCTGAAGGATGATGTACAGATAATGTCTCCAACGTGGCGACAAAAAAGACGTTGTGGTGTTGCATTACGATGCACTGACCCCTCTAAAAAAGCTAAAAGAGTTGTTACCATTTGCGCGCAATGCAAACAACCAATGTGCTTACCATGTTTTAATGAAAAATACTTTGCATAGTTTATGAATAAACTTCTTTAACAAAAGTTTATCAATCGACAACTGAGAAATTATTTTATTCCCATCACTACTTACTACACATATTGAACTATCTTCGCTTGCGGTACGAGATACAATCAATATCTAATTTTTTTTGGTATTTGTAGTTTATTCTGATGTCATAACTGCATGCGAACCTAGCAATATATAGAGCAATAGGTTATCTTTGACCCACAAAAACTTCAAAATAAATGTCATTGATTTTTGGAAGATATAAATTATTTTCAAAACTGTATTTTTAGGAGACTGATTAGGTCTCTAACGCACCGGAGGATAGATTAGTTACGAGATCTTTTAGGTCTCCAACGCTCCAGCTGAAAGTTCTTTGAATATGATGACGCAGTGAACGTGTTAAGGGGCTGAAGTGTAGAGAATATAATATAATAGTGGTTTAGGTGTATTTTAGTATTCTACGACGTTCCCAGAGATCTCATAATTTGATTTACAGCCCCCAATTAATGGTAACGACTTGATTTACTGACGGACGATGACTAAGTATTAATAAGTTATTCAATATGAAGAAATCTATACCAATAAATAAAATTGGAGTGTCTGTTTGTAATGTCAAAATAATAGGCATTTTTCATGCTCACACGGTTATTTGCACGACACCTATGCCTAAAATAGCAATTAAAAAATTTTTGTCTGTCTGTTTGTTCCGGGTAATCTTCAAAACGGCTAGACCAATTTCAAAAATTCTTTCACCAATGGAAAGCTATAATATCAGGGCGTAAACTAGGCTATATTTTATCCCTGTATTCCCACGGGAACGGGAACTACGCGGGTAAAACGACTATAACCTATAACCGAAGCGAAGCGAGGGCGGGTTGCTAGTGTTAAATAATATAAAAAGAAAATTGTACAACACTTGGCTGTATGGGTTTTGTTCTCTTTACCCGTCCGAAGGGACAATATGTAAAAAAAAAAATGATTGTCGACATTAGGATTTTCAAACTAATAAAAAAATGGTTATTATGACAGCGTTAGCCTTACGACTTACTGTGCCTTTCGAGAACTCCATCACAATCATGATCATCATCATTATATATCATATACGTCCCACTGCTGGGCTCAAACCTCCTCTACAATGAGAGGGAAATTGAAATACTATATGACGCTGGTCAGGCGGGTTGGTATAGGGTTTTATTTCGAGATTTGATTCTCGTGTGTAGTCATTATATAAACGGTAATATATTCCTTAGTCTTCTTTTATGGTCGCTACAGGTGATATATGGGGCGGTGAATTATATTTTTACTCAGACACCATACGGCGAAATCACAATCATATTTGTGTAATTAATAATTCCTTCCTTCATTTGCGCTAATTAAATATGTAATTTATTACGGAACTAAGCTATTGCAACAATGCTTTTTTATTTGCTTTTAAAAACACCCAATTATCTAGTACAAGTACAAATGTAATTCTGTCATTTACTATTTCATTAGTTGCAACCTTAGAATAATAACGTATAGAAGGTAAGTTCGCGCACAAAATGTAAAGCATTTCAATTGGAGCCTAATGGAGCTTACACCGGAACCGTTCCGTAATGTGCAAGGTTACTGTACTGCACGTACGTACGCAACTCTTAAAAAATAAATAGGTTATTATGATGGTTTGTACATTCATATGTTGTCACAATACATTTGATAAACATAAAAAATGTATTTACATTACTTTTAAAAGTATTTCGACGATTTATCTTAATAATAAAATCAAAATTTGATTTCATAATTTGTATAGTGGTGTTCGTGTGTACGTGTATAATCGTTTGCACGCATGTAGTATTGTTTGCTTCATATTTTTGATGGCATACGTATGGACACTATCCTTCTATACGTTATTATTCTAAGGTTGCAACTTAGGATTTATTGTTGCAAGGTAAATATAATAAATAGCTTCCAGGGCCTTCCCTGGAAGCTATTTATTTATATGTTGGTGGTGTCCCTGGACATCACCAATGCATTCAATAGTCTGGCATTTTGCTGCATCAGGGAGGCGCTCCAATATCACGGGGTGCCAGTATAGTGCGGCGGGCGGCTAGTGGCAGACTATTTGGAGGGGCGCAGCGTCCTCTCCATGGCGTCCGCCGTATCCTGGCTTATGCCGAATATGGGTGGACCGAGCGCTAAGTGTCGACAGCTGTACGCGGGGCGGTCATTCAGTCGATGGCCCCTGTACGGCGCACCGGTGTGGGCGGTGTCCTTGACCGTCCGACTCAGGGCTCTACGCGGATACCGCACGGTGTCGACGGAGGCAGCGTGCCTGTTGCTCGCCGGTTTGTATTGGTGGGTGTCAGGGGTGCGAGCAGAGGGCGATGTGGTCTCTTTAAGGGAGCTCACCGCCTGGGGCGTCGACGCCCGCCGAGACGTCATTGCCCGTTGGGCAGTCCAGCTGGAGAGGCCTCGGTTCGGTGTTAAGACCGGTTCCGACCGGTACTGACGCAGTGGCTAAAGCGATGGCATGGGGTGCTCCCCTTCCGACTCGTGCAGGTTTTGACGGGGCATGAATACTTCGCTAAACCATTGCCAGGGCGATGCTCGACAGCGTCAGGGACTGGGATGCGGTCGCAGGCTTCTGCGAGGCAGTAGTTTCGCGGAAGGAGGTGGCGGAGCGCGTGCGCGAGGAGCGTCTCCTCGACGACGCGAACCGCCGCCGGCGACTTTCCCGAGGAGGGGACGTCGGTCGAGGAGAAGGTACTCCTCAGGGGGTATTCCGTCGGGCCGACCACTGATGTCAAGTCACCTTGCTCCGGTGGTCGGCCCAACGATGAAGGAGACATGTCATGGGTGGGTTACGGGTGCGCATGCTTACGCCCCTCTGTCGCCCCGGACGGAGTGGTGCGAGGAGCGCGCCGATCGTAACCTACCCCCCAAAAAAAGGGAAGGATTTATATTAGCTTAACATTTTGTAGTGTATAACTAGCGATAACATTGACCTTTTTAACATGTTTTTGAATTATTTGTAAGAGTTAATTAATATTACGCAATAGAACGCAATATTGAATAAGTACGTATGAACTTTAAAATTGTTGTCGGTTACGGTAACAAAAAACACTAATATATATGGAAATTTAAGAAATATGAGCGGCTAATATATATTTTACAATACGCGAAAAAATCAGAACTACAGTTTATTTTCAATTTTAATTTGTCTGTGTCTGTATTTTGAATTATCACGTTTAAAATTTCCATCATTCTTCGCTATATGTTGGTGACTGACTATACAAGTATATAGGCACTTATCCTATACAAATACTGCATTTTCCTAACATGTTTCTATCCCAAAAATGTCTGGTAGAAATCGCTTTTAGCTATAAGGCCCGCACATTGTACTGTACCTACTATTTAAAGTTACATTACAATTGTATCAATGGTATGCAATAAAGTATAAATTAAAAAAAAACAGTTATAGTTACTTTACATTTACCTTCCATCCATCCATCAGCCTACAGATGTCCACTGGCTGGACACAGGCCTCCCCACGAGAATGCCACTCGGAACGGTCCTGCGCCACTTGCATCCAACGGTTCCCTGCGACTTTGAGAATGTCGTCAGTCCACCTAGTGGGGGGTCGTCCTACGCTGCGCCGTCCGATTCGTGGTCGCCACTCAAGAACCTTTCTTACCCAACGGTTGTCGGTTCGACGAGACGACGACGATGTAGCCTGCCCATTGCCATTTGAACGTGCTAATTCTGCGGGCTATGTCGGTTACACCAGTTCTTCTACGGGTTGCCGTGTTTCGGATTTTATCACGTAGAGAAATACCGAGCATAGCCCTCTCCATAGCACGCTGAGCCACTTTGAGCTTTTTTATGAGGCCGACATTTAGAGACCACGTTTCAGTGCCATAAGTCATCGCTGGTGTGTTACACTGGTTATAAACCTTTGTTTTCAGACATTGCGGAATATTAGATGAGAAGATCCTCTTAAGTTTAGTAAACGCTGCCCAGCCGAGTTGGATTCAGATCGGAACATTTACCTTATAATGCTGAAACTAGAAACTGGATGCGGAAGAATTAAGTGCTTTTTTTTTTGTAGTTGGCGACAAACGAGCAAACAGCACACTTGAT
Organism: Lymantria dispar; assembly: GCA_032191425.1. Classification (NCBI taxonomy): domain Eukaryota; kingdom Metazoa; phylum Arthropoda; class Insecta; order Lepidoptera; family Erebidae; genus Lymantria; species Lymantria dispar. The sequence goes on from CM063444.1 coordinate 32,104,288, forward strand.
GGTAAATCATACTGCCGCTCATAGATGTATAGTTAGGCCGCTGCCTACCGCGAAGGAAGCGAAGAGAGTGTAAATGCATGCAATGAAGTTCGGTGACACTAAAGGCATCACCAAAAGTCTCTACAATTAAACACCCTCAGAAAGTTGGGCTTCCGTGCTCTCACTCACCGAACGAAGTGTAGTAACAAATTGCTACTACTCAGACGTCGATTTTCTGGGTGGATGTGACCCCCGACGGACCAGCTCACGGCTATAGACAGACGAGTGTCGACAGTGTGGTCCTACCACAAGGCATGGTTTAGTCTAGCATTATATTAGATCCTTACATATGGAATTAACGTTTTGTCGTACTGACCACCTTGATCTGAAATATCTCCTCTTTGGTTAAGAATTTCTAATTCAAATTTATAAATTCATTTAGCTGGTACATTTGATTTTTGAAAACAGTCATTCATTTGTTTCTTCCTCATTATTTTTTTCTTTGGCGTCGCTTATTAACGCGCAATGGAAAACATGAAATATCGGTATATTTACGATTATGAGTTCTACCATGGCACCAGTGCTGCAGAAACAGCTCGAAGGATTAATGATATGTACGGCGCTAGTGTCGCAAAAGAAAGCACGGTACGTTTTTGGTTTCAACGTTTTCGTTCTAGAAATTTCGACCTTCAGAACCAACCCCGTGGACGGCCGGAGACCAAAGTGGAAAATGAAGAATTAAAGGCTATTGTGGAAACGGATCCATCACAAAGCACTTCAGAGATAGCTGTAGGCTTCGGGGTAAGTGACAAAACTGTATTAATCCACATGAAGCAAATCGGGAAAGTTAAAAAACTTGAACGAATTGAGTGAATTGAACTTGCAAACACGCGTCGACTGCTGTGTTGCTTTACTCAACCGACACAACAATGGAGGGATTTTAAATCAAATCATTAGTTGTGATGAAAAGTAGATACTGTACAATAATCGGAAGCGCTCGTCGCAGTGGCTGAACCCTGGAGACCCAGCCAAATCTTGCCCTAAACGAAAATTGACTCAGAAAAAGTTACTTGTGAGTGTTTGGTGGACTAACGCTGGTGTCGTTCACTACAGCTTTCTAAAATCTGGCCAAACGATTACGGCATTATGATTCTATTGTTAGCAATTGCAAACCATGAAGGACGAACTAGTTGCCAAACAACCGAGATTGGTCACTCGCTCTAGGCCACTGCTGCTTCACGACAACGCAAGATTACATATTGCACAACAAACAACCACTAAGTTAGATGAGCTACATTTGGGATGTCTGCGACATCCATCGTACTCCCCGGACCTTGCTCCAACAGATTACCATATTTTTCCGGAAGTTGGACAACTTCTTACAAGGAAAAAAAAAACAATTCCGATGCGGCAGTCCAAACCGCCTTCAAAGAGTTTATAAATTCTCCCCACCATAGTTTTTTTTTAATAAAGGGATCAACCTATGAGATGGTAAAAGTGCATAGATAACAACGGTGCATACTTTGAGTAATTAGATATCATCATCATTTTGCTCTTATCCCAATTACTTGGGGTCGACGCAATATGTCATCTGTTTTGACATATTACAAAAAGTTTCGGCAATGACTTTTATGACCGGCCGCCTGCCTGACGTCAACCCTCCTTGGGAATGTAATCGTTGACCCAAATGGTACCAGGTGGAGTTGGTCCGGGTCAATCTAGGGCTCTTAGTCGTCTTTTACGACACCCACGAGCAAAGCAAGGGTTGGTAGTATTCGAAGCCGCTACCACACAGCAATATATATTTTACAAAAAAAAATTGACTTTATTTTCCTCCCGTAAAAAACGCCAATTTCATATGTAAGGACCTAATATTATGCAAAAGTCGGATAATACATATATTTTTAAAGATTAGTTATTCTATTATGTCAATAATGTAAGTACGTAAGCATTTACTATTTCCTATCCTAATTTATATAGAGTCAACCCAGCATACACTTCCTTGCATCCAAATCTTAACGACATTATGATCACCTTGCTCTTTTCTCGATTATTTGGGATCGACGCAATGTGTACTCCTCCATCGTATACCTTGCAAAAGTTATTAGCAATAGCTTTATGACCGGCCACTTGCCTGACGTCAACCTTCCTTGGAAATGTAATTGTTGACCAGACGGCATCAGATGGAGTTGGTCCAGGTCCATGTACAGCTGTTAGTGGTCTTTTAGGACACTCACTGACATTGTTAGTATTGGTAGTACTCGTAGTCGGTACCACAAAATATAAAGTTTCAATTTTAACGACATACAAAAACTTTTTCCTCTTTTTTTTATTCGACACGAGCCACAAATGGCCGGATACCGCGCTAACAAGCTGCGAAGAAAGTTGGCGAAATGGTCCCGCCATCACATATGAAACCTCTAGTTTATTTACGTTTAAATATAAAATTCTCGTTTCACAGTGTTTGTCGCCATATTCCTCTGAAACAGCTTGACCGATTCTTATGAATGTATATTCAGTAGGTCTGAGTATAGATTGTAAACTATTTTTCATAAATGATAATGGTGGTCCACCCATTTTTTTTTTTGGTGGCCTATGGTTAGCACACACGCCGTCCATTCCGTCCGGGACGATGATACTATATTCCCTAACCTTCGTCACTAGGCCGGCAAAAGCAAGTTAGAGTTAACCTTTAAAAGTTAACCATTTAAAACTTTTACTGCTCTTAGGCAGAGAGAAATAGATAAATTCTACAGCCTCTAATGGAATTATGTTGGCATGCATCTGTCCACACTAGCTTGGGATACGCTACTGCGGGAAGCCGCGATACTAAAAGATTCACCAATACTTTACGAACTTTACGAGGTGAGAACATATTGCTTCTGCTACTATCATAATCTACAATAGAAGAATTCACAGCTCGCTCCTCTATCCGCCTTTTAATGCAGATTCCTCTGAAGAGCTCTTTAACTTAGTACTCATATCTACTTCCTATCATCATACTACTTGACACCGCAATATAATTCACCCATGTCATTGGAAACGGTATTATCATTGACTCTACATTTTCTGCGTTCATTTCTGACCACGCATGGACCGGCTCTAGAATAAACCACCTGCTGCGGTATTTGCCAAATGCTATAACATATCCAACTTCAAATTAGGTTTAAGAAGAGCCCTTCTTCCACAGTAGGCAGCGGCTTGGTTGTATATTCCTGGTATAGTTAAGTTCTGTAAGCGTCGCCGCTTGCCATAAAGTGGACTGTTAATACGTCTGTTATCAAAATGCAGTAAAAAAGGAAGCCGTCGCTCAGGACATTTGGCAGATGTGAAACATAGAAATTATTTTGTAAGAGTACATATGGATAAAAGAATAGATTACGACAGGAACTAATATGGCATAGCATCATTTTCTGGGACAAAAAATCGTAGTATTTTATTAATATTTTATGCCATATTAGTTCCTGTCGTAATCTATTCTTTTATCCAAAGTATTAATAAAATATTATGATTTTTTTATCACCAAAACCCACCACATGCACTCACTCTCAGAAAGTTGGACTTTTTATTATTAAATACTATTTCATTATTTCTATCACGCTTCGTAAAAAAGGAAGCCATCGCTCAGAACGCCTGGCAGATGTGAAACATCAAAATTATTTTGTACAAATATATATATTCATAAAAGAACAGATTACGACAGGAACTAATATTGCATAAATTATTAATAAATTACTACGATTTTTTGTCCCAGAAAATTATGATTTTTATTCAATAAACATTTATTTTCATGAATATACACTATAGGTATGCGAGCTCAGTGCGGTGAGAGAGATAGCGCAAAGGCGCTTGCGCACATCGCGCCGCTTCGTATCACTTACACACTCCTACGTATAGACTATGTATGTACATATATATATATATATATAGCATGGCGTTAACCCCACGCCACAACAACCAGGTTTACCCTTGCATACCGTGATGTCGTAACGTCACGAGTTGTTTATGCCACGCCAACGATCAGGTTCACCCTCGCCTATAGATGTTTCACATCAAAAAGTAAACTTCAGAAATCCTTGACTTACCTGCTGGTTTTTTAGAGTTCTGTACATACTTAAAGAATTATTATTTCATCATATTATGCGATCATGTTTTATTTTTGAATCAAGCTGCACCACAAGCTATTTTTTTATAATCCCATAATGCTAATAGAAAATTGATGCGACGGAATTCAAAAATCTGGGCGTTTTGCTATTCAAAATCTGAAGGGCTTGTTTTCACAGTTGGCGGCCTCACCTCGACCCTGAGCGGGAGAGCCAGCTGCACGAGGCAGTGCGCGGTCTGCCTTCAGTCTGGCCGTCTGTCACGACGCCAAAGACGTCAGTCAGCAGATGCTGGACAATCTCTAACGTGACTCCTGGAATCAGCTCCACCACGCGGCGCTGAGTAAGCTCTCGAAGTAAGCTGGGCGCAATTTGCTACGTCGACGATATCATGGTCACAACCCGGGGTGGGACGCCAGAGGTGGCGGCACGCCTGACAACTATCGGCACCGAGGTGATTGTCAAACGGATCGAGGCGCTGGGCTTGAGAATAGCCTGGGACAAGAAGTCGACAGTCAGTCCTACGGCGCCGGCGCTTCGGTCACCGCCAATTCGGTTACCATCAGCATCCGGGCCCATATGAATAACATTGAAATAATTGATGGTAACCGAATTGGCGGTGACCGAAGCGCCGGCGCCGTAGGACTGACTGTCGACTTCTTGTCCCAGGCTATTCTCAAGCCCAGCGCCTCGATCCGTTTGACAATCACCTCGGTGCCGATAGTTGTCAGGCGTGCCGCCATCTCTGGCGTCCCACCCCGGGTTGTGACCATGATATCGTCGACGTAGCAAATTGCGCCCAGCTTACTTCGAGAGCTTACTCAGCGCCGCGTGGTGGAGCTGATTCCAGGAGTCACGTTAGAGATTGTCCAGCATCTGCTGACTGACGTCTTTGGCGTCGTGACAGACGGCCAGACTGAAGGCAGACCGCGCACTGCCTCGTGCAGCTGGCTCTCCCGCTCAGGGTCGAGGTGAGGCCGCCAACTGTGAAAACAAGCCCTTCAGATTTTGAATAGCAAAACGCCCAGATTTTTGAATTCCGTCGCATCAATTTTCTATTAGCATTATGGGATTATAAAAAAATAACTTGTGGTGCAGCTTGATTCAAAAATAAAACATGATCGCATAATATGATGAAATAATAATTCTTTAAGTATGTACAGAACTCTAAAAAACCAGCAGGTAAGTCAAGGATTTCTGAAGTTTACTTTTTGATGTGAAACATCTATAGGCGAGGGTGAACCTGATCGTTGGCGTGGCATAAACAACTCGTGACGTTACGACATCACGGTATGCAAGGGTAAACCTGGTTGTTGTGGCGTGGGGTTAACGCCATGCTATATATATATATATATATATGTACATACATAGTCTATACGTAGGAGTGTGTAAGTGATACGAAGCGGCGCGATGTGCGCAAGCGCCTTTGCGCTATCTCTCTCACCGCACTGAGCTCGCATACCTATAGTGTATATTCATGAAAATAAATGTTTATTGAATAAAAATCATAATTTTCTGGGACAAAAAATCGTAGTAATTTATTAATAATTTATGCAATATTAGTTCCTGTCGTAATCTGTTCTTTTATGAATATATATATTTGTACAAAATAATTTTGATGTTTCACATCTGCCAGGCGTTCTGAGCGATGGCTTCCTTTTTTACGAAGCGTGATAGAAATAATGAAATAGTATTTAATAATAAAAAGTCCAACTTTCTGAGAGTAAGTGCATGTGGTGGGTTTTGGTGATAAAAAAATCATAATATTTTATTAATACTTTGGATAAAAGAATAGATTACGACAGGAACTAATATGGCATAAAATATTAATAAAATACTACGATTTTTTGTCCCAGAAAATGATGCTATGCCATATTAGTTCCTGTCGTAATCTATTCTTTTATCCATATGTACTCTTACAAAATAATTTCTATGTTTCACATCTGTCAAATGTCCTGAGCGACGGCTTCCTTTTTTACTGCATTTGATAACAGACGCAAAATTTACATTCGACCAAACATACAATGTACGTAGTTAGTTGCATTTAGTTATATTAACGTATGAAATAATTGTCATTCTACTTGATGATAAGAGCTGTAACTTTTAAATACAAATCACTAGCCTAGCAATAAATTAGATTGAAATTAAATACAAAATTGTATCAGGCGTTACATCGAAAAAATATATGAGACCAGATTGATTTTTAAGCAAACTGTTTGATACTCCCTGTCTTTAGGGATTCTCTCAGCTCCTCAAGGTAGATGGTAAACCGTATTACTTTATTATCTCTTTAAAATTTGAGGTCCTTTATTTTCTTTATTATCAACGATGATGTTTCAGAGTCGTGGACCAGATATATGATGGCATTATGCCAACGCTTACTTTAGAGCGCCCTTCTTTAAAAACGTTACTACAGACCGACTCCACCTTATTCTTGAACCACGTCTACGAAATGTCTTCCGAGATTCATTATAAATCCACTTGCTTACAAATGGCATATCGAAAAATTGAAGCATTTCATAAGAACACCTCAATATTACTACGCTATGACAGTAGGAACCGATCCAAGAACTGATGATTTATAGAGGATTGATTTCCAATAGAGGCGGTATTGAAAAAGGTCTTCAAGCTGTCTATGGACCAGACTCGGCATTAATATTCAATTTACAGATGCTATCATAGACTTAACAGAATACTTGACAGACTTTAAAGCATTTTTAATGGCCTTAATATTAACCTAAATAATGCGTCTACATATGAATATGAATAAGCCGAAAGTGGAGTCTTTTCAGTTCCTTTCGTATTTAGGCATGCGGTTCTCAAAGCTATTTATTACTGTCTATGTTTACCTAGAACAAATAGTCCAAATAGGTAGATCCAGTTTTAAAAAACAGATCATCCGATAAATTCGACTTGGCTGGGCAGCGTTTAGAAAGCTTAGGATGGTCTTCTCGTTTAATATCCCGTATCTGATAACAAAGGGCAAATAACATAAAATGGTCATAAATAGTAACAATTTTTGGCTGAGAATTTTTATCCCTATACGTTGATCTCATAAGTAAGTTCAAAGTTACAATACCTATGGAACGAGACTTATGCACCTACGATCAAGGATTGGAATGCTGAATCTATTAAAAAAAGATACTCGTATTTCATTAATTTAAAAAACATGCAAATTTTTGCTTATTAATGTTATGCAACTCGGACATACGAGTACTACCTTTACTCAGTTCTAATAAGAAGTTCTTACTAGGTATTTGGTAGGTCTCCATCACCCATTTTCTTGTTCAGAGTTAATGTCCGTTGTTAGTTTATAACCAAACCATATAAAAGTAAATTTTCAACAACTGAATTTAAAATTAGTGAAAATCAAAGCTAACGTTCGCAAACAATAGACAGTATTATTACTAGAAACAAATGTAGCAATCTTACTTATATAATATATATGGAGGTTTTTATTTATTAGTAAGTGATAACTACCGTCTAGACTATCATGAAATGTGCAATAGGTATCAGGCACCCCACTCCCAGGTAGCCAGATCACTGCCTGCCGTAAGTTGGAGGTTTGTCCAGCTCTCACACTCACTGAACCAGGCGTGATAATACATTCCTACTACTCAGACATCGCTTTTCTGCAAGAGTTTTATATCAAAATTTGATTTTTATTTAAATACTACAAATATGAAATAGAACTACTTTTAAATGGTTTTATTCAGCTTCACCTGTTTGTTATTTCATCAGCATCATCATCATCGCAGCCCACATACGTCCCACTATTGGGCTCGGGCCTCCTCCACAATGGAAGGGAATTTGACCTACTATACCATGATGGTCAGACATGTTAGTACAGGGTTTCATTTCGAGTTTTCCTTCTCTTGCACAGATGTTATGTATCGTATAGTCGTTTTATACGATATCCACCGGCAAGAAAGGGAGTGGTGAATTGTATTCTTACTCCGTCACTTATTTGTTGTTTATGCCGTTTGTTATTTATTTGGGTTAAATTTATTAAATTAAATTTCCCTCTTTTCCTATTGACAGATTGATCTGATATTTGGTACACGTCTCTAATCCTGATGACAATACATTTTTATGTATTTAGTATAATTATAAATCCAAGATGGCCACTCCTTCGAAATGGAGGATTATGTATTTTGTTACGACAAAAATATAGGTAACAAATGAAAGGGTTTTACTAGTAGTATACTATGATTGGTACCTGATCATGAAGATATTTTTTTAGCTTTTAGTAGTTCAAGTTCAATCCAACAAATCTATTTACCTTAAAAAACATTTTTACTGATTTTATTACGGGCTAGCAACGTGCCCTCGCTTCGCTTCGGTTTCAGTGGCCTTACCCGCGTAGTGTCCGTTCCCGTAGAAATACTGGGAATAATAATAATAATAATTCCCGTAGAAATAATAATAATAATAATAAACTATAGCCTAAGTTATTCCTTATATAGACAGCTCTACAAGGTAGTAAAATATTATCAAAATCCGTCCAGCCATTTTGAAGATTATCCAAAATTTGTTTGAAACAGACAGACAAACAAAAATGTTTTAAACCGGTTTTTAGGCATAGGTATCATACAAATAACCGTATAAGCATGAAAAAAGCTCATTATTTTGATATTACAAACAAACACTTCAATTTTATTTATTCGTATAGAGTATAGATATTGTATAAATAAATGTATAAACATTTAAGATCTTACTGCAATCGCCAACCAGCATGCCATGCGCTTCCCCTTATAAAATGCAAAACAAAAATGGCGCCCAGTCACGGCGGTTCCGGTACCCTACAGGCTCATTTTGGTGGCGGACCCGGTAGTGATGGAACGCGAAGTGCGAAAAATCTCCGGCAGCGATCCGGCTATCAACGAGAGGATCATCGAGCAAAATTCGCTGAGACATTGTAGGATTATCAGAAGTGCAAAGAGAGGGCGACGGCACGATAATCTTCCCGTCTGGAAACTTGCTCTTCTACGAGGAGGGCGATCACCCGTCCCAAGGTGGTATAAGGTTTATCGTTCACAGGTCTCTCGTAGACAACATGGAGAGGATCGAGAGTGTGTCGACAAGGGTAGCGTACCTTATACTCAGAATTATCAAGAGGTACTCGTTGAAGGTTATACAGGTATACGCACCGACCTCGGTATAATCCGACGACGAGGTGGAGGCATTTTACGAGGACATCTCGAATGCCATACACGCGTCCAAAACTCATTTCACGGTGGTTATGGGAGACTTTGACGCAAAACTAAGCAAAGGGAGTGATGATGAGGAGCCACAAAAGAAATGGACCTGGGTTATCCCCGATGGTTCAACAAAAAACGAAGATATATGAGATGAAGTCCATCTCGTCGGACAAATGACAGATATTCAATGATGTCTCAGTGATCAGCAGGATTAAAACTAGAAGCGATCACCGCATTGTATGGTATGAGGCACATTGAATATCCATACAAAAGTCGAACGGTCACGCATGATGAAGTCTACACTCCAACTTACATAGAAAGAAAAAGAAAGAAAGAAAAATAATTTATTACTCCTTCACGGGAGGGCAATATCACAAAAGCTCAAACAGTGAGTAGAATATAGAAAAACAATAAATTATAATAAAAAAAAAATACAAAAAGAAATTGATATCAACATTGGTTTTCCCTTCGTGAAAGAGAAAAAGGATCGCTGCTCAGCATAATGTTGAGGCATCTATTTTAAGAGAGATACCGCAACGCTGTTATTCTGCAGCGTCCTGCGACGTCTGTCAGCAAAGTACAGGTAGCAGCTGAATATAATTAAACTAACAAATTACAGCTGCTTTTGTAAATAATATTCAAATAATAGAAAAATAGTAATAATAAACATACGGATTAGGTGCGGTACTAAGTTATCTAATCTTACGCGTATAAGTAAAAATAAAAAATAATAAAATAAACAAAAATAACATTTAACAAACAACAATTACATTCAACAAACAAAACAAAAGGATATGCAATTTACAATAACATAATAACTAATAGGTGGTATTTTATGTGATGTAATAAGAGAAGGTGCTGAAGTTTCATGAATGTGAAGATCAATGATGACATTATAGTATAATACACACTACTGAACGATAACAAGCATTTTGTTACCAGACATACTTTTAAAAAGAGTATAAAACAAGAAAAAAAAATATGGTCTTTGTAACACCGTGATTTAAAATTACATAAGAATACAAAAACAAAAAGAAAAAAATATATATATGTTATTAATCTGTGGCATAATTAATGTTCAATGCTGCTGTGGTAACCCTTACTTACTAGTCTGTGAATGTCATAGAGATCTTTTATGTCAGTGGATGAGTGGACTCAGTGGTGAATGTTATCTACAATTGTACATACATCTGTCCAATACCAGAACCTCGAAAGCTTTCAACTCGTACTATACAATCGTTTCCAATGTCTGGACGAGTGCGAATCTCCGAATGATATGAACAACAGGTTCATGGAAACTGTCCACGCGGTTAGGTCGAAATTTTTCAAGACTCACCGCATTAATAGACCTAAAATACTTTTTAACCAGACTCTGTAGCTCATGGAGTGGAAAAAAGACATGACGGTGCAGTCTTCAGCCGATTGGTCCGAACATAGGCAGCTGAATAGGCAGATCTCCAGATCTGTGCGTCGTGATATTCGCCGATTTAATACGCTTCGTATTAAAGAAGCGATAGAGGAGAATCGTGGCTCGAAAGTGTTCGCACAAGATCTATCATTGGTCAAAGTCAAATGACTAAGCTGAAGACCGACGATGGCACTGTGATTTCATCCTAAAGTGAGATCTTGGGAGAGGTCGAAAGGTTCTATGGACAGTTATATAAATCATCCAATCACCGAAATCCTATTGTAGGCTTGGTCCAAGATCCCAGATCCAAGCTAACTCAGCACTATACTGAAGAAAGCCCGGCTATCAGCTTGTACGAGATCAGAATGGCTCTCAAACAACTACGTAATGGTAAGGCCCCGGGAGATGACGGAATTATGGCAGAGCTTCTGAAGGCAGGCGGTAAGCCAGCCTTAACAGCCCTTCAGAAGGTATTTAATTCCGTAATCCTCGGGGGCGACGTTCCAGAGTCGTGAACCAAGAGTGTGTTGATGCTGTTCTTCAAGAAGGGTGTCAAAGCTCTTCTAAAGAACTACAGACCTATCATACTCCTGAGCCACGTTTACAAGTTGTTTTCGAGGGTCATTATCAATCGACTCGCGTGCAAGCTTGATGACTTCAAGCCGCCCGAACAAGCCGACTTCCGAAAAGGCTATAACACCATAGACCACACCATAGAACACCATAACCCTCACGCTTCGGCAGATTATACTAAAAACTGAGGAGTATAATCGGCCTCTGTGTATAGCGTTTGTGGACTATAAGAAAGCCTTTGATTCAGTCGGAACTTGGGCGGTGCTGCAGTCCCTTCAGCGGTGCCAAATCCACCATCTCTATATCGAAGTGCTGAAGTGTTTGTATAGGAACGCCACAATGTCATTCTGTATCCGGGATAAAAGTACGAAACCGATCCAGTTGCAACAAGGAGTGAGACAGCTATATGTCATCTCTCCGAAACTGTTCAACACTACACTGGAAGATGTCTTCAAGCTCTTAGACTGGATCGGACTCGGCATCAATATTAATGGCGAATACATAACTCACCTTCGATTTGCAGATGATATCGTCGTTATGGCAGAATCCATGGAGGACCTTGACACCATGCTCAATGATCTCAGCAGGGTATCCCAACTAGTGGGTTTACGAATGAACATGGATAAGACAAAAGTCATGTCAAATGCCCATGTCATTCCTGTACCGGTCTTAGTTGGCAATGTGATTCTCGAAGTTGTCGATTATTATGTTTACCTAGGACAAACAGTCCAGTTAAGTAGATCCAATTTCGAGAAAGAGCTGAGGAATCCAACGCGGCTGGGCAGCGTTCGGGCAACTTAAGAGGATCTTCTCGTCCAACATACCTTAATGTCTGAAAACACAGGTCTACGACCACCCCGTCCGTGTTACCCGCGATGACTTACGGCACGGAAACGTGGTCCCTAAATGTAGGCCTCATAATAAGGTTCAAAGTCGCTCAGCGTGCTATGAAGCGGGCTATGCTTGGGATATCTCTGCGAGATAGAATCCGGAATACGGATATCCGGAGAAGAACGGGTGTAACTGACATAGCACGAAGAATTAGCACGTTGAAGTGGTAATGGGCAGGCCACTTCGCTCGACGAACCGACAACCGCTGGGGAAGAAAAGTTCTCGAGTGACAACCACGTATCGAGCGACGCAGTATAGGACGCCCCCCCACTAGGTGGACCTACGACCTGGTGAAAGTTGCTGGGCGTCGTTGAATGCTGGCGGCACAGAACTGCACTTTGTGGTGTAAAATGAGGGAGGCCTACGTCCAGCAGTGGACGGCGATAGGCTGAAATGATGAATGATGATTATAGATGTATAGATTTTATTGCGTTAATATTTGATTTTTAATTTTTCGACGTCCAAACACTTTTCAGTGTTTATGGTCAGCGGCAAGATTAAAGTGTTTCAGGCCTCACCATTAGATTTTTCAAACTCTTTAGTTATCCCATGACCATGAACGCTGAAAAGTGTTGAAACGTCTGAAAAAAACACAATAAAATCCACAAAAATAGTTGTTCAAATATATCTACTTTTCTTTTAAGTTTAACATATAATAATTTACATTTATTTCACTCGCTTTTCTTATAATAAATATATTTCTACACGCTTTTATTAGCCGCCTATGTGTGTATGTAGCGAAATCTTGAAAATTCTATTTCAGAGCATTTCAGAGCATACACATTGTAGATGGTACATGGGACTATGTAATTTGAAAATGTTCACACTTTTCAAGGACCGATGACAATACAATAGTTTAAAAACTTTATCACATTTTTACTGAGGATCTTCAGAATTAAGGATTATTGAAAACTATTAAATTGGCGTGGGATGAGACGTATATCCATTATTTTTCGTCGTTGTCTACATGGACATCCGTGTAAGTAATTTTTACAGATGAATTATAGTTGTTTAAAGAACCACTACTATTTCAATTATACTAAATATAGTTACATTGATTATTATTTATTCTATCAAGTTTTCTACCTAGTAATAATTTCGAAGAGTTTTTTTGTGCTTAACCAAAAAATGCCGACGTATTTTTACCTAAACATTCTGTTCACATCGATATTAAACTCGAATTTCATATATATGTCGTCGGGATAGCATCGCGGCTAATTAGGGTTCATCAGTTGTTTCTGGGCCGAGTGCCAGATGTTCGATCGTAATTGTATGATATTTGTATATCGATCACAGTCACGAGTCACTGATGACACGCCGGTCCAACAGTTTTTCAATCTCGGTCGGTGGCCATTCGCTAGGAACGAGGTAGATCGTAGCTGTAGCACGTCAATTACGATGGAGGGGGGTCTCAAACGATTGACAAATGTATTAGTCACGCAAAGAGCGCAATTCGATTTTTTGATACCCAAGTATATTTAAAATTACAAAAATGAAAATAATTGTTTAAACCAATGTGTGCTACCAGCGATGATATACAGCACTGAAACGTGGTTCCTAAGTATCGGCCTCAAAGGCTCAGAGGCTTAATGGTTATTTCCCTCCGAGATGAGGTCCAGAATACGGAGATCTGTAGAAGAATGATTATAACCGACATAGCTCGAAGAATCAGCAGGTTGGAATGGTAATGGGCGCCTTTAATCACTCGTCGAACCGACAACTGTTGGTTTTCGAGTGGCGACCATGAACTGGATGACGCAGCGAAGAACGACCGCCTACTAGGTGGACTAACAAGATCTTGTGAGTCACAGAGAACCATTAAATGCAGGTGGACCGTCCTAAGTGGCATTCTCGTGGAAAGACTTATGTCCAGCATTGGACGCCTACAGGCCAATGGATGGATGGATAGAATAGTTTAAAAAACTAATATCGTGCTTTAATAGAAGACTTAACTAAAAACTAAAAGTAATTATTAATTTTTCTATTAATGGTTTTTTAAATTTGTATTTAGTAATATTATTAATCGCCAATAAAATAACTAAGATATAGAAAAGACAATATGCTGCCATAAATGTGTGTAAAACAAATTCCAAATTGTAATATTATAAATGACAGTAATATTAAAAAAAGCCATTAAATAAAACGATAAAATAAAATAAATAAATAAGAAACATATCTAACATATTTAAATGTTCAATATATTATAAAAAATAATAAAATAAATTAAAGTTAATATTTTGTAACAGCCTGTTTATCATGTTTACATTTTAAACAAACAAATCATGCGGAATTTCGTTACCCAATCATAGCTACGAAGTCCACGTGGACGGCTTTTACAAAGCCTAATCCCTACCTACCCAGGTACCCTCGATGGCGATTCCCGATTGGCCGCCAATTGTTTAAGTATCCTCCGGCGTGTGAAAGTCAAAGGTCGTGCGCATGAACTTACAATTTCCTTAGAAGTAATTACATATTTCGCAACATCGTTGTGTGTTTGTGTTGTTACGAAATGTCTAATAGACATTATCAATACTCGAATATCGTACCAGTACGTACAAATAGTGCACAAATGGTCGTTTATGCATAGACAAAAGGGTGAGCAATTTGAACAGTTCTAGTACAACAGCTGTGTTAAGTACCTACGCTACAAGCTGTTTCCTTACTATTTTAACTTGTAATTATTTATAATCATTTTTATTAAAAAATATGCTAGTAAAAATGTTTTTAAACTTTTAATTGTACGAATGTATAGTAGATACTGGATACTTTAATTGGCCTGCTTTTGTAAGACGACATAAATGTCACTGTGTATATGAAACAATTTTCAAACTGCAACTTTATTCAAACGTTTTTCAATTGGACGAGGGTAAAAAATAATACGTGATATATAACATATAAAATATATTCAAGACGATTTACAACAGTATAGCTATTTAGTCATAGTGATGATACAAATATGTCAAGTTTAGACATAGTCATGATACAAGTGAATCAAGTTCTTAAGTTTTGAGTAAGTTCTTGTGTGCAGTATTTATTTAAATAAACGTTTCTTGACCTAAGATGTGTTGATGTCACTTTGCTCTGCGAGCACGATAAATTAAAGCAAGATACGCAAGGAATCTAAAGCCAATGAATAGTAGAACCATATTTACGATGTCCATTACGAAATTATCCTGAAAATAAAAACAAAAAAGTTTTTAATAACAAAGTTAGTGATTATATTTCTATTCAGTTCAGAAAACTTAATTAATAATATGTGCAGATGAGTTTGATTGTTTATTTGTTACGCTCGCACGACTTATCTGCGTAACCGATCAATTTATTTTTATCGCCCATATCAAATATATCCAATTGCTACAACCTCTAAGAGTTTCATTAGTTTTGGAGTTCATCTAAATCTTTTTAGAGAGCCCGCACACATACAATTGCAAGTTGGACGACTATCGTCCATATTGTAATCTGTTACTTAATATGAGATGTACCCAAAATGTTCTCTTTTATTTTCGGTTTCTTTTTATTAATAGAGCAATTAAAAGGTTTTTTCCCGCATTTTCACGCACACGCACCGCGCTAGCAATACTGGCACCGACTAAATCGGTTAAGTCTGCGGCGTGTAACCAATTAAATAAAGCTGGCCAACTAAATTGTAAATGTACGCAATTTAGTTGTACGATAGTCGTCCAACTTGCAATTGTATGTTTGCGGGCTCTCTAAAAAGATTTAGATGAACTCCAAAACTAATGTTACCTTAATAGACTTGACTTGAACGTCTCTAAGTGTTTTACTATTACGTATTCACGCAAGCCTAAACTAATATCATTCACTTACAAGCTGCATGATGTAAGTGATTGATAAAATGATTTCTTTTCTGAAATGTAGTAAGTTAAACGTTGTTATGTAGAGATATTCATATAAGTAATTGTATATTTTGTTCAGATAACTTTTAAGCATATTGCACATTTTTTAGTTATAATTTATCATTTACCTACTGTTATTATTTTACTATTCATTGTAAGCTAAACACTTGTCATTGGCCTTTGTTATTTAGTATATATTGTTAAGCATGTATTAGCTGTAAGTTTTCCGAATAAATAAAAATAAATCCCTTCTTTTGCCGTACCTACGGGCAGAAATTCCCTGGGAAACTTATAACTCCAACTGCGATCGTTACCTACCTGTCAAAGGTTGTGATCATAGAATTCTTTCCTTTGGATAGATGATATCTAACATCATTAGGTTCATGGTAGATGGAAGGATGAATAAATATCCTACATAAAGAAATCCATTACGTTCTCTCAACAAGGGTTTTTAAGTATTATACTATGTATAATAGCCGGGTTTCGTAGTATCTGTATTTCTATTGTATTCATCATCTAGTTGTCTCAGCCCATTTATGTCCCACTGCTGGGCTCGAACTTCCTCCCTAATAGGAGGGAAATTGACTTACTATACCATGCTGGTCAGACATGTTGGTATAGTGTTTTATTTCGAGTTTTCCTTCTCTTGCACAGATGTTATATTCATGTTATATCCCTTAGTCGTTTTTTACGACATCCATGGGTAAGATAGGCACTGGTGAATTGTATTCTTATTCCGTCACACATTGTATACATAATGTTACTTAATTATGGATAGACCGTAGTCTGATTAGCGTGGCATAGGCAGCGTAGGTCAATTGCCCTCCTATTATGAAGGAGGCAGTCCCAATAGTAGGACATCTATGGAAATGATGATGAATGAAGATGGAAAGATGACAGTATATATAAACGATAATGATAAACTATATTATGTATTAAATACATCAAAACCTCACCTGAGAGAAACTAAGTGTATCCAGAACAACTTGTCCTGATGCAGGGCAGGTAAAGTTTTCTCTAGTACAAGCAATGGAATCGATTCCAGTCCATTGATTAACCAGAAGTGCTTCGTTGCCATAGTGGAACCACGAGAGGTAAGATATCCAACCCAGGTACGGTGGTACAGAGCTGTGGATTAGAAAATAATAGTTATATAGTTTATATTTGTATTACGTATATCTATGTATTAACGACTCGCCTTCGTTTTGCTTCGGTTCCAGTCGCGTCCAATCATCAGCTTCGGTAAAATTTTAATTTTCTCAGAGAGGAAAAACAGTATAATTTACTTCTTATATAGGACAGTTACCAGGTAGTAAAATATTATCAAATTCAAATCCTTTATTATATATAAACCCCGCGGGGCACTTACGTATGGTATTTTTTTTTACATTTTCCCTTAAATTACTAACGGATTGGAACGCGATTACACTGAGAAGATCCGGCAAGAAACTCAGTGGGATTGTCTTATTTTTTATTAATATACAATTGTTTTTATTTTAAACTAGCAACCCGCCCTCGCATCGTTTCGGTTTTAGTTGTTTTACCCGCGTAGTTCCCGTTCCCGTGGGAATACCGGGATAAAATATAGCCTAGTTTACGCCCTGATATTATAGGTTGTTTAAGCGTGAAAGCATAACAAACAAACAAACTTACTTTCGCATTTCTAATATTAGTAAGGAAGTGCCTAAAGGATAAATATTACTTCCCTAGCCGAGGCCGTACGGCTGACTAGACTGGGGAATTCATCCACAGAGAGGCTGACCTCGTATGGGCGGTGCCCTGGAGGGCATTGGGGACGAAAGGTACCCGAAAGGGTATCCCGCCAAGCCGCTAACAGACGTCAAGAATCGGTACCAGTTGTCGGCTCAATGGCGAAGGGGAGGGAATACAGGTTATGGGATCGCCAGACGGGACGGACGGCGTGCGGCCGCACCATAACCTGCCAAATACAAAAGGGTAGAAGCTCACTTACCCTGTATTGAGAAAGAAACCGCCAAACAGCATAAATGGTATGATGATGGGTGGGCCGACAGATGCCGCCATACTAACGCTACTGCTCGCACATGATATCAGATAACCTGTAGAAAAAAAAAACAATTATTTCTAATTTTTACGCAAGTATCACACACATAAAATAAAACTGTTTTTACGAATATTGTAGTCGAGTATATAGAGGGCAAATAACACTCAAAAAAAAAAATATATAGAGGGCAAATAACACTAAAAAAAAGTATATAGAAGGTAAATAATGATGATTTTGGACGTCAAGCTACTAACAAAATTACAATTTATGATTTTCTGGTTCATACTTATCTATGTTATAAATTAATACAAGTTAGATTTGCGCCGTAGGCTCGAGGCCGAAATGTCTGCATAGCAGTCTATTAGTCACGCTTGGCTATGCTTTTATTTTTGGCATGCTATAGTGCGCACGCACGCCGTCCGTCCCATCCGGGGGACGAAAGGGCAGCGTGCGACTCCTTACGCAATCATCCTCTTTGCGGGTGATGAACAATTCCACGGTCCAGTCACCCGCGGCCCCGGCTAGATCGGTATCAAGCGCAGGTATTCGTGCTTGCGCCGCCTAAGTCACCAGTGGCGGAACGAGTCGCCGTAGAGGAGTTATGCTCGACTATGCTTCAGTATAATCGTCATCATCTCAGCTTACATACGTTCTACTCCTAGACTCGGGCCTCCTCAACAATGGGAGCGATATTGTACCTCCAACAATGGCAAAACGATCTGGTATAGGGTTTTACTTTAAGTTTTTCTGCTTGAGGCGGCGGAGCACGTGCGAGAGGAGCGTCTCCTCGACGACGCGACCCGCCGCCGGTGACTGGGGCGGCGCAGGCGCGAGTACCTGCGCCTGATGCCGCCCTAGCAAAGGCCGCGGGTGACTGGACCGGGGAGTTAGTCTATCTCCCGCCGAGAGGCCTACCGCGTGAGAAAAGACCGACTTCCTCCCCGAGAGGGGGACGCGGCCCTCTGTCGCCCCGGACGGAGTGGAGCGAGGAGTTCGACTACCGTAACCCATCCCCCAAAAAGAAAAGTTTTCTGCTTGCATTCCATAGTATTCTTTTACGTTCACTCACGTGATTGGTGACTTTGGTGACTTTTATTTTTGTTTTTTTTTCCTCGTCATACCGATAAATCATTATAATACTACAAAGAAAATAATTATTTATGAAATATCGATGCATTATTAATCACGGTAGATGAATTAACAATAATTAATGCTAAGGTTCAATATAAAGTTTGAAGTTCATTATAATAAAATTACATTCTTCACAAATCTTCCGTTCCTAAATATCTAGTTACGCAACTATAAACCAGTTTAGATGTATATAAAAATTCCACAGCCTGCGGTTGTTTTATAGAATTGACCCACTTTAGTTTAGAAGATATCACATTTTTTTATATTTTAATTGAAATAGCATGACAATTTGCTACGTTTTAAAACTAATGGTGTTATTTAGTTAAAAAAAACTTTATTATTTACAATGTTGTGGTGATTAAAAATTCTACAAACCCTTATATAGGTCGCTGGTTTCTGGATTTACTGATGTATTTCTCACTGTCTAATCTTTAAATACCTACTATATCTTTATATAATATATATAGGAGAGGTGGGTTTTGCGAGCGATATATTGACTCATCACCATATCTTTGGAACCATAAGGCGTACAGTCTTGAAATTTGGCAGAAATATTCCTTTCGTCGAGTAGAGGTCAGCTAAGAACGGATTTTACGAAATTCCACGTGCAAGGGGTGTTGCGGGAGCTTTAACAATAATATACATATAAAGGAACAGCGCGAGCCGAAGCTACTGAAGCTAGAAAAATGAAATTCGGACCGTAGTTTCATTTCGTGACGTAGACACCCACTAAGAAAGGAATTTTTTGAAATTCTATCCCTAAGGGGGTGAAACGCAACGGTAAAGTCTGTATGGAAAGAAAATAAAATCTTTAGCTACTGTCTTCCAATTAAGCACAAATACTATTTAATAAAAATAAATAAACACCTATTTCAGCGTTTATCCATTTTCATCCCTGAAGGGTGTAAAATAGGTAGAAAGATGTCAGTTTACTGACTTATTACAGAGCCGAAACTACTGAAGCCAGAAACATGAACTTTTGACATTAATTTCTTTGCGTGACCTAGAAACCCTTTAAGAAAGGTTTTTTTTGAAATTCAACCCTTAGGGGGTAAACAGCAGTAACAAAGTTTGTATAAGGAGAAAAAAAATCTACATCGATTTTCTTCAAATTCTTCACAAATACTATTTAATAAAAATAAATGAACACGAGTTTCAGCATTTCTTTATTTTCACCCTCTGAGGGTGTAAATAGGTATGAAAAAATTGGTCGACTAACTCATTAACGCCCAGCTGAAACTACTGAAGCTAGAAACATGCAATTTTGACTGTAATTTTATTTTGTGACGTAGGGACCCATAAAGAAAGGATATTTTGGAATTCAACCCCTAAGAGGTGAACCGCAGCAGCAAAGTTTGTATGAGGGGACAAAATTCGTCATCGATTTTCTTTACTTTTTGCTTAAATACTCTTCGTTCATTATTTGTTTCATTATTTCAACCCTTATACATCCCACTGTTCGGCTTGAGCTTCCTCCATTATGAGAGCGTAAATGACCTACGCTGGTCAGACGTGTCGCCATAGGTTTTAGTTTCAAACTTTTCTTCTCTTGCATAGATGTAGTATGCATATTATAATCCCTTAGTCGTCTCCTACAACAGCCACGGGTAGGAGAAGGGGTGGTGAATTGTATTCTTATTCCGCCGGAATTTCACACGGCAATTGCTCTTCAGTAAAAATTAATAAAGAGCATTTGTCAATTTTTACCTTCTAAGGGAACTAGGCGGGTAAGGTGACTGAAACCGAAGTGAAGCGAGGGCGGGCTGCTAGTTATTAATATTATAAAGTTGAAGAGTTTGTTTAGTTGTAAGTACAACTAAACAAACTCTTCTGAGAAAGTTTCTGAGATTAGCAAGTGCTAATCTCAGAAACTACTGGTTCGAAGTGAAAAACTCTTTAGGGTTGGATAGCCTATCACGTCCACGGATGTCAAGGAATTGGCACCAGCGGTTGGTGCAATGCCGTTGAGAAGAGAAAACGAAGGGTTATGGGGACGTACGCCGCCCTTCTATCAGGACGAAATGGACGGGGTGTCTAGAATATAGCCTGCCCAAAAAAAAAACAAATAAGAAGTGTTGGTTAGCCGATTTAACATGGAGCATAATAGAAAACTGTTTTTTTGGGGTCTGGGCACACCTCGCCCAATCTGTCCGCGGCGTGGGCTTCCATGGCCATCCCGGCAATTTTGTAGAACCTGAGAAAATTTATTAATTTTGAATTTTTCCTTCCGTTTGGTGACAGATTAAGAATACAATTCACCACTCCCTATCTTGCCCGTGGATGTCGTAAAAGACGACTAAGGGATATAATATGCGATAAGATCTGTGCCAGAGAAGGAAAGCTCGAAATAAAACCCTATACCGACATGTCTTACTAGTACGGTATAGTAGGTTATATTCCCTCCCATTGTGGAGGAGGCCCGGGCCCAACAGTGGGAAGTATGTGGACTACGATGATGATGATGATGATGAAAGCTTCTGATGCGTGTGCTGCGTGTTACAAATGCCTACGATCTTATCTATCTAATTCTCTCTTATGTGACGCAGACGAAGTTACGTGGATCAGCTAGTATCACAAAATTTCATTTATTTATCACTGCAACTTAGACATACTCTCTCCTTGCGTTTATTAAAAGGGTATGATATTTTTGATAACTTCAAAGTACGTCTGAAATTTTCTTTAATCTGTACGGTAATCAAGGAAAATCTTCGACCAGGGAAAATTTTATAAGGGTTTCTTGAGAGAAAAAATAGCCTAAAGCCTTATATAAACAAGTACCTGGTATTAAAATTATATTACCACCGATGCAGCCATTTAAAAGATTACCCGGAATAAACAGACAGACAAAAAAAAATTAATGTGTTTTTAGGCATAGGTATAAGGAAAACTCGAAACAGAATCCTATACCAACACGTCTGAGCAGCGTGGTAAATAATCGTGTGAGCATGAAAAAAACGCATTATTTAGACATTACAAACATAATGAGTTCTGATGTTTACGCGAGTATTATCTATTTATATATTAATACGTGAAGCAAAATCATGCAGACGGACAAATATGAAATTTGGCACAATTGAAGTATACAATAAGGAGAAGTGCATAAAACTAAAATTTCATATAATAATGGATTACAAATACTGTGATTATGCTGTGTGGTAGCGGCTTCGAATACTACCTAAATAAAATTGGAGTGTCTGTTTGTAATATCAAAATAAATGGCTTTTTTCATGCTCACACGGTTATTTGCACGACACCTATGCCTAAAATAGCAATTAAAAAATTTTTGTCTGTCTGTCTGTTTGTTCCGGGTAATCTTCAAAACGGCTGGACCGAGATCAAAAATTCTTTCACCAATGGAAAGCTATAATATCAGGGCGTAAACTAGGCTATATTTTATCCCGGTATTCCC
This sequence comes from Lymantria dispar, assembly GCA_032191425.1. NCBI lineage: Eukaryota > Metazoa > Arthropoda > Insecta > Lepidoptera > Erebidae > Lymantria > Lymantria dispar. Next base: position 32,126,863 of record CM063444.1, read on the forward strand.
ACGGGAACGGGAACTACGCGGGTAAAACGACTGTAACCTATAACCGAAGCGAAGCGAGGGCGGGTTGCTAGTTATAAATACAAGTATGGCTTTACTACGGCGGACATTGACCACGAACGTTGCAAAGTGTTCGAAACATCGGGCAATCAAAAATCAAAAACAAACGCGATAGAATTCGTAAATAGTTAATTATTAACATTACAAATACTTCAATTTAATTTATTTGTATAGATTAAAGCTAGCTCATAAGCTGCGATTTGCATATGTAAAAATAAACGGGGGCGTTGATAGTTTTCATTCTAGAGTTATTTACTCTAATCTATACCAATAAATAAAATTGGAGTGTCTGTTTGTAATGTCAAAATAATAGGCTTTTTTCATGCTCACACGGTTATTTGCACGACACCTATGCCTAAAATAGCAATTAAAAAATTTTTGTCTGTCTGTCTGTTTGTTCCGGGTAATCTTCAAAACGGCTGGACCGATTTCAAAAATTCTTTCACCAATGGAAAGCTATAATATCAGGGCGTAAACTAGGCTATATTTTATCCCGGTATTCCCACGGGAACGGGAACTACGCGGGTAAAACGACTATAACCTATAACCGAAGCGAAGCGAGGGCGGGTTGCTAGTCAGAAATAAAATCTTTATTCTAACGTCACGCGTCACTGTTATATGAACTAACTAGCTTATGCTCGCGACTTCGTCCGCGTGGAACAGTTACTTTAGGCTAATGATAACTTTAACCCGCGACTTTGTCTACGTAGAAGGTGAAAATATTTTTAAATAATACAATTCTGTCACATATGATTTTTGCGAAACCTAACCGTTTATGTTGTGCACATAGCAGAAGCTCTGATAAGAAAAAAAACCCGATTCTGAAACATTCTTCATTGTTGCTCCGCTCCTATTGGTCTTAGCGTGATGGTAGCCTTCTCGATAAATGGGCTATCTAACACTCAAAGAATTTTTCAAATCGGAACAGTAGTTCATGAGATTAGCGCGTTCAAACAAACAAACTCTTCCGCTTTATACACTAGTATAGAGTATAGATTATTCATGCCAAACCCACAATCATTTATTTTAGTGGAAAATTATTTTATTTCCGTCAGAATTTAAAAGCGTTATTGTTGGCATATTGCATAATATTTTGTAAGAAGTCATTGGGCGACCTCGAACTGACTAAATTGGTCACGTGTTTTTATACAACTAACTCTATGTTGTATCAAAAAATTATATCATTTTGTCGTAAAAAAACAAGTTCCTAGCAGGACAGTTACAGATTTAGGCAGTCGATCATTGATTGGAATGCCAATTAATATAATTACGTGGCAAAAGTAATCTGGTCAGTAATCTACTAGGCATTTCTTCGCGGCATTTTCCCTAAGTATATATAGCAGAGATCTGTAGAAGAATATTTTCTGCATGTTCGGAATAACCCGAGGAGATAAGGGTTCTAAGAATCTATCATGTGGTGAGGAAGTAAGAATAGAATTCACCATCCCTCTCTTTGCTCTTCTGGGTGTCATAAAAGAGATTTAAATTGCATATAATACTTATGCTTTTTTTCTGGGGTGGGCTACAGTCAGCGCACAAACCACCCGTCTCCATCCAGGGCGACAGAGGGGCGGCGCGCGTCCCCGTAACCCACCCGTATAGCACGTTGCCTTCGTCGTTGGGCCGACCACCGGTGCAGAGTTCCTTGACTTCAGTGGTCGACCCGACGGAATACCCCGAGGGTCTCCTACTGGGACGCCGATCGCCGTCGCGAGGCTAACCTCTCCGCGGGTGCTGGACTAAATCCCCGGTCCGGTCACCCGCAGCCTGTGCTAGGGCCTCATCAGGCGCAATATTATACTTCATCATCATCATCATCGCAGCCCACATACGTCCCACTGTTGGGCTCGGGCCTCCTCCACAATGGGAGGGAATTTGACCTACTATACCATGCTGGTCAGACATGTTGGTATAGGGTTTCATTTCGAGTTTTCCTTCTCTTGCACAGATGTTATGTGCACATTATATCCCATAGTCGTCTTATACGACATCCACGGACAAGATAGGGAGTGGTGAATTGTATTCTTACTCCGTCACCACACGGACAATATATACACATATTATACTTATGCTAAGGAAAACTCGAAACAGAATCCTATACCAAAACGTCTGAGCAGCGTGGTAAAGTAATCAATTCCATAGAGGAGAAGGCGCTAGCCCAACAGTGAGACATGTATGGGCTGAGATAATGAGATGAAGAATAGAACGTCAATATTTGAGAGGAATGATCTAATCAACATTCATAGCAGTCGGGCTGAATTTACAAGACAAGGTATCTTCTATACCAATAAATAAATTGGAGTGTCTGTTTGTAATGTCAAAATAATAGGCCTTTTTCATGCTCACATGGTTATTTGCACTATACATATGCCTAAAAATAACTTTATATTTTTTTGTCTGTATGTCTGTTTCTTCCAGATAATCTTCAAAACGGCTGGACCGATTTAAAAAATTCTTTTACCAATGGAAAGCTATAATATGAGGGAGTAAACTAGGCTATATTTTACCTCAGTATTCCCACGGGAACGGGAACTACGGGGATAAGGCCACAGAAACCGAAGCGAAGCGAGGGTGGGTTGCTAGTTGATTAATAAAAATGATAGCAAATGTAACATCTTTCGTATTTCCTTTTGCCGTTAAAATAAAAGCTACTTATAATTAATTATCAATTTATTTATTAATTAAACGCAGAAAACCTGTTCCACGTGTTGTGAAGAATTTCATCATTATCTCAGCTCACATAAACCCTGTTGGGCTCAGGCCTCCTCCACAATGGAATCGAAATTGACTTACTATATCACGCTGTCAGAGGTTTAGGAATAGGGTTTTATGTCCAACTAGCTTATGCCTGCGATTTCGTCCGCGTGGAACAAATACTTTGGGCTAATGCTAACTTTAACTCGCGACTTTTTTTATGTAGAAGGTGAAGATATTTTTAAATAATACTATTCTGTCACTAAAAATTTTTGTGAAACCTAACTGTTTATGTAGTGCACGCAGCGGAAGCTCTCAAAAGGAGATAAAAACCGATTCTGAAACATGTTTTAATGTTGCTCTGCTCCTGTTGCTCTTAGCTTGATGATGTAGCCAATAGCTTACCTCGATAAATAGACTATCTAACACTCAGAGAATTTTTCAAATCGGACCAGTAATTCATGGGATTAGCGCGTTCAAACAAACAAACTCTACCACTTTATATATTAGTATAGAATTAGATTTTGCTTCCCTAACATAGATATTATCTGCATTATATATTTAGTCATCTGTTACGACACCCAAAGGTAAGAGAAGGCGGTGATGAATTGTACTATTGGTGACGGATCACCACACGAAATATGTAATGATTTTAACGAACCCTTATTTTTCGGTGGAAATTCTAAAACCAGGTTAGACTTATAAATCATTCGCTATCGTAAACTCGCGTATCTACTGTCTAATGGCGATATGATCAAATTATTTCTCTAAGATATTTTTTCATCATTCGTGAAATATCTGCTGTACCTACGTCAATATTAATGTGTGATACTCCATTTTGAAGTTTATTTTGCCTTCTAAAGACTAAAAATATATTCATCTCAATTTATATACATCCCACTGTTGGGCTCGAGCCGGGGGCGAGATGGAGGAGTCCATAATAGAAGGGAAATTGACCTACTATGCCACGCTGGTCAGACGGGTTGGAACGGACGGTTTTTGTATGGATGTTGGTACAGGTATAGGAAGTTTTCCTTATCTTGTATAGATGTTATATGCATAATATATCTCTTAGTCGTCTTTTACGACATACATGGACGTCCGACTTCGTCTCTACCCGCGAAAAATATATTAGTATTTTAAAAGCAATGTTTTCTTGAAAAAAATAGTTGATACTAATAGTTGATACTCGATGAATCTTAAAGAATGTAAAGAAATTAATATGATCAAAGTTCATAAATATAGTATGTAGGTAATAAATCTAATATGTATGTGTATGTAATAAATCTAATATGTATGTGTATGTAATAAATCTAATATGCACGTGTATGTAATAAATCTAATATGTACATATGTGTATGTAATAAATCTAATATGTACTTGTATGTACTAAATCTATTATGTATGTGCATGTAATAAAACTAATATGTATGTGTATGTAATAAATCTAATATGTACGTGTATGTAATAAATCTAATATGTACTTGTATGTAATAAATCTAATATGTACGTATATGTGCTAATTCTAATATGTACGTGTATGTAATAAATGTAATATATATGTGTATGTAATAAATCTAATATGTACGAGTATGTAACAAATCTAATATGTATGTGTATGTAATAAATCTAATATGTACGTGTATGTAATAAATCTAATATGTACTTGTATGTAATAAATCTAATATGTACGTATATGTGCTAATTCTAATATGTACGTGTATGTAATAAATGTAATATATATGTGTATGTAATAAATCTAATATGTACGAGTATGTAACAAATCTAATATGTATGTGTATGTAATAAATCGTCCGTAACTAATCGTAGTGCTGTGTGGTAGTGGCTACGAATACTACCAACCATTGCAATGGGCATGCGTATCGTAAAAGACCACTAAGAGCTTTAAATAGACCTGAGCTAACTCTATCTGATGTTGTTTGGTCAACAATTACTTTCCCAATGAGGGTAAACGACAGGCAGGTGGTTGGTCATAAAACAGTTACTAATAACTTTTACAGTATGTACTACGAAAGAAGAGTACATATTACGTCGACCACAAATAATTAGGATAAGAGCCTGATGATGATGATGATTAAGTAATAAACTTGTGAATTTCATGTTCTTTTTTTGATGTGGACTATGATCTGGACGCAGGCTGTCTGTTTCATCCGGGGTGACGAAAGGGTGGCGCTTAGCCTCATAATCAACCGTATTCCATAAACTTCGCCATTAGGCTGACTATTAGTATCGAGTCTGACGTCCGTGGTCAGCATGGCGGCCTTACGCTAACCGCCTTGCTACGGGTGACGGACAATTTCTTAGCTCCGTCACCCGTGGTCTCGTCTAGGGCGGCTTCAGATACAGGTACGCGCGCCTGCACTGATGTAAGGTATACTATAAACTAAAAAAAAGTTACTGAAAAAGTACTCACCAAATGATGTTGCGACATTAGTGATTAGTGCTGCTAAGCCCGAGGCTATGAAGAACCTGGTCGGGTCTGGGTTGAGACCTATCATGTAATACGCTATGGTGGTGAAAACTAATGGTATTGTTGCAAACACTGGTGCTTCGGCTAGCGTCTTTGATAGGAAGTAAACATCAGCTCGATACATCCCTGAATGGTGTTCGCGAATGAAGATTGGTAATTCCGAGCAAAATACCTGGAAATGAAATGGGAATATTGATTTAATTATTTCTCACCCTTACGCAAGTATTACACATATAAACATTTAATTAGTTATTATTTTTAAAGATAAAAGAGATACCAAAAACTAATTACTATTTATATTAATTGTTATTAAAACATAATAATAAATACTATTTTAGGAATTAATTACTATTTTTAATGGTTCTTTTTTATTAGTTAATTACTATTTTGAAAGATTTTATCGCGTTTGCATTTAATTTTTACTCCCGACATTTCAAACTCTTCACAGTTCATGGTCACAGTAGGAATGGATTATGATTTATTCAAATATGATGAATGGCAATATTTAACATAAGATGGAAAGTAAAACATTTTTTATCGATTTTATCCAGTTTTAATTTTACTTCTAAAATACTAATTTATGATTTGATTATCTCCGATTCACGGCTATCTTTCAAAGGAAGATACCCGGTCCTTTGAAAGGCTTACATGGGGATATGGATCCAATACGCAGAGGCCTTTGGAGAAATTTAATATAAAAATGGGATGGTACATCTACCAATGGCACTCCACGTCTGCACACAACACACGTGGACTGCCAATGGTAGGTGTAAAACTATTGTGTGATGATGGTATCTAATAACTGTTTATGGGGTTGAAGGTTTGATGGACTGGTTAAACTACAAAACTATTGATTGAAAAACTGTCGTCTGCCTTCAATACCTTTATCGTCTTGAACTTTAGCAGACGGTGACTCGCCAACTCACTGAATGGGTCCCGCTAAACAGTCGCCACAGACACACAGGCCATATGGGCAACAGGGGGGTAACATTGGTGCAAGTGGCTTGGGGTGTCGAGCGGTGCGGCGCCAGTTTCACCATTGTAAGTCCCTGATAAATGGCAACCCGCAGTGGTTTCCCCGTAGTTATGCCCTTGAAAATGACACTTCCACCCCCGAGCATATAGCTCTGGCGACCCCTCTCTGACCAGCCGTTTAAGGCAAGCCAGAGTTGAGAATCCTGCGGGCATTCTTCGTTTTCCACTCCAGCCAACCAGTAAAGGCGAGCTGGATACGAGGCCCTGGTCGACTCTCTGGGGCACTCAGGACCGCAGTGTCGCCACTCACATTCAGCACGCCACAAGCTGCCCTGCGGTTTATTGGCTTTCCTATAAATCTTGTGACACATTTTTTCTTTTATATCAAAGGAAGTTAGAGAGCCATATAATGTTCCTCCGAGGTTTGCGTTAGTCCCATAGTGAAATAACGACTGGCCCAGGGTATGATTTGATTTATTATTAACGGGCCAATGTTCGACAGCACAGATTCTAAGAGTTTCAATAAACACAATGTCTATCTAGTTGCTTGCTAAATATTAATATAAATTCGTTTTACGAGAGAAAGTGTTTAATGTTAAATGCACAATAAAAAATCCACGTGTAATCAAGTCTGCTTTAAAGTATTAGTAATATCTCTATGTATATTCAAAACAAGATTAGTGGCTATTTTCGTCCAAAGTGATTCCTTGATTTCGATAATTCTAGAAACATAAACCCTACTGTTGAAATAATATAAAAAAGTAACGAGTGTACACACGTACTTGTACGCACGTAATATGTTTTAATTCTTTGGCGTAAGAAGATAAAAAAAAAATCGTGAAAGTTTTTTTAAAAGCTAGCAATACACCCCCGCTTCGCTTTCGGTCGCCTTACCCGCGTAGTTCGCGTGGGAAACCGGGATAAAATATAGCTTATATTACTCTTTGATATTATAACTTTCCTTTAGTGAAACAATTTTTGAAATCGGTTTGATGGTTTAGGCGTCAAAGCGTAGCAAACAAACAAACTTACTTTCGCATTTATAATAATAGTAAGGGCCTTTCCAAAAATCTTTCTAAAAATATTATCCTTCGCGTTATCCTACATTTATAGAAAAGGCGACACTAATAATTGAATTTTTTTTTATAAATTATAATTGTTTGTAAACTACCTAATTATATTAACTACTTATAATGTCTACTGTCTTTATAAGTTTAAAGTGTAACATATTAGCGGAGACCTGTCATTAGCTGTCTAATGTATATCAAGTATTTTAATATTTTTATTTTGCTGTTGGTCTTCCAAATATAAATAAATAAATGAAAAATAAAAAAGGTATTAAAAGTTGACTAGCTAACTTCAAGTGTGTCGGTTTTTTGTGACGGTATGCGTGCGCATCGTAAAAAAATACTGTTATAATTTTGCTTTAACGCGGCAAAAGAAGTAGAGCTTCAATAATATACAAGCATTTAGTGGTTCACTCCAAGAGAAGAAAGCGGATGCATCAAGAGATATTGAGCGCCAGACTGCCCCACTAGTTCTATCAGTCATCCTAGACTGATTCGGGATTTGGAGAATTCGGTCAGACCATGCAATCAATGACCTAAGTGGCGATTAAAACATTCTACATCACAGCTCATATACGTCCTACTTCTGAGCTCGAGCCTCCTCCATATTGAGAGGGAAATTAACCTACTATAGCACGCTGGTCAGGCGGATTGATATAGGGTTTATTTCGAGTTTCCCTTCTTTTGCATAGTCGTTATCACAGGGGGGCACAGTTAATCCTTCGTTAATCGTTAATTAAAATGTTAACTTCGATAATCGTTAAAGCGTTAAATTTGCGAAAATTTAACGCAAGCTAAAGTTAACCGTTAAAAGTTAACCATTTAAAACTATAAGTTTTAAATTGTTAACTGCTTTGAGGCTGAGAGAAATAGATGATCTAACAGCATGTAGTAGAATTTTGTTGGCATGCATATGTCCACACTAACTTGGGATACGCTACTGCCGGTAGCCGCAACACCAATACATTCACCAATACTTTACGACGCTTTCTGACGTAATAACCAGGTTGAGGTAAGAACATCACTTATGCCTCTATCATAACCTACAACAGAAGCAATTGAAGAAGTTGCCTTTTTTGCGGGGCGGGTAGCAACTTAGTCTAGTTTAGCGAGATGGCCGCCTGGCGGGATGACACCCGCCCCAACGTCATTGTCCGTTGGGGAGGCTGATTAGAGAGGCCTCGATACGGTGTTTGGACCGTCGAGGCTTTCCGATTGGTGGTAATGGAGTGATTGGGTTGGCGGCACGGGGTACTTGCCTTCCAACCGGTGCAGGTTATGACAGGGCATGGTAGCTTCACCTAGTACTTGCACATGGTCGTAAGGAAGGAGAGCATACCAGCCTGCCACCATTGCGATCGTAATGAGGATACGGCACAGTACACGCTCGAGGTGTGTGCCGCGTGAACAGAGCAGTGTCTTGAACTCATCGCAAACATCGGTACGGACCTAAAGCTGCTGACCATCGCTAGGATAATGATCTAGGGTGTCAGGAACTGGGACGCGTTCGCTAACTTACGTGTGGCTCCCGCCCCCTCTTTACGTAATGTAACTGACATTACGTAAAGAGGGAGCGGATCGTGCGCGTGAGGAATTGCGCTACGACATGGTCCCCCGCCATGGACATGGCCGACATAGGTCGTCGTGAAACTTACGAACGTGGCATGGCGCGTAATTCAAACAAACAAAATGGCAGCATGTCAACAAACGACTAATGTAACGGACTAGAGTTCACGGAAGTTAAATTTAACGGAAGTTAACAAGAGCGTTAACATTTTTTGAAGTTAACTTAAAAGTTAATCCGTTAAGCAGATTGTTAACTTCGTTAATTAACGATTAACGAATTAACGAGTTAATGCCCACCTCTGGTCGTTATATTCACAAGATATCCCTTAGTCACCTTTTACGATACCCCACGGACAAGAGAAAAATATAATTCACCATCTCCTTGTGGTGAATTGTATTTTTACTCCGTCACCACACGGAAAAGATTAAAACATTAACCTCCTGAATCTCTACGCCCACTCGCTTGGAAATAGAATTAGAGATCATGGTTGGCTTTTATTTTGCCAGAAGAATATTACTGCCCATTGTTCATTCGCTCAGATGGTTTTTTTGACTCTGATGAAAAGGGCTGCTAACATTTTTTTTTTTTTATTGCCAACGGTGACAAACGCACAAACAGTACACCTGATGGTAAGTGTTGCTGCCACTCATGGACCTTTACAAGGCCGCTGCCTACCGCGAAAAAATGAAGGGAGTGTGAATGCGTGAATTGAGGCTTGTTGATACCCAGGGCACCACCAAAACCCTCCACACGCAAACACCCTCAGAAAGTTGGGCTGCCGGCTCTCTTGCTCACCGAACGAAGCGCAGTAACAAATTGCTACTACTCAGACGTCGATTTTCTGCGAGAGCGTGGTACTGCCCCGGACGGACCGGCCCCCGGCTGTAGACAGATAACTGTCGACAGTGTGGTCCTACCACTAATTCTTATATTATAAGTATTCTTAACCAGACGTACATGTCAGACCAGAACTCGTCTATGAAAATAAAGACTACAAACCTCGATTTAATGACATATTATTTTAACCTTTTATCTATATTTAATCTAATAAACGCTTATGTATATTTCTTAAGTATATTTCTATTCGTCATTAAATAGTATTTTTATGGCAGACTATTTGGAAGGGCGCAGCGTCCTCTGCACCGACCGAGCAGGGGACGTCGTGCGAACGCCCATGACATGCGGTGTCCCACAGGGGTCGGTCCTCGGACCCACCCTGTGGAACCCATCGGCTACGACTGGGCGTTGAGGGGGAGCCTCCCGCCCGGGCTGGGCGTGATTTGTTACGCCGACGACACGCTCGTCACAGCCCGCGGTGAGACGCTAGAAGAGGCGGTAAGCCTGGCGACCTCGGGTACCGAGGAGGTCGTCAGGCGGATCTAGGCGCTGGGGTTGAGGGTCGCCCTGGACAAGACGGAGGCCCTCTTGTTCCATGGGCGCACTATGAGCCCTCCCATCGGCGTCTCGATCACCGTCCACTCGGTCGACATCAGCATCCGGGCCCATATGAGGTACTTGGGCCTGGTGCTCGACGGGCGATGGTGGTTCCGGGAGCATTTCCGCAGGCTCACTCCACGGCTCGTCGGCGCGGCGTCCGCCCTATTGTGGCTTATGCCGAACGTGGGCGGACCGAGCGCTGCGTGCCGACGGCTGTACGCGGGGGTCATCCGGTCGATGGCCCTGTACGGCGCACCGGTGTGGGCGGGGTCCATGACCGCCCGACTTAGGGCCCTTCTGTGGCGACCACAGAAGGTCACGGCGGTCAGGGCCATCCGCGGATACCGCACGGTGGCGACGGAGGCAGCGTGCCTATTGGCCGGGACTCCCCCGTGGGACCTGGAGGCGGAGATGCTCGCCGGACTATATCGGCGGGTGATGGGGGTGTGAGCGGAGGGCGGTGTGGTCTCGTTAAGGGATCTCACCGCCTGGCGCGTCGACCCCGCCGAGACGTCATCGCCCGTTGGACAGTCCGGCTGGAGAAGCCTCGGTTCGGGGTGCGAACCGTGGAGGCCTTCCGGCCGGTGCTGATGCAGTGGTTGGAGAGGCGGCACGGGGTACTCTCCTTCCGACTGGTGCAGGTTTTGACGGGGCATGGGTGCTTCGCCAAATACCTGCACAAGGTCGTTAGGAGAGTACACCGTCCTGCCACCACTGCGATTGCGACGAGGACACGGCGCGCCATACGCTCGAGGCCTGCGGGGCTTGGGCAGTGCAGCGCTGTGAACTCGTCGCAATCATCGGTACGGACCTGACGCTGCCGGCTATCGCTAGAGCGATGGTCGACAGCGTCGGGAATTGGGACGCGGTCGCAGCCTTCTGCGAGACAGTGATCTCGCGGAAGGAGGCGGCGGATCGCCTGCGTGAGGAGCGCAGCCTCAATGAAGAGATCCGCCGCCGGCGACTGGGGCGGCGCAGGCGCAACTATCTGCGCCTCATGCCGCCCTAGCCGAGGCCGCGGGTGAAGTGACCGGAGATTAGTCCGTCACCCGCCGAGAGGCCGACCGCGTGAGGAAAGACCGACGTCCTCCCCGAGGGGGGGACGTCGGTCGATGGGAGGGTACCCCAATAGGGGGTATTTTGTCGGGCCGACCACTGACGACAAGTTAACGCTGCTCCAGTGGTCGGCCCAACGACGAAGGCGACGTGGTTTTCGGGTGGGTCGCAGGAGTTGCGTGCTTAAGCCCCTCTGTCGCCCCGGACGGAGTGGTTCGGAGGCGCGCCGACCGCGGCCCACCCAAAAAAAAAATAATAATAATATTTTTATTGTAATTATATTAGTTTCTCATAATAAGCTTTTATGAGATACCGTCGCTTATCACCAGTTTTTTTGATAAATAACTCTAATGAACTTATTATTATGTATATGGGATGGGATACAAGACTTTTTTGTTTTACTATAGTTAATAAGCCATTACGTACTGTCCTACTGAATGTGAATATCAAAGAGAATCACTGTTATATGGCTCGAGTCAAGCAGTGGGACATATATGTGCTGTGATAATAATGATAATGATGCCTGAACAAACGTAGGCACTGTACTTACTACATGACATTTTCAGAGAGAGGAGGGATCACTTTTATTTTATATAAATAAAGACAACGCCATGCACTAAAGAAATAATCCTTGTATTGCGGGTGGCCTTACAAACATATAATTAACGGACACAATTTACATCCCGACTCAGAGCAACAATTTGTGGACAGACCCAAACTCAGAGCACAAATTGTTGCCGAATCGAACCCCCGATACTGATAAGGTAGGTCGGTATCTTAACCACCACGCCATCTGTGTAGTCAGATCTTTAAAAATACTACGCAGAAGCAGAAATGAAGGAGTTGGAAAGATTCCGATAGACAGAGTGCCGATAAACATGCACCGCAGGTTATGGGCTTGCACGCCATACTACCTACTGCCCTAGGCGGTTTAGGAGGAGTGTGACTTGATCATAATGGCTATCCCCACAAATAAAGCTTAGTCACCACAAAGATACTTACATTAATAACAGCAAATATGTTTTGGAAGGTCATGTTGGTGAGAAACATGAAGATGGCACCGTTGATATTCATCACACCGTCTTGATCCAGATGCTGGCCGAAATATATCACTCCAATAAGAATCGACACCATCTAGAAGAAAATATATATTTTTGAGCACAAGAAACAAGACCTGAATCAAAGGAATACAATTTTATGTACGCATAGCATGGCTTTCATTTCTTTGTTTAATAATTGTTTATGTAAAATCAAACGATCATTTTCGCTCATAATTATCCCACTACTGGGCTCGAGCCGCCCCCATAAAGGGAGGGAATTTGATCTTTTTTTTTTTGCGGTCGGCGCGCTCCTCGCACCACTCCGTCCGGGGCGACAGAGAGGCGTAAGCACGCACACCCACAACCCACCCACGATGCACGTCGCCTTCGTCGTTGGGCCGACCCCCGCAGCAGGGTGACTTGACGTCAGTGGTCGGCCTGACGGAATACCCCCTATTTAGGGTACCCTCCCATCGACCGACGTCCCCTCCTCGGGGAGGACGTCGATCTTTCCTCATACGGTTGGCCTCTCTGCGGGTGACGGACTAATTCCCCTGTCACGTCACCCGCGGCCTCGGCTAGGGCGGCATGAGGCGCAGGTATTCGCGCCTACGCCGCCCCAGTCGCCGGCGGCGGATCGCCACATCGAGGCTGCGCTCCTCGCGCAAGCGATCTGCCGCCTCCTTCCGCGAGATTATTGCCTCGCAAAAGGCTGCGACCGCGTCCCAGTTCCTACCAACTACACCATTTATTATTTGGTATTTGACCATTTTTAGGTATTTGACCTAGTACACCATATACCACGTTAGCGAGCCAGATAGGCGATATAAGGTTGTATTTAGAATTTTTCTTTTCTTGCATTACTATTGTATACTTGAGGCTCTTAGCCATCTCTAAATGGTGACCTACATATGTATAAAGAAAAGGGACTGGTAAATTTTTAACCAACTTCAAAAAGGAGGAGGTTCTCAATTCGTCTGTATTTTTTTTTTTATGTTTGTTACCTCAGAACTTTCGACTGGGTAAACCGATTTTGATAATTCTTTTTTTGTTTGAAAGCTGGTGCTTTCCGTGTTGTCCCATTTTAATTTCATCCAGTTTCGACAATGGCATCCATGGGAAAACCACATAAGTCTTTAATTTGCATTAAGTATATGCGCGATAAATGGACGAAAACTCAATAACAACGCCAACCGAAGCCGATGATTCTTTTTTAACCGACTTTAAAAAAGGAGAAGGTTGAGGACCTTCTCTTTTTTAAAGTAAATTCAACTTTAATTATTTTTTTTTTTCTTTTTAGTGCATATTAATTTGTTTGGGAATTGTTTTTTGTTTGAAGTCGGTTTTTTTTTGTTAAAAATTATTTTTATTCTTAACCCATCATCGTATTTTAACGCGTTTTTCAGCGTCCATGCTAATGAATGGACGCGCCCGTAACCATACACTGGAATAGGGTTATGTATCGAATTTCCCTTATTTTGCATCAATATTACCTGCAAATTTCCCATCCCTTGTGGTGTTTAATTGGGGGTGGTTAATAGTATTCTTATGCCATAACCACAGGACAAGTCTCAAACATACACAGGATGCTGCTTTCACAAGACTGTTCTGAGTAAAATTCTTGTGGAAAAGTCCAATATTGGATGTTTGCGGGTTAATGAATAGATTGATACTTACAACAGTCTGTAGGAACCGCACTTTGATGAGCATAGGTTCTTTGGTGACGGAGAGCCAGGAGCGCCACAACACCGCCCTGAACTGCGCCCACCACGAAGCTTTGTATGGTGAACGCTTGGCGCGGAATGCTGTAGCGTCAGCCCAAGGTTGATCTGCCCAGCCGGCTGAGAATTTTCTCTACGAAAAAACAATACATAAAATTCATATTTCTATTATTAACTTAAGCCAAGATATGTGTTAGTTTTTTTTTGTTTGGATGTTGGTCTCAGATGGTAGTTAAACTAACGAGAACTAGCAAAAGTATTAGTAAAAGTGTAAGGTAATAAATGAAATTGCCCTGTGCATACCTTTCTTTAGCGCTATATGGGCAGACCACCAGTACCCATTCATTGTCATTGGTGGCCCATCCAGACAGGTTATCCTTTCGGGTATCTAAAGCCTTAACGGAGCGTCTATGATAGGATAGTAAACCAATATACTTATAAAATCTATTTTAATCATCATCATCATCATCATCTTGCTCTTATCCCAATTACTTGGGGTCGACGCAATATGTCATCTGTTTTGACATATTGCAAAAAGTTTCGGCAATGACTTTTATGACCGGCCGCCTGCCTGACGTCAACACTCCTTGGGATGGTAATCGTTGACCCAAATGGTACCAGATGGAGTTGGTCCGGGTCAATCTAGGACTCTTAGTCGTCTTTTACGACATCCACGAGCAAAGCAAGGGTTGGTAGTATTCGAAGCCGCTACCACACAGCAAATCTATAAAATCTATTTTAATATGATCGTCCTCATCATCATCCGTCATCCTCCATAATGGGAGTGAAATTGAACTACTATACCACGCTGGTCAGACGGATTGGTACAGGGCTTTATATCGAGTTTTCCTTTTTGCATAGATGCTGAATGCTTATAATAATCCCTTTTTTTTTTTTTTTTTTTTGTGGGTGGGCCGCGGTCGGCGCGCCTCCGCACCACTCCGTCCGGGGCGACAGAGGGGCTTGAGCACGCAACTCCCGCGACCCACCCGAAGCCCACGTCGCCTTCGTCGTTGGGCCGACCACTGGAGCATAATAATCCCTTAGTCATATTTTACGACACCCACGCGCAAGAAAGTGGGTGATAAATTGTATTAATACCAAGTAAGAATAGGAGTGTAGTAGATAGAGTGCTCATCCGACGGGTAGAGGATTTTGTTTCGAACTTTCTCTCTTTTATATAGATGTATTATGTATGTTTTATATAGATGTGTGTCTTTTGTATAGATGATTTTATATATTAGAGCCCTTTTTTCTTTTTTTTTTTTTTTTGGATGGGTCGCGGTCGGCGCGCCTCCGCACCACTCCGTCCGGGGCGACAGAGGGGCTTAAGCACGCAACTCCCGCAACCCACCCGAAAACCACCTCGCCTTCGTCATTGGGCCGACCACCGGAGCAGGTTTACTTGTCGTCAGTGGTCGGCCCGACGGAATACCCCCTACGCGGGGTACCCTCCCATCGACCGACGTCCCCCGTATTATAGCCCTTAGTCGGCTTTTACAATACCGACGAATAAGAACCCGTGGGTTGGGTGGTGAATTGTATGGTTATTCCGTCATCACACAAAAAAATCACTAAATATATTTACGGTTTTATATAAAAGTGTCTGTAGTCATGCGCGATCTCATCTTTTAGTATAGCGAGTGTGGTATGCTCAGGGCGCGAGCACATAAATATTATATTAAACATAATTTATTAGGTGTTATTCTAGGCAAGGTAGTTTATATAGGCCCTTTATATCCCTCAGCTCATATACGTCCCACTTTTGGACTCGAACCCCCTCCATAATAAGAGGGAAATTGATTTAATATACCACGCTGGTCAGATGGTATGGTATTGGGTTTTACTTCGAGTTGTCTTTCTCTTGCATATTTAATGCCTTAGTTATCTTTTACAACATCCATTGGACAAAATAGGGAGTTGTGAATTGTATTCTTACTCTGGCACCACACGGGATCCTTTATATATTATTATTTTTTTTTTTTTTTAAAGTCAACACCCTGCACTAAGGAAATAATCCTTGTATTGCGGGGGACTTTACAAACATACAATTAACGGACACAAATTACATCCAGACTCAGAACAACAATTTGTGGATCGCACAAAGTGTTGTCCCGCGTGGGATTCGAACCCCCGACACTGGCGCTTTAGGTCGCTATCTTAACCACTACGCCATATTGGTTAGGTATTACCTAAGTTAGTGAAAATTGATATTAGTATTTAATTTACGTTTCTAATAAAAGTTAAACACTATCTTACCTCATAATACATTGCGTTTTCAGCTTCAGCGATGATTTTGCAACCTATTTCGGACCTGGCGAATGCTGTGCAAACTGTATCTATTGTTGTTCTTGTTGTCTCTTCCCTGCCAGGGACTCCAGCCAAGAGTTGTATGAAGTGGTCCGCCGGGTTATAGTTGGGTGGGCATGCAGCTCCAAGTCTAAATAGCCAAGACAACAAATTAACGAAAAGCTTGATTTTTATAAATGAGTTTACGATTTGAAAAACTAGTGATAATAATTATAAATAGGTAATTAGATAATTTTACGTGTGGTGACGGAGTAAAAATATAATTCAATATTCTCTATCGTACCCACGAATGTCGTAAAAGAGTGATTAAGGGATGAATTGCTTATAACATTTTGTGTACGAGAAGGAAAATCTGGAGGGCCTGAGTCCAGCAGTGGGACGTAAATGAGCTGAGATAATAGTATCAATAGTATATAATAATAAATATTTTTATACTATACTAGCAAGTTCAATCCGCGTAGTTTCCGTTCTCGTGAAAGTACGGGTTAAAATAAGTCCTACGTTACTCGCTGATAACCCGGGAAAAAATTATCAGGCCTGATCAGGCATGAACAAGCCTGATCAGACCTGAAGTTAGACATGATCATGTCTGATCAGGCCTGGAGGGTTAAATACGCTTAGGTCTGATGTGACATGATCAGGCATGGATAGACCTGATCAGGCCTGATTAGGTCTATTCATGCCTGATTATGTCACATCATACCTAATGCCTGGAACGTTAAATATTTTATTTTTAAATCGAATGAATATGCATTTGATGTTATAAATTGAGTCAAACAATCATCTCTGGATCGAACCAGAAACGTTGCCATAACTTAATATATGTATATGCTAAATATATATATATATATATATATATATATATATATATATATATATATATATATATATATTATATTGCTGTGTGGTAGCGGCTTCGAATACTACCAACCCTTGCTTGGCTCGTGGGTGTCGTAAAAGACGACTAAGAGCCCTAGATTGACCCGGACCAACTCCATCTGGTACCATTTGGTTCAACGATTACATTCCCAAGGAGGGTTGACGTCAGGCAGGCGGCCGGTCATAAAAGTCATTGCCGAAACTTTTTGCAATATGTCAAAACAGATGACATATTGCGTCGACCCCAAGTAATTGGGATAAGAGCAAGATGATGATGATATATATATATATGTATATGCTGAACTCGTACTTGTTTTGTTGAATGAACAAAATATTTAGTGTTATCAATAACATATTCATCGATTATGAAATAAATCAACTTATCTTCGGTCAAAAAAAAAAAGTTTTATCGAGCCGTAGACTGTAGTATTATAACAAAAACATTTTTTGCAGTAAAAACAATTTTATCCTTCGCGTTATCCTACGTTTTTAGAAAAAACGACACTAATAATAGAAATTGTTTATTTTAAGCTCACTAGATATCGTTGTACAAAATTCTAAATACCGCTATGGTTTCGTTACACAAATGTAGATATGTGTATCGGGATATTTGATGCCCATAATTCCATTGACCACGTTAAGCTGTCAAGATCATCTGCGACCAACAGCTACACACACACACACAAAAAACAAAACAACGATGCTCGTAACACGGGTTGGGAGCCCTCAGCGCTCACCCACCAGTCCGGGTAAAGTTGTCACAGCCATCTGAGGCTAACAACTAAGTCACACACAAAAAAAAAAATCCCGTAATAGTCTAAGTTGTTCTCTAAGTACATATAAATTATATTATATGTATTTATTTTTTTACAATAATATAGATAATTAAAGCTCTCAGGCTTATAAAATACCAAAATCAATAACTGGCTGATTATCGTTTGATGGCATGAGACTTCAAGCCTGATCAGGCCGGATCTGGCCCGGTCATTTTTCATGCCTGATCAGGCCTGAACATTTTGCCCGGGAATGTAAGCTTTCCATTGGTGAAAGAATTTTAAAGTCAATTTAGCGGTTTAAGCGTGACAGCGCAATAAATAAACTTAGAAACAAAATCACATATATTAGTAAGGTTTTATAATATTAATTAGGATTTAAAAATGTATTTAGTAGATAGAATTTTTAATAAAGCGACCTCAGGTGGAAGTAGTGTCATATTTGCGACACTAATGTCATATTTGACTGCACAAATGGCGTAGTAGTTTAGACACAGAGTTGCTGTGTCAGTGTCGTGGGTTCGAATCTCACGAAGGCCAACACTTTGTGCGATCCACAAATTGTTTTTCTGAGTCTGGAAGTAATTTGTGTCCGTTAATTATATGTTTGCAAAGTCCCTCGCAACACAAGGATTTCCTTAATGCAGGCTGCTTTATTATTAAACAAAAAAAGAACTTAGTAGGTAGTTCGCCCAATACAGTTAATGTTAAAAATTTTCCAGAAAAATACTACGGTCCACTGTTTCGGCAATCAAAGGTTAAAGGATATATGATGCCCTTAAGGGGTATTTAAAAAATACGAAGCGATATAAGCAGACCACTGCAATAGATATGAAACTCGAAATAAAACTTTATCATAATCGTGACACGTCAATTTGCTCCTATTATAGGGGAAGCTTCTGTGTATTAATGGTTTGGTTAGACCCATACACAATACAATACAATACACGTGAGTTGCTGTGTGTGTAAAAACGGTCTCATAACTTCGCCGTGACTCTGGAGCCAGGAACACCTTGTGATTTTTAACAGATCGTGGTGTCGACTATGTGAATCAGTGCCACTACCTAAAAATCATCTCCAGATTCCATACATGAAAGAAGAAGTTTTAAACAAGTATATAAAATATCTATATCTTCTTTATATTATATATAAATTTCTTGTGTACGTGTGTATGTCACCGAACTCCTCCTAAATGGCTGGACCGATGTTGATGAAATTTATTGCATGTATTCAAGGGGATTCGAGAATGGTTTAGATTCATAATTGGACCCGGTAGGTAGCGCTGCTGTCGATTTCAAGGAGAATTCCTTTCATATTATTTGAACAAAACAATGTCTGTTGGGTCAGCTAGTGGTAGGTATATACAAGTAAAAAAAATAGATATGGAGTATGCATGGAATAAAGACAACCTGATGCTTAATAATTTAAAATGCGCATTATGTTTTTGAGTTGAACATCTTAACTAGTTTTAACACACTTATACGTAATATAATACGCGCTCGAAAATAGGCTTAAATAGTTAATCCGCTTTACTATACGGGTGCTAAAAATAAATACTCAAATAGAGTATTTATTTTGACTATAATATCCTTTTTAAACTGTTTAATTCTGTCATTCTAGGGGGCGACGTTCCTAAGTCGTAGCCCAGAAGGGTGGTGGAGCTGTCACTCAAGAATAGCGTTCAAACGCTCTTAAGGAATTACAAATTCATCTCACTCTTGAGCCACGTGTACAAATTATTTTCAAGAGTCATACGACTGTTGTGCAAGCTCGATGACTTACAGCCGTATTTAGTACCATAGAACACATCCACACACTGTCTCGGATTATACAGATGACTGAGGAGTATAATAGGCCTTTATGTCTAGCGTTTGTGGATTTTAAGAAAGCCTTTGATTGCGTTGAAATTTGGGCAGCACTGCAGTCCCTTTAGCGATACCAAATCGACTATCGATACATCGAAGTGCTGAGGTGTTTGTATAGAAACGTTACCATGTCGATTCGCCATCAGGATAAGAGTACGAAACCGAACCAACTGTAGGTGTGACACATCATCTCTCCGAAGATGTACTCTATAGCGCTGAAAGATGTTTTTAAGCTCTTAGACTGAGTCGGACTCAGCATCAACGTCAACAGCAAATACATCGCACCTTCGATTTGCAAATGATATCGTAGTCATGACAGAAACCATGAAAGACTTTGGCTCCATGCACCTCAGCAGGATTTCTCAACTAGTTGGATTGGACAAAACGAAAGTCATGTTTACTGCCCATGTCATTCCTATACCGTTGCTAGGTGGAAATGTGATTCTCGAAATTGTTGCTCATTATATTTATCTAGGACAAACAATCCAGTTAGGTGGATCAAATTTCGAGAAAGAGATCATCAAACGAATCCTACTCGATTGGGTAGCGTTCAGGAAACGTAAGAGATTATATAAGAGCCTTAAGGGCTTTCTCGTCCAATATTCCACAGTGTTTAAAAACAAAGGTTTATAACCAGTATGTATTATCAGTGACGATCTATGGCGTTGAAACGTGTTCTCTAAATATCGGCCTCACAAAAAGGCTCAAAGTTGCTCAACGTGCTATGAAGAGATCTATGTTCAGTACTTCTCTAAGTGATAAAATCTGGAATACGGAATTCCGTTGTAGAACGGGTATAACCGACATAGCCCGAAGAATTCGCACGTTGAAATGCCAATGGGCAAGCCACATCGCTCGTCTAATCGACAACCGTTGGAGAAGAAAGGTTCTCAAGTGGCAACCACAACCCGAGTGGTTGTGGTTGCCACTTGAGAACCATTCTTTGATCCTGTTGCTGCTGTTCTTATTGATCTATCTAAGATTATAAACATCTATACTATCGTAGTGACTATTATTAAATAGAAGCTTCAAATTAATATTAGGAATATGTAAGCCTATGCATACCGAAGTAATTATATAGTGGAGAACTGGGTATCTTTTATAACTGTGTATACTAACCATTTAAGGAATATTGCATATTAAATTGGAGCCTTTATGGTTATAAAATTTGTATTCTACCAACCATCCATCCATCCATCAACCCATAGACGTTCACTATTAGCCATAGGTCACGAGAATGCCACTTGCAAGGATCCTATGCCAATTGCATCCAACGGTTTCCTGCGACTTTAAGATGTCGTCAGTCCAACCAGTAGGAGGTCGTCTTACGCTGCGTCGTTGTATTCGTGAGCGCCACTCGAGAGCCTTTCTACCCCAACGGTTGTTAGTTCGATGCGTGTAGTGGCCTGCCCATTTCCTTTTCAATATGCTAATTCTTTAGGCTGTGTCGGTTACACCCGTTATTTTACATTATTATATTACTAATGTAATAAAGCTGAACACTTTGTTTGGTTGAACGCGCTAATCTCAAAAACTACTGATTCGGATTGTTTTTTTTACGCATGGAGGAAGGGTATAGGCTATATAACATGACACTACGACTAGTATGGTGTAGCATCAATGAATAATATCACAAAGATGGGGAAACTATTTTTTAAAGAGCTTCTGCTGCACGTTATGGGCATCTACGACAATCTCTTTAACCGTCTCACTCTTTCTTATGTGACGCTGACGAAGGTGCGCGGGTCAGTTAGTTAAATATAATGCAAATAATGATCGGTAAGTTTATGAAAAAAAATATATTAGCCTTATACTGAACGCTGGCCGAACAGTTTGGCGTAATATTGTGTTTCCAGTTTTCCACTTGTTGCAATGATTTTCTCTTTTTTCTCTTTAAGTATTTGTAGAATATTAACAACTAAAGAAAGACGGAAGTATTGACCATTATATTCTTATTTCGTCACCACACGAATTAGATGGAGTAATGTCATATCAAAATTTTATCAAACTCACTCTTTGAAGAAATCATTAGCCTGTTCGGGTGATCCTAAGAAGGCGACCTTGCCGTCTGCCATAATAAGTAGTTTGTCAAACATCGCGTACAGCTCTGAAGATGGCTGGTGGATCGTGCAAACAACTGTCTTGCCTTTGCGTGCTAATCCTTTTAGTACCTGTGGAAAAAAATGTATTATTTAACTTACAAGTGCTGTGTGGTGGCGGCTAAGAATTCTACCAAACTTTACATTGCTCTGAGAAAGTCATAAAATACGACTATAGCTTTGATTTGGCCCAACTTTATGTGATGCCGTCTAGTCAACAAAAGTATTTTATATTTTTTGGGGATGGCCTACGGTCAGAACACCCGCCGCCCGGCTCCATCCAGGGCGACAGAGGGGTGGCGCGTGGCCCCGTAACCCACCCGCGACACGTCGCCTTCGCCGTTGAGCCGACCACCGGTGCAGGATGACTTGTCGTCAGTGGTCGGCCCGACGGTATACCCCTGAGGAGTACCCTCACCTCGACCGACGTCACCCCGCTCGGGGACATCGATCTTCGTCGCGCGGTCGGCCCCTCGACGGGTGACGGACTAACTCTCCGGTTCAGTCACCCGCAGTTACCAAAAATATCGAGGAGGGTTGGTATCAGGTAGGCAGACAAGTATAATTAAAGAAAATTAAAACTAGGGGCAAAGGAATTGGCTCAGCTTTTGTTCGCTAAGTACCACGCTGATTTTCAGCCATCGCTATGTATTTATTGTACTGTTTGCGAATGTGTGCGTGTGTGCACTTGTGTGTGTGTGTGTGTGACCGAAGAAGAGTACATATTACTTCGAGCCTGAATAATTGAGTTAAGAGCAGGAGGCAGGATAAAGCAAAAAAAAGAAGCTTGTTGCCTTTTGCAACTAGATCATAAAGTTATTATATTAGAAATAGTTATTCTATTATTAACTTAGTCAACTGATATAGCTCTAATACCGATCGGTGACCGAAAAAAAGAACAGATACCAGGAGTTATAAGGCGATGTTTGGGTAAATCCTTACTTTCCTTATCAGGATACGTAGGCGGGGTCTCATGCTTAAACTGCTTAGTTTAGGTACTTCTTAATAATATATTCCTAGTCCACCTATCTTGCCCGTGGGTGTCGTAAAAAACGACTTCGGGACATAATATGCATATAATATCTATGCAAGAGAAGGTAAAGTCGAAATAAAACCCTATACCAATCTGTCTGACAAGCGTGGTAGGACAATTTCCCTCCATTTGCAGAGTAGGGCTTGAGCCCAGCAATGAAACGTATATGAACTGTAATAAATGAATGATGAATATTCCTAATAAACTTTAGAGTATAGCCCAGTGTGGCGACGATATGAGAAAAACAATTGTCACCGCCTTTTGTCCAAGGGTATCGTAAAAATCTAGTAAAAGCCGATCAAGGGTCGCACCAGGAGCTACTCTCCTGGGAATCATATAATCCCTGATTGTGATTGCCGACCTGCGTGCTACAGGGGGCATTACAGCACTATTCCCTCAAGGGGAAAGTTCAAAAGTAGACGTTCATAGACTTATGATGACACTTAACATAAACCGATTATTAATGCGTATATTAAGCTTAAAATATATATTAAGTGTTATTTAAAATGTAGTAACAGGCATTAGCCAATTAAACTATGTTCTAGATTTTACCTGTATAACATTTTGCGCCATGAAAGAATCCAGCCCCGAGGTCGGTTCGTCGCAAAACATGAGAGGTGGATCTGTAAGCACTTCGCTGGCGAATGATAACCTTTTCATTTCTCCTCCTGATATACCCTTCAATCGTCCAGGTATTCCAATTACTGTGTTCTGACATTTTGTAAGCGCCAACTGTTAAAAGCATCTTCAATTTTATACGACAGAAATTAAAATAATAAAGCTTAATCTAATATCTTTGAAGGAGCAATTATTAATAATATAAAAATTTGTTTCATGTCACAATTTGAATCAAATTTTTAAGCGAATTCATAAAACGCCGTTCGGACTTTCTCAATTCGACAGTATATTTTTTTCTTGTATGTATGTTACGCGATTAATCCCCAATTATGAATATATCTTCGTTTGTTATTATATAAATTATAAAAATAAAAAATATATATAGATTATATAAATTCGGTCAAGATCTGATCCGTAGGTTTTAAGTTATCCTTAATAATAAGTTTTTGATTAATCTCGACTAAATAGTCTTGAAGTCGGTTTATATTTCTTTAAGTATTGTATGATGTATTTAATATATATTTGGTTTACAATTTAATTCAGATTATACTCAGTACAACTAGATTGAGCCGAAGGCTACGCTAAAAGAAAATCTACTCCACATGGGTAACCCAATCCACATTTTAAATTAAAGTATTCCAAAGAGTCGGACCGTTCCGAGTGCTTACCCTTAGTACCTGTTCTATGCAAAATAAAGACAAGTGTGTGACAATTTAATATACTCGTAAATCGTAATGATAATATGCCACTACTATTTCTATGGGCAATACAAATAGCAAACTTGGATCCAATTAATTTTATAGAACGATTGAACCTTAGAATAATAACTCATAGAAGGTCCTCCTCTCTCCTTGCATAAAAAATGAAGCATTTAAATTGGAGCCAGATGACTCTCTACGCCGGACCGTTCCGTACTGTACAAGGTGTGTATGTGTGTAACCGCTCGCACGCATGTAGTATTTTTGGCTTCACGTTTTTGATCGCTTAAATACCGACACTATTCTTCTATACGTTATTATTCTAAGGATTGAACATTAAATTTTAAAATTATTTCCAATTAATATCGGTTATATTCACTCGTTATGAATAAAATCCAAAACAGGTTTCTGTACAATCGTTCTCTCGCATTTTAAATTAGTTACTAATAATCTATGCTAAGACGACATCCCGTTTACCAGATACGGCAACCTAATTTCCTTGTCACTATGAGCTAAATTACAATAATCGCATTGGAGTTCCTAGCTGTCTGTTAAAGCTGTGGCTTATATTGACTGACATGAATATAAATTACGAAGCTAATTAGGTCGGATAAGTATTGTTGAGGTATGAATCATCTTTCCTTAATTTTTATAGATATCTTGAAGAAAAGCTACAAGTTTTTACTACTGAATGAAGAACTATGTTTGGATAATTGGAAAAGACGTTTTTTGTATGAAACTCTCTTTCATCTATAACTTATTTTTTTATTATTTGTTGTTTAAATAATTAAAACATTCTATTTAAAAAGAAACAACTCTGCTCAATGTTATGAGATATAGCTCGAAGACAGATCTACATAGATGATAGTACATGTGGTGGTTAAGACATCGACCTATCACGCCAGTTTAGTGGGTTCGATTTCCATATAGAACAATTAATTAATAAACAAAAAAAAAATTTTTTTTTTGAACATTGCACCGGTTTGATTATTAGACAAATTCTATACCAATCGAAAGTATGAAGCTCATAGAATATGCAAACGTTAGATTGCCTATTCTTTTCCGGTCACAACTCTCGGGTAGCCAGGTATAAACAGATAAATCGATACTAGCATGTTGCACCGGTCTGATTGACGTTTGAATTTTCTATGGGCTTCATACCATTCATCGATTGGTATAGAATTTGTCTAATAATCAAACCGGTGCAATGTACCTACATAAAAAAAAAATAATGATTCATACTCTGGACTAAAATTTGTTAGGCAACCCATATGCAATATATTTATTGACATATTAAATTACATAAAAAATAAGTTTCATCAAATAAGCATCTCGGTGAAGGTCGTTGTATAGCGGGATCTTAGACCATAATAAGATTTCATCATTTGGATACATTGGACCCTAAACATATTATAAGCATTGCCTATACGCGAACTTTAACGAAATTATTACATTATAAATAAAACTAAATTTACGGATTTTATTGCGTTCATGGTCACACATTTTACAGCGTCCTTGACCATGAACGCAGTAGAGGGTTCGAAACGTCGGGCAATCAAAAGTCAAAAAAGCGATAAAATTCGTAAAAATAGTTTTATTTTTATTATGTGATACTCGCGTAAACATCAAAAATCGTTACGAAATTATTACATTTTACTCCTAGCAGGGATATAAAAAATACAGACCTACTAAAATACCAATTTATTCTAAATAATTCTGTAATCCTATCACAATGTAAAATAAAAAGGCTTCGTATCTCTTTAAAAACCTGCCTCAATATTCATAAACATTTGCTTATCTTTTATTTATTTCATTAATATAATAAAAACACTATGCTTGTCACTTTACATTTTAATCCTATAATCGTCATTGGATAGAGACAATTCAAGGCAAAATAAGTTCTATGTTATATCTATTTAAACATAGTATGTTATTAAGTTGTCTGTGAATGAACAATATTTTATACCTAGCAACAAAAAAATTCGTAAATCCACTAGGAAGGCCGACTGACATTAACATCTGGTATAATTATTAAGCACGTAACATAAGCTATGAATAAAATATGGATTTTTTTTGTATTCGTATGCTAATGACCAGTCATGTGTAAAAATATTGTCTAGATCACACTCAACTGTTGTATTTTCCTACTAGAATTTTATTCAGTAGAAATTGAAATATATAACGATGAAACTTAACTATTATTTTTTAGGCTTTTATCGCGTTTGTGTTTACTTTTTACCTGCCGAATATTTCAAAAGATTTTCAAAGATCATGGTCACATTTTTTTTATCGCTGTTGGTGGCAAACAAGCAAACATCATACCTGATGGTAAGTTATGATGTCGCTCATGGACAAATGTCCATGAGCTAGGCCGCTGCCTACCACGAAAAAAGTGACAGGAGCGTGAATGTATGCAATGAGGTTCGGTGATACTAAAGGCATCACTAAAACCCACCCCACGCAAACACTCTCAGAAAGTTAGGCTACCTACTCCTTTGCTTACTAAACGAGCTGTGTGGCACTACCCTGACTCGGATCGGCTCGCGAGTATAGCCTGAAAACTGTTGACTTTGTAGTTCTACCACATATAAATCTTGGCAGGATTTCAAAAATATCTTTACATCAAAATCAGTAATAACTAGCAACCCGCCCTCGCTTCGCTCCGGTTTTAGTCGTTTTACCCGCGTAGTGCCCGTTCCCGTGGAAATACCAAGATAAAATATAGCCTAGTTTACTGCCTGATATTATAGCTTTCCATTGGTGAAAGAATTTTTTAAATCGGTCCAGCCGTTGTGAAGGTTACCCGGAACAAACAGACAGACAGATAGACAAAAAATATAAAGTGATTTTTAGGCATATGTATAGTGCAAATAATCATGTGAGCATGAAAAAGGCCTATTATTTTGACATTACAATAAGACACTCCAATTTTATTTATTGGTATAGATGTTATTTTAACTCATGGGAGTTGGCTATAATAAATATTAACATCTATTTTGGGCACTCATATGAGATACAGCTACGTCTGTCGTGGAGTATCAATCAGCTGAAATTTGAGCCAGTACATCAATCTCAGCGTACCTACGCTATATACCGTCCGTTGTCTGGCCTTATCTGCTTGTTATGTTTCCGTCACCCTAGGAGATCTTATTGGCTAAAGAGACTAAGATATTTATTTGCTTAGATTGTTTATTTTCTTTTTTTAATTCTTAAGATTAGTATCTACGAGCAGACTGTGTACCTTTGTCAAGTAATAGTCACAGCTGCCAACAGACAGATTAGACGACCCATTATTTAGAAAAGTGAGAAACTGTCAGCAATTTTGTTAAAAGTATGTAATTTTGCAAAGTGATAGTAGTTACCCTTAGATATAATTAGGCGATCAATCACCCAGATAAGTGATAGACCGTCAGCAATTTTGATAAAAGAATGTAATTTGCCGAAGTCATAGTAGTAACCATTAGACATGATTAAGAGATTAACCAGAAAAGTGATGGACTGACAGCAATTTTGTTATAAGTATGTAATTTGTTCAAGTGATAGTAGTGGCCATTAAATATGATAATCCAACCAATCAGCCAAAAAGTAAGAGGCTGTCAGCAATTTTGTTATAAGTATGTCACTTTTCCAAGTGATGGCAGATAATTGAGCGACCAATCACCCAGAAAAGTGACAGACTGTCAACAATTTTGTTATAAGAATGTAATTTTCCCAGGTCATAGTAGGGACCATTAGACTTGATTAAGAGATCAACCAAAAAAGTGATGGACTGACAGCAATTTCGTTATAATTATGTAATTTATCCAAGTGATAGTAGTGACCATTAGATATGATAAGGCGACCAATCAGCCAGAAAAGTGAGAGACTGTCAGCAATTTTGTTATAAATATATAAGTTTACGAAGTGATAGCAGTGACCATTTGATATGATAAGGCGACCAATCAGCCAGAAAAGTGAGAGACTGTCAGCAATTTTGTTATAAGTATATAAGTTTACGAAGTGATAGCAGTGACCATTAGATATGATTAGGCGATCAATCAGTCAAAAAGTGAGAGGCTGACAACAATTTTATTGTAAGTACGTAAGTTTTTCACGTTGTTAATAGTCATAGTAGCTATAGCTAATAAAATTAATGAAACTAGCAATTGGTGAGAAACGAGGGAGGGTACCGGCAATTTTGTTTGTAAGTTTGTAAGTTGCTCAAATGGTGATGAGTCATCACCATCACTGATTACAAATCTAATCCTTACAATAGCACTTACACTTACATATACCACTAGTTGAAACAGGGTTTAGATGACTGTAAACTTTGTATTAATAAGTGCATATCAGGTCTTGCAGAACTATCTCGCCTTTTTTATTGCTCTACAGAAAAGTATACGGATATCGTTTTCTTAATAGAAATTGAGTGAGATGCGATTTTTTTTGTGTGACTTAGTTGTTAGCCGCGGATGGCTGTGACAACTTTACCCGGACTGTTGGGTGAGCGCTGAGGGCTTTCAACCCGTTGTGAAATGCTGAGTTGACTATCCAAAAATAACGGAATAATTGAATTGACTTACCTCAGATATGACTTCTTGAACTCGACGCATACGTTGCGCATAAGGTATATGACGATCCATGCGCACCAAAGCCTGTTATCAACAATTTTAATTAATTGAGTTAACCAAAAATCACAATCAGATATGGACAGGTATTTAAGTTATAGACTAAGATCAGCATCCTACTTTTAACCTAATTATTTGAGGTCATCTTCAATAGTATATACCACAAAAGTTTGTCCAATGTCAACCTTTTTTGTGAATGTAAATATTGATCAGATGGCCTCAGAGTGAGTTGGTTCAGGTCGATTAAAAGCTCTTAATCATCTTTTACGACACCCACCAGCAATATAAGTTTTGATAGTAATCGTAGCACATAATAATAGTACATTACTGCAGCGCCAGCAAAAGAGGCATTGATGGACGAACGTGTGAATGTGGGCCGAGGCGAAGCCGAGGCTTGTATAGTACTTTTCTCAAATAATGTGCGAAAATTAAAACTAAGTAGTACTAAGTAGAACTTTTTATTTGAAAATAGATACCAATTACATTTACGAGCTTTTCATTATAGATCTTGCCGCCTCTTAAATTTCTGGTGACGTTAAAGTAAGTTCATTACACTTACTGTCTTCACTAGAACTCATTTTAAGTCAAATATTACTTTTCAAAATCAATGACGAACAACAAACAACATTTTTACGTGCCATAGGATTCATTTGTTTTTTTTTTTTTTCATTATCAAATAGGTTTCTTTTTCAAGACAGTTAGAAATTTAAATAAAACTCATCAAGAGTTCCCTCCTTGGTTGCTATGTGTTGGAATCGTTTCATTTTTAAAATACACGATAGATAAGAATTTACATATATATATATATATATATATATATATTTATTTGGCCGCTAAAATACGACAGATGTGGATTTTCATATATTTATTGCCGGCCGCTTGTCACAAGGTACAGCAACTTCGATTTATCTTGAAGAAGGTTGTCAAAATAATGCTCAAATTTCCAAGCATATTTGAGAAAAATTAATAACATCATTATCATCACCCTAATATTATCTCAACTACCGCACTATGGACTTTCATAATACATATTAAGTTATTGTCAATAATAATTTCTGATGTTTATGCGAGTATTACACATTTTAAATAAAACTACTTTACGGATTTTATCACGTTTATATTGGATTTTTGATTGCCCGACGTTTCGGACACTTTGCAGCGTTCATGGTCACGGGTGGACTAGGCCCTTTTCTGATTAGTCGGCGCGGCATTGGTGCGTCAACAGCACGCTCGATATACGCGGTACCGATAGCTTACCGAGCGCCTATATATAAATGGAACGTTCCTGATTGGCGAGACCGGGTTGAGAGCCCTCAGCGCTCACCCATAGTCCGCGTCAAGCTGTCAAGGCCATCTGCGGCCAACAGCTGTACACACACAAAAAAAAAAAAAAATGATTGGTGCGATTTGCGCGGCAGCGGTGCGTCACACATTCGGCTTACCGCATATCTGCATGCATGTCCAGTAACCGCTCTGCTTTTTACCGAGTTGGTCTCGTTCGCCCCTTGGAAAATGGCGAATATTCATGTTATCTTAGTACTGGAAGTAAAAAAGTACCCCGAACTGTACAACTATAAATTAGTTGAATATTCCAAAAAGGATGTGACAGAAACGGCCTGGGCTAAAGTATGCAAGCAAGTTATTTAGCCGCAACAAATACACGACAGTTAATATTATTTTCGATATAAGGATGACGCCAAAAACGTTTTTTTTTTACGTAAACGAGTATAAATGTAATAAGTTAAAATATCTTCATCACTCGAACTCGATGATGACATTATTTCACGATGGCACAAGTGGCTCTGCAGAAATATTTGCAGACATGTGCGAAAGCAGAAGCGGTGCGGTATGCTTTCGGCATACCGACGCGTTCATGTAGCACCGATGCCGCGCCGACAAATCAGAAAAGGACCTAAGGTGTCTCATGTCCAACAAGTCATCGTTATTATAGACATTTATAATTATCTACCCGATACAGAAAATTAGTTATTAAATTTTGACCCACATTTTAGTACAAATTTATTGCTAGTATAAGACGAAAATGAAAATCATTGTCTTCATATTGTCAATAGTTTTATTACCGGCCGCCTGCCTAAGGTCAACCCTCCTTGGGAATGTAACTATTGACTATACGATATCAGATGGAGCCTGGCCCTAGTGTTGGTAGTTCTCGAGCAATGTAAGGGTAATAATATTTATAGCACACAGTAAGAACAACAATTAATATTAATATTCACTACGTCACTTTGTTGGTATCAAAAATTTTCCAAAAAATTTATTACTACTGGTTCTGTAGATAGGTTTCAACTTATTTTTTAAGAATTCCACAAAACACGTTTACGAAATGACGTATTCTTTATATATGCAAATATTGTTTAATATGTAAATAATCAATATCTTAAGTCATTAATCATATTACAACCAACCTATACCAATAAATAAAATTGGAGTGTCTGTTTGTAATGTCAAAATAATAGGCTTTTTTCATGCTCACACGGTTATTTGCACGACACCTATGCCTAAAATACAGATTAAAAAATTTTTGTCTGTCTGTCTGTTTGTTCCGGGTAATCTTCAAAACGGCTGGACCGATTTCAAAAATTCTTTCACCAATGGAAAGCTATAATATCAGGGCGTAAACTAGGCTATATTTTATCCCGGTATTCCCACGGCAACGGGAACTACGCGGGTAAAACGACTAAAAGCGAAGCGAAGCTAGGGCGGGTTGCTAGTACTTAATATAAACATAAACTATAACTACAAAGACATAACGACCAATTCATCATTTTATAAAAGATCGAACAAAATTAACACTTAATTTGTCATATCGCCTATATAAATTATTTAAATGTAATCATAACGGCATATGTGGGTGGCATGACATTACTCATAAATCGAATTCGTCTATTATTATCATAGTAAGTCCGTATGTATTTATTAT
The DNA here is from genome assembly GCA_032191425.1 of Lymantria dispar. NCBI lineage: Eukaryota > Metazoa > Arthropoda > Insecta > Lepidoptera > Erebidae > Lymantria > Lymantria dispar. Next base: position 32,158,791 of record CM063444.1, read on the forward strand.
ACTTTTTGAAATGAAGTTCCTTAACGCGGCTTACCGGCGCGGCAGTGCGAAGTTTAGTGAAAATCGTCACGTAACGAAATGCCGTATGCTGTGTGTGTGTGCGTGTGATTTTCCCAAAATATTGAATAAAACTTTCTGATGGAATTCGTTCCTTTAGATTATTTGCCTTCAAAAAATAATATAAATTAAACATTGATTTTCATTCTTAATTTAATGTTACTATTTCAAATATTACTGTTTAACTTTTTTTAAATATATTTGTTTTGGATATATTGTTGCTTCCGCGACTTGATTGTACGGGTCCATCAGAATATCAGCGGTGTAGTATCATATTTACTGTACCATAAGCTGAGATGGACACCATATTTTGGCCTCACATATTCGACTCCTTGTTTTTAGTTAGTAGTTCTTATTTCTTTCGTTGGTATCTATATTGTGTGAGGTTTACAAAATAATTTTTTTTTCTTTCTTTCTTTCTATATACATATATAGATTTAATTTCAAATTACATTCGGCTTTGAAGAAAAAACGTAAGGAACTTCGTTGCTCGATCGCACAATTATATTTTTATTTATTCTTTGTTTTAACTATGCTTATGTGACAACTAATGATTTTTTTCTAGTAATCTCAACAGAACAAGTTGACAAGCGCGGGAATCGTTTGGTTTTAATCATGATCGATGGCTTCCTTTACCTAACACCGGTGGATGTGAGTAAAAATTTCATTGATATTAGTTCCGAGATCAACATAGTAATATGTATTTTCTTTTATATAATTTCAAGTATTGATGGAGTAAAAATACAATGATTACCACGTATTCCTTTACCTTGGGTGATCGTAAAAGACGATTAAGGAATGTAAGTAGATACAAGTAGAAAAGTCGCAATGAAATCATTATTGTAAAACAAGGAAAAGTCGTAATGAAACCCTATACCAACATGTCTGACCAGCGTAGTGTAATAATTTCCCTCCCATTGTGGCGCAACCTCAGCCCATTAGTGGGACGTGATGAATTGAGATAATGATGTTGAATATATCACATATTTTATATATTTTATATTTTTGCACCTTAATTATTATTAAAAAGTTATTGAACGAATGTAGTATGAAAAATAATGCAGAGACACTACATGGCCACAACTCGCAAAATTGTAAAACTTAGCACGCTCCGTTTTATTCGGCACTTGCAAAAGTTAATAATACTTATTAAAATTATTATAATAAAGAACGTATCTATACCAATAAATAAAATTGGAGTGTCTGTTTGTAATGTCAAAATAATAGGCTTTTTTCATGTTTACACGGTTATTTGCACGACACCTATGCCTAAAATAGCAATTAAAAAATTTTTGTCTGTCTGTCTGTCTGTCTGTCTGTCTGTCTGTTTGTTCCGGGGAATCTTCAAAACGTCTGGACCGATTTCAAAAATTCTTTCACCAATGGAAAGCTATAATATCAGGGCGTAAACTAGGCTATATTTTATCCCGGTATTCCCACGGGAACGGGAACTACGCGGGTAAAACGACTATAACCTATAACCGAAGCGAAGCGAGGGCGGGTTGCTAGTTTGAAATACAAATTGTGTATAGTTGTTAATATAAATTATTTATAATCCTTAACAATATTATAAATACGAAAGTAAGTTTGTGACGCTTTCACGCTTAAACCACAGAACCGATTTCAAAAATTCTTTCACCAATGGAACGGTATAATATCAAGGAGTAACATAGGCTATATTTTATCCCGGTATTCTCACGGAAACGGAAAGTACGCGGGTAAGACGACTGAAACCGAAGCGAAGGCGGGTTGCTAGTAATCTATAAAAAAAAAACAAAAAATGTTTCTATGCCGGTTACAACAACAACTTTGACACTATTTAACTAATATACTCCAAACCGGTTTCATTAGAAATAATGTGAAAATGGTTTTAGATCACTTATATAATGCATCAAAGGATACAGCAAGTGGTGCTGCGATCGTTTCAAGGTTTCATTTAAATTTGTGCGAAGCGTCTATTGGATTAACATACTTGTTCAACGAATAAATATTCTCTATTGAGCTTTTTTAACACGCTTTTATTACTTTCATACGTATGTTAGTATGTGCCTATGTAACCGAAACTTTGATCATGATCTGGACCCCCTTGAAAAGTCGGTTATAACCGAAATTTGACAGTTGATGACAGTTAAAACGGTTACTCCAATTATACTGCTACTACCAGGATTTTCAGGATTAGCGATTTTTTAGTATCGAACATACTATAGTGTCTTTGTGCCGTGACCAAGAACAGATAATTTACCAACTTTGAATAAGATAAAATTTTCGAAGAGGGACTCTGAGAACCGGCTATCTCATTTGACGCAAGCAGAAGTCGCTCAAGTTAAGCGTCTTTTTTGTTGTTAATTTTGTCCATGAATTATAATCTAAAATGCAGCAGATATGTAACAAAACTAACCTGGAATATGAGATGTTCCTTAACTGTCAAAGTGCCGATAAATAGGTCCTGTTGTTGAACATAAGCTGATAATGCAGCTAAAGCTTCAGGTATAGCCGGCTGGCCGTTCAAGGATCTGGTGCCGCTGGATATGACTCCAGCAGGTGTACGAAAGGTTAAAGTGTTGAGAAGTGTAGTTTTCCCGGCGCCCGATGATCCCATGATAGCGAGTAATTCGCCTGGATAAGCAGCTCCGTTGACTAAGAAAAATAGATAGAATTAATTATTTTTCGCTTCAATATCGGATCTTTGTTCTTGAAAGAATCAAAACACTAGCTTTCCGTTATAAAATTTCTGTATTTCTTCGGTGTAAATAAGGCTTAATGGTATATGGCTTCTTACGTAAGTAGTGGAGTAACTGAACCTCTGAAAGCCGAATTTTATTCTTTACGACACAGATTCATTCAGTATCAAAGGATTCCCTGATAAAAGTTCCCAATGGTTTGCATAACTCAAAATCACAGTAATTTATCCTACCGCATGTGGTTGATTCGATACCCACCCAGCGAAATTATTTGTGGAATCCATAAATTGGACCAAACGTCTCAATATCGGTGTAATTTGTGTCATTAATTTGTATGTTTGGGCAGACCGCCCGATATAGATTATTTCTTAATTCGGTGTTAAAAAATGTTTTTGTATAATCATCTTCACTTCATACATACTGCGGGAATTGAGTCTTCTTCACAATGGGAGGGAAATTGACCACGCTGGTCAGACAGTTTGGTATAAGGTTTTAATTTGAGTTTTGCGTATCTTCTGGTAATGGTAACTGCATGCCCCTTAGTCATCGCTTAGGATTACCCAAGAGAAAGATAGGACGGGTGGTGAATTTTATTCTTACTCCGTCACCCTACGGATATGGGAGGGTACCCACGTAGGGGGTATTCCTTCGGGCCGACCACTGATGACAAGTAACCCTGCTCCGGTGGTCGGCCCAACGACGAAGGCGTCGTGGTTTTCGGGTGGGTTGCGGGTGTTGCGTGCTTACGCCCCTCTGTCGCCCCGGACGGAGTGGTGCGAGGAGCGCGGCGACCGCAGCCCACCCCAAAAAAAAAAAAACCATACGGATATGGGCACTCACATTTTGGCAAAAACTATTTCTTGAATCTATTTTACATTTTCATAATGCTACCTTCGCTAATCTATCCTATTTGAAACTCAGAAGGTGATCGTTTTAAAATAAAGTTGTTTCTTTCTTCATATATCAAATTACAGATATAGCTTGAAAAATAAGTGTGTTTTAATAGTTTGGAAATATGATGCATGCTGAACAAATTTAACGTTGACGGCGTAATAAGATAATTAACACCCCTCTCTTGCCCGTGGGCGTCGTAAAAAACGAATAAGGAATTGAATGTGCATATAACATCTATGCAAGAGAAGGAAAACTGAAAATACAACGCTATATCAACATTTTTGTGGTCGGTCCAACGACGAAGGCGGCGTACATCGCGGGTGGGTTGCGGGTGTGCGTGCTTACGCCCCTCTGTCGCCCCGGACGGAGTGGTGCGAGGAGCACGCAAACCGCAACCCACCCCAAAACAAAAAAAAAATATCAACATTTTCGACCAGTGTATATAGTAGGTCAATTTCCTTCTCTTAGTAGAGGACGCTCGAGGCCTCGTGCTCAAAGTATGTAATTGTAATTTTGATTGATCCCTCAAATAGCAAAAGATAAAAAGTATAACAAGGAGAACAGGCGTCGCTGTCTTCAATGACATTAAGGGGAAGGAAAATTAAAAATTAGTAAATATACCCACCATTCCTTAATAATTGCTTTCTTTGTTGAAACATGCCACTATTTGAAGGCTTCCAGAATTGCCAAAACTTCCTGCCCCTACTTCTAGATTCTGTCGCAAAGGCGTTGATGTCAGCCCACGTGTAGGTTATTTTTTCAATTCCTCCAATCGCACCATAGTTGCGCTGTGACGGCATCCCGAGTGTAGTTTCCCCACCACTGCCGCGTGGTGAAGAGACAGGAGTAGTACCATCCTGTGACAAAAAATAGTTTTTAATAATTAAATCGTGTGATGGTGGATGAATATACCCTTCTATATTACTTGTGGATATCGTATAAGACGACTAAAGGATAAAGTATGCATTTTTTTTATTGGGACTAATCCCACCACTGTAACTCCTGTAAGCCAGGATCCACAATGGTCTCCGTATAGGACGCCGAGGTTTGGCCCTCAGGAAGTCCCGGAAAACGCTTTTAATTGTCTTGGGACCCGCAACAAATTTAATTGTAAAAGAAAACAAGAGGAGTTGGAAAGATTCCACTTCCCTCCTATGCAAAGCGGGCGACATGAAGCAAAGGTGGCTAAAAAGACAGTAAATAGTATGCATCTAATATTTATGTCAGAGAAGGAGAACTCGAAATAAATTCGTATGAGCTTAGATGTCGAATTAAATCATTGTAACGCGTTTATTATTGGGTGAAACGATTACAAATAAAGGAATTATCAGTATGGTGACAAAGTCGTATATGTCGTATATGTAATATCGTATACGTATATATTTCACTATTTTCAGGCAACTATGGGATACATTTGGCACCATTACAAGAGAAATAAAACTTCAACTGAATAAAGTGCTATAATAGCATATAAATACATCATGCCCTTTTGGAGGCGATTCAAGTTCTGCAATACTGTGACACTGACCACAGTGGTCTTCACATACTTCAGTAAGGCTATGCGCAATCCATACTCAAGATGTGTCCCGTTTGCATGGAGTGTTATTAGAGTAGTCATTATTCATTTTAATTCATACACGTCCCACTTGAGGGTTCGAGACTCCTCCATATAAGGGAGAAATTGATTTAGCTAAATGGGTTGGTATAGGGTTTTATTTCAAGTTCTCTTTCTCTCCTTGCCTAGATATTATATGCATTTTGTACCACTTAAGACGTTAAACGCCAGCCTGATTTTTATTTTTTCCATTTGGACTATGGGTGTCCCCCATCCATGTGGGCGACATATACTTGTTTCGTTTGAGCCATGAGAGTAACCATATGACCGCGAACCAGGAGCGTCTTTAAGCAATATGAGGAGACAAGTTACTTTTCTTCGGTGTTTACTACGTGATTCATCACATTTTAAAGCCCCTAAAGCAATCAAAAATTATCATTAAAATTTTAGAAACAAGCGATTTTATGCGGGATAAGTGAGACCCACATGGTAACCCCCACGGCGTTCAATATGTTAATCTTCTTTTATAACGCTCACGGTCGGGTTGAGAGTTTATTTATTAAGAAAACAATCTTTCTAAATGCCCCAGCCTCAGACTTACGGGAATATAGTATTAATATCTTTATAACGATATCAAAACGGAAAGGTTGGGCTGAGCTTTTTTTATGGCGCAACGCACACAACATCTATTCCGTCCAGGGCGATGAAAGGGCGACGCTCGGCCCCAAAACATATTCCCACCTCTTCGCCGTTGGGCCGACCAGTGGTATCAAGTTCCTTGTCGTCCGTGGTCAGCCCGGTGGGAGATTGGGCTGAGCTAGGATACCGTGGTACGCCTTTAGCAAAATATAGCGCTACACTACAGATGGTGGAAAGTAATAGATGGTAGGGATGTGAAAAAATAATCGATTTTTATAATAATCGATTATTTTTTTGTTATAATTGATTTTATAATCGATTATGGAAATGAGAAAAATCGATTATTAATCGATTTTTTACTATTCGAAATTAAGCGATTATTCATGGCCAGATTTCCTAAAAAAAAGGTCATCAGGATTGTTTCAGGTGTGTTTTCATACTATATTACAAAATAAAGCTCACATTTCCTAACAAAAAGGTCATCAGAATCGTTTTCATACTATATTAGAAAATATGGCTTACATTTGAAAAAAAAAGGTCATCACAATCCTGTTGGCAGAAAAAAATCGATTATTTAAAAATCGATTATTTTCCCTCCAGGTCACATCCCTAATAGATGGTCATCCACAACTTGGTGAAATTAATGTGTAAGGACTACACTATCAACAGCCGTCCGTCTACAGCCAGGAGCTGATCGGTGCGGGGTAGTACTACCCCACACACTCTCGCAGAAAATCAACGCCTGAGTAGTAGTTATTTGTTACTGCATTTCATTCGGTGAGCGAAAGAGCCGGCAGCTCACTTTGTGAGGGTGTATGCGGGGTTTGATTTTGGATGCCTTTAGGATCACTGAACCTCATTGCACGCGTTCACACTTCCTTCAATTTCTTCATGGTAAGCAGCGGCCATGCAAATGTTCCATGAGCGCCAGCATCACTTACCATCAGGTGTACTATTTGCTCGCTTGCAACCAACAGTAGTAAAAAAAAAGTTCGCGCATTAATTAAGGACACCATGAACACGTGCCTTAGTTTCTAGAAGGAACCGAAACTGTACCCCAATGATAACTTTAATCCTCAGCTGGCCATACTGGAGGCCTACAAATATTTTTTACCTTTCCAATATTAACAAATTTGATTTACGTGTGCTATCTTCGAAGGGAACAAATAAGGGTCCAATATGTCAACTGCCTTCTTTTCACGCGAGAGTACGACTGCGATTAAAATGTAGTCGACAAAACTTTGCGCTGCATCTCTTCATGTCACTGTATCGGATAGCAGACTGGATAAGTCCGTGCCTAGGAGAACACATGTAGATTTCAATCCTAACTATCATGAACGTTTAGGGTAACCGATGTGCAAAGCCCTTACTGTCAAATAAGGTATACTTTTGAAACATTTATTAAGGATTAAGGTCTATATGTCGTGTTGTCAGGCGGGCCAATGAAGTCAAAGAAGAAGGTTCTTTGACTTCAAAATAATGTTTAGCCCAATGACGATAAGGAGGTGATATGGTTAGTTATAGGGAAGCACACCATCTTTCCGTCACTTCTGATGTATCTAGGCAATAGACTGCTTCAAAAAAAGGTATCACTTTGCCTGTGGACAGTGTAATGCGATGAATAAAAATACGGTAGATTATAGCGCAGCACGTCGTTTTGTCACCTCAGAAGATCTTATATCTTTAAACGAGCAATGCTCCAACCAGTGGCGGCTGTACCTTAAGTGCGCTCGTGCGCTGAACCACCAAATCAAAATATTTAAATACAACAAAATTTAACTTCATATTTATTTTTAAATTCCCATTAATATTTATTCTTTGAACATAAAAAAAACATATAACAAATAAAATTTCAAATTATGACGAAACAATATTAGCGCTTTACTAAACTATTAAAACTTACATTCCTTGTAAAAAAAATCTCATGCGCTGAGGCGAGCGCACGGGGACTGCCCATACAACTTGTATTAGAAATGACTTAAAATGCCTGGCGCGTGAGACAGAAGATAGTTCATAGAAATATGCTGAAAAATGAGTCTGTTCCCGTACGGCGCACGAGCGAACCGAACATTGCCGAGAGAACTCGACTTACGACGAAATTCGCTGATGATGTCTCGTTAAGTACAGTAAGTAGGTATAGTTTCGATGTATCTGTGACGAGTTAAATATGGTTTGTTTACATTAATTGTTTTTATTTTTATTTTGATCTTAGTTCTATTTTATACCGCGTATACAGTGGGTGAAAATGAGCATAAATATAGACTATATTAAAGACAATAACAAAACTTTTTAAAATAAAGTTGATATAAATTGGCGGGACCGCCAAGGCCCTCTTTTATAAATATTTTTTGAAGTGTGAAAAACAAACAATATACCTATTTTTCTTCGCAAGTACACCTACAAAATGTAATGCGTTCAAAAATAACTAAAAAAAAATTTTTTTACGTCAATTGTTGTTCCATTGCAATTTCTGATCTTAATACTTAGTGAGGAAGTAAAGTGAACCACCACTTTGATGACCCACCAGCCGCCACTGGCTCCAACGATTTTGATGAAACTTGGCATACTAGGTTTCGGGTCGAAAAAATCGAACTAGCTAGGTTTTATTTATAGAAAATGTTGTTTTGTCGGTGTTTTTAGCAAAACAATATGAATGACATTAAATTTTAAAAGAATATGAATTCAAATTTCGTTGTCAACATCATGAGTTACGATAGCTCAGTTGGGAAGTTGTCCAGTTCTGTTTTTGTTTAGTTTTGGCATTCAAACAGCGTCGGATCGAATCTCGGTGTTATTATTATTCTCTTTTTGTATTTTTTATATATTTTTCATTATTTAATTTTTATTTTTTATTAATATATATCTAAATAAATTCGACAAAAATACAACAAAAATATTCCGAGCGAAGCTCGGTCAACCAGATTTTTTAATAAAACGTGACCAGACTATTAGGTATTGCTAATCGTTAGGAGAGGCCAACGGTCGTACCAATCAAATCAAAGAATCGATACCAGTAGCAAGGTCAATTAACGTTAAGCTGTAATACAGCAGTTTATGGACTACACATCATTCTTCCGTCACTCCACACGATTTTGGGGTGAGGGGATATAGCAAATTACAGCCTCTTAAGAAAGAAATACCAGTGGGATCTCGTAGATTTGTAGAAATAAGTTTTTAATTGGTGACGTGAACATTCACTTTCTTATATTGAAATCTAAGTTAACGTAATCATGAGGAAATAAAAGATAATTTAACTAGTTAGATATATTACGTTTAATTCAGCTCAGGAATTTGAGCTCTTAAGCTCAGGACAATAACATGCTGCGGTAACCAGATAGTCTTTATGTGGTTGTGGTCTACACAGATGTCGTAACGATATAATAGTGAAATCTTAGAATAATAACATATAAAAGGTAAGTCCACGCACAAAAAGTGAGGCATTTCAATTGGAGCCTAATGGAGCCTACGCCGGAACAGTCCCGTAATGTACAAGTCATTGCACTGCACGAACGTACGCAACTCTTAAAAAATAAATAGGTAATTATGACGGCTTGTGCATTCAAATGGTGCCACAACACATTTGAAAAACATAAAAAGGTTTTTAACATTACTTTTAAAAGTATTTCGACGATTTATGTTAATAAAAACAAAATTTGATTTCATAATTTGTATAGTGGTTTTCGTGTGTACGTGTGTAATCGTCTGCCCGCCATTAGTATTTTTAGATTCAAATTTTTAAAGTTCGAAGTACTGACACTATCCTTCTATACGTTATTATTCTAAGAGTGAAATATTATTATTAGACATCGGATTATATGCACTATCAAAATGGCAAAATATGCATGCAAATATGCAAGAAAAAAGCGCGAAATATGCATAAAATATGCACAATCAAATTTTTTATATACATTGCTATGAAGTGGATCATATTTTATTTGAAAAACAAGGGAACGAAATTTTGTTCCAAAAATTTATCAACAAAAATTAAATTAAAATTACTTGCGGCCACTTATTGACTGCCAGCCTGTTATCAATGTATTCTCCTAATCATAAATATATGAAAGAATCTGAGTTTGATTATGTACGCGATGAGCGTAGTGATTCTGCAGCCGGATCTTAGTCAATTAGTGACTAGCTTCTGCTCGCGACTTCGTCCGCGTGGTATAGATACTTTGAGCTAACGCTAACTTTATCCTAAGACTTTGTTTATGTAGAAGGTGCAATTATTTTTTGATAATACGATTTGGTCACATATGATTTTTGCGAAAATTTAGCCGTTTACGCAGCGGAAGCTCTCAAAAGGAAAATAAACCCGATTTTGAAACATTCTTCATTGTTGCTCCGCTCCTGTTCATCTTAGCGTGACGATATATAACCTATAACATTCCTCGATAAATAGGCTATCTAACACTGAAAGAATTTTTCAAATCAGATCAGTAGTTCCTGAGATTAGGGCGCTCAAACAAATAAACTCTTCAGCTTTATATATTAGTATAGATATAGATTCAAAAATAATTATGTGAAGTTGTCCGTATTACAAGGATTTATTCTTCAAATTGAAATTCAGACAACAAGATATAGCTATGAGAAACATGAAAAATGTTTATACACATATTTTTATATGGGTTATATGTTTTTAAATGAGGAGTAGTTGCCAAAGAAAATAATAGGTAGGATAAAAAAACAAGCAGTAAAGAAGATTTATATTTATTTGTTTAAACGACGAATAAATTATAATTATTAGGTCCCAAGATGTTATTACTAAGATTTTTATAGTTATACTAGCTGACCCGACAGACGTTGTCATGTCTTAACTATGAATATGAATTGTTTTCTAAAATTTTCTAATTTTCTGTTCAACTTTCTTATTTATTTTTGTCAAAGCCTTTTTCAAAGTCTTAGAAAAAGATGGATGAAATCGGTGAAGTCGTTCTCAAGTTTTGTTATTGTCCTGCCTGAACAGCACCACCTACCGGGTCCAATTGTGAATCTAAACCATCCTCGAATCCCCTTGAACACACACAAAAAATTTCGTCAACATCGGTCCAGCTGTTTAGGAGGAGTTCAGTGACATACACACGTACGCTAGAAATTTATATATATATATAGTTATATAAATTACTTATGAACATACAATAAACAAAAATATAGTTTTAGTTAAAAATAAAGATACATATTTAATATATAATTTAAACACAAATACAGTAAAATAAATACACATGTATTATATTGCGCTACAATATACCTATAATAAGCATGCTGATTAGACGAGTTGATATAAGGTTTTACTTTGACTTTTCTTTCCCTTACAGTCCCCTTTTTTTTTGGGGGGGGCTCCGTCCGGGGCGAAAGAGGGGCGTAAGCACGCACACCCGCAACCCACCCACGTGCACGTCACCTTCGTCGTTGGGCCGACCACCGGAGTAGGGTTACTTGTCATCAGTGGTCGGCCCTACGGAATACCCGCTATTTGGGTACCCTCCCATCGACCGAAGTCCCCCCTCGCGGAGAACGTCGGTCTTTCCTCACGCGGTCGATCTCTCGGCGGGTGACGGACTAATTCCCTGATCACGTCAGCCATGGCCTCGGGCGGCATGAGGCGCAAGTACTCGCGCCTACGCCGCCCCAGTCGCCGGCGGCGGATCGCCTCAGCGAGGCTGCGCTGCCGACCGCCCTAGCGACAGTCGGCAGCGTCAGGTCGGCACCGATGATTGCGACGAGTTCATGGCGCTGCGCTGCCCAAGCGGCGCAGGCCTCGAGCGTATGCTGCGCTGTGTCCTCGTCGCAATCGCAGTGGTGGCAGGACGGTGTACTCTCCCTCCCAACGACCTTGTGCCGCCTTTCCAACCACTGCAACAGCACCGGCTGGAAGGCCTCCACGGTTCGCACCCCGAACCGAAGCCTCTCCAGCCGGACTGCCCAACGGGCAATCACGTCTCGAAATAAAACCCTATACCAAGCTCGCTCGCACCCCCGTCACCCGCCGATACAATCCGGCGAGCATTTCCGCCTCCAGGTCCCACGGGGGAGTCCCGGCCAATAGGCACGCTGCCTCCGTCGCCACCGTGCGGTATCCGCGGATGGCCCTGACCGCCATGGCTCTCATATTATAGTCCCCTTACCCTTAGTCGTATATTACGATACCTACGGGCAAGATAGGGAGTGGTAAATTGTATTCTTACTCTGTCACCATACGAAATATGCGAGGATAATAATGAGGTATTAATAATATAAACTTTTTAGTAGCTAGGTTATCAATAAAACTAGCAAAACAGGATGCGAATATAATTTAGCTAATCTATAGATTTGATCTATAAAAGATAACTATTGTGTCTCTAAATCTTGCTCAACATAACCAGTTCATTTAGATCTTAATAGTGGCTAAAAGATTGAAAGAGTATAATGATAGACTTTACAGATAAAAAAAAAACAATGTTGTTTGAAACCTTTAAGACATTATCTAAAATCACTTGGCATGTCTGAGATCTTGATCAATAATAATATGATAATATAATATTGTGATTCTCTAATCAATAAAAATAAACGTTAGTCCACTTCAAAACTAATGAAATCCTTTATATGCAATAATGTTTATTGACGGCAATTGTAATTAATTGCCCTAATTTTTTTTTAGGGTGGGTTGCGCTCGGCGCGCTCTTCGCACCACTCCATCCGGGGCGACAGAGGGGCGTAAGCACGCACACCCGCAACCCACCCCACGTGCACGTCACCTTCGTCGTTGGGCCGACCACCGGCGCAGGGTTACTTGTCATCAGTGGTCGGCCCGACGGAATACCCCCTATTTGGGGTACCCTCCCAACGACCGACGTCCCCCCCTCGAGGAGGACGTCGGTCTTTCCTCACGCGGTCGGCCTCTCAGCGGGTGACGGACTAATTCCCCGATCACATCACCCGCGGCCTCGGCTAGGGCGGCATGAGGCGCAAGTACTCGCATTTACGCCGCCCCACTCGCCGGCGGCGAATCGCCTCATCGACGCTGCGCTCCTCGCGCAGGCGATCCGCCGCCTCCTTCTGCGAGATCACTGCCTCAGACTGACGACACCAGAAGACTGCGACCACGTCCCAGTTCCCGACGCTGCCGACCATCGCCATCGTAGTCGGCAGCGCCAGGTCGCCACCGATGATTGCGACGAGTTCACGGCGCTGCGCTGCCCAAGCGGAGCAGGCCTCGAGAGTATGCTGGGCCGTGTCCTCGTCGCAATCGCAGTGGTGGCAAGACGATGTACTCTCCCTCCTAACGACCTTGTGCAGGTATTTGGCGAAGCACCCATGCCCCGTCAAAATTAATTGACCTATAGAGTTAATCTGAATAATCACGAAGCTAGTCCACATATCATTTAATAGTTTTAATATCAGGTTGACCGAGCTTCGCTCGGAGTATTTTTGTAGCATTTATTTAGATATATATTAATAAAAAATAAAAAAAATAAATAATGAAATTTATATAAAAAATTACAAAAAGAGAATAATAATAACACCGAGATTCGATCCGACGCCGTTTGTCGCCGATGTCAAAAATAAAATGAAACCTGACTACTTCGCCACTGAGCTATCGCAACTCATGACACTGATGGCAAAATTTGAATTCATATTCTTTTAAAATTTAATGTCATTATATTGTCTGCCAAAAACACTGACAAAACAACATTTTCTATACATAAAACCTAGCTAGATCGATTTTTTGGGCCCGAATCCCCTAGTATGCCAAGTTTCAACAAAATCGTTGGAGCCGTTTCCGAGATCCTATATATCTATATATATATATATATATATATATATACAAGAATTGCTCGTTTAAAGATATAAGATAATAACAGTATTTTCCTGTGAAAGTGCGTACAGGTTGTATATAAATTAGTTTTTAGACGCAACTCCGCAGCGAGCTCTCCATCTATCGACAATTATCTATTAATACAGGAACCGAGAGAGGGAAACCTAGCAAAAAAAGCTATACTAACGCTTCCTGACTGATGTGAGGTCAACCATGCATTCATGGAACAATCGATGACGAGTACACATGGGCAACTTTTTGCCACATTCGTCACTCTCAGCTGGTGGATTGATGATTTTAGTTTGTAATAATTCCCCAGCAGAGTACTGGTACTCATTCTCCTAGTAATTCCTCAGCCTATACAAGATAAGCAAGATAGTAGTGAATTGTATTCTTACTTCATCACCACACGGAATATTAGGATACATAGCTGGTTAATCACCGAGCTTACTCCTCATAAGTCCAATTTGCATGTTTCTATTCATTTATTTGTATTAATTACTTGTAGGTAGGTCCGTGTGGTGATGGAGTAAGAATACAATTCACCACACCTTATCTTACCCGTGGGTGATCGTACGAGACGACTAAGGGATATAAAACGCATATAACATCTATGCAAGAGAAGGAAATCTCGAAATAAAACCCTATACCAATACGTGTGACCAGCGTGGTATAGTAGGTCAATTACCCTTCCATTATGGAGTAGGCCCGAGCCCAACAGTGGGACGTATATGGGCTGAGATGATGATGATGAATTACTTGTAGCTTTGTAAAGTCCTTATCTTACAATGATGTATTTATTTATAAGCGCGGCAGTTTGAAAGAAATGAAATAGACATAGATATTGATAATATAAGGTATTGGCCAATATAAAAGAGTAGGTAGGATTGTATAATAAACTAATTACTTTTTATTACCAAAGCCGATGACAAACAAGTCAGGCGTCCGGATAGATGCGATCCAATAGACACTGGAAAAACACTGTTACATAAATCGTCTTATTAAAACTTTTTTTTAATTAAACTTAGATATACAACGCGCAAAGGTAACTTATAAGAGTACATCCATCTATCATAGTACGTCGCAATGAAATTATGTTTAGATTTAATTTTTTCACATATGAATATGTGCGTATTCACGTGAATATAATTCGGCGCCTGGAATAAAATGATAGGTTGATAGATTAAAACGAGCGAAAAATGATTATACGTGGGAAATGATGACTCATGGTACTCGAACCTACACCAAAATCCGTCCAATCTTCCCACCAAATAGACCAGTGGACTGCCATACGACAATTTCTCACTCGTATCCACTGTTATAGGAGACGTACGCTATCTATCTGAAAACACACACATTATTCTGATCCATTTTTTTCGATTAGGATTGTACTAGACGAATACACGACCCCTATTGAGGTCTTTAAAGTACATTATATAAGTTTATATGGGTATGTTACGTTTCTTTAGTATAGTATAATTTAAGTTGCGTATAAATTGTAAGTTTATATTGGTATGTTAAGTTTCTTTAGTATAGTATAATTTAAGTTACGTATACATTGTCAGTTTATATGGGTATGTTACGTTTCTTTAGTATATTATAATTTAAGTTACGTATAAATTGTAAGTTTATATGGGTATGTTACGTTTCTTTAGTATAGTATAATTTAAGTTACGTATAAATTGTAAGTTTATATTGGTATGTTACGTTTCTTTAGTATAGTATAATTTCAGTTACGTATATATTGTCAGTTTATATTGGTATGTTACGTTTCTTTAGTATAGTATAATTTCAGTTACGTATATATTGTCAGTTTATATTGGTATGTTACGTTTCTTTAGTATAGTATAATTTCAGTTACGTATATATTGTCAGTTTATATGGGTATGTTACGTTTCTTTACTATAGTATAATTTAAGTTACGTATAAATTGTAAGTTTATATTGGTATGTTAAGTTTCTTTAGTATAGTATTATTTCAGTTACGTATACATTGTCAGTTTATATGGGTATGTTACGTTTCATTAGTATAGTATAATTTAAGTTACGTATAAATTGTAAGTTTATATGGGTATGTTACGTTGCTTTAGTGTAGTACAATTTTATATTACCGGATTGCGGCACTGGATTCAAGGGTGGCGCTTGATAAGATGGAGGCTCTAATGTTTTATGGGACTCGCATCAGTCCACCCACCAATACCGCGATCACCGTCAAGTCAGTTCCCATCAGCATCCAGGCCCATATGAAGTACTTGGGCCTGGTGCTCGATGGGCATTGGAAGTTCCGGGAGCATAAAATGTACCGTCTGTCAGTCCTTTCCTGGCTGATGCCGGGTGGACCCAGTGCTAAGTGCCGACGGCTGTACACGGGGGTGGTCTGGTCAATGGCTCTGTACAGCGGTTTGGTGTGGACGGCTTCCCTAACCTTCCGTGTGAAGTTTCTCTTGGGTCCAGAGAGGACCATGGCAGTTAGAGCCATACCCAGATAACGCACAATAGCGATGGAGGCAGCGTGCCTGTTGGCCGGGACTTCCGTGGAACTTGGAGGCGGCAATGCTCACAGGACTCTAGCGGCCGGTGCCGTAGACGCGGGCTCCTGCCCACTTGCTACTACGGTACGGTGGCATAGTCTCCTTTAGCAAGATCGCCGCCTAGCGAAACGATGTTCGCCGTGACGTCATCGCCCGTTGGGAAGACCTCAACATTCCGAAGACCGTATCGAGACCTTCCGAGCCCGTGCTGATGGGGTAATTGGGTCGGCAGTACGGGGTACTTTCCTTCCAACTGATGCATGTCCCGACGAAGCATGGTCGCTTCGCCAAGTACAAGCACAAGATCGTAAGGAGAGGGAGTACACCGGCCTGCCACCACTGCCATTGCGAAGAGAACACGGCGCAGTACACACTCGAGATGTGTGTCGTGTAGGCAGAGCAGCGCAGTGAACTCATCGCAATCATCAGTGCCGACCTGACGCTGCCAACCATCGCTAGAGAGATGCTTCAGGAACTGGGACGCCGTCGGCGCCTTCTGTGAGGCAGTCATCTCAAGGAAGGGGGCGGCGAATCGTGCGCGGGAGGAAATCCTCTACAGCGACACGCCTTCAGCGACTTGGGCGACGTAGATACGAGTATCTGCGCCTGATGCCGCCCTAGCCGAGGCCGCGGGTGACTGGACCGAGAATATTCCGTCACTCACAGAGATGCTGACCACGTGAGGGTGACGTCCTGGTGGGTGTCGGAGTTGGAGGATACTCAAAAGGGTATCCTGCCGAGCTGGCCACGGAAATCAAGGATTCACTGCCAACAGTCGGCCTTATGGCGAAGAGAGAGGAATACGGCGGATTATGGGGTCTCGCGCGCCCCTTTTGTCAGCCTGACAGAAAAAAAGGTAACAGTTATATACGTAGTAAAGTCTCAGTTAATAATAATATATAAGTATTATAGCTTAAGGCATTGCCTTTTTATTGAAAGCTCTTTGCTCGTAACTTGTTCACGTAGGGATGTGATAGCCATTATAGATTCTATCTATATTTATTTACAAAAAATACAGTAATATAAAACATAATAGTATGCCCATTCTGCAATATGGATAGCACATTGCACGCACGTTATAGTAAGATTTTCAAAATAAACATTATGTTTGGTATAATTTAAAAGGAGATGAAATCGAGGAATCCATTAATCATATATTATTCAGGATTGCTCGAGATTTGAGTCAATAACTCTTAAAGAAGAAAATGTTTCTTCAAACTTATCTTCTGTATAGTAAGTGTAAGTTCTTAAGAACTATGATCATAAAATTTTGACAATAGTTTTATTTTTATGATGTAGAGACTTCACTAAGAAAGGATTTTACGAAATTCAAACCCAAAAGCAGTGAAAGGCAGTGGCAAAGTTTGTATGGGATGCACAAAAATCTTTGATAAATTGTAATCTATTTAAGAGCTCTACTTTACTACTTTTCAGTAAAACAGAAAAAAAAAAACATATTTCAACATTTACCAATTATCATCCTCTGAGGGTATAAAATGGGGTAATTACATTTTTCGATAACAGTGAATGTAAAATTAGCATAAATAAGCTATACGGCGTCTTATTTTTGTAGAGACTCACTAAAATGGAATATTCTATTTATCAACCCATCAGAGGATATATCCAATATATATATAATAATATATCCTTAAGGTTGCAAAATAGGAGTGAATTTTTCTTTCTCTACCTGACGGTGACGTCATACAGGATATCTATGCGAACGAAGTCGCAAACAAATACTGGTCTATTTATATTGATGTATACAACAGTATTATAGCTCCATCCGACGTCCTCGTCACGTCCTCACAACAATAATAAATATCACACTCGCTCAACAAAGAGCCTACACGGCCCGCGAGGCCTTAACAAATAAATATCCGCGGTTCCGTCCTCGCCGTCGAGGTGGGAAACCGCGCCGCGCAAAAGTCACGACTAAAACCGTGGGCACGCCCACTTTGCCTTCAGCGACGCCCCAAGCCGAGGTCCGTTCCCCACAGGGGGAACCCTTGGGCGATGTCGCCGTGTCAAGCTGTCAAGGCCATCTGCGGCCAACAGCTGTACAAACAAAAAAAAAAAATAAGACAGTATTATAGCAGTATATGTATGAGTTTGAGTGGTAGTGGATGGTACGTGCATGTGTTACCTTCGTGTTAACGTGTATGTATGTGGCTGAGCTGTAAACTGGTGTGTGATCAGCCGCATCACGTAGTAATGTGTCCGACGATTAACATGGTCTTGGAAACCTAAAATAAAATTAAATACAATTAGATGACGAACAAGTTTATTATACAAATTAAAACATGTTAAAAATATTATAGTATTTATTTAAATGATCATAGTAACACTATTCGGAAGGCCAGTTCTCGTAATAAATTGATAAAGTATTCTTAGTGAATATAACTTATACAACTGACGTTAATGTTATGTCAAATTAATATATTGTGGAATTTACAATATTTTTTTCTTGGAATCGTTCTATGCTTTTTTTTTATTTACTACTATAAAAATGTATAAAAGTATCGCGAACACGTGACGAAGCGATTAGAATATTTAACCTGGTTACTGCAGCCCTGATGTTTAATGCCTGGTGAATCTTAGAAATTTATTCTCATCATCCGTCCGCCTATCGGTGTACTTCATTAAATATTTGCTTTCCAACGAATAAGGAAATAATAGCATAAAATAGAAAAAGGAAATAATAGCGTAAAAAGGCGGGCTAGTAATGTAGTTTATATTTCGAATTTCCCAAGAAAATAAGGGGCGTAGAACACATTTTTTTTAATTCCTAGAAATTTTTATATTAATAATACTTCCAAGTGGTTCTCGATATTTTTTAACAATTAAAATATCGATCCATCAAAATACATTTAAACAGAATAGTGTTTCGATTTCGTCTAATAACAAAAATAATTATCAATCATTTTAATAGTCGATGGATAAGTATGTTCATTTTTTTTTCATATAATAAGAACCGAAGAATTTATGGTTAACGGGATTTCTACCACCTATGTTATTATTCACAAGTTTCCTTTATTTCCTTTCATTCAAATTCTATATTATAAGAACTGACCTATTTGTGTTTATATTAACAGATTTAATTAAACATAGAATCAATTCAATTAATTATTCAGAAATATTAATCAATTTATAAATTTATAGACAACAATCTATTATGTTTATATAACAATTTAAATCGCAAAGAGCAAAAGCAAAATTATTTATAAAATGTATAACAATTAATTGGGAAATACATATATTTTTATTTATTAAATACCTCTAAGTTGTTACTGAAATTATACAAAATCTACTACTACTGCGGTCCTACCTTTTTAGTGCATTTTATTCTTGAATAGTTTTCGAAACCTCCATCTTTCGTTAAACACGAATTAGTTCTTCTTCCTTTATATATCGATAATAGATTTCTTCACAGATTAATCAACAATATTTTCTTAACAGACAAGAGTAATAACGATAACCAGTACTGCATGATAATCCTGTAATTGTATTTTTCTTATCTGAAACAGAGAATTATTTATAATGGCCATGTCAACATAGTAATAAGTTTAAATGTTTATAAATTTTTATCAAAAATATCTCAAAACAGCAAATTAAATACTATTTCTTTTATATACTTACCTTGTATTATTTAATTTACAAATAATATTTCCGAAAAGCTGTGCAGCGGCAAGTAGCGTTACAAAGAATGGCAAATCGCATAAAGCAAATCCTATTAGAAAGCATCGATAATTAATATTGTAACTCTTTAAGTTAGAAAGGTCGTCTCTTTAAGTTAGACCTGTCGTTATGTATGGATCTGAATCAACATTCATTCGTCTTTTTCATCCAATGACAAAAAAGACAAGACTGCATTCTACTGAGATGCGTATGTTAAAATGAATGTGTGGAGTTACAAGGTTGGATAAAATAAGAAACTAGTATTTTAGGGGGAGTCTGAAAGTGGCACCAGTGGTAGAGAAGATTAGAAGCGCGAGAATGTCTTGGTATGGAAATGTTATGAGAAGGGATGGAAGGTATGTGACCAGGAAGGTTGTCAATATGCTTGTAGATGGACGTAAGAATCGTAGGATACCTAAAATGAGATGGATGGATTGTGTGAATGAGGATGTGCGAATGAAAGCAAGAGTGCAGATATGACGGATGACAGGTGCCTATGGAAGGTAAAAAGATGGTGCGCCGACCCCACTTAGCATGGGATAAGGGCGGGCAAATAATGACTCTTTAAGTTAGAAAGGTATAGGGGTTAGGCGAATTTATAAGGGTAAAGCTTTAGCAAATTATTAAATAATCGACGTGTTGCAGTATTATTTTCATTATCTTTACATGAAAAGTTAAGACATCCATTGACCAACTTCTTAACATCCATTATTTATCCCGCGTGGGAGAAACATATTTATGCTACTTCCACGAGGGATAAATACCGTAATTAATTATAAGCAAAGTAATTTGTTATTACAGTTGATGGATATTCCTAGGAAAGCGATACAGCATACTCACTTGGTGCTCCTTTAACTAGTATTTATGTACGTAGCTCATAGGACATTTGGCTATTATGTTTGTATGTTTAACAATTTGCATTTTCACAAACGATATCTATACGTTATATAGTACAGTAAAAATTTTGAACTTTATTCAAGTATTGTAAATACGAAGTAAGACTGAGAAAATATAAAATCCGTGAAAATTGTTAATTATTATTAATTTTGTACTAGCTACTGTTAATTATTATTAATTTTGTACTTGCCCTATGTCTGTTTGGCGCGGCTCTTAATGTTTCTGGTTCCTTATCATAAAAAATATTATACTAAGATAATCAGAGAGGTTGAATTGCCCTCCTTGCAAGGTGTTTTATCTAATTTTGTCGCCGGTCATCGAAGCACTCGGGATAGTAGAAAATGATTCTATATTTAATTCTTAATTCGACCCGATAATAATTAATGTTTTAAGCTGTACAATTTAGCCGGTTAAGCCGGTTACAAATTGACCGGTTAATCTAGCTTAGCTCAGCTAATTAGCTAACGGTTACGTAGCTAAACAGCAATTTTTTATCTAGCTAGCTAATTAGCGTAGCTAACTTTTTTAGGCAAGTAATTAGCAAAATTGTACCTACAGCTCTATTAACTATATATGTATAAAGAAAACATTTTTCCGTGTGGTGACGGAGTAAGAATACAATTCACCAACCCCTCTCTTGCCCGTGGATGGCGTAAAAGACGATTAAGGGATATAATATGCATGTAATATCTATGCAAGAGAAGGCAAACTCGAGACAAAACCCTATGGCAACACATCTGACAGGCGTGGTATAATAGGTCAATTTCCCTCCCATAGTGGAGGAGGCGCGAGCCCTACAGTGGGACGTATATGGACTGAGATGGTGATGAAAGAAAATATAATAGAAATGAATATAAAAATTAAAATGTTTATATTATAAAAATATGAATGTATTATGTTGATTATTAAAAATCCTTTTATCATAAAAGCATTATGGCGATGATCATGATCAGGTTCATAAACTCATATTATTAAACATCTGTTATTGTCAATATTAGGTTTATATCAAGGTATAGATAACAAGATTAATAATGTTTATTTTTCTATATTAAAAGTGATAAGCTAATTTTTTATCACAATCATTTTAGCTACGTCCCACTGCTGGGCCCGAGCCTCCATAATAGGAAGGAAATTGCCTACTACATCATATCGGTCAGACGTGTAAGTATAGGGTTTTATTTAGAGTTTTCCTTCTTTTGCATGCATATTATGCAAGAGAATGAGTGATGATTTGTATTCTTACTCTATCATCACACGGTAAAACATTTTTACGAACTAATAAAAAATTTAATACAAAATATATTGCATCAGAACAATGTTTGAAACGTTCTCCGATAAATGGAACACGTCTCCAAATTGGGCAGGGCAGTCCAGACTAGCCTAATTGGTAGGACTGGAACGAGATTCCAATAGGTATGAGAAAATCTCGATGTTGTGAGTTCTAGTCCCACGTGTAGCAATAATTCTTCACTTGTGAACAAATTTTTACAAAATATATTTCCGTTTTATATCTATAATACTTATATTATTTAACAATTTGGGTACAAATGTACTTGGCTGACTTGTAATCTACGCTTAGCAGATATGTGAAACAGGTTACAAACTTTTAATTGAAATGTAAAAAAACAGTCATCATTGAACTTTAAATATTTATTTTATTCTAAAATGTAAATCTATGACTTAAATATTTCTAAATTACGATTGTATTTAATCAAGCTTGGACAACTGCTCAAACAACGAACTGCCACTGTCTGTGCAGAAACACATACGATACAATATAAACATTATATTGATACCTAAGCCTTATTTGTGGGCTTTTATTATCGGCTAAACCCTATCCAAACGTCCGGGACGTCGAAAAGATCCACAATCTGTTGCGTTTCCCCTTCTCTTCCCTTGAGTGAACCACTGGTACCAATTTCTTTATTTTTGTGGACCGTCCGTCGGGTTATCTTTTGAATTAATCGAGAATGATTGAATCTCAATGGCAACTGCCACACATAATTTTGCTGCCTACCCGCTAAACTCTAATGCTTAGTAAAGTTACTACACCGGTAAAAAATTATCACGGATAGGCAGCCGCGGTCGTGATAACGTTTCTGAATCTACGTAGAGACTATCAGTTCCGTGAAATGAGCTAGCTCAAGACTTTGCCTACGCTGCTGTACAGAATTACAGATTGATGTTGGTGCTGTGGCGTGAACATACACATCTCTACTGACCCCCTTGGAATAGCCGCATTAATGCTTATAGATAAGCGGTTCATTTAGTCATTTCCTCTTTTACTCTTGAAGCGAGATCCACTAAGAATAAGTGGCTGATGATGTCACCGTTCAGTCAAGCAATAATAGCATAGAGGTATGATCGCGAATTGCTATTACGAACAGTTTGAATGCTCTATAGCATAGGTTTCTTATGCCCCGTCCACATGTTGGCCGAGCGTAGGCGAGCGATGACCAACGCCAACGTGTGTACACCCGATTTGCCTTAGTTGGCCAACGCTCGCCGTCGCTCGCCTAGTTGGCCGAGTGAATACAAGCGCCAATGTGTGGACAGCTGATTTGTCTTCACTCGCCGTCGCTCGTGATCACTTGCCTCACTTCGCCTCGGTGTCGGATTTTGTGCACAAATCAAAGGCGCAAGTCTGCACTCGGCCAATGCCGTCCACACGTTGGCCTGCTCGCCATTACACTGTTAACATCCATCGCTGTTAGACGTGTTTAATGTGATAATGTCGCTCAACACAAATGATTATATTTTCAAATTTACACCACTAGATACTTCTAGATAGGCGACGTATATAATTAGATCCCAGTCACCCTATATGTTACCTATAGTATCAAAAAGTATCTTCATCATTCATCATCATTTCAGCTCATATACGTCCCACTGTTAGGCTCGAGCCTCCTCCACAATAGGAGGGAAACTGACCTTACTATTCCATGCTAGTCAGACAGGTTGGTGCTATACCAACCAGGAAAACTCGAAATAAAGCTAGGGCTTTATTTCGAGTTTTCCTTCTCTTGCATAGATGTTATATGCGTATTATGTATTATATTCCTTAGTCGTCTTTTACGACATCTACGGGCAAGATAGGGAGTGGTCACTACTCGTCTCCAAAAAATTAGCAAATCATTCATGGAGCAACGTATACGCTTCTACAGTAGATTACCTAAAGATATCCGAGACCTATCAATGAAAAAGTTTAAAAAAGCCATCAAGAATAGACTTTGTAAAAAAGCTTCTTATAAAATCTGGGATTATGTAGATGATAATACAGATTGGTTGTGAGCAGCTCCTCATTCAGGAATTTCCTTGTTATTTTAAATATACTGTTTTCTTTTTAACTTTTATTGTAATGTATAGCGTGTTTTGCCTAACGAAATTTTGTATTTTCACCGTTTGTAACATATTATGGTGTTGGTCATGCGCACAGAAGGATCTAAATAATAAACAAGCACGCCGAGTTTCTTGCCGTATCTTCTCAGTAGCAGTCGCGTTCCGATCCGGTAGTAGCATATTTTTTTTGGAAATTGTAAACCTGACAATATGTAAGTGCCCTCTCGGGTTTTATGCATAATAAATGATTTGAATTCCCTAATTTTGCTCTATTTCAAAATAATATTTATAACTGTGGTACTATTTAAGAGCCAAATTACTAAAATTGAAAGCTATTTTATTTTGGCGGAACCCTGATGACTATTCTACAGAACCCTTACATTCTGCGGAACACACTATGGGAATCCCTGCTCTATAGAACGTTTCGAATGTTAACCCAAAACCTCTGTTGATGATATATTATTATACAAATCTATCCGACAATATGAAATCTACCTTGTTTTTTGCTGAAGCCGTTTACGAGAATTGAAATTATTTGTAAACTTTTTGATTAAAGTTATATCCATCCAGAACCAAATCCAATATCATCGTTCATCGTCTATGTTCACAGACAAGCACTTTTGATGGAAACAGTAAACACTATTAACAGACTCTTATTTTTGTTGACATTTGGATTACAGTCACGAGAGGAGACCAAAGATAAGTGGGCTATTGTCCATATGAAGAGTTAATGTTCAAAAAACAATTATTGTATGTTATTTAACAAGTTGAGCGCCATAGGGACACCATGTTGGCGACATTTACATAGTATTGTAACCCCCTTGGCGTTCAATGTGTTAATGGAAAAATATTAACTGATTCTCTCCGACCCTTTAGATTTAAAAATTGAAAACTACGAAAAAAAATTTAATATATGAAACAAATGTTGAATGAAAATTCTACAAATTCAAATTAATCAGATGTGTGTGGTGATGGAGTAAGAATATAATTCATCGCTCCTTTTCTTGCCTGTGGGTGTCGTAAAAGACGACTAAAGGATATTATATGCATATAACATTATACAAGAGAAGAAAAGAAGAAAAACTCGAAATAGCCCTATGCCATTACGTCCGGCCAGTGTGGTTTATTAGGTCAATTTCCTTCCCATTGTCGTGAAGGCTCGAGCCCAACAGTGGGACGTATATGAACTGTGATGATGATGACATTGAAAAAATTGTTCTCAATTAACACTTTACAAATATGTGATTATGAAATTTCAAATTTGAATTTACATAAATCGAAGTACATAAGTTTCTTAAATTATAAGTTCATTGACTTCTTTATTGATTTTTTTATACATCCATTAGTACTATTGAAGCGTTCATAATCTTGGACCGAAATTAGAGAACTTTTTATCGGAAACCTACTAATTCGGGGTTTAATTACTATGCGGAACTAGGAGTTGGGTTACTATGGGTATTAAATATATTTAATACACATATAGTTTTATTAATTTAAGCGTTCTAAGCGTCTTCCGTAGTGACGAAACAAGAATAAAATTCACTACCTCCTTTATTGCCAATTAAGGCATATGATATGAAGTTAACATCTATGCGAGAAGAAAATCTTGACATTGCGTAATGTCCGTCGGCCGTCCGTCGAACAAAGTCCAGTTTCGGAGTCATTTGGAGGACAAAGCCAAATGGCTAGGAAAAAGTTGGGCGTCCTGAACAGCGCCAGGCGGTACTTCACACCGAGACAGCGTCTTGTACTATACAAAGCGCAAGTTCGTCCTCATGTGGAGTACTGCTCACATCTCTGGGGAGGCGCGCCCAAATATCAGCTAGACCCACTTGACTCCCTCCAAAGGCGTGCTGTTCGAATCATCGGGGATCCCAATCTCACAGACGTATTGGAGTCGCTGGAGCGGCGGAGAGACTTTGGGTCACTCTGTGTACTCTACCGACTCTTTCACGGGGAGTACTCCGAGGAACTGTTTGACTTGGTACCACCGTCACCGTTTTACCAACGTCCCACTCGACACCGCAGCAGGGTTCATCCATTTCACCTGGCAATGACATGGTCTTCAACTGTACGTTTCCAGCGATCATTTCTCCCACATACGTGCAGGCTCTGGAATGAACTACTTGCTTTTCTCTTTTTGTAATTTTTCTTTCTTATATATTTGAGGAAAGGGGTTTGCTGAAAACCAGCCCCGCATAATTTCTATGCAGCACAACGCTGAGCATTCCCCTACTGTCAAAATAAATTAAAAATATGTATTATAATTGTTAGTTATTATGTGACAATAAATGCTATTCTATTTTTAAGAATACTATTTATAAGACGATTAAAGGACATAAATAACTTAATTGCAACAAGGCGAAATGAAATTCCAAGTAAATTGCTTTACTAAGACGCCTGAATAGTGTAGTACTTATAAATAGATGAAGTTGGCTCCCATTATGGAGGGATCATCATCAACATTTCGGCTCATATATGTTTCGAACCTACTCCGCAATAACAAGAAAATTAACCTACTATCCTACTCTGGTCAGACAGGTTGGGTTTATTTCGAATTTGCTTTTCCTTGCACAGATATTATATACATGTTATATCCCTTGGTCGTCTTTTAGCACTCCCACAGACAAAATAGGGATGGTGAATTGTATTTTTATTCCGTCACCACACGGAAATGTGAAGGACCCGTGCCCAAATAAGAGGCATTATATACAGATATAAAGATAAATTAACATTTAATTACAGTGTAAGACAATTACATAATATGAATACAATTCACCACCCACTCTCTAGCCCGTAGCTGTCGCAAAAGACGATTAAGAGATAATGTATGCATATAAAATCTATGCAAGAGAAGGAAAATTCGAAACAAAACCATATACCAACACGTTTGATCAGCGTGGTATAGTAGGTCAATTTCCCTCCCATAGTGGAGGAGGCCCGAACCCAACAGAGGACGTGTATGGGCTAAGATGATGATGATGAATGACTAATGAAATAACCCGAAGCGTCTAAACTTCTCAATGGGCCACTCCGTCCCAAAGTAGAACACATGCCTTATACAGAAAAGAAAAATTACATACATCATACTGGGTAGATGGGTTGCCCTAGGGTTTTTGAGTTATTTTTCTCTTGCGTTATTTAAGAAACATAGTTACCCACCTCCCAGTTCCCAAGTCCCAGTAAATAATATTATCTACTTAGATCCCTGAGTTGCATTTAGGATAAGTCATTAGTCTGTATTAAATGGGGGCCGGGTGAGCCACCCAACTATAGTTTAGTGCCTACGCTTTTTTTTTTGGATGGGCTATGGTGGACGCACACGACGTCCCCTGCGTCCGGGGTGACGAAATTGCGGAGCGCAGCCCCTTTACCACCGTATTATTCCCGTTCGCCATTTGGCGGACTATCAGTAAAAAATTCCTTGTCGTCCGGGGCCAGGCGGGATGCCCTTTCGGGTTCCCTCCCTAACGCCCCTACTGGGACGTCGGTCGCCCTCGCGCCGTTAGCCTTTCTGCGGGTGACGAACTAAGGAGACATACCCCGGTTCAGTCACCTGCGGCCTCAACTAGGGCGGCATCAGGCGCAGGTTTAGTGTCCACCCCAAGACCTTATGTTGGTGATTTGAAATTCTAGACTGAAGGCCATTACTTATCTATTTTTTGGATTGAACATCTAAGATTGTCCGATTTTTTT
Source organism: Lymantria dispar (assembly GCA_032191425.1). Taxonomy (NCBI): domain Eukaryota; kingdom Metazoa; phylum Arthropoda; class Insecta; order Lepidoptera; family Erebidae; genus Lymantria; species Lymantria dispar. The sequence goes on from CM063444.1 coordinate 32,186,546, forward strand.
TTTTGTAGAATGTACTATAACCCCATTTACACCAATGGTTCTTGAAAAGAAAATGGTGATGTTAATAGTTCTCTTACAGGTACATTATATCAGTGACAGCCTAAAATTTAGCCTTTCCGATATTATTATCGGAAAGGCTAAAAGGAGTTTTATTTACAAATTTTAAAGTATTTTGAAGTCATCTTCAAAATACTTTAAAAATTGTAAATAAAACTCCTTTACGGATTTTATCTCGTTTGTATTTGATTATTGATTGCCCGACATTTCGAACACTTTACAGCATGAAGATCACGGGCGGACTGAACGTTAAAAATTATTATCCTTGCATTTAGGCTAAAAGCAATTGCCCAATGTTATAACTGGTGGTGGTAAGGTGGACTGACGACATCTTGAAAGTTTCAAGGAACCGTTGGATACACCAAGATCCATTCCGAGTGGCATTCTCGTAGGGAGGCCTATGTCCAACAGTGGACGTCTATGGGCTGATTGATGATGGATGCTAGTAATATTATTAAACATCCATACTAATATTATAAATGCGAAAGTAAGGATGTTTGTTTGTTTGTTTGTAACGCTTTCACGCTTAAACCATGGAACCGATTTCAAAAATTCTTTCACCAATGGAAAGCTATAATGTCAGGGAGTAACATAGGCTATATTTTATCCCGGTATTCCCACAGGAACGGGAACTACGCCGCAGGTAAAGCGACTGAAACCGAAGCGAAGCGAGGGCGGGTTGCTAGTCATAAATAAATTTAACTTGATGTATTTTTCTATTAAACAGTCAGTCGTCTCTGAAGGGCCTAATAAATTTCTTATACAAAAGGAAGTGACCTCATTCTATTGAATTGAAGACGATCCGTGAATGGGTTCGTAGAATCTATTTATGGTTAACGACCATTGACGACTATTGCCGTCACATAGTTATAACCAAACATTAATCTTTCCAAATTGTCAGACCGGTTCTCAGCCATTCGAGTCTATGTATTTTATGTGCCTATGTAGGCACCACGTGTTTTTAGCAAACTATGAATGTTATACCGTTTTGTCTTTGCGTGTGGTGACGGAGTAAGAATACTATTCATCATCTCTTATCATGCCCGTGGGTACCGTAAAGGACGTCTAAGGTGTTAAAATATCCCTAGCCGAGGCTGCGGGTGATCGGACCGGGGACTTTAGTCTGGCACCCGCTGAGAGGCTGACCGCGCGACGGCGACCGACGTCCCGGGACAGGGACGTCTAGAGGTGAGGGTACCCGAAAGGGTATTCCGTCGGGCCCACCACTGAGGACTCGGCACTGGTGGCGCCAATGAAGGAAGCGACGTGGGTACGGGTGGGTTATGGGCCTACGCGCCGTTCCTTCGTCGCCCCGGACCCAATGGACCGCGTGTGCGTTTACATAGCCCACCCATAAAGAAAGGTAATAAAATCTAATAAAATCTAGGGATCAATAAATTAAAATATAAAATATCGTAAATGACGATTAAGCGATGTATTGCGCATATAAAGAAAAAAAGGGAAATTAAAAAAAGAAGGAAAACTTGAAATAAAACCCTGAATCAAACCGTTTGATCAGCATGGTATAGTAGGTCAATTTCCCTCCTATTGTGGAGCAGACTCGAGCCCAGCTGTGGGACGTATGTTACCTGTAATGATCAAAAATGTTACATTCAACATTTTTTTCTACGCCAAGCAATATTTTCGTTCAAATTTTTAACTTTTGGTTTAAAAATAAAAATTTTTACTTTGCTAGTGTTCCAAGTTGCTATTTACGGCATTAAAACTAAAATTAACCGGTTGTTCAAATATTATTAATAATAATTACACGATGAACATCGTCGTTAACAAAATATTTAACTCAAAAGATTCTTGTAAAACAGTAAGTTAGTAACAAAACCAGTTTTATAATTTTTTTTCGTCCCACGAAATCAAAGATAGCCTTGTGTGTCTGTGATACTTTAAATATTTACCATTTCATCCGGTTTAAGTTAAAAATATTCACATAACGATGTTACAATACTGGAATTTTTTGGAAGCCATATTGGTAGTAATTTAAATAAAACCTAATTAAATTAATCACGTACTAATTACGTACACAGGTACGTTGTGAGTTTGAAATAATCCGTGACGTGACAGACTAAGGGAGGCTCACCCCTCAATTTACCGCGGTTCTTATACTAGATGAGACATTAAAAATCTCATTAAGAAAAAAATAAAAAAAATAAAACGGCATTCGAAATCCTCTTGTCAGCGAGATATGTATGTAATTATGTACCTATGAAAAGGCAAATGCTACATGTTTCATTAGTATTTCATTAAATTTTATACTTCAAATACCTATATACAGAAAAGGTATAAATATATTTGCATATAAATTGTTCTAATGAATAAAGATACAGTAATATAAAACTAATTCAAATCATTTGGTTAATCAGTTTCTTGCAAACTCACCTGAAGTCCTCCATTCTATATTTTTTTCGTACATAATATTTGTTACACACGATTTTTTTTTCAGAATAAGGTGTTGATTCCATTCCACATTAAATTATTACTACAGTCATTGGTTTAACGTAAATATAAAGTAAGTTCGTACGTAGTTCTTGAGTACTTTATAAGAATAAAGCAGTATTTTGCGATTATTTACTAAAGTTTAGGTTTTCCTTTTAATGTTATACTGCAGGAGTTGAAGTTTTCTAGCCCAAACCTATAAGCTCCCATCAAGTTTCAGCAATAGATTCAGTATTTGTACACCATTTTCCTATTGATAATGCTAATACGATAAGTTAAATAACATATGAAAATTATTATGTAAACGTTATTTAAATTATTTTGTCCGGTATTTCTTTAACTCTGTTAGACTTACTTGGGGAGTATTACTGTAGGTAACACGTTGATTGTCCACCGAAGATGTAATTAGAGGCTCGTGTTCTTCATTGCCGGCCGTCATGATATTATTTTAACACTAAATAATAAAATAAAATGGTTAAAATGTCAAAATATCACTAGCATGTCTACACTGCACAGAAGAAAATTGAACTTCACTATTTTGGCGGGTAAAACTATTAAGAGCGGGAACGAAACGTGTTGTTGCGATAGCCAAGACGGACGGACACTAAACTTCTTTACGAAGTAATCAACGGTTGCTCTTCATTACTGTTTCAGCCAGTTTCTGTCCACTCGCTGTGCAACTTTTACAATATCTTCCTACTTAAGAATAATAGTGTATATTACGCTCTGTAGATATTTATTAACTGTTATATTGAGCTTAAAGTTAGTCTGTGAATGCAAACCTGTTACATACATATATAAAAAAGTCGTGGACAAACATAAGTTTGAATCTATACATAGATTAATTTCGTCATAACTTCATGATTGGTTCAAAACATTAGCTAATAGGAAATAACATGTCATATGCCTATTTCTTTTATGGTAGCTATGGATTATACATCATATGAACTTTGTGGTAGAGAAAGTTTTACCAGCTCTTCCTTTCAAGCTAATAGCGTAATAAATGATAAAGTGGAGCGTAATAAGTGACAAAATGTGATTGCACCCTTCAATCGCCTTTTGTAAAATGTAAGGGGTTAAAGCGATTGGAATACATCCTAATTAGTTTTCAGACGGAAACGATAATTTTTCTATGTACCTTTTTCATGCGTCATTTTTAGCATACCTACATACCGTGTGGTGACGGAGTAAGGATACAAGTCACCACTCCATACCTTACCCGTGGATGTCGTAAAAGACGACTAAGGAATATAATACGCATATAACATCTATGCAAGAGAAGGAAAACTCGATATAAAACCCTATATCATCCTGTCTGACCAGCATAGTATAATAAGGTCAATTTCCCTCCTATTGTGCTCGAGCCCAAAAGTAGGACGTATACGAGCTGAAATGATGATGATGAAACATACCTGTGGGGTGATAGGTTAAGAATACAAAGTGGCATTCCCTACTCTCGCGTGAGAGTCGTGAAAATCAACTAAGGGCTAGATGCTTCTAAGAAAAAATAAGGTGTAATTTATAGTGTTTTTCTCATGTAAGTGATTGTTTAATATTTTATTAGGATAAATAAATCTAAAGAAAAATATTCTAGGGAGCTTATGACAACTGTGAACGCAAGTCATCCCCAAGCGCGGCGATTAAGGTATTATCCCTATAGCGAGACCTGTATCCAAAACTGGACGCCGGTAGCTGCTTGATGGTGAAGTTCTGCTTCTTCATTTAGCATCGGTAAAAGAGCAAAATATGTTTGCCAGAATTTTACGATTAGCCTGTCCGTTGAAGTCAGATCTTCATTGAGAAAGTTATCATTGACCACAGTGCGTCAATTGGAATCGGTTGAATTTGATGTGGAACCCATAACCTTTTACGACATCCACGAGCTTAGGGTTGGTAGTCCCAACCACCTACATAACAATATTTCACACTATATTCTTGGCAAACGACTTGTGGATTCATTTTCAGTCATCGGTCAAAATATCAGATCAAATTTGCGATCTCTTGACTAGTGATGAAATAAATTACCTCAATCTTCGGTCGCATCAATGTGGGGCTGTATTTATCACCTTTTTATCTTCAGATCTAAAAACTTGACTCAAATTGCCAATAATAGGTCTACATCGCACTATAGCTGTTAAGACACTAGCTTACATCCAGAGCCGGTTTATCCATAAAGCGGACTAGGCAACTGCCTAGGGGCCCCAAACATGCACCAAGAAAAAAATAACTATTCATCGAACGGTATTTTTTTTGAAAATTTGTATAGTTCCTCAATAGGATTCCTTTTTTATTGCTGGTGGTGGCAAAAGAGAAAACAGCACACCTGATGGTAAGCGACACTTCTGCTCATGGACCTTAGACCTTGGGTCTGAAAATTGTATTCCCTTAGGGCCCTAATAGGCTTGATGCGGCCCTGCTTACATCTCTCCCTGTATCCTATAATCCCTTAAACACAGTCGTTGCAAAATTATCAACTATACCACGCTAGACAATTTTATTTACATATTACTTTCTCTTGTATATAATAACGTTACCTCTTTCATCCCTCATTTCTTAGAACACTCATCAGAACGACAGGAATAATGACATATGCTTAGAATAATAACATATAGAAGGTAAGTTCGCGCACAAAAAGTGAAGCATTTCAATTGGAGCCTAATGGAGCTTACGCCGGAATCGTTCCGTAATGTACAAGTCATTGTACTTCACGTAAGTACGCAACCTTTAAAAAATAAATAGGTAATTATGACGGTTTTTGCATTCAAATGGTGTCATAAAACATTTGAAAAACTTAAAAAGGTTTTTAACATTACTTTTAAAAGTATTTCGACGATTTATGTTAAGAGCGTTTTCGGTAATAAGCGGCCGTAAACCCAAAAATGTGGTTTTTTGAGGACTGGTTACTCGTTCATGTTAATAGCTTACTAAAAATTTATATAAGATAATATACCAACTTTTTTGGTAAAGGATTGTCTGTCTATTCTAGAGAAGCCTCTTTTATATTTGTACAATCTCTCCCTTCAATGCTGCTCCTACCCTTCCAAGTGGAAGTTGTCACGAGTAACACCAGTGCCAAAATCTGGATCATCTACTGACGTTACAAACTTTCGACCCATAGCAGTATTGTCAGTTTTCGCCAAAATATTTGAATGTATCCTAAATCGAAAAATCTTTGTGCAAATTAATAAGCATCTCAATGACTCACAGCATGGATTTCGACCTGCGCGTTCAACTTTAACCAACCATGTTAGATTTGTTGATTGCGTAAGGTCGAAAATGTCGGCGGGTTGTCAAATTGACGCGGCATACTTTGACTTTGCGAAAGCATTTGATCTGGTGGATAATGATGTACTTCTAAGTAAACTCTTGACACTAGGTTTCGATGCCATGCTTCTCAGATTCGTGGCAGACTATCTCAGGGACCGTAGACAGTACGTTAGAGTAGGAAACTATGAATCGCAGGATTATTATACGCGTTCTGGTGTAAGTCAAGGCAGTACCCTTGGGCCAACCCTGTTTCTCGCCATGATAAATGATTTACCGAGCATCCTGTCAAGGGCAGAATGCCTTATGTTCGCTGACGACCTGAAGCTATTTACTTCTATCAATAATACTAGTGATTGTGAGGCGCTGCAAAATGATATAAATGCAGTCGTCGAATGGAGTGAAGTAAATAAATTGGCATTAAATTTATCAAAATGTAAAATAATAACTTTCAGTCGCTCCCGTTCTCCCATCACAAATACTTATACGTTGGCTGGAGAGTCACTTGTACGCGTCTGCACAATACGCGATCTTGGTTTATTATTAGACTCAAAATTAAATTTTCATGATCACATTACCACTGTGTGTAAAGCCGCAAATAAATCCTTAGGATTCATTATTAGAACATCTTCACAATTTTGTAATATTGACGTAGTAAAGCTACTCTAATGCCTATGTCCGTAGTAGGCTCGAGTATAATTCTGTGATATGGAGTCCAAAAGAAAAGTTATATACAGTAATGATCGAAAGAATTCAGCGAAAGTTTGCCCGATATCTCTATAAGCGTATGTATGGGTCCTATCCGTTACTTTATCCTTCCTTGTTTGTTTCTGGGATGGTTGGACTAGACACTCTTGAGATCAGAAGAATATCTGCCCACTTAATGCACTACTACTTGTTGCTTAACAACAAGGTGGATAATCCATTGGTACAGGAATGCATCTACTTTTATGTACCAGATCAATATATGCGTGCGGCTGGGCGACGGCAGCATCGGCTTTTTAGTTGTCCACCATCATGGCGCCAGCTGCAAGCCGCTAGTACTCCTACAGGAAGAGCCTTAGACCTCATCAATGATTTCCTCCAAACAAATAGAGATGCAGACATGTTCTTTGATGGGGTAGATCAAATGATGCAAAATCTATCACTGTACTTAAATAATTACTTTTAAATTATCAGTCATCTTAAATTGTATATATAATGTTGTGTATATTTAGTTTATTTTAAGAATTAATATAAATTGATATAATTGTTTCTTTCATAAATTGTGTAGTTAATAGTATAGCATGTAAGCGATTTGGTGTATAGGTACTGTAAGCTTATTATGTTTTTTCATTTAATAAATAAATAAATAACCACTACATTAAACACATCTTTATATTGTGTTTGTATAGAATTATAACTCTATATTGTAAGTATTTTATTAAAAGGCAAGGGTATTTTGAACTTAAGTTCATGAGATTTTACGAAAACGCTGAGTTTTGAAGTTCAGGTACGAATAAACCATAAGTCATGGCAGCTCGAAAAAATTGTAGATGTTAGGAAAATTACTGTTCTTGTGATGTACAAAATGAAATTCAAGATTTCTTCCTTTTAAAACTAAAAAAAAAATATTTCCTTAAGATTAATTTGACGAAAATGGCTCCTGTAAAACATTTAATTTTGTGAATAATACTAACCTTGGAACATTTAAAAAAATATCCACTATTTGTTCGACTATTGTAGAAGCAGTAAAAAAAAACCAAATTGAAATACGAATAGTCACCCTCGCAATTAAATTTTAAATATTACTATAAATTGAACGGCATAATTGTTCATAAGCCACTTAGAAAGAACGAGGGAAACAACCTCGCCCTCCTTAATATAGCGATCAAATTCGCCCCAACGTTAGAGCGTCTAGGCTCACTCAAATTCAACTAAAATGGATAGGTACACTCCCGGCAGAGTTAAACCCAGACACCTCAAAGTAGGGACATTCAACGCAAATAGCCTTACCCAACAGAGGGATGAAGTAGGCACATTCCTTCGGGAACACCAGCTCGACATCTTGTTAGTACAAGAAACGTTCTTAAAACCATTCAACAGGGACCCTAGAATCGCGAACTATAATATAGTTCGCAATGATAGGACAACCTCACCAATGGGTGGAACGCTCATTTACTACAAAAGGTCACTGCATTGCACACCTGTGGATCCGCCCCCTCTGATGTACATTGAAGCTTCAATTTGCAGGCTAGCCCTCTCAAGCCATCAGCCTATCACCCCTGTATCCGCATATCTCTCTCCCAATAGAGAACATTCGAAACAGTTGGTTGAAAAAGATCTAAAAGCCTTGCTAGAATTGGGAGGCGCCGTCATCATTGGCGGTGACCTTAACGCCAAGAACACCTCTTGGAGCTGTCAAAGTTCCAATAAGAGGGGAAAGACTTTAGAGCTATTCGCTGACAGACTGGGATTTGATGTCATAGCGCCCTTAGAGCCGACACACTTCCCCTTTAACGTTTCGCACAGGCCGGACATACTCGATATCTTTCTTCTCAAAAACATAAACCTTCGTTTATGTTCTATAGAAGTTCAACACGAGTTAGACTCAGATCACCGCCCGGTGACTCTGAAATTTGCCTCCCGCAACCCCGGCCCCTCAGGCCACACCAACGAAAAGACCAAGATAGCGACTGACTGGGCACGGCTAGAGAAAAATCTCAAGTCAACCTCGTCGGTCCACCTTGATCAAATTCCCAGTGACATTACGTCTAAGGAACATACCTCTCTGGCGATCGAGTCGCTTACAAGTCACGTGCAGTCGATAATGGACGACTGCTCGCGGCCGGTACCAGATACGAGCGATCGTAAATGGCGCCTGCCAGACGACGTCCGTGACTTGTTAAGACGTAAAAACGCCGCGACACGCGCTTATGACCGCTACCCCACGGAGGACAACCGTACCCGCCTACGGTCACTCCAGAGGGAGGTTAAACAAGCTTTTAATGAATTGAGACAGAGCAAATGGGACGCCTTGCTCGAGGAGCTAGAGCCCTCTCACACAGCCTTTTGGCAGCTTTCCCGCTCACTCAAAAAAGACATCGTGTCCACTCTCCCTCCTCTCACCAGACCCAACCAGCCACCGGCGGTTATGGACGACGAAAAGTCAGAATGCCTGGCCGACTGCTTGGAGCTTCAGTGTACGCCGAGTACACTACACCCCGACGCCGCGAATCACCGCTTCATCGCCGACGAAGTGAAACGTCGTACCACTCTCTCGCGCTCGTTAGGAAACGACAACCCCGATCAGCCTATCCCAGTAGTGACCACCGATGAGGTCGAATCGTTAGTCAGGGGTCTTAAAACCAGAAAAGCCCCAGGTTCGGACGGAATCTCAAATAAAGTCATTAAATTATTCCCCGCCCACTTGATAGTCTTGTTGTGCTGCATCTTCAATGCAGCACTAAATAATAACATCTTTCACGCGCAATGGAAAGAGGCCGTGGTAATAGGAATCCACAAACCCGGCAAGCGCCGTACCGAACCCAGTAGTTACCGCCCAATTAGTCTACTAAAAGGTCTAGGTAAGATCTACGAACGAATAGTTCTCAGTAGACTACGTACATTCGCCGAGGCTAACAACCTCGTTCCCGACGCACAGTTTGGCTTCCGAGCTAAACACAGCTGCGCACAACAAGTTCACCGCTTGGTAGAATACACAAGTAGTCAGTTCATCATGAAAAGATATACGGGTGTATTATTCCTAGACGTAGCGAAAGCATTCGATAAGGTTTGGCATGAAGGCCTAATCTACAAACTCTATCTCCTCAAGATCCCTCACTACTTAATTCTCATTATACATGACTACTTAAGTCATCGCAGCTTTCGCTACAGGGTGGAAGGGACGTTGTCGACCTCCCACCCTATCAAGGCCGGCGTCCCTCAGGGGTCGGTCCTCTCCCCATTTCTCTTCACGCTATACACTAGAGAAGAGTCAGGCGGTCATGTTCACTAGACGAACTGCCCGTTCCTACTCTATCGATAGCATTCCCCCCTTAAGATTTTCAACAAGCCGGTCACTTGGACTAGGCAGGCCAAATACTTGGGTGTGACCCTTGACGATCGACTCAGCTTCGCCCCTCACATAAAGCAAGTCCACGCATGGGCAACCTTTGTGATGGGCCGTCTCCACTGTCTACTCAACTCTAGGTCGCGTATGCCCCTGAGTAGCAAAGTCCGACTTTACACCACCTGCATACGGCCTATCATGACCTATGCCAGCGTGGTGTTCGCGCATGTTAAGCCACACAGGATCCACAGGCTACAGACACTACAAAATCGTTTCATGCGCCGAGCTACGGGAGCACCGTGGTTCATACGAAACGTCGATCTCCACATCGACCTCGAACTGCCGACCATCAAGCAGTTTATGAAACGGTGCTCTCAGAGCTTCTTTGACTCTGCCATGACACACCCCAACCAACTAGTGGTTGGGGCGGCTTCCTATAGACCCTCCAAAATCTCCTCCATCCGACGTCCTCGACGAAGAGGACGACAATATCACACTCGCTCAACAAAGAGCCTACACGGCCCGCGAGGCCTTAACAAATAAATATCCGCGGTTTCGCCCTCGCCGTCGAGGTGCGAAACCGCGCCGCGCAAAAGTCACGACTAAAAACGTGGGCACGCCCACTTTGCCTCCAGCAACGCCCCAAGCCGAGGTCCGTTCCCCACAGGGGGAGCCCTTGGGCGATGTCGCTTAGCATACTTTTCTCCGGGTTGAGAGCCCTCAGCGCTCACCCATAGTCCGCGTCAAGCTGTCAAGGCCATCTGCGGCCAACAGCTGTACACACACACAAAAAAAAAAAAAAAGTTCATAAGCCAGTCGCGCATTGGCGCTCAACGGAGCAGGATCATGTCGCTCCGGCTCTCGCCGGCCAGTGCAAAAAACGACAATACGAACTTGAGCGTATACTGTGACTGATCGGTTTGATTCGTAAGTATTTATTACTACCTAATTCTGTTAATTACTTTCATGCGATCTCTATTAAGAATAATATAGAATCTTTTTACGTTTTAGGTGATGGGTCGAAAAAGCAGATTGTATCTTGGGAACAAAATCGGTTACAAGGCAAGGAAAAAGAGAACACACGACAAAACTGTAAGGTACTTAAAGTTTCAAAAGAGTAAACGAAAAGAAAAGTGAGCCGTCACTCAGGACGCCTGGCAGATGTGAAACATCAAAATTATTTTGAAGAGGTTACCGCAAAGCGTGGCGTTAACGGCGCTTTTAATGCCACGCGACGATCAGGTTCACCCTCGCCTATAGATGTTTCACATCAAAAAGCCGAACGGAACATTTATACAGCCTCATCTTCGGAAGATTATCAGCTAACTCAAATTTAATGTTTAATAATTACTAACCATACACAATATAATTTTTTCATAGAGAATCATTTTCTTCTTGTACTAGCAATAAATATGTAGTAAAATGTGGGTCAAAATTTAATAACTAATTTCTGTAATGGGTAGATTTAAATCTCTGACTGGACTTGTTAGACATCCATGGCCATGGCGACTAGGGCCATACTCGACTACTGCACGGCAGCCACGGAGGCAGCGTGCCTCTTGGCTGGAACTCCCTGATGGGAACTGCAGGCGGAGGTACTCGCCGAGCTTTACCGCCGAGTATCAGAGACGCGAGCCACATATAGTCTCAATCAAGGTGATTGCCGCCTGGCGGGTCGACGCCCGCCAAGACGCCATTGCTCGTTGGGCAGTCGGACTGGAGAAGCCTCAGTACGGTATCAGGACCGTCGAGTCCTTCCAGCTGGTGCTGATGGGGTGGTTGGGTCGGCAGCGCGGGGTACTTTCCTTCCGACTGGTGCAGGTATTGATGGGTCACGATAGCCAAGTACCTGCGCAAGCTCGTTAGGAGGGAGAGCACACCATCCTGCCACCACTGCTATTGCGACGTGAGCACGGCGCAGCACACGCTCGAGGTGTGTGCCTCGTGGGCAGAGCAGCGCCGTGAACTCGTTGCAATCATCGGTGCCGACCGGACGCTGCCGACCATCACTAGGGAGATGCTCAGCAGCGTCAGGAACTGGGACGCGGTCACTGCCTTCTGTGAGGCTGTCATCTCACGAAAGGAGGCGGCGGCTCGTGTGTGATCGATCTTTGGTGACACGTTCCGCCGCCGGCGACTCGGGCGGCGCAGGTGCGAGTATCCGCGCCTGATGCCGCCTTAGGCGAGTCCGCGGGTGACCAGACCGGGGACTTTAGTGCGTCACCCGCAGAGAGCCTGACCGCGTGACGGCGACCGACGTTCCGGGATAGGGACGTCGAGAGGTGAGGGAGGGAAACAATTTATAATTCTGCGTAAAATTATAAAAAAAAAACAAATTATTTTTTTTTTAATTATTACACAATAATGTGATAATTAAAAAAAAATAAGTTTTCGAGTCTCGAACCCGAGACCAGAGTTCCCGCCGGCGAGCACTTTACCACGAGACCACCGCTTGTTGGCGATTCGACTGCGAATTTTTCTAGTACATAAATTACCCATCCAACTTTGACTCTTAAAATCTTTTTAACGAGGGCCCAGTTGACCCTAATATCTGGTAGTTGTGATACCCTCGGGCCCCCTCTACCACCCCACCAAAATCATGGAAATCCCCGACCCACACGTCTGAGGGTCTCCTTGTAAGTTATACTCTGTGCCTATGTTTTACTATTTCCTATACTTTGCATATTAAAAATACAATTTTAACCGTTTTACTGTTATGAGTTTTGGTTTTTAATTAAAAATTTTAAAATTTACATTATGTTGATTTTTGAAAATCTACTTCTCTGAAGAATATATTACAGATTGATTATAAGCGCCAAGGCTCAAGACTGGTCATTCTATGAACTCTACGCGTGTGTGTAGTGCATTAGTGTGCGTCGATATCGGAACGTAGCAAAATGCCTAACATGCGAGAAGTGCCGATTACCGATAACCCTCTTAATAAAAACAATTTGATTTCATAATTTGTAAAGTGGTGTGTGCGTGTGTACGTGTGTAATCGTCTGCGCGCCATTAGTATTTTTAGATTCATGTTTCTAATGTTCGAAATAATGACACTATCCTTCTATACGTTATTATTCTAAGGACATATGTTTAATCCTACAATAAATTAACTATTAATATTTTTGGTGCGTCGTCCATTTGCTCCAGGATGTCTCTTAATATTATCTGAAATTTTGAACGGGTAACTCATTGGATCGATATTTTATCTAGGAAAGTAAATTAAAAATAAAGGGTTTATAAATAAGACACAAGATTAAGCGTAATATAATAATTTTAATTTATACTATAAAATGACATTTGAGATAGATGCAAATATTTTTTTTAAAGTAAATCACTTTATACAACAAACGAATCCATTACGCGTTTCGTTATTAGTATGAATAAAAAAAATGACACATGACAAAGGAACTATTGAATATAGACTTGAGATGTGGTTTACTTAATTATAATAATGATTTAGGTATATGGCTTATTAATATTTGTAATAACATTTTAACTCGATGACGATCTTAACGCTTATTCAATCAATAATATTTGGTGATAACTTATTACTGACGTACCTATATACAAACAGTTTCGTTTACATCAGAATCACAATATCCGAACTTAATCACTCTATCATTCCATAATATTAATAATATGGATTCAAACATACATTTATACGTTCAAGCGTTCTTGACACTGTTTTTTATCTTTCGTAAATAACAAGAAACTATTTACATTGCACTGAATGTTGTAAATTAAAAAAAAATGCAACGTTACGCGACTACGGTGAGACATTAATGATTTTGTCAACATAACCCAATTATTTTGTCTCATTCAGTGTTATTTCATTATTCTTTTTGTTTATTTCAATAGTGTTTCGAGGTTTATTTTAATAATCAGTATCGCAATATAAAATTTTAATATGAAATATAATAAGGGACGTCGATGGGAGAGTGTACTCCTTCGGGGTATTCCTTCAGGGTATTCCGTTGGGCCGACCGCTGAAGTCAAGGAACTCTGCACCGGTGGTCGGCCCAACGACGAAGGCGACGTGCTACATGGGTGGGTTATGCAACCCAGTCCACAATCGTATGTTTATTACACTGGTCAAATAAGACAATAATTCATTTAATATTTTTGAAATAGCTACATCTAAAGGTATTAGTACTCTTGAGTAGACGATAAATTCATATTAATACATATTATTAGAATTTTCATAACGTACTATAAATGTAAGGATGTTAGTAAAAAAATGTACCTATTTGAAAATTTACTCGTAGAAATAATAATGTCACCTATCGCATAACGTAACATTTCACTAAATCTAATTGTATTTAACACTAAATAGGAAGCTTTTTAAGTCGCGCGGTATAACCTAACCGAATAATTTCTCAATATGCTGATCACTCATTACACGGAACATTATAATCAAAAATTAGTTCTAGGCGAAAGATTAAATATATTCTAAGAAAAACTTTGAACGTATCCCTGGATCATACAAAACTTATCCAACGAAAAGTTAACCGGAAAATCTCTACATAATAAATCAGCTGCGTATTTCTAATTCTATTGTTTATATCTATTAGTATGTAAAGATGGGGGGGATAGTAGTATCTCGAAATCATACGTACTTTCAAAGGAATATTAACAAGAATACAATTGCATAACACGATTTTAAATTGCTCATTTTCATCTAAAATATCTGTTAAAGAATACCTCTGTACAAATCGACTAATGTAAGACTAATAAATAATGTTAATAAATACAAAAAGTTGACATTTCGCAACTGTTGGTCCCCGCCATCTTTAATTTTATTTTAATATGACTCCCAATAAGTCTATGGTGACTAATACGTACTAATGGTGACAATACCACAAAACAAATTACAATTATTTAGATTGAACACGTTAAATATGTCATCAATATATTGTGTCCATTGAAATGAAATCCTATATACGTAGCACTGAAAACATTACTGGATAAATGGAATCGCGCTACTTACTCATTATACAATACTATTCTATTTGTTAAGGAAACTTACGGTTTATAAACGGAAGAATTATTTGTTGTTTATGGCATTGTTAAATTTATGGTTCTACTGTTCGACAGAAGAAAACTGTATCAGGGTTTGTATCCTCTATAACGTCTTGTACAAACGTAAAAATGACATCATGTTTGATACCATTCCGACTAATGAAAAGTCCCAATGCAGTCTCAGAAGCTAAATTAATTTCAAATTTTGATTTCATCTAAGTATCAATAAAGCACAAAATTGCAAAGCACTGCAATTAAGGTATTAAACATCAAAATTCTAAAAATAAATTTATTAGTACCCTCATATTTCGCAACTGAAGTTTATACACAGTCGTTTGAAATGAGATATATAGGTACATATGATGTAATAAAGAAATTCTTCAGGGATACCACTAGCGTACTTACAATATTATGTAAAAGATAAATCTGAATCAGATCCGTTGGTATTTAAGAATGTTTAACTTTCAGTCCTAACACTCGGCAGCTCGGAAGAAACTTATGAAAAGTTTCTTTCAGATATCTGAAGGAGTCGAACGTGAACATTTAAATTGCTGACCTCTTCCGAATTGAAATTTTTAATTCTCTCAATTTCTAAATCCAGAATTTCTACCTGCATAAACAAGTTTTTAAACTTAAATAAAAGTAACAATAGGTCAAAATTTCATATAAGAAATCATTACTTTTCTATAATATAGGCAAATGACGTGCTAGATTTTTATACTATTGAAAATCCATTGCTATTGCGTTATCAATTGCGCTACTGTGGCTATATTCAATATTCGATTTTCCCTTTATATTCATATCTGGATCATATTGCACCTTACATTTATGAAATATATTTTTTTTTATTTTCTTTATTTTAAATATTTTTATAATATAGCATATAATATACCAACAAAATAAGTTTGCCCTTGGAAGTATATAGTCATAAGTCTATGGCGTCATGAACCGATTATTTTATAAGATTGGTAAACACGGTGTGAAGGGCTCATGGTTGCTACGAAGGTCAAACTAAGCAGTTGCGTAACTTTACCTTGATAGAACATGACTGTGTAACTTAAGTGACCTAACGACCCACTAATTTTGATTATAACCATTTTAGTTAAGTAACATCAAAGTGTGCTTTAATTTTGACTTAAGTAGTTAAGTTTGAAACAGAAAAAGCAGAAAAGCACTTTGCTGGCTACATAGTTTTTAAGCTAGTTTGAAACCAACAGTGTTTAGAGAACGTGGCGCGGATAGGACGTATTTACGCTCGCGTACCATATATTCACTACAACGACGTCATGGCGCCTTACCTATCAAAACAACAAAAAGTTGGAGTAAGTCTTACACTTTTGTGTGTAATTGAAGGAAAAAATTAAAATATCCCACGCATTTCTTCTTTGTATTTTATTTTTATACCCACAATTTAAGTCCCAAAGGCAGGGCAACTTTTTGTATAACTCGAGAAGTTGAGTAATAACAACGCGATCGCGTTCTGTCTGCTCACGCGGCATTTTGTGCACAGAACATCGTCGCGTACGTCTGCGCTGACCTCTGCAGCGTGACTGTCGTTCGTTTGGTTTCAAACAAGCGGCTAGACGGTTTCAAACACGATAAAAACCAACGCTTGGCCAGTGGTTTGAAACAAGCCTCGCTGCCAAGGGCGTTTAAAGGTCATACGAAATTTGGCATAAAACATCTATCTACACTGTTTCAAACATCTGTTTCAAACCACTATTTGAAACCGTGTAGCGCATGCTTTATGTTCTATAATTGCAACAAAGTAGGTAATTAAATTGTTTTCCGGGTGGTATTCGACAAAGAATACAAAGTGACGGCCGTCCCCTATTCAACGGTCGGCGGCGTAAATAACTACTTACTCATGAACTTACGCAGTAAAAATCACTGAAAGGGCAAACTATAAATGATCCTATGCATGTCATAGACCAATTTTAGACTTATTATAAAGAGATACATTCCCAATAGTAGGAGTTTTGGGGACTATAAACAAAAAAAGAACAAAATTGCTTTTAATTTTAGTAGTTAACATAATATTATTATGTTATACTTATAATTAAAATTATTGAGGTAACTTTTTGCGACGGTACGATTACTAAATGAAATGTTAAAAATAACGTAATTGTAGAATGAACAATACTGTATACAGCGACTTGGTGGTATCCCTTGTAATGGTTAGGCCGACCACTAAAGACAAAGAACTCTGCACCGATGGTCGGCCCAACGACGAAGGCGACGTGCTATCGGGTGGGTTACGGGTCCGCAGTCCGCCCTTCCGTCGCCCCGGACGGAGCCGGGCGGCGGGTGCACTGACTGTAGCCCACCCCAAAAAAAATCCCATGTAATGGTGCTCTTGAGTAACACTTACCACTAGGACTGCTGACTTTTTCATTACCATACGCAACAAAAAGTTTAAACTGATACAGTTTTCCTAAATATATTGATCTATTACAATATATATATGTTCGTCATTATTTTTTATGAATTGAGCAGCTACTTTATATGAATTTATATGTATCTGTATATAACTTATTTTTAATGCAATGCGATCAGTCTACTTGGCAGTGTTACTTGGATCTGGTGTAGTGGTTTTTGGCATATGAGCCTTATTACTTAGTATTTAAAGTCGATTATAAATATGCGAGTAATATTGTTTAATAGGCTTGGGTTTCTCTTGATTTATTCACATGTCTGTATATTGTTGATGTCCTATCTTCTAACTTCTATGACGGGTCTAAAATGAATTTATCTGATATCAGCCTATTTTAAAATGTATTTTAAGTGAATATTTGATTAAATGTGGTCTGTTCGTAAGGGAAATCTGAAACTTGTGGATAATATAACTACAGTTCCTGAAATTACCAAATGAAATTTCGAATATTAAATCATAGTTCCAGTCGATCAATGTTGTGTTGAATTTCACAGTAGTGGTAATTTTATTGTATTCTATGTAGGTTACCATGATCTGTTTGGTTTCGCTAATGACATTTTTCTTTGAGTGGTAGCATGTGTTCGCGATAGTTGCATGCGAACATAATGTATACTTGATCTAAGTTATAAAGTTTTGTAAGTATAATAAGTTAAAAGCCCTTATGTGATTTAGACCAATTAGGCTCATTTTGAAAATATTAATTCCAAAACTACTTTTTCCATCTTCGTTTTCAGGTCTTTTATAAAATTTTTTCGAGCACGAGCCTCACTTATAGAGAAGGATTTGCTATCCTACGCTGGCCAGACGGGTTGGCTGGCTTAAAGGGTTTTAGTTCCGATATTTCTTTATGAAAATGCAAATGCGACAACATAAACATAAATGAAAACTCAAGCAAATGAAGAAGTTGTGAATTGTATTCTTATTTCATTACCGCTGTCTACTACTTTGGAGCTTTGGCAGCAACGGTTATGGCGGTTATGAAGTTATATTGAATAATTTTGTTGGCATTTTGTACATGGCTTTTTATGTAATTTCATATTTTATCAATATACCGAAAGGAGGCTATAATTAAGTGGGCGACGCTTAAAAGAAACGCACAACAACAAAATGATAAAACCCAACTACGGGCCTATATTTCAAGAGAAAATTATAGAAGATTACATGGCGTTGATACTTTCGTCTGACTGAACGGACGAGCTGAACAAAAAAATCTACGACCTGTTCTAACTGTTCACGTTTCTTTTTAGCCGCAGTTACTATAACGTAGTGTTTATATACTCTTCGTCAGTGGGTAAGTTCGATTTTGTCACACAAGATAAGAGTCCTAATATATAAGTTAAATAGAAAATCAATGAACGACTATTGTGCGAATTTTTATTCTTGAATCAACAATGGAATTTAAAATCTATTAGATATTTCTGAACTGACTGTCCTTTTTTTATTATTGCATATTTCATTAACCTACTTCAACTTGACAACGATGGAACATCAGTGACTATCCACTGAAAAATGATAATAATAATGCTATACCCACTATTATTGTTATTTCATAATATATTAAATAAGAGCTACATAATTGATTTTATCTATAACGTATGCTTGTTATTTTATGCAATATTACAGTGACCTTATTAGGCAACTTAACCCTAGAACCCTACACGGGGTGCTGGAGCACCCCAGACAATTTAAAAATTATTTTATTTCTGTTGGTAGTTATTCCACTAATTTCTCCTCTCGTCTATTTTAATCTGTGGTCACTATGAGCTGATTGATTAGTGACACGGTGACAACCAGGCAGTGTAGACGCGAACACATGTGTTGTGGGGTACTGTAGGACCCCAGTAGAGGAATAACGTAAGTAATTTTTTTTTATTGAAATATTATTTTATATGATATTATGACACGTTTAGGTAACAAAGAAACTATTATTTGAGCATTGCTTTTTGTAATTGTAAAATACCCTGAAATGAAATATTTCTGTGTCATGTTTTTATTTATCTGTCTGGATTCTGATGTAGTTGTTGTTTTTTTTATTATAGGACTGAATATTTTTGTTCTTATAGTATATACGTCATGGAACTCTCAAAACCTTTGGTTGGATCCCGCTGCAACATAACCATGGACAATTGGTTTACCAGCATATCATTAGCCAAGCATCTTATGGAAAAATATACACGGCTATTTTTGTGTATAATGGACCACTGTCTCTTTTATCATATTGTCCACCTAGATTGACTAAGAAGAAAGTTGTGATGATGTTGTCTACACTCCATGTTTCTCCTGATAATAGTAATGAAGTAGATCTTCCAGAAATTATTCATTGCTATATTAAAACAAAGGAAGGTGTCAACGTTTTCAATGCAATGGCCAAAAAATAATCTGTCCAAAAAAAAAACAAACGTTGGCCAATCTGCATTTTTTGCGGGTTATTGAATGCAATAGGCATTAACTCTTGGTTTCTATATACATGTTCAAAGGCAGTTGGTAAGCCAGCGATAAAATTCCGACCCATTTATTTAAAGGAATTGGGGCACAATCTCATTCAAGAGCATTTGGAGCAACGTCTGCAATGGCCCACTTTGAGGAGGGATATAATAGAAAGTTTACAAGGGATGCTGAAAAAACCTATTCCAGATGATCCTCCAGTACCTCAACATCACTCACAGGAACGTTGAGGCTTCTGCCCAAGAAATAAGAACCGCAAGAGCAAAACTAGGTGCATCAAGTGCAAAATTCCAATTTATTTGGAACACCAGATAGAAGTGTGCCAAAAGTATTCAAAATAAAATTTTCATAGCAAATTTAAGGTTGATTTGAAATCTTTATACGATATTTAATAAAAATAAGGATACATTCATTAAAGTTTGTTTTAATTTAATTCAAATATACATAATAATATTGGGGTACTGGGGAACCCCTGTGTAGGAATAAGAGTAATGACAGTAAGTGTAGGGTTCTAGGGTTAAAACTATCATTCTTATTGCGAACGCGGAAGCTTATTTTACCTGTCAATTTAATTATTTATTGCTAAACTATCCTGAAGATACCTCGTTCCAATGTGACACACGCATCTAATCATTACGTATTATATACTTTTTTATGGGCATACCCCGCCTAATCAGTTCGGGGCGACAGATGGGCGTAGGGATGAATCGATACTAATGAGTACTCATACGGTATCGATACTAGTACTTAGTATCGAATGAAAACAATGGTATCAGCGTCGAATGAAAAGAATGGTATCAATTGGCAGTTATTGTGTTAATTTCATGCCTGAGATTACCTAAAAAAGCTCATCACATTTTGTCAAGAAAAGTACTCGAAAAACGAAAACGATTCTATACTAGAGTAAGTATCGATACTTTTCAATCGATACTGATTGAGTACCGATACTTAACGACCGATACAGTGCCGATACCCAGATGGTATCGTTTCATCTCTAGATGGGCGGCGTGCGACCCCATAATCTACGATGTTCCCTCCCCATCGGTATTGGGCCGACCACTAGTACCGATACCTTGATATCCGTGGCTGATCCCAAACTACGCATTATATCTTAGAGTAATTTCTTCTCGACCTTTATTAGTTTTTACTATGAGAAATGTGCCATTATAAATTACGTTAGTGATATCTGATAATAATAAGTTTTGTAACGCATCACATTTTCATTCACCCATCTATTTTAGTGTCTATATCGAATCAAACCAAACCCTTCAGGTTAATTAAGATAGAATATGATATATGGATTATTTTGATGCTTTAAAGATATATACTAATTACATACTTTAAAGTGAAATGCTTTCAGATAGTGAGCGAACTGACCTAATAATGCATTGAACGTGATCTGTTACAACCACGACTGTACTCAAGTTACATATACACAGTTCACGCATCATAAGTTATTTAGAACTAGATAGTAAGGCTTAGTGGTACTTTGAATATAAAATATTTCTAAATTTTATTTTATACTAGCTGACCCGTGCACATAAGAGAAAGAAAGGGTTAGACAGTGCGTCATAGATAACTACAATTTTCAATGCACTTTACATTCTCAACAGGAATATATTTTCTTAATTTTATTGAAAATATTAAAGATATGACAACATTTTTATTTCTCTTCTTCTTGTATAATGGCAATAAGCTACAATAATATGAGCTATTGATGCCAGTGTCGAGTTATTATATTGATTATTCACGTCTTTAGTCAGTTGTTAGCAATGATTTGGTGCTGATAACCAAATCAGCTTCCTCCGAGAATTTTGGCAGAATGTTAAAATACACTCAATTCACTATTGTATCATTTTCACTACATTTCAGTATTTTATCTGCATTATATTACATAAAATAAAATATCAGCAAAATTATTCAATATAAAATTATAAAACATTGTTTAATGTTTTATAATAAAATGAATAAAATTTAAAAGAGCTACATGACATTTTGACATTCTCGTCAAAAGTCCCGTTTAAAATGTCAATGGTTACAGTAGCAACGGTTAGAGTGGCAAGGGTTGCCATAGACTCATTTTCAAAAAATATATATTCTGCACAATATTTTCGTATAATCCCTTCTTAGTACGTGGCTACGTTGCGAAAGGAGTATGCCTGAACTAGACTAGGCTTAGGAAAATTTGAATATGGTGTTAATGGATTCGCGTTACGAGTTCTATGTTGAATTCTCCCTTTGGAGTTCCATTTGTTTATGTCAGAGTTTAAATTGAAGAGAATTGTGTATCAGTTTACAAAAAATGTCTTAAGATCATATAAATATCGATGTCACAGTAAGATTTATGTCACATACGAAATGATTATTAATTTTTGATGAATTTATAAAACAAATGTTTAAGAAAATAAAAATTAATCGTACATGTGGGATATCGTAAAACCTCAAAACAATCAAGTGTATGACCTTAAAGGTCTTAACAATATTTAATAATATTCTAAATTATTAATAGGCCTTCAATTTATTAATAGGTAATTATTTTATAGTAACGAAAATATTTTACTTGACATATACGCGAATAATTAAACACAAAAACATTATTAGGCATTTTATTGCATTTCGTTCGATTTTACTATTCCAACATTTTGGTTTATTTTTAACATTTACAGTTGCGACGACTGAGTAAAAATAGAAAGTTTAAAAAACCCGCTTTTCTAGATAACCGAACTAAAACATTCCATACAAAAAATAACCTAAAACGTGTGCATTCAATTCACAAGTGGTAGAAGTGAAACCTTCAAAATTTTGTACGAAGCAGAGCACAAAGAGAACCACCAATAAAGAGACACTGTACAATGCTTCCTATCTCATTTTCTCCCACGTTAAATGTTATGAATTTATGTGTCTATCACTTTTACTGTCGCTTTTTCGTTTCATCGAATTTCAAATCACACCGATGCTAAAGAAGTTATCACTTCAATAGGTATAGCGACATCTATCCAGACACGCCCAGCTCTTAGCAACGAATAAAAAAATAGCTAATAGGACCATTTGTAAATAGGACTATTTGAATTATGATATTGTCATCGGTCCTTGATAAGTGTAGAAACTTTCAAATTATTTCGAAGTTCAGAAGAGTGAAAATCACATTTAAAGATTTTGTTACATACAAACAAAATTAATACATGCATGTTGAAAATGTGCATGTATATTGCAAAGTTGCTATCGCTAGCGTACATTGCTTACGTATTTAATGTTATTATTTTATTTTGACACCCGTGGACGTCCCATCGACAACGCGGGTAACACATTTATAATACTCATAACTAGAGATGTGCCGACTATCCGGCTGCTATCGTAGTCGGCGAATAGTCGGCAAAGAGCGCTGCCTATCCGGCTTCGTGCTGTGCATTTCTCAATAAAATTTATATAGGAGGAATTAGATTTAATACGGTTCCTAATAATACATTTGCTGTTTTTCCTGACCACCAAGAGAAATATCATATGCCATCGGTTACACTTCACTTTCACTATTGTCCAATGGCCAAAAATAATGCATATCCAAGACTTTCTATTTGACATGATTAAATCTTGATTAAGCTATATGAACTTTAATGAACAATATTACAGCCCCATAACACATTGCATTCCCTCCCCGTTGTTATTAGGCCGACCACGTATACCGAATCCTTGAAGTTCATGGAGACAGTGCGCGAATCAGCTGTAGGTAAACGAATCATCACGGAAATTTCTGAATTACTAACTAATCCTCCGATTAGTCGGCCTCTTTACAACCGCCTAATCGGCCACAATCATAGTCGGCACATCTCTACTTATAACTCATAATTTATTGTGTTCGCAGTTGTTTGAAAACAAAGATTTCGCAGAGCGTTGGCAGGTCGTTGTTATTGTATATTGCGCAATTTCCTAATATCTTCATATATAAATTTCTTGTGTACGTGTGTATGCCACTGAACTCCTCCTAAACGGCTGGACGGATGTCGATGAATTTTTTTGTATGTATTCAAGGGGATCCGAGAATGGTTTAGATTCACTATTGGACCTGGTAGGTTGCGCTGCTGTCGATTTCAATGAGAATTCCGTTATATTTTATTTGAACAGAACAACGTCTGTTGGGTCAACTAGTTTATATATATATATGTATATATATTACTTGTGAACTTGTGTATGTCAATGAACTCCTCCTAAACAGCTGGACCGATGTTGATAAAATGTTTGAGTATGTAGTAGTACCAGCTAGTATTATTTATATTCCTTTATTTCTATTTGACGCAGCATTACGTATAAACTTATAAGTATTATAGATTTTTTGGAATCTGGTAGTTCCTGATATTAGCACGTTCAAACAAACACAAGCTGTTAAGCTTTATATTAATAACTAGCAATCCGCCCTCGCTTCGCTTCGGTTATAGGTTATAGTCGTTTTACCCGCGTAGTTCCCGTTCCCGTGGGAATAACGGGATAAAATATAGCCTAGTTCACGCCCTGATATTATAGCTTGCCATTGGTGAAAGAATTTTTGAAATCGGTCCAGCCGTTTTGAAGATTACCCGGAACAAACAGACAGACAGACAAAAATTTTTTAATTGCTATTTTAGGCATAGGTGTCGTGCTAATAACCGTGTGAGCATGAAAAAAGCCTATTATTTTGACATTACAAACAGACACTCCAATTTTATTTATTGGTATAGATATAGATTTGAGAATTTTATGTGTCCGAGATATACTTGTTATTCAAAAGATTTAAATGCAAAATTGATAACATCAAAAATGTAGCTAAATACCATGTCAGTGCAAAATAATAACAGGTATTCAATATATATGTGTGTACGATTATTACTTTTAAATTAGGTGGAATAATATTCAAGACTATCACATCGCGTTACTTTTGATACCGTCAGGCCATATAACTTAGCATAAAAGATTTAAAATTGCGACCTAATCAAATATATATCTACCAATTTAGATTCTATCAATTTATTGAAATTTGTGGTGAATTTTTTCATATGATCATTTTACTGATAACTGGTTTAACGGCCGCATTCATACATTTGATTACATTAGAAGACGTGGGCCATTTGTGTAATGAATATCATTAAAGTTATTGTGATGAATAAGACTTATTATTACACTACTGAACGTGACCACTTTTTTTATCGGTGGGATATGGTAAGCGCACACGCGGTCCATTCCGTCCGGGGCGACGAAAGGACGCCGCGCGGGCCCATAACCCACCCGTACCCACGTCGCACTCGTCGTTGAGCCGACCACCGGAGTAGGGTGACTTGGCGTCAGTGGTCAGCCCGACGGAATACCCTTTCAGGTACCCTCACCTCTCTGAACGTGACCACTAGGGATAAATTTCCGAAAATTTAAAACCAAAAATACGACGACAAAGGAGTAAAAAGTTTCTATAAAAAATCCTTCATCGTTAAAGATAAAGCTATGGGCATTTGATATTTTCCCAATCACTTTAAAAAAAGGCGGAAAAATTGATATTTACTCTATTGATATAAATAATAATTATGGTATCTATATCCCCATGTAAGCCTTTTAAAGGACAGGGTATTTTCCCTAAGAAGATCCCGTGAAAACGGAGGCAATAATTTTAATTGGATTCATACATCCTTATTGTGCGAAAGTATGTTTGTTTATATGTTTGTTTGCTACGCTTTCACGCTTAAATCACTGAACCGATTTCAAAAATTCTTTCAACAATGGAAAGCTATAATATCAGGGAGTAACATAGGCTATATTTTATCTCGATATTCCCACAGGAACGTAAACTACGCGGATAAGGCGACTGTTACCGAAGCGAGGGCGGGTTGCTAGTATGTATATACGTTGGAGTTCAACTTTTAGCACAAACAAAACTGCGTATCTGTTACCCTTAGTATAATGTAAAGATAAATATTTGCAAAATTTAATTTTCCCTTTGACGTGGAATAAAAATATAATTTACTACCCCTTCACTTGCCCGTGGATGTCGTAAAAGACGACTAAAGGATATACCATGCAGATAACGGCTATGCAAGACAAGAAAGTCTCAAATGAACCCTATGCCAACACGTCTGATCAGCGTGGTATAACAGATCAAGCTCCTTCCTAAACTGGAGAAAACCCGAGTCCAACAGTGGGACCGTATGTGGACTGAGATAATGAATATCTAAATTAGTTAGTGACAATACGTATTCGGGATTTGACAGATATCGATACTTAATTGTTTAAAAATGATTGCCTCCATTTACCAAATCTATTTAAGTCACTTATCATCAAGAAAATCAAAGTTTATTATATTAAAAAAAAAATACGTCAATAATAATACCCCGTTGGCCTTATAGACTCCATTAAGATTATTGATAATTTTGTTAGTCGATATTTTATTTACGGTGTATTTAAAGGTCAAAAATCATTTCAATAAAAAAATCTATTGAAAGTTCTTCGTAAATTCTTCCGTTGTGCACAGCTTAAATATATTTTGAGAGATGTTTACGCAATATTTCAATACAGTATTGATTGATGTAGAGTTAACGCGAAAGTCTTTAAGACATACTCCAACTTTATATGTGCGTTAGTAAATTATCATCTTGGCTCATATACGTCCCACTGCTGGGCTCGTGCCTCCTCCACAATAGGGGAGAAACTGACCTTGTTAGTCACACAGGTTGGTATAGGGTTTTGCTTCGAGTTTTCTTTGTTTTGATGTTATATGCGTATGATATCCCTAAGTCGTCTTTTACGACATCCACGGACAAGCCAGGGAATAGTGAATTGTATTCTTAATCCGTTACCACACGGGCAATAGAAAGGATGTATAATTGTGCTGACTTTTATTGTCTTGACGATGTTTATTATTCCACGTTTAAAAAACTGTTATAATTGGATGGCTTAATTTAAAATCTCCTTAATATATAGGGACTTGTCGAAATAGGGCATCCAAATACTTTTATAAATTGCGACATGTTTTAATTGTACATATATTATCTCTACGCTCTTGTATGTTAGTTTTATAATTAAGTAATCCACTTATGACCACGGAAGTACTAAGATATACAAACATTTAAAAAACTAATTATTTGGCGGGTATTTGTCAATGTGACCAAGATTACGTCCAACGGTTTTTATCCATACTAATATTATAAATGCAAAAGTAAGGATGTTTGTTTGTTTGTTTGTTTGTAATGCTTTCACGCTTAAACCACCGAACTGATTTCAAAAATTCTTTCACCAATGGAAAGCTATAATATCAGGGAGTAACATAGGCTATATTTTATCCCGGTATTCCCACAGGAACGGGAACTACGCCGCGGGTAAAGCGACTGAAACCACCGAAGCGAGGGGGGTTGCTAGTCTGGTAATTAGTATTCAATAGTAATAAGAATATAATGCTAAAATAAATCTGCAGTACTAAAGCTGTAGTAATTAGATAAAAACCTCTAAAATTGGCGGGCTATTTGGCGACTAAAAACGCTGAAAATTATATCAATATTAATCATATTTCGAAATAATAATTCCCATTCGAAATTATTAATTGGTTTTGGGATTTTTTCTAATTTCCTCTTTTTCTGTAACCACTTCACTTATAAGACGAACAAAAAATTATTTGTGACTGCAAAGAATTGACCGCAATATGCCATGACACTGATTTTTTTTCTTACAAACCAGCTTAAAAATTCTGTTTTGATGTAACAATACACCAATTAAAAGATAGCCCACATCGAACTTTTCTATTTTCATAAGATTTTTTTGCAGTTTCGGACCTTTATTGCTCGCTTATTGTGGGTCATACAAAAAATCTCTGGAGCATATTTTTTAGAGAATTAAACGCACTACAGGTCTGTTATTATTTTTCGCCAAATCTGCTGGATTAGAAGTTATTAGTGGATAAATTTAATTGTATTGTTAATTTGTTCATTTTTTACATGTTACAGCCGACATAGCCGTCTTATTGGAAAATTATTATTAGAAATCTTATATCTATATTAAATTTGGTTCCTACTATATCACACGTTTGACCAGCGCGAGCCCAATAACTGGACTTATATGGGCCGAGGTAATGAAATTTAGTTTTTATAAAATGTTTTACGACAAACTTTTGATATAAACAGTAATAACAAATAGTGTAAAAGATTGATTCATTAAAATTTTAAGATTTTTTTTTAATTTTGAAAGAAAATCGCAATTATTATGCCAGTAGTGATACTTTGTGCAAGGTTCGTTCGGATGAAAACTACCATGTTACCGCCTAATTCAGTCGCTAAGCACGCCGTGCACTATTTTATTTTTATACTCTTCAATTGACCAAACCCTCCTCTTCTCGGGGAATTCCGTCGGGCCGACTATTGAAGTCAAGGAACCCCGCACCGGTGGTCGGCCCAACGACGAAGGCAACGTACATGGGTGGGTTACGAGGCCGCGCGCCGCCTCTCTGTCGCCCCGAAGGGAGCCGGGCGGCTGTGCGCTGACCGTAGCCCACCACGAAAAAAAAAAACAAAAAAAAAGACGTAAAAGTTTAAGAGAAATTAACAAATTTATTAAACAAAACGAATTGCCTTTTCATTCATGCCTGACGTATTTGAAGTAACTAAAGTAATGTTTTTCTAGCTTTAAATTAAATAAAAGAACTATGATTTTAAGAGTTTTACTTACTTTATTATTAAAATAAATTATTGCAAAACATTTTCCAAAAATTAAATCACACTGAAGTTTAGTTCTGCGAAATGTTTGTCAATTACACAATTAACTTGGATAGGTGTATTTTTACATCAAAACAGAACAAATTATATACTAGTTGACCCAACAGACGTTGTTCTGTTCAAATAAAATAAAAGGAATTCTCAGTAATGCTACCTACATGGTCCAATTGTGAATCTAAACCATTCTCGAATCCCTTCATAGACACACAAAAAAATTCATCAACATCGGTCCAGCCGTTTAGGAGGTGTTCAGTGAAATACCAGAAGTAAGTACACCAGATAATTATTTATAAAGATTGCCTGTATTCAAAATAGAAATATTAATAGGAATTATCATTAAGAACTCATAATGTAAAATGGAATTTGATGTAAATTCCGTCAGATGATATTTAAAGTTTATCATTAGATAACAGAGAAATAAAAAAAAATCAACGCGTCTTCTTCTTCCAGCTTTGTGTTAGCAATAAGCTACAATAATGTGATCTATTTATGTCGGTGTCAAGTTAAAATATTCTTCTTAATACGTTTAGTCTCTTCAATTTAGTCTGAGTCGTTACCATTGATTGGGTGTTGACAACCACATGATTTCCATGGGAATTTTGCGGCATATGAAAATGCAAGCAATTCACTATTAAACCATATTCACTACACTTCAGAAGTTTCTCTGTATTACGAGTACATAAGATACCAACAAAATTATTTAATATAACACTGTAAAACATCAAAGTAATTATTAATTTAAAAGCGCTACATGTCATTTTGACATTCACGTTAAAAAAACCGATAAATACGTTCTCATATATTAAAGTTAATCTGTTAATCATGTGACAGACATTTTTTCAATATTGTTTTTACACCGTTCTTTTTTTTACACGTTATGGTCTGTTCTAGACATAACTTGCTCGAGCCGTTCGAAGCGGCGGAGGGCGTTGTATAGCCCCATAACTTGCCGTATTAACTTTCCATCACCATTATGACTGACCACCATTACTAATTTATTGACATAGTGTCACACATTTTGTATCTAATAACGTTTTATGAGATGGAAATAATAGGGGTAGAATTTCAAAAAAATTTTTGTCATAGAGTGCCTACGTCACGAAATAAAACTACTGTCTAAATTTCATTTTTCTAGCTTCAGTAGCTTCGGCTCACCCTGTTCCTTTATATGTGTATTATTGTTAACGCCCCCGCAACACCCCTTGCAGGTGGAATTTCATAAAATCCGTTCTTAGCTGACCTCTACTCGACGAAAGGAATATTTCTGCCAAATTTCAAGTCTGTACGCCTTATGGTTCCAGAGATATGGTGATGAGTCAATATATCGCTCGCAAAACCCGCCTCTCATATATATATATATATATATATATATATCGATAAGAATGCCTCATTTTGACGATATTAAATTTTCAATGCCAAATGTAAAGTACTCCCGTTGAACTGTACGATGATATAATGCTTATAATGCGGTGACAGAGTAAGAATACAATTCAACACCCCCCCTTTCTTTCCTGTGAGTATCGTATAAGAACATTAATGGAATATAATATGGAGATAACATCTATTTACAAGAGAACAAAAACTAAATAAATAACCAGTGGGTATAGCAGGTCAATTTCCCTTCCATTATGGAGCAGGCTCATACAGGCTATGATGAAACGTTCTCTAAATGTACGACAGCTTGAGGTAGTGCAAAATATAAACAAACTTATAATCGATTATAGTTTGATAACAAACATAATACTGCTAAGCCTAACACTTAAATCACTGAACTAAAACATCCCTTTTAAATGACGTAAATATTCGATAAATATATGTAATGATTTCTGATGTTTATGAGAGTATTACACATTTTAAATAAAACTACTTTACGGATTTTATCGCGTTTGTATTTGATTATTGATTATCCGACGTTTCGAACACTTTGCAGCGTTCATGGTTACGGGTGGACTAAGATGTCTCACGTCCCACAAGTCATCGTTACTGCAGAAAATTTATAATTATCTACCCGATTCAGAAATTAGTTATTAAATATTGATCCACATTTTGCACACGCTGCAAAGTGTTCGAAACGTCGGGTAATCAAAAAATCAAATACAAACGCGATAAAATCCGTAAAGTAGTTTTATTTAAAATCGATAAATATATGATTGATTTGCTTGTAATTAACTCAAAAAATATTTTTCTAAATATATCTAACGCTAAATGTGAGAGCATTCGCCTAATATTATTGAAGATACATACGTGTTGTTCGTTCACACAGCATCATATAATTAAAATATCTTTTTGAAGTTAAAGAAACTTTTTAAAATTGGTAACAGATTGTTGTGATGAAGTTGATTTTTCCCTACTACTACTTGCTTACAGACAAAATACATAAATCTAAGATGATTGTAAATTCTAACATGTCTGACAACGTCTAACATACTCCAACATATTCTTTGTATAGACGGATACTCAAATTATCAAGAATCCGATGCACTATACAGGAATTTATGCATAACGTAAGAAAACTTTTTCCGATCTATGTACTGACCCTTATCGGTCATTGATGGTATCGAAAATACCCGGTATTGATCTCAGATTTAATATTGTTAAATAACCGTTTTTACATTACAAATACGTTGTAATGACGGAATATTAATAACAATGATCACAACTTCATATCAATTACTGATTTAGAAAATTAAAGAAGACTGAACATAAACCTAAATCACCCCGTCTAGCCTACATGTCTTACATCATTTATTATATTGCGAAAAAGGCTCATACCCAAATTACTTATATAAGCTGTAAAAAAACATCGGAAAGCATCTATATATATAAATGCATATCCGTCGCACACACTTCTGAAAAACTTAAGTTAAATACGTTTTAACCATGCATCTCTATTTTATTATTTTTAAATAGTGATAACATTCTTATTAATATCATCGCCTTACCTACCCACTCACATTTATAGATGTGTGTGTGTGTGTGTGTGTGTGTGTGTGTGTGTGAACTTTCGAGGTTGGATAGGACTTTTTACTATACAGTTACGAATTACAAATAACGCAGGCACTGCGGCGGCCTACATTTCCTACTACGTTCCCTTCAATTTCTTCACAAACATTCTAATTACTAAATAGTATACGCATGCCTTAACCTAAAGACTAAAATAATCATAAATCCAAATATTTATACTATCAAAGAAATATATAATTTTATATTCTTTTTTATATCAATAAAGTGACGAAAAAATATAAATGAGCCTATATACAAATTGTATTACAATTTCAAAACTGTAATGGTTTATAACTCATATATACACAATTTTAAGTACTGTTTATATATGAATTAATAAAAAAAAACATTTACATCGTGATAACAAAAGCCAATATCCATAATAGTAAATTAAATCTACACTCGAATCCATTGTAAATATTCTTAAAAGAAATATTTTCAACTAATTAACGCACAAAAAGCGTGACTATATCACAGCCAAATCGACCGCCGCATATATTAATTTTAAAGGGGAACCCAAAAACATGGAGTATAACGTCCCTATGTAATGCTATTCAAAAAATAATCATGACATTTCTTCATAGTCATTAGAGATATACACTATTCCTAAAATACCCAAGCCTAAAAATTTTACCAAAAAAAAAAAGGAAATTAATGTCTATGATCAATTTTCCTAAGCGAAGCAAAAAACAATCGATTAACTATTTATTATATTGTTTTACAAATAGAGCGCAAATTTGTATATGGCAATACACCTCCACGATTTTATTACTTAGATTTAAAACTAGAATTTATATATAGTTCAAGCTTACATTACAATATATATATCTCCCCTCAATGATTATTAGCGCTTTCCTATTCACGATTTAATGTCTTATATAACTATACTAGATGATTGAGGTAAGCTTGCTTCACTGCGCGTTCCGTAATAAATAAAATACTATCAGTCTTTAAACAATCACGTCCCGATTACACCTAAATTATGGAATAAGTCCTTTCTTTTCATTTTAATTTAAATAACAATTATTTATGGTGGCGGTTAGACCAGCTGAGCTTCACCCTCTTCCTAAAAATGAAATAGGATAACTAGAAATGGTAGCCAATATCTATATAAGGCAAAAGAAATTTGTTTAAAGCTAAACCAACAAACGATCTCACTAATATGTATTGAGGAACAAGACAGTATTCTAACGCGTCTATGGTGGTTATCGAGATGCCGGTGTAACCCATTCTACAACCCAATAATGTGGCTTCCTCGGGTAAGAACAAGCGTCGGACGTAGAATAAATGAAGCCGAATTATCCGTCGCGCTAGTTTCTATTATTAAATTTAACACAAGTATTAATTAGAACGGATGAGCAAATAAAATACACATTTTCATACACTAGGGCGTTTTGTTTGCCGAGCATTGTTCAAGATGCTGCACTTCTACTGGCAATTTTTAGGGACAGGCTGTGGTATGATCACACCTGGTATGCCCGACCCATCCGGTGCGACGTGCAACCCCGTAACTTGCCATACAAGCGTACACCTATTTCACTACAGCCATGCGGTCGGACCACCGGTACTCAGTCCTTTTCCTCTCTGATATAAAATGGGATACCTCACGGCATGTATATAATTACTAACGTCACTATCACCAAACTTATTACAACAATTTTCAATTGTAATTTATTATAATATTAGCATAACGGGACCCATCGCGATATACCTAACCTTCCATCCAAATATACAGAATACGCAGTGAGCTAAGAACCAAGCGAACGATCACGATAAACTTACAATGGTGTATGTAAGAGGCAATTCTATAACATCAATACATGGGAATAATTCGAGCGAGGGACATCGAAAGGGATATTGACTACTTTTATATGGTGTATATATATAATAGACACTAAAACTATATCTTCTTGTGAAAACAAATAACATTTATTTTCACACTGAACTAATTACTATTAGTTCTCAATTTTATTAATTAGACAGAGAGAGCAATACTAACAATGTGACGTCAACGTCGCCATCTACACACTAATATGCCTTAAACATACAACGTTGTGCGAAAAAGGGATAGAATATACTTTGCTAATATTCAACTTGTAACCGTGCAATTTTTTTATTATTGTGGCATATTTTTTCTTAAATTGATATGCATTGCAAAAAATATTAGTAATTATTTAATATTTTGATAGTAGTGAAATAACCATTTTCATATGGAGATATCTAAGACTTATTATTTAATGAAGTTCTAAACATATGACCCTATTTTTGTTTTAGTGTAACGATAGAGGAATAGGCAATGCAATTTTGAAATATATCACTATGACAAAAGGTATGTTTTTGATAACTTGATTATGGATAGATCTGCTATCCTTGATTGACGAAGGAAAAATTAATTCATAGTCAGTTACTAGTATAGTACCCGGCAATAAATTAATTTCAGCAACGTAGAACGTTGTCTCTATCGCACAATTCCAGTAAGACGTTTGCTAATCGTTGTACAAGTGTGGGTGAGTAGAGTTGCCTCCAGGTCGTATAGAGTTGGCAACAGCAATAATTTAGAGGAAAAAAATAATTGTTTTTTATTTAACAATAAAAAATCATAATTGTTTTAACAGCTCCTAATAAATACCACACTGTTAGTGTACGAAGTCATAGAGGTAGTGTGCAATAGGGACAATACTCTACATAGCCAAAATTAGATGACTGTCTCGTTCCAAGTCTCGATGTGTATTTATAGATTTTTGATCGATATACATATTTAGTAGACTTTACTATAATAATAGACTACAAGCCCATGGAAAAAAAACCTGTGAAATGAACCAACGTGAATAATGCTTAGAAGGCTGTTACTATATCATAAAATAACTCTGAGCGCTATGCCGTCATTTCTGAGCGGTACAGGTGAGTACGTAAGTAAATGGAATTTCTCAAGTACAAGTGAGGAATTACGACTAATTATTAATGCACGGCTTTTTAATAGCTTATAGATGATTAGAAATAAATGTCGAAAAACCTAGTGCCGTACTAAAGTGGTGGTGCCGGAAGTTAGTGCAAATTTTTAATTCGCCGGTAATTATAGAAGCAATATAGATCATTTATTACTGTACGGCATAAAAAAGCCGTACATTAATAATTAGTCCTAATTCCTTAACTGACCGTACATTAATAATTAGTCCTAATTCTTTAACTGGGAAATTCCATTTACTCGCGTACTTCACCTGTACCGCTCAGAAATGACGGTATAACGCTCAGAGTTATTTTACGATATAGTAACAGCCTTCTAAGCGTTATTCACGTTGGCTCATTTCACAGGTTAATTTTTTCCATGGGCTTGTAGTCTATAAACACAGACTGACAAATGTTAACTCCGATTATTCAACGATGTTGACGAAGCACCTGCCTTCTTATATATTCTTTTTAATAGCTTTTAAGAGACACATAGATAAATTATTGAAAGTGGTATCTGTAGATACCATAAGTATTTTTGTAACACATTTTTTTTTCGATTTATAAATAATAAAATGTATTAACATTTCGCGGTCGTTGTCTTCAGACCGCTATATCTATTCCCGATATTGATAATGAATTTTTATATACTTTAATAAATAACGTATTGATATATAGTACGCAGAACTTATAAGTGTTGTCCAATATCTGTCTATAAGTATTTGCAATGCTAACTAAGCTTCATAAGCGTATGTAAGTTAATTGCAGGTTATCGAGTAAAATAATTAGAAGCAATACTACATTTCAGTGAACTTTGATTAGCTACTCTAAATTTATTTTCGATTAATCAGCATAATGTATTAATTTGTATTTCAGAAGTTATATTGAAAAAATCCTAAGAATATTCAATTTTGAAGTGGTAACATACGACTCTTACAAGTATTATAATTAATATGACCATATTTTTACATCAAAACGGGACGCTTATAGAAATTGGTAAAATGTGAAATTAAGAGCTAAACAAAAACAAGAATACGTGAAGTCTTGCAGGAATATACAACACTATGAACTGAAAATCTATAAAAAACGAACACACCCCTATCAGGATAACAAATGAGCACTTACGTTGTTTGCAAAAACGAGATATATTCGTACGGCTGGAGGAAACGGAATAGACAGTCTGAAAACGGGACTGTCACATTTAAAACGGGACATATGGTCACGTTAATTATAACCCAATAATACAATAATGAAACATATTAACGATAATCACACACTATACTTTTGAAGGTAGATATTTCTCTACATCATTCAATCTTTTAAACTTTTACTAGCTTCTCTATGAACAAAAATACTAGCCCGCCTAGAAAATAATGAGAATTTAACACTCAATACTTCGTCACTCGCTCTATTTTATAATTATTACATATTATTTGCGATAATTGACCAATATCGAGTTCGCGATGTTGATAATATTTATTTATAATCAGTAATATTATTAAAGTCCACAAGACATTTATACTCGTCGGTTTGTGTCAATTTATTCATTTATAACCGGCTTCAAAAAAGGAGGTTTCTCAATTGGACCGTGTATTTGCTTTTTTCATGTTTGTTCGCGGATAACTTCGTCGTTTATGAACCGATTTTGATGATTCTTTTTTTGTCGGAAAGAAGATATTTCAAAGGTGGACCCATAGTAAGTAAAACAGGGTTTGATGTTGGCAGACCAGAGAAATCTGGGGAACTATCAAAAATCGTAGGCACGACTAGTGCGGTAGTTTTTTTATTAAGTATTTTATGCTTTTTAGTTTACTGTTTGAACTCGTTTTTTTTTTTGTTTAAAATTATATTTATATCATTTGAATATATTTGAAAAGTACATTATTATTTTGTTTAGTTCAAACAAATCAGTTCTAGGGAATATCCTGTTATCGTGGTAATTCTACAAACATAATTACTGGTGATCATGTACGAAAATGGTCCCGCGTATGATTTGAACCTTGAACACTGAACGCGAGCGATTAGTACTTAGACCATTTAGCTATTTGCAGCGCCAGGCAGTTTGAATTTCACTGCATTTTACCCGACTGCGGTAAAGCTAAAGAGGTGGGTTATGTTTGACTTATAGGTATATACCTACATGTTCCTATATGCGCTTGTAATTAACCATTTAATTTATGGGCATTTTTTTTAAACCAAATCTTTCATCAAGTTACGGTTTTTAAAAAATTAGTACGAAAATGTATATAGTCTGTATGATTTCAGCACTACAGTCGTGGATTTTGTGTTGAATATTATTTATGTATAAACGTGTCTATATAAATTGAAGATTGTTTATTGATCGTTATTATATTATTAACAAAATAGACAGACTTTTTGTATAATGACTTGCAACGAATATCTATGAATCGAGTCTACTATGAACTATGAATTTTCAATGGCGATATAATCTGTAAGAATCAGGTTTTCATCCAATGAAAAGCGATGAACGCTTTTTATTGATCACGACACATTTATAAAGGGTTGGATATAGCTAATACTTTTATGGACGAATATTGGTTGATAATTGCATAGGTAACAGTGTAAATGATTTACGTATGGTTATTTATTGCTATACATACTCTTAAATTAAAAAAGTTTAGGATCATAGATAATTTAAGATAACAGCACTATTCATTCTACATAGACTCGTATATTAGCAAATAGCAGTCTATATGTTTTGTACTGAGATGTGTTTTTATAAATAAACATTAATTAAAAACCAATGCGATATTCCCTCACACCATTTGTAAAGGATTTTTACGCATATAAATGTAACCAAAACTATTTTCTTTTACCCTTTGATATTCAAAAGTATTTATATGCTGATGCCGAAAAAATATATCGACGTGTTGTTAAAATATAAATTTTAAACTAGTTTTCTTCAAATCAAATCATTTATTTTTAGATATTACTTATTTTTCGTCAATTATTTTCAGAAATAAACTTCAAAATCGCGTATCAATGATTAATATTGTGGGCAGTTTTTATTCGTCTTCCATGGCGAACGTTTAAATAGTTGTTGAAGTTGAAGTATTTTTATTTTATGTTATTTTGTGAAAAGCGACATCTATGTAAAATCATCTATGTAAATACTAAATCGAGTTCTAGATCTTTACATAAGGTGACAATATTAAGCATTTCTATAAATGTAAATACTCATTGTATGAAAATGTGAAATCTAACGGGTTTTACTGAATTTATTTATTTGAGAATCTTTCATTTTTGTATAAAATTACAAAAGAATAGATTTGAAACCGATTTTAAAATCTTGTGGACTCTCATTATCACTGATAAATAAATATTATGCAATAACCAAATGATGTTTCATTACAGTGAATAATCTAGTTATAATCACAAACGATTATTATACATTAGGTAGCACGGTAGTAACTATAATTTTGATTAAGGAATGCAACTAATCATTATTTTTCTATAAATTGGTGTTATATTGAAATTGCGTTGCGCAAGCGATTTGTAAAGCGTTGCGGCTTACTTGTGCCATTATCTAAGTTTCTAAAATGGACTTTCAAAATAAGTTAATGTTCAATTTAGATACAAGATTTATTCAGTTAATATTACCGCTAGTTTTATATATATTGAAGAAATAGTACCTAATAGAATCTTAAGATTTTTAGTTATTACAAGTCAAGCCTTCATTTTATGTATTCCAAATTAAATGTTTCACCAGTTTTTTTTTAAACACTATCTATGGTTTCATTTGTATTATTGCCGAGTAAAAAAAACCTCCTAGGAAAGGAGGTATTTTTTATCTTCACAATAAATCTTCTTCAACATAACTCTATACATTGCCAAAAGAATGCTATATTTTTCATTTTATTTAATAAAAATATATTTAAATAGTCCTGATGGTACGATTATGTGGGAATAAATGGTAAAATATGTTCCATTTGATGTTTCATCTAAGTATCACAAAGAAACAATTTATACGTTATTTGATAGCTTTTAGTGTGTGGAAATAACCCATAGCCTAAGTCTCACCGTTACACATTGTAGAAATGGATATGTATGAGGTCAAGGACAATTTATTAACCGTTTTGTAAGACAGGCAGATGCAAATACAGCGATATAAGTGAATTTTCACTGTAGAAGGAAAGGATGACGCTATATAGAACGGCTATTAACATTTAGACTAAAGACATAGTCGCAGAGAGCGTGGATTTATATGGCATAGCAACGTTAGAAGTGACATTCTCGCAAAGAGGCCTACATACCGTTGCTGATGGATGGACAATTGTACAAAGCAATAAGCCATTGATTAGGATATTGAAGAGAATACGTAGGAATTTATGCTCTTTTTTACTAAGAACACCTACACTTTACACTAAGAACACCAATATTTAGACAACACCTAAAGCAAATAACCAATAATCTTGATTTTATATATTACTTATATCGTCTTAGATGTTATTTAATTTTTATTTAACTTAATTACCATCACAAATGAATTAACTTCAATGTTGTGTTATTCATGTTGCTTTAGGTGTTACCTAACATTTAAGAGATGTTCGTGAGAATAGGCATTCAATTTTTTTTATATCATCTCAATATGTATAAACGGATTGGAAGGTATAACATGTCCTTGGAGCATATGACGTATATGTGTTTCCGCAAGGCTTAGATAGCATTCTGACGACGAATTATAGGATCTCATACCGACCTCTTTAAGAAATTTTATATTTAAATTATTAAGATTAAAATGATCCTATAAATTAATGCAGAATTAAATAGTTACTATTATCATTTTAATTTTTTGTTAACTTTTGCGCGATTCGCGAAACAGATATACAGATTGGCAGACAGACAAAACTCCAAAAATTATCGGAATGTGTTCTGTCAATGAGTCTCACCTTATATACTATTGTTCTCATATCTTCAATGTACAAATTTTACCTCTTTACTGTTTTATTATAACAAGAAAATGTACCCATCCTACATGACGACTTTATACATTTTTTTTTTAATAGCCATGTTAGTAGGCAATCGCCACGCTTGGCCGGCACGATAGTAGTAGGTCTTATACATTTCCCCGGAGACAATTATTACTCGCTCTTCTAGTGATATCCTTGCCGATTTTTACGACTGCGGGTAAACAAGGGGTAGCGAATTGTATTCTTCTAGGGGAAGTATGGGTACATTATCCTTTTTTGTGATCGACAATGATCTGGACACAGCACAATCCGTCTTGTGCAACGGAACGGCAGTAGCGTGCAGCTCCATATCTAGAGACACGAAAAAACTGTCGATACTTTTAGGTATCGAGTACTTTTCTTTCGATACCGATACTTTGTATTCGATACTTTTACTCAATGAGTAATTTGTGGCAGGTATCGTATCGAATAAATTGTAGAATTTATCCATGTTAAACTTGAAGCCTTAGGGCTCATGTTTATGATAACGCCATCTAGTTCAAACGTAATAAACCTTTTAAAACGTGATTCGAAATATTTTAATCCGTTCACAGACGGTCAAATTTCTAAAAAAAAGCTCATCACGTCATAGATCCTGGGAAAACTACTCAGTACTCGATACTTTTGTTTCGATACTTTAGTG
This sequence comes from Lymantria dispar, assembly GCA_032191425.1. Classification (NCBI taxonomy): domain Eukaryota; kingdom Metazoa; phylum Arthropoda; class Insecta; order Lepidoptera; family Erebidae; genus Lymantria; species Lymantria dispar. The sequence goes on from CM063444.1 coordinate 32,226,546, forward strand.
AATACGATACTTCCTTTTCTATACTACTCATGAATACAGTATCGATACTTTCTATTCGATACAGTATCCCCTACCCATATCCTACGATATCCCCGCCCCATTGAACTGACCACTAGTACCGATTACTGGAACTCGGTGGCCAGCCCGGCATGGGTACATTCCCTAAACATATCTTATTTCTCAAGTTTGTCGTGAACGTATGGCAGTAATTAAACTAGCGGTAATATCATATATTAACAACTAAACCTGTAATATTACCGAGTATCATTTACAATGTCTGTGGGGTGTTTTTAGACGGCTGACGTTTAAGCCGCCTGCCCACAGGTCACTGTCAGTTATTCTTGTCTATATTGTGTATCGCCCAGTTCAATGATGTCGTCCATGTTTTCTTCATAACATCGTTGAATTTTTGTCTGAAATGCTCCATTGCCTTTTCTTCTGATAAATCCAGCACCTGTAGATGTTAAGAGTTAATTAGTTTTATATAAGGTTAATAAAACTTCCTGCTGAAAAAAAGGATATTTCAAACACAAATCCATACATCAGCTCATCGATGTCCAGGGGTGGGCATAGGTTCCCACAAAATGGAGACAATCGTCAAGCTTGGCAAGGGTATCGGCCTTTATGAGAGGAGGACTTGAGAGGCAGGGTTGCTAACCATGCTTTATAATAAAGTATCCTACTTTATTTTTGGTAATTGTACGTTATATTTTTGCATACCAATAAAATACATATGTGAAAATATGTACTTTATTTTTCAATCTAAAAGTGCTAAAAGCACGCAGAAAAAAGGTTTTTAAGACAATAAAAACATAAAATTTTAAACACTTTTTTTCCAAATACCTAATTTTTCCCTCACTCACAAATCACAAATCCAAGTCACTTTAAACTTAAGTCGACAACCCTAACTACAGGCCACCAATATGAGATACCCCTTTTTTGGCATGATATGGTCTGGACATTAGATCCCTCGTGCATTTTATCCGAAACGATGGAAGGGAGGCGTGCAGCCCCATAAACCAAGGTCACTTCCTCACCGGCCATCGATACCAATTCCTTAACATTCGTGGTGGAGGGTTAGACTGATTAACATCAATAAAAAAATCGATAATAATGAAATAATCGATCATTATGATTTGCCGTGTGGTGGCGGAGTAAGAATACAATTCACCACCCCCTCTCTTACCCTTGGGTGTCGTAAAAGACGACTGGGGGATTAAATATGCACGCAATATCCTATGCAAGAGAGGGAAAACTTGAAACAAAACACTATACCAACCTGTTTGACCAGCATGGTATACTAAGGTTAGTTTCCCTCCCATGTGGAGGAGGCTCGAGCCCAACAGTGGAACGTATATGAGCCGAGATGATGATGATGAATTATATAATTGGTAAGTAATACTCACAAGTGTTTCACGTAAGTACTGCAGATCTTTCTCAGAGCTAAGCTCTGGTAGACCGGTCGAGATCATCATTGAGAATAGTGATAAAATCAAGTGCCCATGTTTGCGGAGTATTTTGAACGCCTGTTGATATAATTACAATTAGTGAACATGAAAAATATCTTCTGTTACAGTTTCTTTTTTCCCCCCTCTCTTGCCCGTGGATGTCGTAAAAGGCGACAAAGGGATATAATATGCAGACAATATCTATGCAATAGAAGGAAAAGTCGACATAAAATCCTATGCCAACACGTCTGACCAGTGCAGTATAGTAGGTCAAATGTCTCTCCCACTGTTGAGGCGCAAGCCCAACAATGAGACTTATGTGGGATGAAATGATGATGATGAGGTATATTATGTTTCAAAGTATTGGAGATTTGGAGATACCCTACACTCAAATACACATAGTCTTATTGGACTTATCTTATTGGACATAGTCATCCCCACAAGGGCATATAATGCCATAATCGACACTCTTACTTCGTCGGTTGGCGATCATAATTTTTTTTTTTATTGGCGATGGTGACAAACGAGCAGGCAGTACACCTGATGGTAAGTGATTCTGCCGCACATGTACCTTTGCAACACCAGGGGCACAGCCAGGCCGTTGCCTACCGTGAAGTAATTGCTCTTCTTAAACCTCGTTTAAAGAAGGACACACATAATTGGTGTTATAAAGTTTCCCAAGAGAGTGCTGCTAATCATTTAGACGGCGACTACTATCACGGTAAATTAAGTGGTGACGGTAACAGATCAAGTCTGTATGAGGGCACGTTACGTTAAGTTTCTTCCAACCGGCCGAACAGATATCATAAACGTAGATTTTTCAGAAGGAAATAATACGATAATCACCACGCTTAGTAATTCCCTTTTACAATACGCTAGAAAGCCAATAGTCGCACCTGACACTAGCCAACACTTTCAGATAATCCGTAATAATTTGATATCCGTAACCCGTATCTGAAAACTGATATATTATGATTCTATTATCCGTCAATTGCTGCCCACATACACACACACAAACAAGCACTCAACACTCGTACACACAAAAATTAAAAAGCGAAGTCATACAAAAGCACATCTATATATAAAAGAAAGTCGTGTTAGTTACACTATTTATAACTCAACAACGGCTGTACGGATTTGGCTGAAAATTGGTGGGAAGGTAGCTTAGGACCAGGAGACGGACATAGGATATTTTGATCCCGTTCGACTGGTTTGCCGTGTGACGTGACATAAAACGTCAAAGGGAATACGAGTCATTACAAAGTGTGGTATAACAAAAACGCATATGTCATGTAATAACAAAACGCAAATGATAGCTAAACGGCGTTGAGTAAGATCCGTGCGCGGCATAATCCGAGACAAGATTTTCGATAATTTAGACAATATATTTACGAAAAAAGTTATGGCGGTACAAAGTTGGCCGGGTTGGCTAGTCCTTCATAATTCAATTCTTTAATGTTATTATCTCTTTTTTGTTATTTTTCTTTCTTATTATATTTGAGGAAAGGGGTTTGCTGAAAACCAGCCCTGCATAATTTCTTTGCAGCATGACGTTGTGCATTCCCCTATTGTCAAAATAAACTAAAAATATGTATTATAATTGTTATTATATGACAATAAATGCTATTCTATTCTAATAACCGCATTCATATTCAGATCCTCAACTTCATATCCTTACTGGTGATACATTATATTCTTGACCAGTCGCCATCCATCACCAATCTTATGTAAATATTAATAATAATTCTATGTGATTTACATACCGTTTCACAATGCTCTCTGAAGATCTTAAAATCGATGGGCAAATTGTCTCCTGTACCCTTCTGGCCCTTATTGATGACGTGAATAAAATCATGCGTCAACACAAACGGTACCCTTTCACGTCTGAACCCGTATTTCCGTTTGAAATGACCAAGAAAATGGCCGAAATCGATGTGGAAAACCTGTGGAAACGAAAGCAGTTGATGTACTGCATTCATTTATCACTCAAGCGATTTCACTTTTGGCAATAACACCCTCCAAGGAGGCTTAATTTCCTAAATACAGTTCGTACTGCGACAAAAAAAAAATCTTTATAAATTTTAGATTTAAGATATGTTACAATGTAACCATTAATTGAGTAAGTAGAGATTAATATGTTACATGTCAATTGTCCCCGTGGGGAAGAATTAGCAATGCAATTCATGATCCCCTAAAAGCAATTTCATGCCATTCATCTATATATCATGTACAAAAGGGGAATAATTCCATAATCGACACGTAGTTGATATATCTTTCGCAGGAAAGTACTGCTGAACAGTTTAGTCGCGATTCATCTGTTGATGCCCAGTGCCCATTCATCATACAGAGAGTAAATTTGGTTACCTGTCCGCTCTTCTTGACCATAATGTTGTCTGGATGCCTATCGGCGATGCCAAGGACGTATGTAGCCACGCAATATCCCGCACAACTCATGGTGAACTCATCCACAGCCTTATTAAATGCCGCTTCAGACTCTGTATTCTTGCGAATCCATTCTAAAAATTACATATATATATATATATATTGCATTTTTGTATTGACCTAAGATTCAAAGTTGGCGAATTTCACCCATTTGCTTACCGGATGAAAATCACATCGTATGAAATAAAATATGTTACTGAATATATAATATATACAGGGTGACTGGTAAAAGATTGTACATATTGAAGGAGGGTATTCAGTACTCGATTCTGATACCGAATATATAAAAAAAATTGGTACTTAAATTTTGAACTAATTATCTTATAAAAATATTTAGTTATGGACACATGGGATAGGTCAACGTACGTCAGCAATTGTAGGTACTAAACAGTTCGCGCATTGAACTAGTTACATTTTAGGTAAATATTCTACCTATGCGACTCGACCCAGTAGGTATTTTTTTTTCGTCGCGGGCCGCAGACAGAGGTCAACGTACGCTGGCAAACCTATTGTTTTGATTAGAAACAAATCACTTTATCTCAGGATTGGTAAGAGCTATGAATCTGCAAATAACTTTAGTGTTTTATGACATTATTCTTACACCTAGTTTAAGTAATTCTAGTAATAAATATCCAAAATGTTCACAACAGTGCTAACAAAACTGTTACTCGATTTCGGTATCGGTGTATCGCCAGTAGGGTGACAATATTTTTGGAAGTCTTGTAACACTAATATTGTAGATGTTTACTATGTAGTTAATTAATATTATCTTCTTTTTACACTTTTATTAGTTACGTGTGGCCATTATTTATCGTTTCCTTGAATATGTACAATCTTTTACCAGTCATACTGTATATATATAATACTGAACATATAAATCATAGCCAGAAGTTGTTAAGTAGGGGTAAATTATACTTTCTATTTATATTAATTGGAAATTCGTTATAAAGAGGTTTCTGACAAACGTATTCTTAATGTAAAGGTATGTTTTGCATTATCTTTTACGGGCAGTTTCGAAGATTTCTATTAATTCGTTAAATCGAGGAATTTCTTGTATTGAGGTTATATTACGATTACACTGTATTTGATTTATAAAGAAATACATATTTTTGTCTTGCCAAAAAAACTAAAAAGACCAGATTGCTCCTTAAACATCATAAATCATTATGAATACTTACGCAGTAATGTTGATCTATATATAGTTGAGGCAGCATAGAACAAAACATTCTGCTTTTGAATATTGGCTACAGTCTCCGAATCCTCGACCACTTCGATCATGCCCACTGTATTTTCCATTGATATGCAGTTGTATGGATTCAATCTATTGAATAAAATATAAAATGTCGGTACAAAGATGATTATGAACTAATAGCTTATGTCTCAATTCATACCTAATTTGCATACACTTAAAATAAATAAAATAACTAGTTCGCCGTAGACAAACAAAAATTCCAAAAATGAATGGAATGTGTCCTGTCACTAACACAATACCGCCGTACTATTATTTCTCAAATAACTGCAATATATAATATTTTCTCTCTGCTATATTTTCTCTACTATTTTCCATATGGTGACGGAAAATTTACCACCCTTTATCTTACCGTGGTATAATAGTCAATATCCCTCTTATTCTGAACGAGATTCAAACCGTTGGATTTGGGACTTATATTAGTTGAGATATATGTAGATGACAGCCGTTTTATTATATTTAGAATCATTTTGTTTCAAGTTTTACTCTGACACTGATGATGTCTTTGCCTACATGCCCTAATTGTCTCTTACAAACATACGGAAAAATTAATTAAGTAAAAAAAGGCTTAAATCAAAAAGCCCCCAACTAAAAATACCTGAAATCATATCCATGATTCTTCCATAGCCTATCCATTATCCTTAGCATCTGCAACGTGAACATGTCCTGTCTAAGATCATCCCCAATCTTCAAGATTATCCGTATATCCGACCCTGTCGGGTCCATATTCTCGAAGTCCAACATTAATGGCCGCATTTTACTATCCATTACACGACATAGATCAGGCCTGAAATAATATTATATTTATTTATTTTACTATTATCATAAATATTACAGTATGGAAGAGTGTATTTGATTGTAGTTTCTAACACATTCGCGCCATAATGGGTGAATGAATCTGCAGGAAATTTAGCACAGAGGTAGGCTGGATTAGCACATAGATTAATTATTTTTTATTCCGAAAAATGGTATAGTTCTCTTGGAGTAGATTAATAAAATCTATTTCTTTTTTTAGAAATCACAACACTGCACTAAGGAAATAATCCTTGTGTTTTGGGGGACCTTACAAACACCTAATTAAAAAAACAAACACCACACAAATTCCATCCAGACTCAGAACAACAATTTGTGGATCGCGCAAAGTGTTGTCCTGTGTGAGATTCAAACCCGACACTGACACGGTATGTCGCAACATATTAGTACATTAACGCCATAGTATTAAATATATCTTACTAGATATATATTTTATTGTTCTTACAATTCACATAGGTAAGGAGGTGATGACACACTTTATTCTTCACCCATTACTATACGGGTAGATTTTCATCGTCGTATTTATTAAAATTAATTTTATTTATGCGCGTGTTATCAGAGTAAGAATACAATGATCATCGTTCTTGTTAATTTTTGAAAGGAACAAGAACGTTTCATGAAGCTAGCTCAAATGGTTATAAAGATATGAAGGTCAAAAAGTCGTAGATTTTAGCAACGACTGACTGACTGACATACATATAGTACCTAAATCTAATCTACTTCCAGATGACCTAGAAGGATGAAATTTGGAATCCAGCTCGGTAATTGTGTGCAAGCGTATGAAAAAAACCAAAATAAAAAAAAGTTAAAAATAGAGGGGTACCCATGCAATTTTTTTTTTTTTATTGTAGCGTTGGAACCGTTACAACGTTACAAGCAGATATTTGAAACTATCCCAATCAGTGGCGGCTGTACCTTAAGTGCGCTCGTGCACTGAACCACCAAATTAAAATATTAAAAAATTACAATGTTATCTTTATTTTTAAATTACTAGGTATATTAATACTTATTCTTTGAACATACAAAAACATTTAACAAATAAAATTTCAAATTATGACGAAATAAGCCCTGTACCAAACAATTAAAACTTATTTTCTCTGTAAACAAAATCTCGTGCGCTTAGGCGAGCGCACAGGGACTGCCCATACAACTTGTATTAGATATGAGTTAAAACGCCTGGCGCGTGAGACAGAAGATAGTTTAAAGAAATATACTGAAAAAAGGGGCCGGTCCCGTACGCCGCACGGGCGAACGAACCGAACATTGCCGAGGGAACTCGACTTACGACGAAATTCGCCGATGACGTCCGTTTAGTACAGTAAGTAGGTATAGTTTCGATGTATCTTTGACGCGTTAAATATGGTTTGTTTACATTAAGTAATAGTTTTTTATATTTTGGCCTTAGTCTATTTATACTGCGTATGTGTGGTGTGAGTGAAAATGAGCATAAATATAGACTATTCAAGACGATAACAAAACTTTTCAAAATAAAATTTATATAAATTGGCGGGACCGCCGAGGTCCTCCTTTATAAATATTTTTGAAGCGTAAAAACAAAAAAATATATTTTTCTTTGAAGTTTACCTACAAAATGTAATGCGTTCAAAAAAAAAATTTTTTTTTTTTGCGTAATTTGTTGTTCCCTTGCAATTTCTGATCTTAATGCTTAGTGAGCAAGTAAAATGCACCACCACTTTGATGACCCACCAGTCGCCACTGATCTCAATATATGTATTATCTTTACAAAAAGTAATGATATCCCACCAAAAACATAAATGTAAAAAAGGAAAGCCAAGTTCAATACAAAAATTATGCTTGGCTGTGGGCTTCGCCGCAAAAAGGATGGAGATCTAACTGAGTGCCAAGTTCTATGCATAATCCAAATATGTATTTATAGGAACAAAATAGCATTATGAACAAGTCAAGTCGTTACTATTAATTAGACGCTGAAAACCTAATTAAATTATTTCTCTGGGAATCTCGGTAGAATATGAAAATACATGTAAACCAATATTATATCACATTCACCACACTTCAGCACCTTAACTGTATTATATTACATAAATTATCAGCAAGATTATTCAATATAACACTATAAAACACTAAAAAAAATAATATAATATAATAGCTTAACATGACATTTCCATATTCGCGCCGAAACTCATGTCAAAAAGAAAACAAGTCAGTCACTGTGAAACGCAGTATAACAAAAACGCATTTGATACATAATAATAAAATGCAAATGACAGCTAAACATAATTTTGTCTACAGTTAAGTATGGTTGATAATTATAATTTTGTCAGAAATCGATAATCAGTCATTTCAATTCTTATTAACAATGCTGCGACCAAGACGATTAAATCTTGCCCGACAAAGCCCTAATGGTTCTTCCATTAGAGACTAAATATTCGGCAATTTAGAAAATATCTATACGAAAAAAATTATGGCGGTACGAAGTTCGCCGGGTCAGCTAATTTAAAATAAAGGGATTGATAAAAAATTGCATTGCTACCTCAACGGATATCATACTTACTTTATCTTTTTACACACGAAGGTGGGATTGAGCGGTGACACAAACTCGCATAACGTCTCCATACAATGCTGTTCTTGTAAATGCTGGATAAGTGCCGCACGGGCTTGTTTTATCTCTTTCTCCTGTTTCACGGATTTACTGGCCCCTGATACAAACAAAGGTTATATTAGACTTCATTTTGAGCCTACTACTTTTATATCAATTTATATGACGCCATCATAAGTATTCTAACTCTTAACTGATAGGTGGAAAAAGTACCAAAACACGCTACTTTGGGTTTTGGAAGGGACTATAATAGCTAATAGGGAATATGCACAAAACTCCAAAATGAACAAATAATTTTTATTTGTTATCTTTATTTGGTTAAAAAACGTACCTATACAATTATGTTTTAATTTAATCATTATTTAATAATAAAATGTAATTTTCTTTTTTGAGACTAATCCCACCACACATGCCCACCATTGTAACTCCTGTAAGCCAGGATCCACAATGGTCTCCATAAATGACACCGAGGTTTGACCCTCAGGCAGTCCCGGGATATGATTTTAATTGACTTGGGACCCGCAAAAAATTTCATTAGAAAAGATTAAAGAGGAGGAGTTGGAAATGTTCAGTAATAAGTATCGATATTTTTAAATAAAAAAAAGAGCGTGTGTACAAAATATGCATGTTAGGAGTGAAACTTCTTTATTCTTCATCTCATTCTCTCCCCGGTTGAATCCTTTACATTTACGTGTTTGTCTCTATGCTCGCTTTTTCGTTTCATTGAGTTTGAAACCACAACGATTCTAAAAAATAAGTTTCAAGTCAATAATATCGATATTTTATCAACAGCCCTCCCTCTGATATCAAGTTGTTGTTTGTATGTTTCTAGTGATTATTTTGTATTTTCACACATAATGATTTCTTATGTTTACGCGAGTATTATACATTTTAAATAAAACTACTTTACGGATTTTATCGCGTTTGTATTTGATTTTTGATTACCCGACGTTTCGAACACTTTACAGCGTTCATGATCACGGGTGGACTAAGATGTCTCACGTCCAACAAGTCATCGTTACTGCAGAAAATTTTATAATTATCTACCCGATACAGAAATTAGTTATTAAATATTGACCCACATTTTGATACAAAATTTATTGCCAGTGTAAGAAGAAAATGATTCTATATGAAAAAATTATATTGTTTATGGTTAGTAATAATTAAACATTAAAATTAATAGTAATTATATTTAAAAACTAACTAATAATCTAGTATACTACCACCGGATCGGAACACGGTTACACTGAGAAAGATCCGGCAAGAAAACTCAGGTAACATGATGCTAAATTAAAGTTAATTTTGAAGGCGGCTTACTTTATGTTACTAAAAAGGTTTTAATTTATAAAATTATCTTTAGTTATTATTATTGTGGGTCAAATCTATACAATATGAGCTCACGGTGTCTTGCAGTCTTGTGGTGGTCTTTTTGGATTTCTTTTTAATAATGTTTATAACAGGATCCCAGCTTGATGGTAACACTGGTACACATGGTAACACACTTTTAAGCCACTGAAGAGGATTAGCCAATTCTTACCACCTGTCAAGTGCCAGATCCCTTTACAAGATGCAGGAGTATATAAACTTGACTGTGACTGTGGTCTCTCTTACATTGGACAAACAAAGAGATCCATAAGAACTCGGATCAAAGAACACATAGCCGATGTGAAGCACCGCCGGGACACTAGGTCTGCAGTCTGTGAACATAGTCAGGACCGCGCCCACCATAACATCAGGTTTGATAAACCACAAATCCTCGCAAAAAAACACCGATACCTACCTAGAATGGTACGCGAGGCTATTGAGATTAAAAAGCACAAAAATTTCAATAGAGAGGATGGCTGAGTGTTACCATCAAGCTGGGATCCTGTTATAAACATTATTAAAAAGAAATCCAAAAAGACCACCACAAGACTGCAAGACACCGTGAGCTCATATTGTATAGATTTGACCCACAATAATAATAACTAAAGATAATTTTATAAATTAAAACCTTTTTAGTAACATAAAGTAAGCCGCCTTCAAAATTAACTTTAATTTAGCATCATGTTACCTGAGTTTTCTTGCCAGATCTTTCTCAGTGTAACCGTGTTCCGATCCGGTGGTAGTATACTAGATTATTAGTTAGTTTTTAAATATAATTACTATTAATTTTAATGTTTAATTATTACTAACCATAAACAATATAATTTTTTCATATAGAATCATTTTCTTCTTACACTGGCAATAAATTTTGTATCAAAATGTGGGTCAATAATTAATAACTAATTTCTGTATCGGGTAGATAATTATAAAATTTTCTGCAGTAACGATGACTTGTTGGACGTGAGACATCTTAGTCCACCCGTGATCATGAACGCTGTAAAGTGTTCGAAACGTCGGGTAATCAAAAATCAAATACAAACGCGATAAAATCCGTAAAGTAGTTTTATTTAAAATATTTTCACACAGTTATTCCATGATAAGTTATTAGTTTTCTGTGTTCAAGTATTAATCTTTGTGAATAAAAGACTTAACACAATGACTGAAACAGGTTTCATCAAAGCACAGTTATAAGTCAAGATTATCTGACTGCGCAGATAATCTTCCTAAAATAAACGTGTTTATGATGACGACGTATTTCGCGTCTAATTCAGATTTTGCGTCTGCTGAATTCAGAGGAGTAAAAGCTGCAAGGTAAATAAGATATATTTAATAATCGTAATAATAATAAAAATATCGATATATCGATTTTTTTCGATATATCGAACGCCGATATTGATATATATAAAAATATCGATATGTAACAATATTTTTAAAAATATCAACAGCGCTAGTTGACAGCCCTAGCAACTTGTGCGAGTACTCTGACGTCACAGAATATGCGCGCCGAAATAGCCGCGTTTAAATTGCCCAAAAATGATAGCAATTTTTTTTTTTTAGCGTAATGGTTTATTTTTTGGATATGTTATATTTATTTCTGGTAATGTAATAACTAGTAGAAACGTTTAAAAAAATTAAAAAAATCATGCACATTCCCTATTGTATGACATGATGTTAAGAATACAATAATTATCCTGATCATCTCAGCTTACATGTCTCACTACTGGGGCAGAGCCTCCTCCACATTAAGAGGGAAATTAATCCACGCTGAGCAGATGTGCTAGTATAGTTTTATTTCGTGCTTTTCTTCTCTTACATAGATGTTATATGCAGATTATATCCTTTAGTTATCTTTTACCAAAACCACGCAGAAGAAATTACACGGTGATGTAGATAAGAATTTAACGTGCTGCCTTTATTTTTCTTTACAATTTTTCCTACAAAAACCAAGATACATCATCATCATTTCAGCTCCTACACGTACTACTGTTGGGCTCGAGCCTCTTCCATAATAGAAGGGATAGCCTTCTATGTTATGCTTTGACCTGCTATACCATGCTGCTCATATTGGTTGGTAAAAGATTTCGTTTAGTTTGCCTTCTCTTGGAAAAAATGTATATGCTAATTATATCCCTTAGTCTTTTACGAGATCCACGGGTAGATGAAGGGAATGGTGAATTAAATTCTAATTAAAAAAGATACATAATTTAAGTATATGTGTCTTTTTTTAACATGCTTTTATTAGTTTCACCTGTACGTATGCTTGTAATCAAACTCTTTGAGCTCGATTTTCTCCTACTTTGAGCGATTCGATTTTATTTAAACTTTGCACACCTGTCAGAGACCGATGACAATGTAATAATCCGCTTTTTTTTATTTTGAGGTCGGTTTTTTGGGTTACGGTCGGCGCACTCCTCGCCCTCTCCGTCCGGGGCGACAGAGGGACGTAAGCGCGCACGCCCGTAACCTACCCGCAGGTAACTTGACTTCAGTGGTCGGATGCAATAATCCGCTTAAAAAAAAATCGATTATCCTCATTAGATTCGCCAGGATTCATCAACTTCTTTCCGCATCCTTTGCATGAGAATAAGAGAGATAGAGCTAGTCGGGCACTCGGCATAGCACAAACACGTAGAGACTTTCCTATGGTAATAATTGCGTCTTGAGCCGTATACATTCATCGATGTACCGACAAATCTAATACGCATACTAATTACATTCCGGTGGCTATTCACTAAAAAGTGAAAATAAATATAGTTTAAAAAAACTAAAAAACACTCGATTTACGAAAATGTGGCACAATGCGCCCCACGCTTATTTCACAATAATATTAATATATTTCGTTCATTATTATTTTCTGCCTATAATGAAAATTATTCTACACTTTTTAGTTGAAAGCGTGTTTTTAGTATTTTAAACTATATTTATTACACTATAACCTCAAATAGGTTAATTTTTATTATCATATCGAATTGCGGGTCTTCAATTATACTTAAATTTTCTCAATCAAACACTACCTCTGACCACAGTTAAAGCCCTAGAGTAAATATAGCGCAGTAGCAACTATATTGCCCATACAATCTTGATATAAAAGGATTATTAATGCAAATAGGGATGCAAACGATACATCGATGTTTTTGAAACGTCGATGTTTCAACAAAAAAAAACATCAATGTTTGTCATCGATGTTCATTACTGTGAAACATCGATGTTATTTTATACGATGTTTTGACATCGATGTTTTGCCTGCATGATTTAAAATGAACTTTTAGCAGAGCCTGCAAAAAAAAAGCTTCTCTCATCACGCAGATGTTGGTGTTTCATGTAAAAAATATGCTTGATATAGCTAAAAAAAAACTCATCGCGTTCATTCCTAGAAAAAATCGATGTTTTCAGGGCGATGTTTTTTGTACATCGATGTTTGATGACAAACATCGATGGATCGATATCGATACATCGATGTTTTAGTCATCGATATTTGCATCCCTAAATGCAATCCAAATTGTGCTATCATTAGCCCATCGTTGCACATATTAGCTATTGATTAAACTTTGATGCCTTAATTGGATTCTATAATAAATCTTTATCATATAAAGAGTCATAATCATCATCCTGCTCTTATCCCAATTATTTCGGATCAGCGCAATATGTACTCTTCTTCCATTTTACATATTGATATAGTTTTGACAATAGTTTCATGACGCCTGCCTGACATCAACTTTCATTGGGATATTATTGTTGACTAGACGGCACCACACAGCTTTATCGTAAGCTAAGTCCCGCGATTTCACTCTCGTTGTTCCCTTTTCCGTGGGGATTAAGAAATAGTCCATGGTATTCGCTGATAATGTAACTTTCAATTGGTACAAGAATGTTTAAAATCGGTTTATATGGCATAGGCGGGTAAGCGTAACAAACATATCAGTTACGATTTTATCACATAAAGACTATGAATACGGAACAAATTACACATACATTTGAGCTTGTCGAGACACGTGATCTGTTTTGTGAATCTGTTGATGTGATCTTGACATCCCCGGCAATAAGCCTCCAGTAGTAAACCGAACCGGATCGATACTGAGGGCACGTGCATTTCTGACCTGAACATTTAAAATTATACAAAGATATAATCTTGGTTCATATATGATTCAAGTCTCCTCCACAATAGGAGGGAAATTGACCTTACTATACTATGCTGATCAGACAGGTTGGTACAGAGTTTTGTTTCGAGTTTCCCTTCTCCTGCATAGATGTCATATGCGTATTATATCCCTTAGTTGAATAGTAGAATAGAATGGTGAATTGTATTCTTATTCTGTCACCACACGGAACTTTCTCTTATATAAAGATATATATATATAACAGTCAATTTACGTAAAAATACTAAATTACGAGTTCCTGCTACATTTTTTTTTTATTTGAAATGTAAAGGACCATAAACTGTCAGGCCGTTATTGGGTCTCCTACTCGTCTATTACAACACCCTCGAACAAGTAAGGTAATTAAGAGTAATATTTTAGTCAACCAATACACTGACAAAATAACCTATTAGATTCTTTACATTTATTCATTCTATGCACATTTAATATGGGACATAGGCCTCCTTAAGGAGAATAATCGCCACGCTTGACAGGCTGATTTGCGATTACACTAAGTATTACAAGCTTGGATCTGTCCATAATCCTAGTGATCCCTCAACTGAAACTTTACGTCTCCGTCAGAAAAGAAACATATTGTGTTAAGAATATTATTTACTGCACATAAGGAGTATTTAATCTCCTAATTTACATAAATTGTACTTCTTCCCCAAGAGGTTCCTAAAAGATTGATGAAGATAACTCAAAAGTTCATTTTACCTTAAATGCCAAAACAGATAGTGTCCAATAGTCATGTTCTTAAAGGCTCTTTTGAGCAGGAATACGGAGAGATCACACATCAGGTACGACTCGTGTTTCAACGCCTGAACCAGTTGCAGTAGATATAAGAGAAGATCATTGTCACTGCAAAAAAAAAATAGTACATTATTATCCTCTTGTCTATATCATGCGTTCATTCAAAGGACATTATGTATCCGAAACGAGGCTTGTCGAGTGTTTATTTAATTCCAAAACATTCACTCGCAATGTAATCTGTGTTCGGTTTTTGCCAGCTATAAGGAGGCTCATCTTGGCTCACGTACGTTCCAATGCTGGGCCCCAGCCTCCTCCACAATAGGAAGGAAATTGACCTTACTATACCATTCTGGTCAAACAGGTTAGTATAGTATAGGGTTTTGTTTCGAGTGTTAATAGATGTTATATGCTTATTATATCCCTTAGTCGTCTTTTACGATATTTACGGGCAAGATGGAGAGTGGTGAATTGTATTCTTATTCCATCACCACACGGACAAGTGGAAGTTATTTGGAAAAACTTTTTTATACAATTTATATACTAAAACCGTCGTTAAGACGACAATATAGCAGAAGTTTGTATGCTGAAGGTGTATGCTCACACCAACTCTGTTTATATGCGTGCTTCATACAAACCATCCATCTATTCTAATTGCACCTTTAGATACTTATCACAATAGGGAATATGCATGACTTTTTTAATTTTTTAAAATGTTTCTACTAGGTATTACATTACTAGAAATAAATATAATACATCCAAAATATAAACCATTAACCTAAAAAAAAAATTAAAATCGCTATCATTTTTGCGCGATTTAAACGCGGTTACTTCGGCGCATATATTCTGTGACGTCAGAGTACTCGCACAAGTTGCTAAGGCTGTCAACTAAAGCTATTGATATTTTTAAAAATATAGTTTTTTTGACATTTCAGTATTTTCAAATGTATCAATATCGGATTACTAAATTTTGTTTGGACGATATATCGATAAGTACTAAAAAGTAAGTATCGAGGGTCGATATTTAGTCAAATAAATTTGGTGTTTTATCTTTTCTTGAAAAGTATTTATTCTACAAAATCACCGTAAACTTAATCTACTGTAAAAATGCTGGCATGAAATTGATGATCAGTTATCACTTACTCCTGGAATTTGATAAAAATGCTCGGCACGGCAACGACGCAATGAACGAAGTTAAAAAGAGGTCATGGGGAAATATATCGAAATATCAATACTTTTGAAGTGAAACTTCTTTAGAATCATTCTGATTTCAAACTCGATGAAACGAAAAAGCGAGTCCATAGAAATATAAACACGTAAATGTATAGGATTCAGCCGGCGAGAGATTGAGATAAAGGATAAAAGATGAAGGATAAAGGGTGAAGGACGAAGGGCAAAGGGCGAAGGGCAGAGAGCGAAGGATAAAGGATAAAGGATAAATGAGTTTCACTTTCACCATGCGTATGTACTTTGTACGCACGCTCTTTTTTTCTTTACATCGAACTCCGATATATTTAAAAATACCGATACATCGAAAAACGATATTTTAAAAATATCGACAGCCCTAATCAGAAGACTTGACTGTACTATGACGTCACGTTTGAACAACGTTGCGTTTTAGAAATTTGCGAGCTAAACTCAAATAACGCACTTTTTGATAATTAAATTTAATTATTAAATAATGATAAAATTAAAAAATAATTGTATAGGTACGTTTTTTAAACAATAAAGATTACAAATAAAAATAATTCGTTCATTTTGGAGCTTCATGCATATTCTCTATTCTTACCTTTCAAATCGCAAATAAATCATTTCATACATGCTCGCCTCGTTATAACACTCATTCAATGCGATTCTACATTTAGATGCAAAAAAATACATTCGACTAATAATGTAAACGTAGTAGCAATTGTAATAAAAATATGAAATTTCTATCAAAGTTTACGATTTAATAACTGATAGTTTCGAACACAATGCTGTGAATTATATATTAATTTCAAGATCTGTACAAATACTGCGCACATATGTATTTGTTACATTTAAACTGTAAAAACGGTTTGTTTATACTCTTGCTAAATATTACGACTTTTTTTTAATAAAAACATTATTAATGAAAAATATTTTTATGTTTTCGGTTATATGAGACGGGCAAAATAATCTTCGAAATGGCGTATCTTACATTATGATTGATGCAGTACTATAAGAGGAGATATTGCATATTGACAAGACTGCACAGATGGCGTAGTGGTTAAATACCGACCTACGGTGCCAGTGTATCGTATTCGAATCCCACGTAGCACAACACTGTATGCGATCCACAAATTGTTCTTCTGACAAGGAGACCCTCAGACGTGTGGGTCGGGGATTTCCATGATTTTTGGTGGGGTGGTAGAGGGGGCCCGAGGGTATCACAACTACCAGATATTAGGGTCAACTGGACCCTCGTTAAAAAGATTTTAAGCGTCAAAGTTGGATGGGTAATTTACTCGTATGTATTAGAAAAATTCGCACTCAACTTGCAAGCTAGTGGTGGCTCGTGGTAACGTGCTCGTCTGCGGAATCCATGGTCTCGGGTTCGAGACCCGACAATTTGTTTTTTTTTTAAATTATCACAATATTGTGTAAAATTAGATTTTTTTTCATAATTTTACGCAGAATTATAAATTATTTTCCTTTTTTCACGATATCGTTTTTTCCGCTCTTTCTCGGAGGGGACTCGCGCAGCGATAAAATGTAGCCGGCGCAGACAATGTCTGTGTTTTGTGTGCTTTTACGAGGAATTCCATCCAAAAATTTGTAAGGATGATAAGAATGCATGAAAAATGTATATACGATAAATATAAATATTGATTTTATCACAATTTTATAATTATTTATTTTCGTTCCGTAACACCTCAATTTTCATATTGAAGAGTTGATACATGGGAGAGAGCGAGAAAAGGAGGAGATCGTGAAAAAAGCAAAATAATTTATAATTATGCGTAAAATTATGAAAAAAAAAAACAAATTTTACACAATATTGTGATAATTTAAAAAAAATACGTCGTCGGGTCTCGAACCTCGTTACCACGAGGCTACCACTAGCTTGCGATTCCAATGCGAATTTCTCTAGTACATAAATTACCCATCCAACTTTGACCCTTAATATCTTTTTAATGAGGGCCCAGTTGACCCTAATATCTGGTAGTTGTGATACCCTCGGGTCCCTCTACAACCCCACCCAAAAATCATGGAAATCCCAGACCCTCAGACGTGTGGGTCGTGTGACTTGTGAGTGTGGATGTTATTTGTATCCGTTAATTATATGTTTGTAAAGTTCCCCGCAATACAAGGATTATTGCCTTAGTGCAGGGTGTTATCTTTTTCAAGAAAATCGCCTGCAAGAAATAATGTATATAATAATTACTTATTAAATAATTGCTATCCAATAATGAACTTCACATAGTTTCTAAATAAAATGAGCCGTTGTTCTATTTTGCAATAGAGAATATCCTAAATAAGATAAAGATAAAAGATAAAACTGTTTTATTGACACTTAGCTTAAATTTAGATATTACAGTAAGTCGAATGAAATATAAAGGTTTTATAAGAAAATTAAAATAATAGCTAAACTTAACTGTAAATACAACACAAAGAAGAAAAACAAAATATGATAAGCGTCAATGAGGTTCCCATTCAGCAATAATGCTACAGTGCAATATGCTACACTGCAACGCTGATTTTCAATGGGTACCTTAATGATGTACGAATTAATCAAACGAGCAAAAAGCCTAAGCGACAAGATAGCAGTTACATAAATATACAGATACATAATAAGAATTTAATAAATAAGAAGTATATTTTAATAACAATTTAATACAAAAGAAGAATGTAATTATAAGAATTAGGTATATTGATTAGTTTTAGCCAAAAGTATTACTATGTTGAACATCATTCATAGTTATGATATATCATTTATTTAATCACCGAGTCCCGAACATAAGTCCAAACGTGTAGCCACAATTTTATAAATATATGTCACATGTTTTGCTGCTTTTTAAGATGATATCTTTTAAGGTATAATTTAAAAGAAAATTTGCTAGTTTTATTTTGACACGGTGGGGGAATAGAATTCCAACACTTAGTTGCAGCAAATTTGAAACATCCCCTGAAAGCTGTAGTTTTAAATCGCGGTATAGATAGCGGATAGGTTACGGATCGAGGTGCATAATTAGAGTTGTCATGACGCCAACTGAGTTTGTCATATAGATATATATAAATGCGAAAGGCAGTTACGTACCTAATCTTGCCGAGACACTTCACGGCAAAACTCCGCACAGCTGAGTCTGCATAGGCGTAGTCGAGGAGTTCCAGGGCGGACTCCACTCGGAGCATAGGCCAATCCGATAATAGCCTTCGCACGCTGGCTACCTCTGCTCGCTCTCCCCATTCCACGCATGAGAGTAGTTTGGGCAAGAGCTCAGGGGCTTCTTTTCGGAACCGTTCCCTGTAAACAGTGTAAAACTGATGCATCAAAAAAGGTAGGTGGGTTGTATAATTATTTCTTCTTCAGTTTACAGGCGTCTGATTTTTGATCAAAGAAGAAAGTGAGGGAAATCGACTTACTATACATACGAGGGGAGATTAAATAATTTCATGGATGACAGGGAAGAAAGACAAAATTAAAATATAAACTACTTTTCCTTTTTCTTGCTTCTGATCTATTATATAATTCAATTATGTTCTCAAAAAAGTAATTTGTCCGAGGCGTCGAAATAGGACGAAAACGTAGACTCTAGTTCATCATCGCTATTATTATTTTACACAAATTTTATTTGGAAACGAATAGTCGCTGCGGCCAGGTCTGGACTCAGGCTGTATGGCTCATTAGATGGAGCAAGAGTTCAAAACCTTATAGGTCGATGGCAGCCTAGATATCATTTTATTTAAATAAATATTATTCACGTAAAACTACGACTTTAAAAAAAGCATCATACCTAGAATCCCATATGTCTTTCCTTTCTTGCTCGTGCATTTCATACATAGGATCCCTTTCAGCCGTTGCACGCAGCCATTCATAATCTCTGCTTAGCCTCTCCATGACGTCGGGTGAAGCGGTTTCTATATGATCCGTATACGCTCTGACTGTTTCGTCTTTGGGAAATAAAACTGGTATTTGACGATCATATCTGGAATAATGAATTTTATTTTTACGTTTAAGCTTCATGCACACATCTTCGTACTTTTTTAGATAACTCCTAAACAGCTGGAAGGATATTGATGGAAATTCCTGTGTGTTTATGTAGTTCGAATATAATAGTCTAAATTTTGTCTTACTAATACAAACATATAAATATAAAATCTAGCTATTTTTTATAGGTGGGTTACGATCGGCGCACTCCTCGCTCTACTCCGTCCGGGGCGACAGAGCGTAAGCACGCACACCCGTACCCATAACCCACCCGTATAGCACGTCGCCTTCGTCGTTGGGCCGACCACCGGTGCAGAGTTCCTTGACTTAAGAGGACAAAAAAATAAAATCTAGCTATGCGGGTGGACTAGAGTTAATATACATTTGGTCAATAAAATTTATGCCAAAACTGCACATTTACCTAAAAAAGAAATATAGCTAACAATAACTGGCTGTCTGTCTGTTTGTTCCGGGTAATATTAAAAACGGCTGGACCGTTTTAAAAAATTCTTTCACCAATGGAAAGCTATAATATCAGGAAGTAAACTAGGCTATATTTTGTCCCGATATTCCTACGGGGATAAGGCGACAGAAACCGAAGCGAGGACGGGTTGCTAGTATATATATATATATCACTTAGACGTCTTTTACGGCACCTACGGCCATACGGGCTCATCCCATAGGTGGCGAATTGTATTCTTACTTCATCACCTCGGGGAAAAAAATGTATTAGTATACTCACGTAGAGAATTTGACTTGTAGTGTAGCACAAGAGTCTGTGTTCGGGATGGAGACCACAGTACCGAGTGGATGCAGTACCAGGTCATCGCCCTGAGTATCATCAGCCACGTGCGTCCACATAGAAAGCGTCACACCATCCGTTCGCAATTGATCCTTGTAGTCGAATATCATGGTATTGGCCCATGTCAATCGGCTCACACCTTCCTGTAAACAAAACTAATTTATAATACCCAACAATAAATAATGCACATCGGACCTTGGAAAGAGGCAATCGGTTAATTTCAGTTTCATATAATATTATGCAGTGGGGAACATTATACAGTTTACCTTGTGGTGACAGTGTTAGAATACAATTCACAACCCCCCCCCCCCTCTCTCTCTCTTGCCCATGGGTGTCTTAAAAGAAGACTAAATGATATAAGGTGACGAATATGAGGTGAAGGTGTAAGAATACAATTCAGCACTCCTTGTCTTGCCCGTGGATGTCGTAAAAGACGACTATGTGATATAATATGCACATAACATCCGTGCAAGAGAAGGAAAACTCGAAATTAAACCCTGTACCAACATGTCTGACCAGCTTGGTATAGTAGGTCAAATTCCCTTCCATTGTGGCGGAGACCCGAGCCCAACAGTGGGACGTATGTGGGCTGCTACGAAAGTGATATAATAAGCTGAATACATCGATGCAAGAGAAGGGAAACTCGACAAAATTTATACCAACACATCTGACCAGAATGATTCTGTAGGTCAATTTCCTTCTCACAATAGAAGAAGCCCGAGCCCAGCAGTGGGACGTATATGGGTTGAAATGAGATACAGTGGGAGCCTTTACAAACTATTTGTAGAACGCACAAAGTATTTATTATTCAGCAAACCCTTTAAACATGGTCTGGGTGATCACAACGTAGGCTTGTCATCACCTTACTCTTATGGCAATTATTTGAGGTCAACTCTTTTTTCATAGATATTATCAACCCGCCCTCGCTTTGCTTCGGTTTTAGCCCCCTTACCCCCCATAGTCCCCATTCCCGTGAGAATACCGGGAAAAATATAGTCTTAGTTACTCCTTATACACGGTGACTTTTTTATCGTCTTACAAAAAAAAAACTATAAATGTATCCGACCAAAGAAACATAATCATTTTTTTTTTGTGGTCGGCGCGCCTCCGCACCACTCCGTCCGGGGCGACAGAGGGGCTTAAGCACGCAACTCCCGTAACCCACCCGAAAACCACGTCGCCTTCGTCGTTGGGCCTTCCACCGGAGCAGGGTTACTTGACATCAGTGGCCGGCCCGACGGAATACACCCTATTGGGGTACCCTCCCATCGACCGACGTCCCCCCCTCGGGGAGGACGTCGGTCTTTCCTCACGCGGTCGGCCTCTCGGCGAGTGACGGACTAATCCCCGGTCACGTCACCCGCGGCCTCGGCTAGGGCGGCATGAGGCGCAGGTAGTTGCGCCTACGCCGCCCCAGTCGCCGGCGGCGGATCTCCTCATCGAGGCTGCGCTCCTCACGCAGGCGATCCGCCGCCTCCTTCCGTGAGATCACTGTCTCGCAGAAGGCTGCGACCGCGTCCCAATTCCCGACGCTGTCGACCATCGCCCTAGCGATAGCCGGCAGCGTCAGGTCTGTACCGATGATTGCGACGAGTGCGTCACAGCGCTGCACTGCCCAAGCCGCGCAGGCCTCGAGCGTATGGCACGTCGTGTCCTCGTCACAATCGCAGTGGTGGCAGGACGGTGTACTCTCCCTCCTAACGACCCTGTGCAGGTATTTGGCGAAGCACCCATGCCCCGTCAAAACCTGCACCAGTCGGAAGGAGAGCACCCCGGGCCGCCTTTCTAACCACTGCATCAGGCCTCCACGGTTCGCACCCCAAACCGAGGCCTCTCCAGCCGGACTGCCCAACGGGCAATGACGTCTCGGCGGGCGTCGACACGCCAGGCGGTGAGATCCCTTAACGAGACCACACCGCCCCCCAATCGCACCCCTGTCACCCGCCGATATAGTCCGGCGAGCATCTCCGCCTCCAGGTCCCACGGGGGATTCCCGGCCAATAGGCACGCTGCCTCCGTCGCCACCGTGCGGTATCCGCGGATGACCCTGACCGCCGTGACCCTCTGTGGTCGCCACAGAAGGGCCCTAAGTCGGACGGTCATGGACCCCGCCCACACCGGTGCGCCGTACAGGGCCATCGACCGGATGACCCCCGCGTACAGCTGTCGGAAGAAACATAATATCTAACATATTTAAATGTTCAATAGTGGCAGTTATAATAAAATAAATTAAAATTAATATTTTGTAACAGTCTGTTTATCATGTTTACATTTTAAACAAAAGAAATCACGCGGAATTTCGTTAGCCAATTATAGTTACGAACTCCACGTGGACGGCATTTACAAAGCGTAATTCCCTACGCTAGATACCTTTTTTTTTATGGGTGGGCTATGGTAAGCTCACGCGCGGTCCAGTCCGTCCGGGGCGATGAAAGGACGGCGCGCGGGCCCATAACCCACCTGTACCCACGTCACCTCGTTGTTGGGCCGACCACCGGAGCAGATGTGACTTGTCATCAGTGGTGGGCCTCACGGAATACCCTTTCAGGTAACCTCACCTCTCGACGTCCTGGGACGTCGGTCGCCGTCGCGCGGTCAGCCTCTGCGGGTGACGGACAATTCCCCGGTCCGATCACCCGCGGCCTCGGCATTAGGCGCAGATACTCGCGCCTGCGCCGCCCGAGTCGCCGGCGGCGGAACGTGTCGCCGAATAGGAGCTCTACTCGCACACGATCCGCCGCCTCCTTCCGTGAGATTACGGCCTCACAGAAGGCGGCGACCGCGTCCCAGTTCCTGACGCTGACGAGCATCTCCCTGGCGATGGTCGGCAGCGCCAGGTCGGCACCGATAATTGCGACCAGTTCACGGCGATCCCCCTCCCATGCAGCACACTCCTCGGGTCCGATCGACCGGATCACCCCCACGTACAGCTGTCGGCACGTAGCACTGGGTCCGCCCACATTCGGCATTAGCCGCGAAAGGGCGGACGCCGCGCCGACGAGCCAGGGAAACGCTAGATACCTAACAGGTATCCTTCGCGATGCCCGATTGGCGCCGCGGTCTGGTAGTCGTAGTACCTACATAGTTCATCAGCTGTGTTGAGTACCTATGCGCTCGCTACATGCTGTTGCCTTACTATTTTAATTAGTAATTATCTATAATAATTTTTATTAAAAAATATTCTAGTAAAAATTTTTTTAACCTTTTAATTGTACGAATGAATAGTAGATACTGGATACTTTAATTGACCTGCTTTTGTAAGACGACTTAAATGTCACCGTGTATAGACAGCTACCTGGTAGTAAAATATTATCAAAATACGTCCAGCCGTTTTGAAGATTATCCAAAACAAACAGGCAGATACATAAAAATATTTTAAACCGGGTTTTAGGCATAGGTATCGTGCAAATAACCGTATCAGCATGAAATAAGCCCTATTTTGATATTACAAACAGACACTTTAATTTTATTTGTTTGTATAGATTATAGATTGCAAACGTTATTGGCAATAGTTTTATGACCGAACCCGCCTGATGTCAAAACACCTTGGAAATGTAAGGAATGTATTGACGAGACGGCATCAGGTGGAGTTTACCCAAATCTATGTAAAGCTCTCAAACGTCTTTTACCGATACTCACGAGTAATATAAGATTTGGTAGTTTTTATAGCCACACAGTATTGTGGAGATTACAGCGTAGGTTATTACATTAAAATAAAACTTCATCATTCGGTCCCATCATCCTTTATTCAGCAAAAAGCGAAATAAGATCAACATATAGGGGTTTCGATTTTACAAACAACCGCCTGCTTGATATGAAACATCCTTGCGATCGTTGACCACATTTATCTCAGCTCATATACATCCCACTGTTGGGCCCGAGACTGCTTCATGATAGGAATATTATACATGATCTTATTATACCATAATAGTCAGACAGGATGGTATAGGGCTTTGTTTCTAGTTTTCCTTCTCTTCTACATGCGTAGTATATCTCTTAGTCGTCTTTTACGACATCCACGGGCAACACAGTGGTGAATTGTATTTTTATTCCGTCACCACACGGACTACATAAAATAGGACAAGTCATATAGTTTTGTCGATTTTTACAATAACCAAGATCAACTGTGGAGTTTCTATATATCCATAGTTATTGCATGTAGAAGGGTCGATAATACCCGCCGAAAAGCCGACCGCGTGAGGAAAGACCGACGTCCCCCCCTTGGGGAGGACGTCGGTCGATGGGAGGGTACCCCACGTAGGGGGTATTCCGTCGGGCCGACCACTGATGTCAAGTAACCCTGCTCCGGTGGTCGGCCCAACGACGAAGGCGACGTGGTTTTTGGGTGGGTTGCGGGAGTTGCGTACTTAAGCCCCTCTGTCGCCCCGGACGGAGTGGTGCGGAGGCGCGCCGACCGCAGCCTACCCACAAAAAAAAAGAAAAAAAGGGTCGATAATAACATAATTACCTAATAACATAATTACCACGATTGATGAATAATGGTAGGACCCTTAGAATAATAACGTATAGAAGGATAGTGTCCATATATAGATAGTGGCCATCAATACCTAATATGAAGCAAATAATAACAAGCGCGCAGGCGATTATACACGTACATATGTACATCATTATACAAATTATGAAATCAAATTTTGTTTTCATTAACATAAATAGTCGAAATACTTTTAAAAGTAATGTTTAAAAATCTTTTTTATATTTTTCAAATGTGTTGTGACACCATTTGAATGCACAAACCGTCATAATTACCTGTTTATTTTTTAAGAGTTGCGTACGCGTTGATTACAGAACGGTTCCGGCGTAAGCTCCATTAGGCTCCAATTGAAATGCTTCACTTTTTGTGCGCTTACTTACCTTTTATACGTTATTATTCTAAGGGTAGGACCATACTGTTGATAGTTATCTGTCTACAGTCGCAGGGCTGTCCGTCCATGGTAGTACCACACTCTCGCAGAAAATCGACGTCCGAGTAGTAGCAATTTGTTACTGCGCTTCGTTCGGTGAGCGAGGGCCGGCAGCCCAATTTTCTGAGGGTGTTTGCGTGTGGAGAGTTTTGGTGGTGCCTTTGGTATCACCGAGCCTCAATGCACGTACTCACACTCCCTTCGCTTTCTTCGCGGTAGGCAACGGCCTTGTAAAGGTCCATGAGCGGCAGCAACACTTACCATTAGGTGTACTGTTTGCTCGTTTGACACGGTTTGTAAAAAAAGTGTAGGTAGCTGATGAACATACTCATAATACATGTATATCATACCTTGGTCTCTTTCCCTCTTCTTTTTCCTTTGGTTTTTGTGATTTCATAGACGCCAAAACATATTCTACTCATTCTTGGTAAATTGTACACTTTGATTGGAAATGTTAGCTCTTGATTCCATTCGGCAACCCCATCCCGTGAGATCACAGCTGGCCGCGACTTCTGTGCCTCGCAAAGTGGTTTGCCTCCGTGAAAAATACCCGCTTGACAAACGACCTGAGGAAATATGAGAAGATTATATAGTTTGTAATCCTTACTAATATTATAAATGCGAAAGTAAGTTCGTTTGTTTGTTTGTTACGCTTTCACGCTTAAACCACTGAACCGATTTCAAAAATTCTTTCACCAATAGAAAACTATAATATCAGGGAGTAACATAGGCTATATTTTATCCAGGTATTCCCATGGGAACACGTGGGTAAAGCTACTGAAATCGAAGCGAAGCGAGGGCGGGTCGCCAGTCAATAATAAAACATAGAATAGTATGTACTTTAAACTGGGGACAAATTTTAATTATTAGTCATTTGAAGGAAGTACAGAAAAGCCCTACGGGCAGACACCAGACACGGTTCTTGTAGTCCGTTGAATAAACGGATCGGGCAACACAACGATTACGCGCGCTTCACAATAGCTTTTCACCGCGCTTGAGGATTTGAGCCATGTGAAAACCCACCCCAATAAATAGAAATTTTTTTAGAGAGTCAATTTCCAAAAGTATTTCCGAATTAAAAGGCCGATCTTCTATTACACTAGCTTCCAGATTACTCTCGAATTTTAAAAAAAAATATTTGAAGAATTATTATGTAGAATTTCTAGTCACTGTATGATATAAAGCCATAGGTCACTAGAACTCACAGATGGCAGTATCTATAAGTTCTAGTTAATACTATATTCATCACAGAGACCCTAATTGTATCATCATTATCAACATGGCTCATATATGTCCCACTGCTGGACTCAAGCCTCCTCCACAATACGAGGGAAATTGACCTACTACACCACGTTGGTCAAACGCTTTGGTATACGGAGTTATTTCGAATGTTCCTTCTCTTGCACAGGCTTATATGCATATTGTATACCTCAGTCACCTTTTAAGACATCCACTAACAAGACAGAAGGTGTTGAATTGTATTCTTACTCAGTCACCACACGGAAATTAAAAAAAAAGTTACTCGTTCATATTAACATAGTTGTTAAATATCCAAGTTGGCATATAAAAAAAATACTTAGATTCAGTTTATATGATGCTAACCTCGACATTCAGTCTGCTAGGATCCACGTTGAGCTTGCTGACACTCTGTACTGTGCAGGAATAATCATAGTGGATATTCCATGAGGACTCATTCTTCTTCTTTCTCATCGTGTTTGAATGATCGGATGTCAGTCGTCGTCGTTCAGGCAAACAGTACGGGTACGGACGCTCGCGTTTCGCTATTCAGTAAAATACTACAATCAATACTCCGTATATGTATAAAGTATAAGATTCTATGAAATAAAACTTAGAAACATGCTCATGGACTTTAGGGAAATCAGATGTAAAACTTGGCCGCTGCCAATCTTAAGAATTAAATCTAGTTTCAGGAAGCGTGTCCTGACAATGTTGTATCATTTAAAACAGACTGATGGTTCCTAGGTCCTGGAGTTAAAAATGAAGACTATATAGTTCTTTGCAGAATCCTCTTTGCTTTACAGGGGTAAAAGAGCACTAAGAGGTTAAACAGGTGAAATCACAGTCAGAGAAGAAAACCTTGAAATAAAACTGGTCTGACCAACGTGACTAGCCAGTTTCAGATGGTGACAGTAGATCTGTTTCTTATTAATATTCAACTTTTCATATAAAAAACCAAATTATACACCATACCATATGAAAATACGGCAAAATACTTAGGTATGACGCTTACCGCAAAGCTTCGCTGGAAGGTACATGTCAAAAAGAAACGTCAGGAGTTAGATCTACGCTACCAGAAAATGTACTGGCTACTCGGTAGACAATCAGTATTATCAGTGTGCAACAAAGTACTTCTGTACAAACAAATACTTATGCCTGTATGGGTATACGGCATTCAACTTTGGGATTGTACAAAACGCACCAATGTTGATATAATCCAAAGATTCCAAAACAAAGTACTCCGGAGTATAGTAAACGCTCCCTGGTATATTAGAAATGAGGTCATCCACCGTGATTCAGGAGTGGACCTTGTTACTAAGGTTATAAAAAAATATGCCGAGGCATATGAACAAAGACTAATACAACACGTAAATGTAGAGGCTATCCAGCTCCTCGACACCACGGACATAGTAAGGAGACTGAAAAGAACTAAGCCTTTTGAGTTAGTTTAGTAAAATTAGTGATAAGTAGTGCAGTGAGTGCTATCCTTGAAGAACACAAGAACAAAGTGTATTTTATTATTATTAGAGACAATAAGAAAAGTGCCAATGGACACATTCTTTACTCTGTAAGTCTTAGCAAATTAAGTTAGATTTAAATTACTTATTAGACTCAAGCTAGATTGTAATTAATATGAGGTAACTGTTAAGCTTAGAATAATAACGTATAGAAGGATAGTGTCAGTACTTCGAACTTTAAAAATTTGAATCTAAAAATACTAATGGCGGGCAGACGATTACACACGTACACATGGAAACCACTATACAAATTATGAAATCAAATTTTGTTTTTATTAACATAAATCGTCGAAATACTTTTAAAAGTAATGTTAAAAACCTTTTTATGTTTTTCAAATGTGTTGTGGCACCATTTGAATGCACAAGCCGTCATAATTACCTATTTATTTTTTAAGAGTTGCGTATGTTCGTGCAGTGCAATGACTTGTACATTACGGGACTGTTCCGGCGTAGGCTCCATTAGGCTCCAATTGAAATGCTTCACTTTTTGTGCGTGGACTTACCTTCTATATGTTATTATTCTAAGCTGTTAAGTTATATCATAATTAGAAGAAAAAAAAATGTTCAAAAGGAAGTTTAGGGTCATTTACTGTATGGTAAAGTAGCAAGAATACGCTTCACCACCCTCTTTCTTTTCCTTGGGTGTCGTAAAAGACGGCTGAGAGATATAATATAATAATACGCATATAACATCTACCATATGCAAGAGAAGTAAAGCTTGAAATAAAACCTTATACCAACACGTCTAAGCAACGTAACATAGTAGGTCAATTCCCCTCCCTCAATTTTGAAGGAGACTCGAGCCCAGCAGTGGACCTATATGATTGGGCTCATATGACTACAAGTTTTTGAAAGTTCCAAACTTTGCTTTCAGTGTAACACGCCCACGCTATGAACATATGTGGCCGATAAGCAAGCACACTTTCAAACTTCGAGTATATTATCTACACGTACAAATAAATAAAATTGAGGTGTTTGTTTGTAATGTCAAAATACTGAACTTTTTTCATGCTCACATTGTTATTTGCACGACACAGCCTAAAATACAGTTTGAACTTTTTTTGTCTGTCTGTTTGTTTGAAGTAATCTTCAAAACGGCTGGACCAATTTTGATAATATTTTACTACCTGGTAGCGGTCTATATAAGGAGTAATTTAGGCTATATTTTATCCCGGTATTCCCACGGGAACGAGCACTGTGCGGGTAGGGTGACTGAAACCGAAGCGAAGTGAGGGCGGGTTGCTAATTGAGAATAATTGCTTTGAAACATGTCCAAAAATACCACTTTCATAAAATAATATAACACAAACTTACGCGTTAGAGACAATTGGTTCATGGCTACAGGCATAACCTGTGGTACGCCATCCGTGGACAGCATCTCTTGAATGTACAGGAACTGTATCAGTGGGTATTCCCCGAACAAATACTCTTCCCGCCCACAGACCTTTAAGACATAGTTGTGAGGGTTTTCCACTCGCATCTTGAGGGTTTTTGCGAATTTGTGTAGAATCACCTCGATGTGCTCTTGTGGGGTCCGGGTTGCTGGTACACTTGATGCGAAGGCGAACTGTGGAAGATAAAAATGCATTACTTGGTTAAATATAATTATTTTACCGTGATTACGAATAAGAATAGAGTGTAAACTTCCTTTTCCGTAGACGTTGTAAAGAAAGTGAAGGCAATCTCGAAATAAAATCCTATATCGATAATCTGACAAGCGTGATATCGGGCAATTTTTCTTAAGACATACGTACCCAACGGTGTAACCCATATGAGCGGCGAAGATTAATTCTGTAATTTCCGACTACCTGATATCATAATAGGTAAAAGTGGCAGGGAAATCTTATATCTTTAAACGAGCAATTCTTGTATATATAATTTTGATGAAATTTGGCAAACTAGAGGTTTCGGGGCCAAAAAATCGATCTAGCTAGGTTTTATTTATAGAAAATGTTGTTTTGTCGGCGTTTTTAGCTAATCAATCAATACAATGACATAAAATTTTATTGACATTCTCTGAATAGGAATTCGAATTTCGTCGTCGTTGTCAAGAGTGGCAATAGCTCAGTTTTGAAGTTGTCCAGTTTTCTTTTTGTTTTGTTTTGGTTTAAACAGCGTGGGATCGAATCTCGGTGTTATTATTATTCTCCTTTTGTAATTTTTGATATTTTGCACATTACTTAATTTTTATTAATATATATTTAAATAAATTCGACAAAAATACAACAAATATATACTGAGCGAAGCTCGGTCAACCAGATATTATGTTATTAAACCAACAAGCCAACTTCATAATTTGAAGTTATTAGTTGTAGCTCTTTGTACTCTTGACTATTTATGATATGACAAGACCAAGCAGAGCCCCTATTGGCCAATAGAGCCAATAGAGGCGCTGCTCCAAAACCCAAATATTCGTGCTAAGCCCACAAAGTGTCAAACTTAAATTACACTATTCGGAAGCCAACTTGAAATTAACTGACATAAAAATATATAAGATATCATGTATAATATTTATTTCGATTTCAATTAAACATGTTCAAATCTTATATCAATATCAAGAAATACAGCGAGGAGATTAAACATAAAGAAGACATAGTAACTGCACCATCAATTCATCGGTTAAATATCAAGAAAAGATGTTTAAACAAGTCCGAAATCAGTATAAACCTAAGTTTTTTAGGTAAAACGGCTAACGGAGAAGGGTAAGAACGGATCATTTAGTTCTAGCACCGGCAAAACCAAACACACTTTTGCTAAACATATGTAATACTTGCAAATAATCAGATATGTTTCATGTCAAAATATGATAAATACCTTTTTCAATAAATACTCATGGAACAATGCTTATGTCTCTTTAATCATCACTAGACTCGAGCTTTCGCCGCAACAGAAGTTAAATTTAACTACTATATCACACTGGTCAGAGTTGATATAGAGTTTTATTTACAGTTTTCCTTCTCTTGTATAGATGTAACTTACATATTACATCCCTTAGTCGACTTTCGCGACACCCACGAGAAATGGGGTAGTGAACGGAGTAAGAATACTTTGTCACCGTACGGAACATGTCTCTTTAATTATACAAGAATACCAAGAGAGATATGAAAGAGAAATGTGTAACGTCACACTGTATTGACGAGGACAGTACCACTTAATCTGTACATATTAATAAAAGAGGCAATTTAAGACTTAAATGTCAGCTAAGTTCTCCTCATAAAAATATGATACAATCTACCTGTTGGTGATAATTACAATATTCATCATAGATCTATATTAACAACTTTTAAGATGTTACAATAGTTACCTAAGCAACAGTAGCTGCAGCGACCAGTTTAATATGCTAGATTTATTAAAAATCCTAAAGATTAAAATATATTTAATTTAGCTAGTAGTTTTTAGCTAAGAAATATCCGATGTTTTTAAAGAATTAACAAGTCGCCGTAATTTTAACGCCTGATCAACTTGGATGTAATAAATAATGATAAATATACTTAATTTCTTTAAAAAAACATATACGCCTAAAACAAATAAATAATCCTCTTTCAGCAAGCCGTCTGTTTGGCATGCAAAAAAAAAAACATTAAATTGTTTGACATTTTCTTTTCCTAATAGCTATTATTACGTAGTATTATTCGACTCTACCACCTATATAGCTAGAAGTTTAAGTTGATAATAAATAACACATTATTGCATCGAAATATATTATATGGATCCATATTCTTGAAGTACCATAAATTCCGCATTAGCTAAATCATTCCTTGCATCAAACAAAGCTTTGCAATAAAATGTTGGTCTCACATTTTAACATTAGCAAAGCCGGTGAAGAAGAAGAGGAGATAAGACATGAAGAAGAACAGGTAGAAGAACCACCACCTGATGAACCGAAAGTGCTTAACAGAGCTCTGAACAAGTCCGAAGTTAGCGTCCGACTTAGCTTCCTTGGCAAAACAGCTAACGGTGAAGGGTAAATATAGGACATTAAGATGCTTATGAAAAAGTAAATATATCATCGTCTTCATACATGCTTGGAAAATTATCTGACTGTTATTCTATTTTACGGAATTTAATGATTTTTTTTTTCAGCTCAATGTATCGCTTCTGTGTGTTGTAACAATTTATTTTATAGTTTCATCCTTTAATTTCTTTGTAGTGAAGGTTACGAATACTTACAACCCTTAACACCCCGTGGGTGTCGTAAAAACGACTAAGAGTTTTTAATATTGGCAAGAACAGCCCATCTGATGCCGTCTGTTCAAGAATTACATTCTCAAGGGGGGTTGATGCCAAGCAGACCGCTGATTATAAAACAACTGTCAAAATTTTGCAATTTGCGTTCTCGAGAGAGAGTACATACTTTACATCAACTCCAATTAAGATAATAGTAGGACGATGATGAATTTCAACCTTTAAATAAAGAATTCATCCAACGCTAAAAGATTGTCTAAATATAACTGTTCGTTATTGATTTTAAAGACAATACATGTGTGTTGTCTTTAGCATAAAAAGATATTAAAAAAGTATAAACTACTAGCTGACCCAATATACATTTTCTATACCTGTATCAAATATATAAAACAACTGCCTAGATTCCTCTTCGCTTACCCGTATCAAATGTTAATCTAAGCAATTTAGAGACGGTCCTAAAATTTTTACTAATCTCTATTCGGGCGTTTAGGGTATACGAAAGTGTGGAATGGAAAAAAAATGGTAGTAACCTTTAATTCACAATCTAAAATTTACAAGACGGTTTTTAAAATCGTGTGGATTGCACGCATCAACTAATAAGCATTAAATTTTCGTCCCACAGATGAAAATCTACATTGTTAATGTTGAATGTTCTCCACAGATACACTTATCTAAAAGCGACACTCACAGGAATGGGTCTAACAAATATCACGGCAATACAAGCCTTCAAACATCTCCAGTTTGTTGACTTGTCCTCAAACAATTTAGAACTGGATGAACTGCAAACAGTCACCAAATTACCATATTTAGTTTTTCTTCAAGCGGATAAAAACAAACTTAATTCGGCCGGATTGAATAAAATGAAATATTTCCAAGTGCTGGTGCTGAATGAAAATGAAATAACTTCAACACACGATATTTACCAGCCCGAGTTGAGCACTTTGGAATTGGGTTTCAATAAAATAGAGAAAATACACTTCGATAACAGGATGCCCAGTATAAAGTGTTTGGATTTCCGAAATAACACTATAAACGACATTACAGGAATAGATTTTCCAAAGTTGGATAGCTTATATTTGGCTAATAATAAAATAACATCTTTAATTGGTATAGAGAAGCTTGTCAATTTGAGGATTCTACATGTGCGCAATAACCCTATAAGGTCCTTAGATGGTTTCCATGAAAATCTTTCGAAACTTATTTATGTGAATTTACGCAGCTGTAAAGTTTCTACGTTAAGGCAAATAAAAAAATTAAAGGTAAGGACCCTGTTTCTATATAACTTCGAATTCACTGCTATACACATCGTACTATTAGGCAACCCATCCATATTAAGAGCGCAATTAGTCTATAATACTATACTGGCTGGTAAATGGTCATAGTATAGTAAGTCATTGCCCATAGGTCATAGTATAGCATGGTATAGTAAGGTCAATTTCCCTCCTATCGTAGAGGAGGCTCGAGCCCAACAGTGGGACGTATATGAACTGAAATGATGATGATGATGATGAAATGGTCATAGGGTTTTATTTCGCTTAGTTTCCTGATAATGAGATTGTTTTTGTTTCTTAGTAGATACTTGCAAGCCCGCGGTAAAGAAAAAGATGATGAGAGTTTTATTTCGTTTCCCGATAGTGATATTATTTTTATTTCTTAATAGTCACTTGTGAGCCCGCGGTAAAGGAAACATCGTATTCTCATACGACAACACACAGAAATATATAGAACAACACTGATATGTAAAAATGTATTTAAACAATTTTACCTCAAACTCTATCCGTCAAATTGTGCGTCTTTTTTTTTTATTATTATTTTCTAGGGTTCCAATAAACTAAAGGCATTGTATTATATTAAATTTTAAAATAAAATCATGAGTGATTTCACAAATTGACATTTACCCATAAACGATTCGTACTATTTATTGATAGATATCCCTGTGTAGCGTCATATAATGGTTTCCTAATCAAATAATCGTATATATTACCGAAGTAAAAACTTTCATTTATCTCTGCTCATATACGTCCAACAGCTGGGCTCGAGCTTCCTCCATAATAGGAGGGAAATTGACCTTACTGCTGGTTAAACAGCTTGGTATATGGTTTCGAGTTATCCTTCTCTTGTATAGATGTTATATGCGTATTATATCCCTCGGACGCCTTTTACGCTATTCAGGGGTAAGATAAGAGTGGTGAATTGTTTATTACAGACAGTCCTCGTACTTATGGCATGTTAGGTTCTCGAAATGCGCGACGTATGTCGAGACATATTTTTCCATATGTTTACATTTAAAACTCAAGGGTTAGGATCCACACGTACCCAAAACTTAAAAAAAAAAGAAACTGCATTTATAACAAAGGATATACATACTTTATTATCAAAAGTTCTTAAAACTATATATGTACTTATGAAATTACTAGTTATTTTTGGTATTTGTGTGTTATTAATTTTAATAATAATGATAAAACTTTAATATGTAATCAAAATATGTTATGAGAAATAATAAATTAAACTTTTGGCTTAAAGAAACTGTTACCCCTACAATTACAACCCCGCGGACATTGACATCGCGACAAGTGAATTCTCCTATGCCGGCAATCGAAACAATTGACGTACGAGTATGCTTGAGGAATAGTGTCAAAACATTGTTCGACGTAACTTGAAACGACGTAAGTCGAGGACTGCCTGTACTTATTCCGTCACCACAATAAAAACTTCCCTAATATTTTTTTTTTTTATATTTAAGGTACTTAAAGGAATAGAAACACTTATACTGAAAGGCTGCCCATATATGGGCGGTACAGATCATGATGATACAGTAGAAGACGAAGATGATCCTGAAGCCCGTATCGAGATTCTAGCTGCAGTATCCTGTCTAAAGAGAATTAATAAGACAATTGTTACACCCGAAGAGAGGTATGTAATGATAATTGAAACTACAATATTATTTATTTTTAAATTGTATATATTATTAATTGTGTATGTTTCGTGTGATGACGGAGTAAGAATACAATTCACCACCTCTTCTTTTACCTGTGGGCGTTATAAAAGGCAACTAAGGTATTAAATATGTATGTGTATAACAAGAGAAGGTAAACTTGTATTGAAACCCTATACCAGGGATGGCGAACCTTTTTCTATCAACGTGCCATTTTTTTATAAAGAAAATTTGGTAAATATCAGGCAAGAAAATATTAATTGAAAACGCGTAAATATACACGTAAATTTAAAATAATGTGACATCTAAATAAAAGTATTATTTTTTCTTAGTGCATAATGAATTTCGTAACTAAAATAGCAACGATAAATTATATTGAGATCACGAGACAGCCATCCAGGTGTGCAGTGTTCAAACATCTGCATTTTAGTTGATGTTTTCATCATCATCACATTTACTACTGGGTACGCGC
Organism: Lymantria dispar; assembly: GCA_032191425.1. Classification (NCBI taxonomy): domain Eukaryota; kingdom Metazoa; phylum Arthropoda; class Insecta; order Lepidoptera; family Erebidae; genus Lymantria; species Lymantria dispar. The sequence continues at coordinate 32,262,569 of CM063444.1, forward strand.
CTTCTGCACAATAGGGGAGAACTTGATCCACTATACCACGCTGACGGATTGGTGTAGGGTTTTATTTCGAGACTTCATTCTTTTGCATACATATTATATGCATATCATATCCCTTAGTCAGTTTTACGACACCCACGGGCAGGATAAGAAGTGTGTATTAAATCATACATTTTATAAACATCCAAAATTATTTACCATTTTTTTTTACGCTCGGCGGACTCCTCGTACCACTCCGTCCGGGGTGACAGAGAGGCGTAAGCACGCACACCCGTGACTTGACGTCAGTGGTCGGCCCGACGGAATACTCCTTGAGGAGTACCCTCCCATCGACCGACGTAACCCTCTCGCTCCAAGGGGAGAACGTCGGTCTTTCCTCACGCGGTCGGCCTCTCGGCGGGTGACGGATTAATTCCCCGGTCACATCACCCACGGCCTCGGCTAGGGCGGCATGAGGCGCAGGTAATCGCACCTACGCCGCGGTGGATTGCTTCGTCGAGGCTGTGCTCCTAGCGCGCGCGATCCGACGCCTCCTTCCGCGAGACTACTGCCTCGCAGAACGCTGCGACCCATCCCAGTTCCTGACGCTGTCGAGCATCGCCCTGGCGATGGTCGGCAGCGTCACGTCGGCACCGATGATTGCGATGAGTTCCCGACGCTGCTCTGCCCAAGCGGCATAGACCTCGAGCGTATGCTACGCCGTATCCTGGTCGCAATCGCAGTGGTGGCAAAACGGTGTACTCTCCCTCCTAACGACTGTGTACAGGTATTTGGCGAAACATCCATGCCCCGTCAAAACCTGCATCAGTTGTTAGGAGAGCACCCCGTGCCACCGTTTTAGCCACTGCATCAGTACCGGCCGGGAGGCCTCCACGGTCCGCACACCGAACCGAGGCCTCTCCAGCCTGACTGCGCAACGGGCAATGATGTCTCAGTGGACGTCGACGCGCCAGGCGGTGAGTTCCCTCAAAGAGACCACACCGCCCTCCGCTCGCACCCCTCAATGCTAACCGGCGAGCATTGCCGCCTCCAGGTCTCACGGGGGAGTCCCGGCCAACAGGCACGCTGCCTTCGTCGACACCGTGCGGTATCCGCATAAATTAATTACCCTCTACCATGTCATGCTCGAAATAAAATAAACTTGAAGTTTATTTGTCGTCATTTTAACTAGTTTTTAGTAACACTACATACTATATACTCTGTACAATATACTCTTTACAATATAAAATACTATGATATAAAATCTCACATCTTTGATGACTGGGATGCTTTGAGGTAACGGATACGAATACTACCAACCCTTATATTACTCGTAGGTGTATATGAAAGAAGAGTACATATTGAGTCGACCCCAAGTATCTGGGATAAAAGCTTGTTCTTTGATGATCAGTCAAAAATCGATTCGAGATAATACGAATGGAGTGGGGGTATCGAATCTCTACTAAACTAGCTTTCACACACCAAGCGTTTCATGCAAGATCTTCCGAATGGTTGTCCCTGAGATGCCTAATAGAGCCTCTATCTCTTGATACGTCACATGACGATCTTCGAGAATTAGTTGTCTCACAGCAATGATGTTATCTTCAGTGAAGGCGGATTTTGGGCGTCCTTCGCGAGATTTGTCCCTAACACTGGTATGTCCACGCTGGAATTCTAAATACCAGCGTTCGACAGTCCGCAGACATGTGGCTTCATCACTGAACACAGATGTTAGCTCTTCAAAACACTGAAGCCGCATCAGGCCTCTTCTAAAGTTGTAGAAAATTTTTGCACGAACATTTTCCTTAGAAAGATTCATTTTCGTACGTAACCTGACAGATTCCAATCGACGCTGTGACTAAACAATAGCATTAATCCTAATACTTTCAACTGTTTTGAGATTCAAAATTTAAACACATTCGAATAAAGAACAGTTCCAAATTCAAAATTGCCGGGAAATATGGAAACGACAGAACTTAAAAGGCATGCTTAGTATGTGCAATTGTGATGATAACCAGTTAAGAACACAATTTCATCCCCCCATAATTTTAGCGGTAGCAGTCATAAATAGCAGCTAAAAGAACAGTAGAATAGGTAGCAATTCTCCCCTGGCAAATTTGTAACACCAACTACACTAGCCAAACAGTCTGACAAGCGTGGCAATTATGGCAGTATCTCCTTGGAGAATGCCATGTCCAACAGTGGGCGTCTAAAATTTTGCATGAATAGAATAAATACCATTACAGTGATTGAATAATTAATATGGGACTCATCCATCTTAGCGTTAATTTTGTTTTTACTGCTGTTGGTAGCAACCGAGCAAACAGCACACCTGATGGTAATTGGTATTGCCGCTCATAGTGCTTTGTTAGGCCGCTGCTTACCGCAAAGAAAGTAAAGGGAGTGTGAATGAGGTTCAGTGATTAATCACTAAAACGCGCCACATGCAAACACTCTCAGAAAGTTGGGCTGCCGGCTCTCTAGGTTAACGAACGAGTTAATTTGGAGTTTAGAGCGGAGTTTTAGAGAGGAATGATGGTACTCTAATGACAAGGAACGCTATAAAGTATTTGAAAGGTACGCAAATTAAAAATCAAATACAAAGGTGAAAAAATCTGTAAAAATAGTTTTACTTCAAATGTGTAATACGCGCGTAAATATTACAAATCATTGTGTGTTATCATTCAATATATCCCTTTCACCTGTTACAGAGAAGAGGCAAAAACTATTATGTTACAATGGGTCGAAGATGAGAAGGCGGATGAAGAAGAATCGTACGATGAAATAAACCCAGAAGAAGAGGAAATAGAATTAGAACCATCAGTGTAGTAAATATGCTGCAGCAAGCTATCACTGATAGTAGCGTGGTTTCAGCAGGATTTGAGAAAGCTCAAATGCTACTGGATCTTCATTTAATAAGCCATAAACTTCGTGTAAGTTTTGTTTTGCAAAGACATTTTCTTTTTTGTTTCTGTTGATTCGTTTGGACAGGCAAAGGTAACCCAAGCCCAAACAGCCAAGTATTATAAAATTTTCAGCATTTCTTTATTCTGAGTAACTTATTCATAGTCACTGTTCATCAGTACTTTCTGAATTATATTACGTAAAATATTAACTAAATTATTCAATAAAACGCTATAAAGGACTAAAGAAATAAATATAATTCAAAGGCGCGACATTGATCTATCCGAAATTGTAACCGTATGCGATGTATCAGAATTTCGGATAACGTCGGAGTATTTCTTTCAAGCGACCGACCCAGCAACCTATGGCACGCTTTTTTAACTTTATTTTTATCGTTGATCAGCCTATCGACGTCGAGTATTAGATGGCAGCTTCTCCAAAAACGAAAAAAAAGCACTTTCCTTTTACCAATTCCTAATATCCAATATCCATATTTGAAACTGTATAGTTAAAACGTACCCGAACCGTATATCCGAAATAATTTCACATCAAAAACCTGACTCTCTTATCTTGCCCGTGGGTGTCGTAAAAGACGACTAAGGGAATATGACTATGCAAGAAAAGGAAAACATTGCTTCTGTCTGTCCGCTTTTTTGGATGGGCTATGGTCCGCGCACACGCCGCCCGTTCCGTCCGGTGTGAGGAAAGAGCGGCGCGCGGCCCTATAATCCACCGCATTCTCTCTCCTTCGCTATTGGGCCATCCCGAGTCAAGTTCTTTGTACCTTGTAGTCCATGATACCCTTTCGGGTACCCTCACTTTCTGACGCCCCAACCGGGACGTGGGTCGCCCTCGCGCGGCTAGCGTATTACGAGACCTGAACTCGTTTGACTAGTATGTCCTAATAGGTAAATTGTGAATGAGGCTCCAGCCCAGCAGTGGTACATATATGAGCCGAGATGAAGACACACGGAGAGAATAGTTTCAATTCGATATGTGGCCATGAGAACCATACTGGCCTAATTCAATGGACAAGCCTTTTGAATACCAGAGAAAATAAAGACAGTTTAGTAAAAATCATAACAATGATTATGCTGCCCCTAGTGAATATTCGTTGTCTCACTTTTAGGCTACCTTGGCTGTATCAAAATGTTCAATTATATCTGTAAAAAAACAAACTCAATACTGTAAAAAATGTGTTACGCCACTATGGTTCTCATGGCCTCATAGCAACATGCTAATATAGAAATATTAGATAATACGTAGGATTAACAAAATTGGGTCATTGTGCAGATAAAAAACAACATCAATTTCATTGTCATTGTCGAATGTTACGTGAAACGGCGCCAAGCGTCTAGACAAATACCTTTGCTATTTATATTTCGTATCAAATAAAAGTATCCAATAATATAGAACATTGTTTTCTTTATTTTTAAAAATATTTCAATGAGAAATTTTTTTATTCATATAATTGACTTAGTAACTCCTCGGGTAACGGATTAAGGAAATAATTTGTTACTAATCCTTACCTTCATGCGAGTCGTCGAAACTAGCCGAAGGTAAAGACCGAATCAATGTTCACCGGGAGATTAGCAACCGCCTGGGAAGCTAACATCAACTGCGGTTACTAATCTGCCTACAAATCGTGATGGATGCACTATATTTTTATTATTGTTGGGGGGCAAAAGAGCAAGCGGCACGGCTGATGTGAACTACGGGCACAGCTAGGCCACTGCCTACCATGAAGAAAGTGATTTTTTAACCTCGTTTAAAGAAAGATATGACAGCGCTCGCGAAACATCGCAGCAGTAAGTTTATTCCAAATCCTGTATGTATGTGGAAGAAATGATCGCTGGAAACGTACAGTTAGACAAACATATCAGATAAAGAATCGCAATACGCCATTGATAGGTAATAGACGTTGAAACATATTATTCTTAATATATCACTTTCCATTCTTTTCTGCAAGATGTATTGACCTACTATACCAAGCTAATCAGACGGCTTGGTATAGGCTTTTATTTCGAGCGTTCCTTCTCTTGCATATATGTTACTAGCTTCTGCTTGCGACTTCGTCCGCGTGGTATAGATGCTTTGGGCTAGCGCTAACTTTAACCTAAGACGTTTACGTAGAAGGTGCAAATATTTTTTAATAATAAGTTTCTGTCACACATGATATTTGCGAAAATTTAACCGTTTACGCAGCGGAAGCTCGCAAAAAAAAAAACCACGATGTTGAAACATTCTTCATTGGTGCTTCGCTCCTATAGGTCTTAGCGTAGTGATATATAGCTTCTATCCTTCCTCAATAAATGGGCTAACACTAAAAGAATTTTTCAAATCGGACTAGTAGTTCCTAAGATTAGCGCGTTGAGACAAACAAACTCTTCAGCTTTATATATTAAGTATAGATATACATATTATATCCCTTTAGTAGTCTTTAAGCTAGCTGCACACACGCAATAATATTGTCAATAAAGTGTATATTGTCAATAATATTGAGTGTGTGCGACCCGTATTGCGGTATTGTTCAATATTATTGCCGAATTCCAGAAATTCTGATTTTGTTACGACAATATCGGGGGGAGGCAGGGACATTGTCAATAATATTGTCGTATGCGGGCGCGCGGCAATATTTTAGTTGAGGAAAAGATTTCATAGCAGGTGGACGTTAATGTTTTTTGTAAAAAATGGGCGACGAAAACAGTATCCATAGCGAAAATAGTGTTGATAATACTACTTTCACACAACATCAATATTTATCAGTAGGTATTAATTAAAACTTGGGAAACGTATCCCGAATTATGAAATGCATCCAACGAAAGATATCGTAATAAAGTTAAGAAAAACAATGCGCTTGAAAAGTTGCTCGATATTTATTAAAAAAATTAAACCAAATAGCACGAGAGAAGATGTAAAGAAAAAATTAAATTCTTTACGAACTAATTTTCGGAAAGAATTAAAGAAAATAGATAAATTGAAATCATTAGGCAAATTCTCATGTAATGTTTAAACTAATTTTCTTCAGTAACTCTTAATTCATTTATTAGATGAAAATGATTCAACTCCGCTTTTTATCTCATCCACTCCTTAATACACCGTGATTTTCTTGAATGCCTTTTTTAGTAGTAAAATTTAATGCAATACTCAATGCAAAGACTTTTTCTGTCTATCCATACTAATATTATAAATGTGAAAGTAAGGATGTTTGTTTGTTTGTTTGTTTGTAACGCTTTCACGCTTAAACCACCGAACCGATTTCAAAAATTCTATCACCAATGGAAAGCTATAATATCAGGGAGTAACATAGGCTATATTTTATCCCGGTATTCTCACAGGAACGGGAACTACGCGGGTTTAAGCGACTGAAACCGAAGCGAAGCGAGGGCGGGTTGCTAGTCTACTATATAAAACGTACGCATACGAGTCTAGCTGCCGAGCGACTAAGTTAGATTGCACCACAAAATATTAACAATAATATCGCGTAGTATGCGAGACCATATATTGAAGAACATTATTGACAATCTTGGATTGACAATATTATTGTGTCTGTGCGGCTAGCTTTTCACGATACCACTAAGCAAGATAACCCCTATCTTGCTTAGTGAACTGAATTCTGAACTGAACTGAATTGGTGAACTGTATTCTTACTCTATCACCACACAGAAACTTTCACTCGCTCAAAAGACCTTATATTTTTACTAGCTGACCCGGCGAACTTCGTACCGCCATAATTTTTTTTCGTAGTTCCTAAACCGAAAATATAGGTAGTTTGTATATAGCTGTCATTTGCGTTTTGTTATTACATGATAGATACGTTTTTGTCATACCACGTTTTATAGCGACTTGTATTCTCTTTGACGTTTCATGTTACGTCCCACGGGAACTCGGTTGAACGGGATAAAAAGTATCCTATGTCCTCTCCTGATTCTAAGCTACCAATTTTCAGGCAAATCGGTCTAGCCGTTCTTGAGTTATAAATAATGTAACTAACATGACTTTCTTTTATATATATAGATAATCAAGCTCAAGAGTCACACCACAACCCATTAAGTTCTATATCCGTGGCAATGTACTGCTACTTCTTCGTTACCTGAACATAAATAAGGAGATTATTTATTGGATAAACAACCAATTTTACATCATGTCCGCCACATCGCATAGGAGGGAATTGTATTCAATCTTTTCCAACTCCTGAAGTTTAACTTAAAGTTGTTGTGGGATCCCGAGTCAGAAACGTATACCGGGACTGCCTGAGGGTCACATCTCTCGTGTCATGTATAATGACCAAAATAGATTCTTGCTTACAGGAGTTACAATGGTGGGAATGTGTGATGGGATTAGTGCCTTTATTGGCACTTTACAGTCACTTCCCATTTCTTTTCTTCTTGACCGAGCTTATATTGATTAATCTGTACGACTTTTCCTATATAATAGAAGAAAATTTAACTGACCGTTAAGAGATATTAAGTACGTAACGTGATCTCTAAATATAGGCCTTGTCACTAAACTCAAAGGTCGCCCAGCGGGCTATGCTCGGGATTCCTCTGCAAAATAGAATCCAAAATCCGAAAATTAGCAGAAAAGAGTGTAACCGACATAGCACACTGAAGTGGCAATGGGGAGGCCTAATCGTTCCATGAACCAGCAACCGCTGGGGAAGAAAGGTTCTCGAATGGCGATCAATGGACCGAGGAATTGGTGCAAGTAGCTGGACGGACAGCACAGTGTTGCCCAAAAAAGTCTTGGTCTTGCGAGAAATGCGAGACCGAGACCAAGACCGCTAATTTTTGCAAGACCAAGATTGGCCCTGCAAGACTTGAGCAAGACCAAGACTGAGCCTGCAAGAGTCTCGCGTCTTGCATTTAAGTCAAATCACCATTTCAGCTTATATACGTCCAACTGTTGAGCTTGTATCTTCTACATAATGGGAGGGAAATTGACCTACTATACCACGGTGATCGGCCGTGTTGGTAGGTGGTAGGAATTCATGTCAAGTTTTCCTTCTCTTGTACCGATGTTATATACCTATATATTATAGATCTTTGTCGTCTTTTACGACACTCACGGGTAAAATAGGGGGTGAAGAAATATATTCTTACTCCGTCACTTCACGGCAAGTCAAATCAGTCTTGAGATATCCATCTATTAGCCAATTGATTCATAATGTTGGTGTTGGCTTTTCAGAATTACTGTTTGGACAAAATACCATAATCATCACCCCGTTAGTTAGTCTTGATAAGTTTCACACGAGAGTGCTCTTACCCATTAAATTTACATATCCGTTTATTCATTAGCCCAACGACGTCCACTGTTGGACATAGAAATATGTCTACAATTAATCTACATAAATAACACCCAGACTCGCAAAAAGAATTGTTGTGCGTAGATCGGTATGCGTACATAAAGATCGCAATATAATAACGTGGAAGAGAAGTAAAATTACTAGAAATAAAATCTTATACAAACATGTCTGACCAGCGTGGTCAATTTTCCTCCTACTGAGATGAAGATTAAGCCCGGAAGTGGCACTTTTATGAACTGAGACGATGACGATGAATATCATACATTTAGTGACCCTCTTCATAGGTATATTATTAGCGTGAGGAAAGACCGACGTCCTCCCCGAGGGGGGGGGGGACGTCAGTCAATGGGAGGGTACCTCAAATAGGGGGTATTCCGTCGGGCCGACCACTGACGTCAAGTCACCCTGCTCCAGTGGTCGGCCCAACGACGAAGGCGACGTGCATCGCGGGTGGGTTGCGGGTGTGCGAGCTTACGCCCCTCTGTCGCCCCGGACGGAGTGGTGCGAGGAGTGCGCTGACCGCAACCCCCCAATTAAAAAAAAAGGTATATTATTAAAAACTATTATTATCTATACTACTACTTATCATAAATCGGAAGAAATTGTTTATGTGAACGCCAGTGGCGTAGCGTGTGTCACTGCCGCACGGGGCGGAGTCATAATTTGCCGCCCTTTTGACATCGTAAAAATAATAATTGTTGGTGTTGGTAAGAAAAAACGTAACGAAATGAAAGAATTGAGTGAAAAATATTTATTTCAAAACCATGTACATTTGTAAGTAACATGACTGTGTTAAAACATTAATAATTTACACTATAAAAATACTGTTTAATAAAGTCTAAACAGTCTAAAATTGTACTTTTCGCGACTTACGCGCAGCGAAATCATTTATTCGGTCTTCGGTCCAGGACCCTGTGCAACATCGGCTACGACTGGGTGTTGGAGGGGGAGCCTCCCGCCCGGGTTGTGCGTGATTTGGTACGTCGACGACACGCTCGTCACAGCCCGCGATGGGACGCTAGAGGAGGCGGCAAGCCTGGCGACTAGGCACCAAAGAGATTGTCAGACGGATCGGGGTGCTGGGGTTGAGGGTAGCCCTGGACAAGATGGAGGCCGTCTTATCCCATAGCCCCGCATAGGCCCTCCCATCGACGTCTCGATCACCGTCAATTCGGTTGATATCAGCATCCGTGCCCATATGAAGTATTTGGGCCTGGTGCTCGACGGGCATTGGTGGTTCCGGAAGCATTTCCGCAGACTCGCTCCACGGCTCATCAGCGCGGCGTCCGCCCTATCGTGGCATATGAGGAACGTGGGCGGACCGAGAACTACGTGTCGACGGCTGTACGCGGGGGTCATCCGGTCGATGGCCCTGTATGGCCACCGGTGTGGGCGGGGTCCCTGATCGTCCGACTCAGGGCTCTACTGTGGCGACCACAGAGGACCATGGCGGTCAGGGCCATACGCGGATACCGCACGGTGTCGACGGAGGCAGCATGCCTGTTGGCCGGGACTCCCCCGTGGGACCTGGAGGCAGAAATGCTCACCGGTTTGTATCGCTGGGTGTCGGGGGGTGCGAGCGGAGGGTGGTGTGGTCTCTTTGAGGGAGCTCACCACCTGGCGCGTCGACGCCCGCCGAGACGTCATTACCCGTTGGGCAGTCCGGCTAGAAAGGCCTCGGTTCGGTGTGCGGACCGTTGATGCCTTCCAGCCGGTGCTGATGCAGCGGTTAAAACGGCGACATGGATGCTCTCTTTTCGACTGGTGCAGGTTTTGACGGAGCATGGATGCTTCGCCAAATACCTGTACACGGTCGTTAGAAGGGAGAGTACACCGTCCTGCCACCACTGCGATTGCGATGAGGACACGGCGCAGCATACGCTCGAGGTTTGTGAGTTTGTGTTCGATGCTGGGTGAACTGAGACGCGGTCGCAGCCTTCTGCGAGGCAGTAATCTCGCGGAAGGAGGTGGCGGAGCGCTTGTGCGTGGAGCATCTCCTCGACGACGCGTACTGCCGCCGGTGACTGGGGCGGCGTAGGCGCGACTACCTGCGCCTCATGCCGCCCTAGCCGAGGCCGCGGGTGACTGGACCGGATTTAGTCCGTCACGGTCATGGGTTACGGGTGTGCGTGCTTACGTCCCTATGGCGCCGCGGACGGAGTGGTGCGAGGAGTGCGCCGACCGTAACCCACCTTCCAAAAAAAAAAGTGTCCGCACAAAATATTTTTCATCCAATTTCGCCGCCCTTCTAATAGTGGCGCTCGGGGCGGTCCGCCCCTCCGTTTGCTACGCCACTGGTGAACGCCCTAATCTCAGAAAATATTCCAAAAGAATGTTATTTTGTCAGATAGTCTGTTTATCCAGAAAAGTTTTAGGCTCTAATACATAACACTGCGACATACATATTGGTAAATTGGTCCGGAGCAGTGTCTATAAAGGTTAACAAATTAGACAAAATTTTCAAGCTGTTAAGCATCCTCCGTAGTAGCCGTTGTTACGGAAACTACCTAGGTACTTAGATAACAAAAATTGTGATGAAAGTAGGTATGTTATGGATATTATAAGTGGTGATATTGTTTTAATGCCAGGGAGCATTATGGGTATTTAAACGAAATAATAGCATTATATGGATAGGTAAGTCAAGCAAGCCAAGTTGCTGGAACAGCTAGTATTAAATATATCTAGAGGTAGGTAGGTATAATTATAGGTATAAAAATCGTCATTAACACATTTCTTTTTATAGCGCAACTATTAGGTATGGCGGATATTGTTAACTTGAAGGGGAATATAAATACTTCCATTTATTATAAAAATATTTAAAATGACAAAATGTATTGTATCAACTGCCCCGTGTGGTGACGTCTTAAGAAATCAGGGTCGAAATTACTTCCTTTGCTCTAGGAGTAGTAATGCTGTCTAATGTAACACCAGGGGAATAGGAGAGTAATTTTCTCCAGTGTTAAGGGTTATATTCAATAGTGGACTATAGGCTAGCAGATGGATAGATAGGATAGGATGATATTTGATTAATTTAGTTGGATTTTACCTTGCCATGATAAATGACTGTTACGTTATTCCAACTGCAACTTGCAAGACTTTGCGAAACTCTTGCTGCAATACCAAGACTCGAGTGCGCAATACCAAGACCAAGACGAGACCAGGTGTGATGTTGCAAGACCAAGATTAGTCCAAGTCTCGTCTTGGTCTTGCATTTGGGCAACACTATGGCGAAGCATGAGGGAGGCTTAAATCCAGCAGTGAAAGGCTGAATGATAAAGATGATGAATGCTAAAATTTTTAAATTAGTCTTAGTCAGGTTTTTAAATCATCTATGGGGAAGGAAGGGGTAGTAATCATAATTATAACTCACTATCAGTATAAATCTGCTGTTAATTCTTACCTCTGTATTTGTGAATTTAGTCGATAGTATGAAGCAATTATTATTGATATGGCTTTTGAGGGTAGTCGGTGTTTCACTACGGTCAGCAAGTCTCGGTGGGCATTGGTAGCGCAGTCTCTCTAACCAGGTGCTCTGTGCTCTTTTTATAAGACTCTCCTCGGCTAAATACCTCATTCGCATCCGAAAGTCATTCACTTCAGAACTTCTGATATTATCGAACTCATTCAGACCTATAAACAAAAATAGATTTGTTTAATTTTTTAACAGACCATTAAAAAGACATCCATTCATTATTTCAGCTCATATACGTCCCATTATTGGGTTCGAGCCTCCTCCAAAATAGAAGGGAAATTTACCTTCTATACCACGCTGGTCAGACGTGTTGTTATAGAGTTTTATTTCAGTTTTCCTTCTCTTATATAGATGTTACATGCATAAATCTCTTAGTCGTCTTTTATGACAGCCACAGTAAGGAGAGGGGTGGAGAATTGTATTCTTACTCCGTCACCATACATTCAGCCTATCAATATTCACTCTTGGACATAAGTCTAGGGGTAAAAAGAAAATTGTCGAGACGGCAATGCTCGGTGGGCAGTCCGGCTGGAGTGGCCTCGGTTTGGTGTGCGGACCGTCGTGGCCTTCCGGCCGGTGTTGATGCAGTGGTTAAAGCGGCGGCACGTGGTGCTCTCCTTCCGACTGGTGCAGGTTTTGACGGGGCACGGTAGCTTCGCCAAATACCTGCACACGCTCGTTAGGAGGGCGAGTACACCGTTTCTGCCACCACTGCGATTGCGACGAGGACACGGCGCGGCATACGCTCAAGGTTTGTGCCGCCTGGGCAGAGCAGTGTCGTGAACTCGTCGCAATCATCGGTGCCGACCTGACACGGTCGAAGTCTTCTGCTAGGCAATAGTCTCGCGGAAGGAGGTGGCGGAGCGCGTGCGGGAGGAGCGTCTCCTCGACGACGCGACCCGCCGCCGGCGACTGGGGCGGCGCAGGCGCGAAGACCTGCACCTGATGCCGCCTTAGCCGAGGCCGCGGGTAACTAGACCGGGGAATTAATCCGTCACCCGCCGAGACGCCGACCGCGTCAGGAAAGGCCGACGTCTTCCGCTAGGAGGGGACGTCGGTCGAGGAGAAGGTACTCCTCAGAGGGTAATTCCGCCGGGCCGATCACTGACGACAAGTCACCCTGCTCCGGTGGTCGGCCAAAGACGAAGGCGACGTGTCACGGGTGGGTTACGGGTGTGCGTGCTTACGCCCCTGTCGCGCCGGACGAAGTGGAGCGAGGAGGACGCCGATCGTAACCCAACCCCAAAAAAAAGGGGGTAAAAAAGTATCAGGCAGGTTGCCAGGTTGGGTCGAGCGCCGTCCCTTCCGTCGCCTCGAATGTATCGGGTAAAATGTGACCATACCCTATGGCACCTAGTAGATCCCAGGGCAGTCCACTAAAGAAACGATTTACAATAGGAATTGATATTGTAAATTGCCTAGGCGAGCACCTATGGTATTGGTGATACAGAAAAAAAGCAATTTTATAAATTTTCCACCAATTGAAATCAGCAAATAACATAGGTTATATTTTAAACCCACTAACACCGAAATATGAACTACGCCAGTGATACCACAAGGATTGGCAAGTAACAACATCTTTGAGGTGAGGGTACCCGAAAGGGTCGGGCCGACCACTGACAACAAGTTACCCTGCTCCGGTGGCCGGCCCAACGACGAGTGCGACGTGGGTACGGTGGGTTATGGACCCGCGCGCCGTCCTTTCCCCGCCCCGGACAGAATGCACCGCATGTGTGCTTACCACAGCACACCCATAAAAAAAAGTAACATCTTTAAAAAATACTTACGTTTGCCAATTAGATGGCTAATTTGGGTATTCAATGATTGTTCTCCAGGCCTTTCAACTGATCTTTTTACAATGATAAACACGCCACAAACAGGTTTTATGTCGCGTATGCGCTTCGTCTCATCCTCGATTTCTTCTGCTACGGCAAGGGAGTTGACGAATTGAAACACATAGCTGGACATCTCAAGCAACATCCCAAATAAGGGATAGTTGACGGCCCTTTCCCACAGATCCTGAAATCAAAATGAATTATTAATTGATTTCAATCAAAATGTTGAAACTAATATTAAGTTTTACTTGTGATGACGAGATAAATATTGAACTCATAACTCCTTCCTTTCTCTAGGATGTTTAAGATGTTTAGACGACTAAGGTATATAAGCAGATAAAAACATACTTATGATTCCACACATACTTTCATTAGTTCAATAGGAACCAAAAAATCTGAAAGAAAGAGGGGAACATGAGGGGGGAGGGAGAGCGCGCGAGAGAGAGAGAGAGAGAGAGAGAGAGAGAGAGAGAGAGAGAGAGAGAGAGAGAGAGAGAGAGAGAGAGAGACACACACAACGAACAGCTCTTAAAAGGAATATTTTTTATCTGTTTTTGTAATACACATTTGTCATTGATGCGTCTTATTGTTCATAGCATAACGTTATCCTTACTAATATTATAAATGCGAAAGTGAGTTTGTTACGCTTTTACGCTTAAACCACTGAAACGATTTCCAAAATTCTTTCACCAATGGAAAGCTATAATATCAGGGAGTAACATAGGATATATTTTGTCCCGATATTGCCACGAGAACGGGAACTACGCGGCTAAGGTGACTGATGCTGAAGCGAAGCGAGAGAGCGGGCTGCTAATCTAGCTATAAATATAGTATTATCTTATAGCATTCCTCGATAAATGGGCTATTCAACACTAAAATATTTTTTTAAGTCTAATTTGTATTTTCTATTTTCTAACCTAACCTAACTCATCAATTTAATAATATTATAGAAGTATAGATTTTATTTAACATATTTAGTATTAACTTCAGTGTGATGACCTTTGAATCTATATTTCCAAAATATAATGCAAAACATTAAAGCTGGACCTTCCTAAGTCGGGAGTTAATTTTGCTTATATTAAATGTACAAAAAAAAAATGGTTAATTAGAACTAGTTCAAAGAAGACAATAATTTTAAATAATATAGTCAAATAGTAGATAAAAAATAATTTTAATTTTATGAATAAAAAAGTCAACCTAAGGGCCTAAATCGCGTATCTTTGAATTTGCTTAAAACGGGGTAGCGTAAGTTGGTGTATTACTGTACATTAAATTAGCGTTAATAACACTCGTATTAAGAATACAATGTATTACCATTTCATATTTTCCTGTGAGATTCAAAGTAGTAGAAATAATATAACCAGCAGCACTCATCCGGAAAACTTATAAAGGCAATTGTGATCACAACCAAAGAGTATTTACAGAATTTTATGGCCTTATCGCCTTCATGGAAAGGCTTCCAGTATTGGACCATCATAGCTGTCAGGCTCTCTATCAAGATGGATGGAGTAACACTATTAGCAAAAAGAATTCAAATACTGTTTTGAATTATTTAAATACTAGCAGCGCTTTGCAGTTTTACCCTCATAGTCCCCCTTCCCGTGGGAATATCAGGATAAATTATAGCCTTTTTGTTATTGTTATATGTAAGCTATATTATTGTTAAATTTTATCAAAATCCATTCAGTAGTTTTTGCATGAGCAACAAACATACTCACATACATACAGAATTTTGTATTTATAATATTAGTAGGAAGTTATAGTACTATGAAACTATTTAATACTATTTACCATTTTGTTATTAACTATTTAAGAATAAGGAAACTATGATTGTGACTTTATTTACCTATCTGGAACTATATATGTATAATATAAACAGACAAATCAAACCAAATAAATATCACAGAAATAACTATGTACACTAGATAATTGTCCTTTATTTTGGTAGAATCTAAACACTCTCATTGGTTGCTTATGAATACTGAATTATGAATCTACTATACCAATAAATAAAATTGGAGTGTCTGTTTGTAATGTCAAAATAATGGGCTTTTTTAGGACTACATAAACCTTTTTATCTTTATATATATAAATCTTCTGTTCGTGTTTGTAATTGAACTCCTTCTAAATGGCTGGACCAATTTCGATGTTTTATTTAGGCCATTCCGATGGATATGAATGGATATCCATCGGAATAGCCATTCGAAACATCCAAACCATTCGGTTTAGATTAATAATTGGAACCGGTAGGTGGCGCTGCGATCGATTGTAAGGAGAATTCAATTTTCTATTTATTTACAGATTTTAACAGAACAACGTTTGTTGGGTCAGCTAGTGTTTTATATAAAATTGTATGGTATTTAAAATAAATTATAATACAAATATCACACTTTAGTAATACAGATGTTATTATTTTGTGAGTATTCATATAAATAAGTAAAACATTTAAAAATGTTGACTATATGTAAACAAAAACTTACAACCGCAAATTAATAATACAATTGCAAGTTTATATACAGAACATATAACTCAGCAGAATATAAATAGGTATTGTAATTATGAATATTGTAAACAACACAAACTAAGCACTTTCTAATTGCATCAACAAACCTATCTCTGTAAACATGTTACTCAATAATATGACCCACTTTCCAAAAATGCAATCATAACATCGTGTCGACGAGAAACGTGAGTCACAGTCACGCAAGGGTGTTCCTTCCTGTTACTAACCTCTTTGACATCCAGAATAGTGGCATCCCAACTTATCCTCACAGGAATGTAAATAGAATTCGGCAGCAGGCATGTTAGTTCTACAACATCTGAGGGTGTCGTTGTCCAATAGTCGTACGTAAACGGACAACTCGGCGCAGGAACCATTGTTTTGATATTATGTTCCCAAGTTACTTGAATTACCCTCGCGACATTTTCTAAACTTTCACTGATTATTTGATTCTACATCGACCTGGTCTCTGTCTCTAACTGAAAATAATACACACACATTAGTCACTGTTATTGAAGCCGCTTATGGCTATGTTGAATCATAGTATTTCCTGGTATTTATGGAGATATAGAAGCATTATATCGCCATTCGAAACGGCACTGTCAACTATAGTATTACACAAACAACATTAAAACAAATGTATGAGATAGTTAAATATATTACCTTCATATAAATATTTAAATAAATTTTATATGGCATTTATGAATATTTATTTCTAAGCTAGCTTATAGTGAAATTGTAAATAAAGATTACGTGCAAACTATGAACAACAGCAAAGTAAATTGCACAGAGTATTACAATTACCTACCAACAACCATCACACAGACTACTATACTAAGAGATACTACGTATCAGACAGCCATCTGCCGAACAAAATCTTCAACCGTACGTTTCAAAGTCGTATGACAGCTGTTTTTTTTTGTATTTCTTTATAAATGAGACAAAGGGAAATCTCTTATACTGCCAATGGGAATAGATATCTATACATTTACTAATAAAATTAATGGATATACATATACGTACCTACCTCCATATATATATATATATATATATCTATATCTGTGCCTACTTCGTGGCTTTATAGTGGCTTTAATATTTCTTTTTTAAATAAAACAATAAATTTTTTATTAAAAGATTTATTTTTCAAATTTTCTTATACTTGTCATAAGCTTTTTTTTGCATCGCAGGCAATTCCTTACATCGAAGACGGAAAACATCAGTGCCTTTTAAAATTTTATTTATTATACTGCACCAATTCGTTATGGCAAACCTTATAGTTATTCCTATGAAATGATCAAGGATAATAATTATGTGTTCTAGACAGTCGATGAAATCAAATGAATATTTAGATAATACAATACTCTTTATATTATGTGACTAGCTTCTGCCCGCGACTTCGTCCGCGGAAAATTTCTTGTTTTAACATAAGATTACACTCGATTGATATTACTGTATTTAATTTTATTAGTAAAATATTTTTTGGAATCAGATCAGTAACTTAAAAGATTACCGAAGTTCTATTTTCTGCTCAAGGTAACTTAACCCTTAGTTGCCTTTTACTTATTTTATTTATTTGTTTAAGTTAGGTATCTATTTAATTTAAAGCTTCTCTATATACAATGTTTGAGGTTGTTTTATTTTCCGGTAACAGAATAATCTGCCTTTCGGATGATCCCACTCTTGATAGACCAACATATAATTGCCCATGGGAAAAACATTCTTTTCGTAGGTCAATGCCAACCAAAGAGAATGTTTGTCCCTGGGACTTATTAATAGTCAGGGCAAATGATGTTTTTATTGGAAACTGGAGTCGTTTAAACGGTATGGGTAGGTCCGTCGGAATCATTGGAATTCTTGGGATGTGCGCCAACTGGCCAGCTCCTGGGCCGATGAGAATGGTCGCCACAATTAGGTTGTCTTTTAAATCTTTTATTAGTAGCCTTGTGCCATTGCACAGGTTAGGTGGGCTTAAATTTCTTAAAAGCATGATAGGTGTCCCGGATTTCAACAGCAGTTCGTGAGGTGGCAGACCAGATGGTTTAAGCGAATTTAAAAATTCCTGCGGATAGTGGACTGCATCCTCGATATTACACACTGTATCAATTGACTTGTAGATTTTACCATGGCCGGGAACTTTTTGTAAAATTAGATTATTGATTTCATTGACTGTATCGTTCCTTGGTGAGACGATAGCCCTTGAACAATGCCAATGAATGTCTCTATCTAGTAAATATTCGAGGTCAGGATATACTGCATCTATAAGATGCTGTAGACTGTGAACTATACGACCCAGAGTCTCATTTATAACGATTTCCGCAGAGTTAGAGTCCAAGGTTCGAGAAGAAAAAGACCCTTCTCCAATTTTGAGCAGCTGTTGTGGAAAATCGTTATCCATATTTCCAATAACGTGGACTCTCATGTTCGTACGTAAATTCAAAGTTTGGACTATACTCCATAGGGGCGATGATTTTAGACATGCCTTTATGATATCCGCACGTGTACCTCTTGTGACGACGGGAAGTGTCTGACGAAAGTCACCTGCAAACACAAAAGTGACACCACCCATGACAGCGACTGAGTTTCTCAAGTCCTTAAGTGTTCGATCCACTGCTTCAACATGAGCTCTATGACTCATGGTACATTCGTCCCACATTATCAACGACGTATTCTGTAACAATTGACCAATGGGCCCATTTTTGCGTATCGAACATACCGACTGTTGCTCCAATGAAACTGTCAATGGGAGTTTGAAGGTAGAGTGAGCAGTTTTACCGTCACTCAATAAAGTAGCCGCAATCCCAGAAGAAGCCACTGCCAAAGCTATTTTTCCGGATTGCCTAACATGTGCTAATATTAAATTAGCGAGGAATGTTTTCCCTGTGCCTCCTGGGGCGTCTAAAAAAAAAATTTTTCCTTTATTATTCGTTACGCTATCAATAATTTCATCAAAAGCCTGTTTTTGGTCTGTGACTAATTTAGGCAAATTTTCATTTACAAAAGTAGCTAATTCACTGATGTTGTGCGGATGTACCAACATTGTATCTATTGCATCATTTACAGGGCGAACTGGAGACGGTAATCCAAAGTCACTCAATGTTTTATCATTCAATGCTAAAAGTTTGTTTTCAATTTGTATTAAACCTTCATTGTACATAACATCATTAAAAGGCATGGTAAAGTCCTGATTTTGTTGTCGATTTCTATGTCTGATATCTTCACAAAAATTGTCCTTGAAGATATCCCATAGTTTTAACGGTTCAGATGGCTGACAAAATAGCAGTATCACCACAAATAACTCCCTAAGTTTCAATGAACATTCCGACATCGAAGCTTCTCTTAATGTCTTCTCCCAGTGATCATCATTTTCCAGCAAACCTCTGTCCCGGCAAGCCGCTTGATACGTCTCCTTGACCACTCCATTTATAGTTTTCAAATCTTTGAATGATGTGGGACCGCGTACGTGGTGCAATAAAATTCTTAGATAAAAGCATTCTGATTGTGACGGATGTACACCGTACACTCTTCCCAAAGCTTCATCTCTTTTTATTTCTGGATGCCCATCGACGTCTTGACCGCGCCTTCGTCTTGAAAATTTGTTATTAGCCCACGTATAATAGTGTGGAACTTCGTGGTACAACAGCGTTTTTGCAAATTCGTCGGTATTGCAGAGTTCAAAAAACGCTAATAGAGTGGTTTTGCGCGGATTTTGGGCAACTTGTCGCGCAGTTCCTGGTGTGAAAAACACCCTTTGCCCGTTTTCTAAGTGCACGGCCAAATGCACGACCGTGGGATGTCGGTCGTGGATCGGAAATTCGAGTATTCGCCAGACGGCTTCCGATGTACTTATATATCGCCCATTTAAATAATTTTCCACCTCATCATGCGGATTTCTAACGCTGAACGTGGCTTGATCGGAACCTTTATTTATATATTTACATATATATTTTATAGCCTGAACTGAATGGCAGTATTCGACGTTAATGTGGGCGTTAAATGACCTGCACAACATTGGAGAGTATGGTACAATCCATCTGTTATCTATTGTAATCGGCCTCCCTCTGATGTTTACAACTGCGACTTGACCACCATTTTCAGCATTACGACGACGATATACAGGATAACCATCCTCGCCTGTCTGAGTATCGGTGACGAATCGCCGAGGATATTTCTTTGAACATATACCGTTCTTCATACACGGTGATGATAAATTGTGCTCCCCACAAGGTCCATGGATCATGTTTTTGGTGATAATATCGAATAATATTGGGTCATCATCTTTGTTTGGTAGTTCAGCAACTATTATACTGTCTATTTCATCTGGTTGTATTTTTTGTGCAAACCAAAACAGCATATGACAGTGTGGTAGTCCGCGTTTTTGCCATTCAACACTAAGCATATGGCATTTGACTTTGCCGAATACCTCGTCTTTAGTGAACGACTTGATCATTTTCTTCATCTTTAAATGAAAAACCCTAGCAATAATGTCATGACGGTCGAAAGAACGTTGGCCAGCAAATAGCTCTTTCTTAATTTCTGGCCACTCCGGATTGCAAGTGAACGTCACAAATAAATCGGGTCTTCCATAGTTGCGTACATACGTCATTGCATCTTGGGTTTTTTCATGCATGTAACGCGGAGAGCCGGTGAAAGATGAAGGCAAGATGACATGTTGGCCAATATTTGCAGCGTTGACATTAGCATCCTGATTTATAGCGTCTCTTAAATGGATATAGTCATCAGCTCTCAGTTGTTGTTGATTGCGACTTATGTAACTTAGTCTCTCTGTTATCATTTTAGCCATCATGTCAACACAGTATTGACTAAACAAATCCCGATAATAATGAAGGGGATTAAAACTGTTGGCCCTGGTCATCAATCTATACATATAAAATTGCATACACGAAACTGTTTTATTTCGCGCTGAATTTTGTAGAGGGATAGTCAAATAATAACCATCTTCACCGTTAACAAACATCAAAGGGTATTGTAAGGGATCGTAAGCTCTGTGTAATTCAGAAACTCTTTTCAGTTGACCATCTTTGCAATGAAGGACTATATCTCTAGGTCCCTTATCTTCGTCCACCAATAATACTGCAACTTCGTTTGCTGTAGGTGAATTGTATCTTCCACGATGTTGATTTTGTGGAGTGCGGTCAGCGTGAATGATTAATTTTAAGTTTTCAGATGAAGAGTTATGTTCTAAATTGTATTTGAAACTGCGAATATAAATGTTATGACTATTTAACGACGTCTGTAAATCATTGATTAAATCGATATTTAGGTTAGGAGCAATATTAGACCGCAACGAAAGTTGGTCGGCATCAGAAATGAAATAAATTTGTAGAAACTGCGGGCTTTGCCCTGGCGAAGGGAGTAGACTACCAATTAAGTGATAAACTTGCCCTTCTACTTTAAATGTAGGCATAAAGTTTCCTTCGCGAATTTCTTTAGCACCGAATGACGTCATTTGGAAGAGTGTATTATACTTTCGTATGTTTTTTAAAAAATGCGCAGATAATAGATGATTGCCCAGTAATAGATCTTTTATTGGTTGTGGTGGTGCCTGGATATCAGGAAGAACCACTTTTCCTGCAGCACAACACATACCATTTGGTTCATCGCTCCATTTATTTGCAAAACACTTAGGACATGTTTTATTCATTTCGCCTATTTTCACAGTGTTTTGCTGAGCATAATCTATATTGGCATCGTAATTGAAGGCTGATCTATTTCCTTGGGCTATATTCCGATTACGCGCTCTGACTGTAGCTGCTCGCTGTCTTTCTGTTGCTAGGCGCTGCGAGCGCTCAGTGCTAGTCTCCCTATCCCTTGTCTCACAGACATGCTGCCTTAACTCAGATAGACGGTGCGCACGTTCAGCGCTAGTTTCTCGAGCACGGGCCCGCGTCGTCCTCACATTTTGGCTTGCGAGGCGCTGTGAGCGCTCGGAGCTAGATTCTCTAGCGCGTGCTTGCGAAATATATTCTCTATTTCTCGAGAGGCGTTGCTCATTTTCAGGGGCAGATTCTTCCGTACGGCGTACTCGATCGGCTCTTGTCTGTGATGTCTGCCGAGACAGTTGAGATTTCCTTTTAGGCATGCTCTCAACAAACCACGCACAGACTTGAAAACAATTATGAACAAAGGGAGAGCGACTCGAACACCGTCCGCCTTTACAAAACAAAACAATCGTAATATCGAATAACTCGTGTCGATTATTACGATAGAACGAAGTACGAAACTACGAACATACAAAACAAACGTACAACGAAATTACGATATTTTCGATTATGAGGTATCTATCAACAACAACAACCATGCGAACGAAACAACCGAAACCAATAACCAACTGACATGTAATTTTTAGAACTCCAACTAACGACAACGTGGGCATAATAATTCGAGAGGGTCATCAATCCACGGAAAGTCTTAACACCGCGATTCAGAAAAATGACGTCATTGCAGAACGCCATCTATGGGCAAATAGGTAAAACGTCTGCACAATGAAAGTTATGCTAGGGTCATTTTGCGTTTTAGTAATTTTATATTATCTCCGAAACTTTATGACCAATTGATATACTGTAAATGGCAAATCTTATCTGTATGATGTTCCTGTGATACTGAAATAATTTATTGTCATAAGAATTAATATTTTGTTGCTCAAATAATCAACCAAACGTAACAATGCCGAAAAAAAAATTTTTTAATGCAATAATAGAAGTATAAAAGATAAAATATAAAAGATAGAGATATGGTATCGCTGACTTTTTTGTAGAAATAATTAAGATGAACCAGGTAGCCATACATTCTTTTTAATTTTAAGCAACTGTTTAGGCAGCGCACGCAAATAATTCTGTTTTACGAGGTATTTTTTTCCGACTTGCCAGACAAAAGTTGTGATAGCTCGGTTAATATACATGTTATAGAAACAATTTATAGCCTATAGCACTCAGGAATAATGTAGCTTTCTGCCAGTTAAAATAAAATTAGAATTAGATTATGAGTTCCAGAGATTACCCCCTGCATACAAACTTACAAATTTTACCTCTTTATAATATTAGTATAGATATATTGTTTTGATAAGCGTTTTGCTCTAAATATTCATTTGTTTCAGTAACGACTGTCTCGAAACACCTAACTGTATCTTCGGATGGGTAATTTAGTTTTCGCGTTGCCGTAAATTCACGCTTATTTATCCAATCATGAATATTTGATTGACTGGTGGTAAGGTTACTGTCGCATATACTGCAATTAATTTTAGCTTTATTAAACATTTTTCGCACGACCCATCTGGCAGTGTAGGCCCGAAAATGAACATTCATACGTTCTCATCGGGCCTGTTCCACAATCATTTCTATGTTTTGCATTACATCAAGATGATCCGGCATAGTACTAAATTGGTCATTATTAAATAAGGATTGCATGTCAATAATCTGATTAGCCGGATCATCCTCACAATTAAATGATGCATTATGGAATTTAATAATTCTGGTTACCATTAATGATTTATAGGTGCAGTTGAAACTGTGGCAGTTTGGGTTATTATGGCGATAATTATATGCACGCACTTGACCAAAAAAATTTTCAATGGGGTCTGAATTAAAGTATCTTGACCTCATTATTTTCTTGCCATGTGTTTTTAAATACTGCCACAGCCTCAGAAAGCTTTTTATAGTGATAATGAAGTTTTGTAGTGATGGCACTGTTTTCTCCTTTCCTGATGTAGCCACAAATTTTGTCATTTCTAATTTATTTATGACTTCCTTCCAGAAAGTATGATGTTGTGATTTTGCAGTTACTGCCAGTTGCAAATTTTTCTTGCCCATATTTTTTTTTTTGAATATGTTGAGGCGCCATTCACACTATCGAAAAGGTAATTTAAAAAAAGTACAATCTCAGCAGTGTTTTTAAGGTCTTGCTGACAGGTCTACCATCTGCATAGTGCGCTGTAAAAATATATTAATTACTTAAAAAATCAGAAACATAGCAAGAAATGTAATAAATAAACAAATTGGGATAAAACAAAGAAGATGGTGATATTGTTTGATTAATGCTTATTTCATCAGATGTTAATGTTATTGTATTCTTAAGTTCAAGTATAGTAGGTGGGGTTCAATAAACCCAAGGAATTGACATCAGTGGTCAGTCCAAATGGCAGGAAGAATTCGGTCAGTGGATTATGGGGCTGCACACCATCATATTATTATCCCGGTAGGTTCAGGCAGAGTGTGACTAGATAAAAGCCTACCAAATATTAAAGCACTTAATATTAGCATTTTGAGTCATACTTAAATATCATACTGCCACAAAATTGTATAATCTAGCAGGCTTACTAGTTGTCCGTGTGGTGATGGAGTAAGAATACTATTCACCACTCCCTATCTTGCCCGCGGATGTTGTAAAAGACTACTCTGGGATACAATATGCACATAATATCTGTGTAAGAGAAGGAAAACTCGAAATGAAACCCTATATCAACATGTCTGACCAGCATGATATAGTAGGTCAAATTCCCTCTCATTGTAGAGGAGGCCCGAGCCCAACAGTGAGACGTATGTGGGCTGCGATGATGATGACGACTTATTAGATGGAAACAAACCGATAGTTGAAGCCTATCTGCAGATCTCTTTTGCCCTTAGTGTACTTGTATGATATAGTCATTTATTTATGATAGACCCACACTGCAGACAGTTTTCTGTCAGTAGACATAGATATGCCAGGCTCATCTGGGGGTATCACACAGTAGTAGCCATCTGCTACTACACATCATCTAGTGAGCCAGAGAGCTGGAGGCCCAAACTCCTTATGGTAGGCAACAGCCTGGCGATACAGCTAGCATTATTAAAGTTCATGAGCGGCAGTACCCTGTTACCATCCAGTGGTCTAGACTTCTGAGAGCTGATACCTGTTGTAGGTTAAATAATAACTATTTTATGCAATTTATATAGAATGGCCTTTACATAAGGACAGCAGAAATGTGATAAGTGTTTAAATTTTACTTACAAAATTTAGCAGTGTATGTCAAAGCGGCGGCTACAGTCCTACTCAAGACTCTTACACAGTTTTTCACCTGGAATATAAAACATTGCATGTTCATTAGTGTCTCTGCATTTAGATAATACCAGTAATAACATAGTGGGACCAATAGACATAAACTGGGATCTTGGAATAAAACCCACACTGTACACAAAGTTATGTGCATATTATATTATAAGTTGTTAATTATCGTTTACTCCTACAGTGAAGGAAAATATTGGGAGGAAATCAACATAACTGACTTAAAGAATTTTCTCGAAGATGTGAAAAATTCCATGCTGATAGTACGTTAATCTATCCGTCCAGGCTATCGTGAATATCTATGACTGTCTTTAAGAGGGACGGATTATTTCTTCAATTATTATTGTAGAATTAGTTCTTCAGTTCGCTTAACAGCCTTTTTCTTTTTTCTTTGGCAAGCTATGGTCTTGACACATACCACATGAACCATATGGGGCAAAAGAAGGCGACAAGCAGCAGCATACACCATTGTACGAGGGTGGATTGATAAGTTTCCGGCCTGACCAAGAGATGGCGCCACTAGGTCTACCTTGAGGTGGTGTTCTATAGTACCATCCTTAGATAGCTTGTAGCTATAGTTTCAGTCCGATCGCCATGTTAGTTTAGGTTTGAGAGCACGCTGAACAAGACGCCTCTGTGTTTTTCGTAAAAATAGAAAAGCTGAAAATTCGTGCTGTCATCAAATACTTTTATTTGAAGGGGTTAACGCCGATGGAAATTAAAGAAGAGATGGACTCAACACTGGGGACATCCTCCCCATCATATTCAACCGTTAAGCAGTGGGTTGCCGAGTTTAAAAAGGGTCGTGTGAGCACCTCTGATGAGCCTCGCTCAGGACGCCCCATTGAGGTCACAACTCCAGATATGATCGAAAAAATCCATCAAATAGTGCTGAAAGACCGCAGATTAAAAGTGCGTGAGATAGCTGAGACCTGTATGATGTCATATGAACGTGTACAAAATATTTTGCACCAACATTTGTATATGGAAAAGCTCTGTGCAAGATGGGTGCCGCGTTTGCTAACAGTCGACCAAAAATTGATTCGAAAGAACATTTCTACCGCCAATTTGGTGTTGTATAAGCGTAATCCAAGCGAATTTTTGCGTCGATTCGTAACCGTTGACGAAACTTGGGTCCACCACTATACTCCTGAAACCAAAGAACAGTCTAAACAGTGGATTGGACCAGGGGAACCAACTCCAAAGAAGGCAAACACAATTTTGCAAGAGGTATTATATACATTGATTACCTTGAAAAGGGTAAAACTATCACTGGTCAATACTACGCAGACTTATTGCAACGTTTGAGCCACGAAGTGAAAATTAAACGACCTCATCTGGCGAAGAAAAAATCTTGTTTCATCACGATAACGCACCAGCGCACACGTCAATCGTTGCGATGGCTAAAATCAACGATCTGAAGTTTGAATTGATGCTGCACCCTCCCTACTCTCCAGACCTAGCCCCGAGTGACTATTATCTGTTGCCTAACCTCAAAAAATGGCTTGGCGGTAAGAGATTTGCGGACAATGAAGAAGTAATCGAAGCTGTAAATGGGTATTTTGAGGAGCTTGACGAATCAGTCTATAGAGATGGCATTACTAGACTAGAACACCGCTATGAGAAATGTATCAGCCTTGGAGGAGATTATGTTGAGAAATAAAAAAAAAAATTCTTAAAAACGTTGTTTTTCTTGGTCAGGCCGGAAACTTATCAATCCACCCTCGTATTTCCTTCCCGTCGCCATTTAAAGCGACCAATAATACCGATTCCTTGACTTTGGTGAACATCATAAATCCTTAGGTGCAGTGTTGTTGAGCTTAAATAATGAAATAACGACTCACTTTTTTTTTTTTTTTTTTTTTTTGTGTGTGTACAGCTGTTGGCCGCAGATGGCCTTGACAGCTTGACGCGGACTATGGGTGAGCGCTGAGGGCTCTCAACCCGGAGAAAAGTATGCTAAGCGACATCGCCCAAGGGCTCCCCCTGTGGGGAACGGACCTCGGCTTGGGGCGTCGCTGGAGGCAAAGTGGGCGTGCCCACGTTTTTAGTAGTGACTTTTGCGCGGCGCGGTTTCGCACCTCGACGGCGAGGGCGGAACCGCGGATATTTATTTGTTAAGGCCTCGCGGGCCGTGTAGGCTCTTTGTTGAGCGAGTGTGATAATGTCGTCCTCTTCGTCGAGGACGTGACGAGGACGTCGGATGGAAACGACTCACGTTCATTTTCTTTATCTTTTCTGGTATAACATGTTGATCATTCAGTTTAGGCAATAGTCTAGCTTCCGTATGGTTACAATCAGTCAAATAAACATCGACAATATCGCTCCACTTTAATATTTTACCGTAATAAGCAATATTTTTAGTAATAAAATTATTCCTTATCTCTTTGATTAAGTGTGATGGGTCATAAATAATATTCATATTGACATTGTTTATGGTTATCGTGCCATCTATGAAATAAAATGGTAAGAATCAAAACCACAAAATATAGTAATATTTTAAATACAAAAAAAAAAAAAAATTAAGAAAGGATGAGCATAATTGAGATGTGCCCATCTCAATTATGCTCATCCTTTCTTAATTTTTTTTTTTGTAAGAACAGTTATTACAATAACCTACTAAAAAAACAAAAAAGAAAATTAGTAAAAGTACATATATACTCTGGTATCCACGGTCCATTTTTGCACTTGATTACTATTAAGCTAATTTTTCGTGAGTAGCTTCATTTTGATGAGACGCCCAACAATATCTGTACGAAAATTCTTAATTATGGTGGGTAACAGAAGTAAGTATAGAATATGGCCATTTGGTGATTCTCAAAAATTACTACTAACGGGGTGATTTTTGGTAAATCTCAAGATAAATATCTAAATTATATAAAAAAAATAATATCTGGTTGGTATATTTTTGTTTTTGGTATATTTGGTTGGTATATTTTTCCGTGTGGTGACGGAGTAAGAATACAATTCACCACTCCCTATCTTGCCCGTGGATGTCGTATAAGACGACTATGGGATATAATATGCACATAACATCTGTGCAAGAGAAGGAAAACTCGAAATGAAACCCTATACCAACATGTCTGACCAGCATGGTATAGTAGGTCAAATTCCCTCCCATTGTGGAGGAGGCCCGAGCCCAACAGTGGGACGTATGTGGGCTGCAATGATGATGATGATGATGATGATATTTTTGTTGTATTTTTGCCGAACTTATTTAGATATACATATATTAATAAAAATATAAAAAAAAATAAGGAAAACATCAAAAACTAAAAAAAAGAGAATAATAATAACACCGAGATTCGATCTCACGCTGTTTGAATGCCAAAACAAAACAAAAAAACTGGACAACTTCCCAACTGAGCTATCGCCACTCTTGACGGATTAGCTAAAAACACCGACAAAATAGCATTTTCTATAAATAAAACGTAACTGGATCGATTGTTTGGCTCCGAAACCTCTAGTATGCCAAATATCATTAAAATCGTTGGAGCCGTTTTCGAGATCCTGAATATTATATATATACAAGAATTGCTCGTTTAAAGATATAAGAATTTTCCTACAATATATACGGTTAGATCAAAGAGTACCTTCCCTCAAACATGTATCGATAACGAGGTTATCAAAAATGATTACTAACCAACTGATTTATCTTTTTTGACTTATTTAATATTTAAATAAATTAACAGTCATATTGTCCTACAAATTGCGTGGTAGGTTATCGCGGTGCTCCAATTGAATACAAATTCATTTTCATTTGACCACGTGTTTGTTTCTATGAAAATGAAGATATTTTAAAAAGAAAATCGTAGGATATGATCCTTCCAGTTTACCACCAACAAAATAAGAATTGTTGCAACAAATTAAAAGAACTGCATTCATCTGCAATGTAATGGAGTAATGCACACTTGCGGTGCCTCACGGTAAAATTACCACAAGGTTTTGGATGAACAATAATTGACAGCAAATATGAATATTATTGGTTTGATGATCTCCAAAGTCCATCTTTTGAAGAATTATCTTCTGACATACGAGGTACCTTATTAATACTATTGTTATTTATTGATTATTCATTATTATCTAATTTGCTTAATTTTTTCATATTATTGCAGAGTCAGATAACAGGAATTGAAAAAATTAAATAGATGAAGATGACATCGATGTTAGTAGCGAAGAAAATGAAGATTTGTCAGATGAATCTGATGAAGATTTTTTTTTATATGTAAATACACAAATTCCTAGTTAACTAAAATAAAAAAAATTTAATTGAAAAAAAAAAATATATTCACTGTATCTTATGTTAGAAATAGGAATATGAAAAAATGACAATTCTTGATGGACTGGTGATACATACCAGTTTTCTTGTAGGAAATTGTTTCATTTGGACAGAGAACACACTAACCTATTACGTTGTCCTACAGTTAATAATGAGAAATATGGTCCTGTGGTATTAACAGTTTCTAAGCATAGAACCAAGATAACCTACCAAGCAATTTGTAGGACAATATGACTTAATTTATATAAATACTAGCAACCCGCCCTCGCTTCGATTCGGTTTCAGTCGCTTAAACCCGCGTAGTTCCCGTTCCTGTGGGAATACCGGGATAAATATAGCCTATGTTACTCCCTGATATTATAGCTTTCCATTGGTGAAAGAATTTTTGAAATCGGTTCGGTGGTTTAAGCGTGAAAGCGTTACAAACAAACAAACATCCTTACTTTCGCATTTATAATATTAGTATGGATTGTATAAATGAAAAATGATAAATCATCTGGTTACTAATCATTTTTGATGACCTCGTTATCAATATACGTTGGAGGGAGGGGACTCTTTGATCTAACCATACATTTTGTAGGACAAATATTTTTTTAAATAATTTAGATAATTATTTTGAGATTTGCCAAAAATCACTGCGTTAGCAATAAATTTTTGGGAATCACCAAATGGACATATTTTATCCTTGCTACCTGTGTTACCTACCACAATTGAGAGTTTTCATACAGATATTGTTGGGCGTCTCATCAAAATGAAGCTACTCACGAAAAATTAGCTTGATAGTAATGAAATGCAAAAATGGCCCATGGATTCCGACCTAATATAGCATGCATGCATGGAAGAATTTCCATAGGGAAAACACAAACCTGGTACTTGATTCAAAAGTATTTGTTCACGTTTAGTATCAGCCTTTAAGCTTTTTAAAGCTGACTGAAAAGCAGCACCTTGGTCACATACAATGGCTATTGGATGCAACCCACAATCAACTACAGCAAATAACACATTTTTTAAAATGATTTTTAATTGCACCCCAGGTGTAGCTCCTTGGCAATAATAAAAAGCAATTGCTTGCTGCCACTTATAAACTACACCTCTGAGCATAAAAACCAGAGCGTGGTCAGCAAACTCATTCCGCTTTTGTTTTAGTTATATGAAACCATTTATTGTGTCTCTATGCTTGTCGTAAGTAAGAGCAGCTTCCACACTCATTTCGTCAAAAATAAGTGAACATATTTTTTTTTTTATTTTGCCATGTTGCAACCTGAGAGATTAAAAAAAATAATTTATATAGCAATAGGGGAATGCACCACAGAGGACTCGTGAGTGTACACTGCATTTTGTCGATATTTAGGGTGGTCATGGTCAACCCTTATAATTTCACCATGTCAATCTATCAATCTGTTCAAAGTTTAGTACTATAGTCCATAAAATATAGGATGATCTCTGTGACAGTTGTCCCTAGTGCTGTCACGCTTACGATAAAGTCCGTAGTTTTTGATCGATAAAACTCTTTATTTTTATAATTGTGATAAAACTATTATTATAATTAAAATACAATCAATGAAAATCTTTTTGAATTTATTTCAAACAAAACTGTTTTTGAGTGTTTTAATTATTCAAAAACTCAAGACCATGAAGGTCTAGGTCACTATTATCGTCATTACTGGAGCGTTCCTGCTAGAACATTTATCATTTTTTTGCTAAAATAGGGACAGTCGTTAGATCAATCGATCAATTACGACTGTTTTATAAATAAATATGTCTAGTTTATTGACAACAATTCGTACATAATATTATCATTTACTCTGAGACAAAAATTAGTTTTTTAATGTTTAATTAATTCAATTTATGTATTTTATAATGTAACCGTCTATTTTAATTATAAAAAAATATGTTGTAAGTTTTATATAGGTACTGCATTGGATTTATTTCTTTTATGAATAATTTAATAAAGATCGGTTATCGATTTACTTATATCGACTGTCCCATCTCTTTTTATTTTCAGTCCAGTATGACCTTATACGTGCGTAAGCGTCATTTATGTATAAAATGTTTACTAGGTATTTCAGTACTTACGAGGTACATTTTAGGCATGAATATTAATATTTTTATATTTATAATATATTACAATTCAGTTACAATAAAACTGGCACGAAAAGAATAAAAATATATTTGATACAACATGAAATTTTAAACATGTCGCTCGTTCAAACTTAATTCGTTGGTTTCGTTGACATCTGTCACAGAGATCAAGCTATATTTTATGGACTATAGTGACTCTATATTTTTAGTTTTGCTGATTCTTCTGTAGTTAAGGTTAAAGTATTGTAGTTAAACTAGTCCAATGCATGTAGGGTACACCCTACATGCATTGGACTAGTTTTCAAAATAAAGAACAAATCACTTGCCTCCTTTTTTATCAATTCAAACACTTGGGGGCAAATCCCGGTTTGAATGTTTAATTTTGACACCATTTTATTTAACGTGGTTCGTGATGGCAAAATAAAAATTTTGCTCAACAATTTGTAGCATTTCGGACTTTGCTTCATAATTGATAAAGCTATAACTTTTTCTTTTATGGAGAACCGACGCCCTTTTTTATTTTAGTGCAAAGGTTTATTTGCATGCTCATAATAGTTTTTGCATATGAGTTAATATTTGTAGTAAGCTTTTCAAATGAGTGCTCTTTGCTGAACTTAAGAGCATTTTTAGCTCTTCGGTAAAAGTCTTTTTGACGTTTTGCCTTTTTAAATTCTTGGTAAATCATCTTAGCTGTTGGTGTCAAGTCTTTTACAGTTTTAATTATTCGTTTCTTCTTCATTTTATCCTGACCTAAAACAAATCAAAATAGGGAGTTTAAGCATAGTCAGTTATTTGTTTTTGATGAGGCGCAGCCAGACGTGGTTATGTCATGAAAGATAGTATTAAAAAGAAACAAATTGGCAGTCAATGTCTGTGTTTCTTATCACAACATTAATATACTTATTTTAAAATGTAAGTGCAAGACAGAGTTAAAATACAATTCACAGCCTCTTGCTTTCCATTTTAACGACAACAAGGTTCGCTTACCTGAGGCACAGGCTTGACTAGAAGGCACATTTAGAGGTATTACCATATCAACTTGTATACGTCCCACTACTGGGTTTGACCCTCCACCATAATAAGGGTGAAATTGACTTACCACGTTGGTTGAATGAGTTATATTTTGAGTTAACCTTTTCTTACATAGATTTTATATGCGAATTATCCCTTACTTGTCTTTTTAATTTTACGACACCCACGAGTCAGATAGGCAGTGGTGAATTGTATTCTTACTCCATTACCACACAGAAATCTTATGTTTATAATAAATTAATTTATATTTTCAGAAAATGTGGATCCTCAGATAGAACACAATTACTCCCGCAAAAGACATTTTGACCACACATACACCAAACTATCAAAATCAGGTTTGTTATTAAAAATGTTATGGATTTTAGGCTAAGTATCTATTTATTATGTTGTTTTTGAAGAAATTAACACTTAATATTTGGTCAATGATTACCCCAAGACCAGTGGCGTAGCAAGGGGGGGGCGGAGGGGCGGACCGCCCCGGGCGCCACTATTAGAAGGGCGGCAAAATTGGAATAAAAATATTTTGTGCGGACACTTTTTTATTTTTTTTAAGTTATGGTCGGCGCACTCCTCGCACCACTCCGCCCAGGGCGCCATAGGGACATAAGCACGCACACCCGTAACCCATGACCGTGACGGACTAAATCCCCGATCCAGTCACCCGCGGCCTCGACTGGGACGACATGAGGCGCAGGTAGTCGCGCCTACGCCGCCCCAGTCACCGGTGGCGGTTCGCGTCGTCGAGGAGACGCTCCTCGCGCACGCGCTCCGCCGCCCCCTTCCGCGAGACTACTGCCTCGCAAAGGCTGAGACCGCGTCTCAGTTCACCCAGCACCGAACACAAACTCACAAACCTCGAGCGTATGCTGCGCCGTGTCCTCGTCGCAATCGCAGTGGTGGCAGGACTATATACTCTCCCTCCTAACAAACGTGTACAGGTATTTGGCGATGCATCCCTGCCCCGTCAAAACCTGCACCAGTCGAAAGGAGAGCACCCCGTGCCGCCGTTTTAACCACTGCATCAACACCGGCTGGAAGGCCTCTATGGTCCGCACACCAAACCGAGGCCTCTCCAGCCGGACTGCCCAACGGGTAATGACGTCTCAGCGGGTGTCGACGCGCCAGGTGCTGAGCTCCCTCAAAGAGATCACACCACCCTCCACTCGCACGGACACCCGCCGATACAAACCGGCGAGCATTTCCACCTCCAGGTCCCACGGGGGAGTCCCGGCCAACAGGCACGCTGCCTCCGTCGACACCGTGCGGTATCATCGTATGGCCCTGGCCGCTATGGCCCTTTGTGGTCGCCACAGTAGAGCCCTGAGTCAGACGATCAGCTATCCCGCCCACATCGGCGTGCCATATAGGGCCATCGACCAGATGACCCTCGCGTACAGCCGTCGACGCGTAGTGCTCGGTCCGCCCACGTTCGGCATATGCCATGATAGGGCGGACGCCGCGCCGCTGAGCCGTAGAGCAAGCCTGCGGAAATGCTCTCGGAACCACCAATGCCCGTCGAACACCAGGCCCAAATACTTCATATGCGCCCGGATGCTGATATCAACCGAATTGGCGGTGATCGAGACGTCGATGGGAGGGCCCTTGCGGGGCCTTTGGAACAGGATGGCCTCCATCTTGTCCAGGGCTACCCTCAACCCCAACGCCCCGATCCGCCTGACGATCTCTTTGGTGCCTAGAGTCGCCAGGCTTGCCGCCTCCTCTAGCGTCCCACCGCGGGCTGTGACGAGCGTGTCGTTGGCGTAACAAATCACGCCCAGCCCAGGCGGGAGGCTCCCCCGCAACGCCCAGTCGTACACACACTAAGAAACAAATCCTGGGAGACTACAAACATACAATTGATAGACACAAATTACATCCAGACAAACTTTATAAAATTATCTACTCTAAATGTTCTTTATTATTTTTAATTTGGTAGATACCTCATAGTTTGACAGTGTGAATTAAAAGATAACAAAAGTTATTGCATAATTGCAGTTAGAAAAAGAAATTATGGGCTACTAAAATTCTTTTAAATTCAATTTTACCACTTGTATATGTAATTATGCTCCTTTTGACAAACAATTTTTTTTCAGATAATAGAATTATTAAATACTTATATTAAATATCCATATACACATGTTTGCTTACCTTACCTTGTTTGGCATGTGTGTTGACAATTATAGTATGATTTTATACATTTTCTAGAAATATGAAATCTAAGATTCCGTATTTCTCTTAGTTAAATTTTTACAGCCCCCACGGGCAAAGAATTGTGTATTCTCAGCCGTCATGTGGGCACCTAGGTACATGCCATACCATACTGAACAAAAACGTACACACATTATTTATCTAATTGCTAATTACAATTCTAGTACATTAGGGCATTTCAGCATAACGTCCTCATGAAATACTACGAATAAATTTCATTAATAATAAAAAGAAGTATTGAAATACGTATATACTTTATGCAAATTGATACGTACCGGCATTCTCTTCGGATGGTATTCCACTCAAAATCTCGTCCTCAGTAAACAAAGTTGGAACTGCGCTACATATTAGGCATGATTTGGATGTTAGAAACTTTTTTTCAAAGTGTTTGTTACAAACAAACATCTTTGAAAGCTGTACTTGTGATAAACTACTCAAATCATCACGCTTTAGACATTTTAACCACTTAGCGAGTCTGTTCTCGTTGCAAGGAAAATGATATAAAATAGCGTCCTGTCGCGTACATTTACACACACAGCACTCGTAATACATTTAGCAATGAAACAAAATAACTAACGAAATGACAGTGGGGTTTATTACAGAATATTATGGAGAGGATAAGCACTAATGACTTCACTCGATCGGCACAATAACTGTAATGGCTCATAGCTGACTTTGAAAATTTGACATATTCGTAACAAGTAAAGTGGCGGGGAAATCGTGTCAAAAGGAGCCAATCAGAAATCTTCAGAACTGTCCTGTGACTTTAAAACACAATGGCGGACGGTCCATAGTAGGTATGTAGTACGAAGATTTTCAGCCATGAACCATCATACCAAATTTACTCTGTGAAGGTGAACCAGTGAAGTACCAGTCTATGAAGAGGAGATAAAGAGGAACTTCATGCATCAATAATATTAATAGTAAAAGCCTTTTTAAAACGAACTTTTCTTTTGTTACAAATTAAAAGCGTTTGTCTGCTAGAGAAACGCAAGTTATTATATTAAAAATTTGAATTTAATTATAATAAAACAAATTTGTTTTTCATAAATACTTTTAATCATTAATCTATTTACACCATTTTAGTTAAAATATTTTCAACGTATATATGCATATTAATTTAAGGATCATTGTAGCAAATATGTACAATGCAGTACTCTGTATCTGCTGACCATATTGTATATTTATTTCTTTTTTATGTAATTGTAACACCATGTCAAACAGCAGGATAGCCATAATAAAAAACCGGCTAAGTGCCAGTCGGAGTCGCGCACGAAGGGGTCCATACCATTATCTATAAGAAGGGTCAAAAAATCGCAATACAACAAATGTATGGGAGCTTCCCTTACATATTTATTTTAATGATTTTTGATGTTTACGCGAGTATTATACATTTTAAATAAAACTACTTTTTTTTGTGGGTGGGCTGCGGTCGGCGCGCCTCCGCACCACTCCGTCCGGGGCGACAGAGGGGCTTCAGCACGCAACTCCCGCAACCCACCCGAAAACCACGTCGCCTTCGTCGTTGGGCCGATCACCGGAGCAGAGTTAACTTGTCGTCAGTGGTCGGCCCGACGGAATACCCCCTACTTGGGGTACCCTCCCATCGACAGACATCCCCCCCCTCGGGGAGGACGTCGGTCTTTCCTCACGCGGTAGGCCTCTTGGCGGGTAACGGATTAATCCCCGGTCACGTCACCCGCGGCCTCGGCTATGGCGGCATGAGGCGCAGGTAGTTGCGCCTGCGCCACCCCATTCGCCGGTGGCGGATCTCCTCATCGAGGCTGCGCTCCTCGCGCAGGTGATCCGCCGCCTCCTTCTGCGAGATCACTGTCTCGCAGAAGGCTGCGACCGCGTCCCAATTCCCGACGCTGTCGACCATCGCCCTAGCGATGGCCGGCAGCGTCAGGTCGGCACCGATGATTGCGACGAGTTCACGGCGCTGCATGGCCCAAGCGACGCAGGCCTCGAGCGTATGCTGCGCCGTGTCTTCGTCGCAATCGCAGTGGTGGCAGGACGGTGTACTCTCCCTTCTTACGACCTTGTGCAGGGTATTTGGCGAAGCTCCCATGCCCCGTCAACACCTGCACTAGTCGGAAGGAGATCACGCCGTGCCGCCTTTCCAACCACTGCATCAGCACCGGCCGGAAGGCCTCCACGATTCGCACCCCAAACCGAGGCCTCTTCAGCCGGACTGCCCAACGGGCAATGATGTCTTGGCGGGCGTCGACGCGCCAGGCGGTGAGCTCCCTCAAGGAAACAACACCGCCCTCCCCGCGCACCCCCGACACCCGCCGATACAACTCGGCGAGCCCGGCCAATAGGCACGCTGACTCCGTCGCCACCGTGCGGTATCCGCGGATGGCCCTGACCGCCATGACCCTTTGTGGTCGCCACAGAAGGGCCCTAAGTCGGACGGTCAAGGACCCCGCCCACACCGGTGCGCCGTACAGGGCCATCGACCGGATGACCCCCGCGTACAGCCGTCGGCACGCAGCGTTCGGTCCGCCCACGTTCGGCATAAGCCATGATAGGGCGGACGCCGCGCCGACGAGCCGTGGAGCGAGCCTGCGGAAATGCTCCCGGAACCACCATTGCCCGTCGAGCACCAGGCCCAAGTACCTCATATGGCCCCGGATGCCGATGTCAACCGAGTGGACGGTGATCGAGACGCCGATGGGAGGGATCATACGGCGCCCATGGAACAAGAGGGCCTCCGTCTTGTCTAGGGCGACCCTCAACCCCAGCGCCTCGATCCGCCTGACGACCTCTTCGGTGCCATAGGTCGTCAGGCTTACCGCCTCTTCTAGCGTCCCACCGCGGGCTGTGACGAGCATGTCGTCGGCGTAACAAATCACGCCTAGCCTAGGCGGGAGGCTCCCCCGCAACGCCCAGTCGTAGCCGATGTTCCACAGGGTGGGTCCGAGGACCGACCCCTGTGGGACACCGCACGTCATGGGCGTTCGCACAACGTCCCCTGCTCGGTTGGTGCAGAGAACGCTGCGCCCCACCAAATAGTCTGCCACTAGCCGCCTCAGGTAAGCCTCCCTGATGCAGCTGAATAGCAAACTATTGAATGCGTTGGCGATGTCTAGGGACACCGCCAACAGCACTCCCCCACCGGTGACGACCTCAGTCGCCACGGCCCTCAGGCCCCCTTTTATCGCGTTTGTATTTGATTTTTGATTACCCGACGTTTCGAACACTTTACAGCGTTCATGGTCACGGGTGGACTGTAACGTCGGGTAATCAAAAATCAAATACAAACGCGATAAAATCCGTAAAGTAGTTTTATTTAAAATATTTATTTTATTTTGTTTTTAGTATTTGCTGTTGTAGCGGCAACAGAAATACATAATTTGTAAAAATTTCAACTATTTATCGTGGTTCTTGAGACCGACAGACAGCGGAGTCTTAGCAATATGGTCCCGTTTTTACCCTTTGGGTACGGAACTCTAAAAAGGGGACTATATTTCTTGTCACCAAAATTTATATTTGTCATCAAGTTGTATCATCTAATAAATCCGCGGGTGACGTGACCGGGGATTAGTCCGTCACCCGTTGAGAGGCCGACCGCGTGAGGAAAGACCGACGTCCTCCCCGAGGGGGGGACGTCAGTCGATGGGAGGGTACCCCAATAGGGGGTATTCCGTCGGGCCGACCACTGACGACAAGTTAACGCTGCTCCAGTGGTCGGCCCAACGACGAAGGCGACGTGGTTTTTGGGTGGGTCGCGGGCGTTGCGTGCTTAAGCCCCTCTGTCGTCCCGAACGGAGTGGTGCGGAGGCGCGCCGACCGCGACCCACCCACAAAAAAAAAATCATCTAATAAATAGATCTATCGTCACGAAATATTTTCGTTCTCAGATAAAAAAAAAGTGTTCCCAGGTATGAATTATTAAATTAATGTCAATATATGTGTGTAAAATAAGAGGTGGATTACCAATAAAAATGTAGTGCATTAGATAAATATAATCTTCGTTCTTATAATAGTAGTTTTATTACTTAAATAATCGCTTTGTGCTCAGAATGGTAGATCTGTCACCAAATAAATTGCTTAATCGATCCCTGACTGTGACTCCTTTTTATTTGTTATTTTGGCACCAATACAGTAGTTACATTTTATTTCGTTCAGTGAGTGTGATAATTGTATTCGTTACCATAGGTGAGCACAGTTAATCCAAAAGTTAACTTCGTTGATCGTTAATTCGTTTATTGAAATTAAATTGTTAACTACGATAATCGTTAAAGCGATAAAGTTGCAATAATTTTACGCAAGTTAAAGTTAACCGTTACAAGTTAACCATTTAAAACTTATACTGCTTTCGTGCCCGTGTGGTGACGGAGGAGTAAGAATACAATTCACCACTCCCTATCTTGTCCGTGGATGTGATAAAAGACGACTAAGGGATTTAATATGCATATTTCATCCGTGCAAGAGGAGGAAAACTTGAATTAAAACCCTATACCAACATGTCTGACCAGCATGGTATAGTAGGGAAATTTCCCTCCTATTGGGCAGGAGTCTCGAGCCCAGCAGTGGAACATGTACCAGCTGAGACTATGATGACGACTGCTTTTAGGCTGAGAAGAATAGATGAATTCTACAGTATGTAGTGGAATTATTTTGGCATGCATGTATCCAAACAAGTTTGGTATACGCCACTGACAGTAGCCGCGACACCAAAAGATTCACCAATACTTTACGTCGCTTTTTGACCTAATAGCCAGGTGGAGGTGATAATATATCACTTCTGCTACTATCATAATCTACAATAGAAGAACTCACAGCAATTGAAGAAGGCTCGGGATCACATTCCTTTTTCGCGGGGCATGGCGGAGAGTGGCTCAGTCTCGTTTAACTAGATGGCCATCTGGCGGGACGACGCCCGCCGTGATCTCATTGTCCGTTGGGCAGTCCGGTTGGAAAGGCCTCGGTACAGTGTTCGGACCATTCGGATCACGGTCATCAAGAATTTATTTATTTATTTATTCATCATTCAGTTATTTTTTATTGCTAACAGCGTATCATGCGCAATAAAAAGTAATAATACAAAACAAGAAGAGTTAAAAAAAAAAAGAATAAAAGTTATCACAAAAATATTAATAAATTATAACATAAAGAAAATTATTTTACTATACATATATGTGTAATGATTAATAATATAATAACTTTGGATTAGCATACACTGCTGGCAATGGACAGCGACTCCACATAACTTTCAGCTATACACATGAAACATCTCTCTGTACATGAAAATAAGTCGAGTGTAGGTTCAGAGGCTATGATCTCATTGATATACTGCAATGCGCGAGGAAGCGGTGCGAATTGGCCTATGCTAGTGCGCGCCGTGTGTGACGCCAATAGAGGTCTCTGTCGTTTGCGCAACTTACCTACGACCTGGCGAGGCACATTGAAATTGATTTCGGCTAGTAGTAAAGGATTGTATGCGGAACCACGTATCAGTCTGAAGAAATATTTAACTAGTGCTATATTGCGACGCGTCGCATGAA
Organism: Lymantria dispar; assembly: GCA_032191425.1. Classification (NCBI taxonomy): domain Eukaryota; kingdom Metazoa; phylum Arthropoda; class Insecta; order Lepidoptera; family Erebidae; genus Lymantria; species Lymantria dispar. The sequence goes on from CM063444.1 coordinate 32,302,732, forward strand.
TGCATACCGTACTGCCACCATTACGATTGCGACGAGGACACGATACAGTATACGCTCGAGGTGTGTGTCACGTGGACAGAGCTGCGCCTTGAACGCTAGGGCGGTGCTCGATGGCATCAAGAACTGGGACGCGGTCGCCGCCTTCTGTGTGGCAGTTATGTTATGGAAAAAGAGGGTGGATCGTGTGAGGGAGAAACTCCTTTAAGACACAACCCGCCGCCGGTGATATGGGCGGTGCAGGTATCGTGGAAATTACGAACGTGGCGCGCAATTCAAACAAACAAAATGACAGATCAACAAAGGACTAATGTAATGGACTAAAGTTAACAAGAGCGTTAACATTTTTTGAAGTTAACTTAAAATTAATCCGTTAAAAGTAAATGTTAATTTCGTTAATTAACGATTAACGGATTAACGAGTTAATACCCATCTCTGTTCGTTACCAAGTTAATAGACCAATTTTTTTTTATTACATTTCTATGCCTGCAATCTGTCTTATGACATTCAGCAATTTGTTGGTAGTATTTTCTTATGTCTTGCGGGGGATGAGTCCATTGATCCACCCACCTTCCTGCTATTAATCTGCTGTTACAGATCTTGTGGTATTTTTCTTTTCAAACGTGGTCGCACAGTTGGGTCATTCATTAGGTATTTTGCAAGTCTGTTAGGATGCTGCTTCAATCGATTTCTGTAAGTCTGCATTCTGTCTGTAATTTCTTGTTTAATCGTTTTTATATTTAAATCCTGATGCAGTCAATCATTTCTTATATACCACGGTGCATCAGTTATCATGCGTAGTATTTTCGACTGAAATCGTTGTAATATTTCAATGTTTGAGTTGGCTGATATGCCCCACAATTGTAGGCCGTAAGTCCAGACTGGTTTGATTATGCATTTATATAACAGTAATTTATTTTCCATTGACAGTTGCGACCGCCTTCCAATCATCCAGTACATTTTGCGTATTTGCAGTCCCATTGCGAGGCGCTTTGTAAAAATGTGCTTTCGCCAAGTCCATCGTCTATCAAGGTACATTCCCAGATACTTAACCTCATTAGCTTGAGTAATTGGAACACCATTTAAAGCTACAGATGGGCATGTATTTCTACGCGTCGTGAAAGTAACTTGAATTGACTTAGATTCGTTAGCCTTAATGCGCCAATCTTTAAGCCAGACTGCAATCTCATTTAAGCTATTTTGTAATTTGGGTGATGCAATATCTGGAGAATCGTCCATCGCTAATACAGCTGTATCATCGGCAAAAGTGCCTGTAATAACTCCAGCCGTTGACGGTAAATCGGCAGTATAAAGAAGGTACAAGGTAGGGCCCAAAACACTGCCCTGCGGTACTCCTGCCTGTATCGTGTATAACAGCGTCATATATTCATCTTCTTTAAAGTAGAAATGTCTTTTTTCTAAATATGATTTAAGAAACAAGTAATAATTTATTGGGACAGCTATTTGATTTTTATATGAGGGCATCATACCACACACGATCAAAAGCCTGTGCTACATCTAAGAAAGCTCCTGTACAGTACTGCTTAGTTTCAAAGGCTACGTTAATATTATCAACGAGCCTGTGGACTTGTTCTATAGTACCATGCCTTTGCCGGAATCCAAACTGATGGTCAGGAATTAGACGCTTGCTTTCTATTATTGGCGTAAACCTGCTCAGGAATAAAATCTCCATGATTTTTGATGCAACTGGCAGCAAACTTATAGGTCTATAAGATTTAATATTTTCTGGGCTTTCATCAGGTTTGCCAACCATTTTAATTTCTGCAACTTTCCACTGAGACGGGACTGATGCTCGCTGCACTATAGAGTTATAAATATATGTCAAAAATAGTATTGAACAAGGGTTCAGGTAATTCTCGCAAAATCTTAGCTGTAATCAGGTCATATCCAGGTACTTTATGTTGATCGAGTTTATGTATCGCTTGTCTTATTTCATGTTTGGAGAATCTTTTTATTGGAGGATCCAACTGATGTGTTTGATTTAGGTAATGAGTATTTTTCGTTCTGAAGAGATCCCAGATCAGGGTTTGGCACGAAAACAGCTTTCAAATGTTCGGCAAAGATCTCAGCCTTTTCATTTCCATTTACAGCCCAAGAGTTATCCGCTTTTCATATAGGTGGATGAGATGTTATAGGACGTTTTAGATGTTTCGTCGCCTTCCAAAGAGAGTAATCTGATGCAGCTGTGATATCCAAGCCAAGATATGTTTCAATGTTCTGATTTCGATTTTCACTTAGCAGTTGTTTCAATTGGGTTGTTAGTGTATTTATAAATGTCTTATCAGCTGGATATCGAGTTTGTTGCTATCGTTGCCGAGCTTTACGTTTTAGAGCCAAGAGTTCCCTTATTGCAATTGGATATTTGCAACCATTGGAATAGAAATCAACTTCAGGAGTGGCAGTCCAGGCTGCTTGCTGAATGCAATGATTATAATGTTCGATAGCCTCCTCTATTTCATCATCCGTTTTTAGTGAAATATTCATGTTGAGATGTGCTATTACCAGTTCTCGGCATTGTATCCAGTCTGTCTTACGATTATGGAGCCGACAGGGTTACTTACTTTGTACTATGTTTTTGGCTAACAGGTGAATGATCGGCAGAGAGCTCAAATCTTGAAATACATGTAAAGTATGTATTTACCCTTGACAACGCAAAAATTAATTAGGTCGGGGATCTTTTTTACATCAGTCGGCCAATATGTTGGTTCGCCAGATGAGATAACATTTAATTTAAGTTTCTCAATTGCTTTGAGTAGCTGTCGACCTTTTGGCGTGATAGGGCGAGAACCCCAAAAGGAGTGTTTGGCATTATAATCTCCACCAGCGCTAAATGGTTGACCTAAAGTTACAAAATATTTCTCAGTCCAATCATCGACGGCAATATTAGTTGCTTGGAATTCACTGGTGCAGTAATTAACCGTTACATGGTGTCTGATATTATTTTTAATCAACACAACACTTCCTCTATTTGCAGTTCCGTCAGGATGTGTCGTATGATAAAATTTGTATTTGTCAAGTTGAAAGAAACTCTTTTTTGTAAAGTGCGTCTCAGAAGTTAATAGAATGTCAATGTTTTGCAAGGCCATAAATGATTTCACCTCGAGGGTGTGTTGTGACAGGCCATTGGCGTTCCAAAAGACTATTTTGAGGGAATCGAATTTGATAGTTTTGTCGTGAGTGTTAAAATTAATTTGGTCATCATGGTAAGTTGTTGCATCTTTGCTTCATTAGTATTAATAATTCCTGTATGTCATTTGAGTTAGATTTGTCTTCGATTTGAATGTCTTTATTTTTAAGCAATGCGTCTCTATATTGCGTGTTCTGCGATTGTTTTTCAAATTTATAGTAGTCCTTATTCTGCGATTGCACAGGGTGATGCAGCTGGATATGTCGCCCTAAATGTTTTTTCTTCGTTGTGTCGGCTTTGCTAGGTAATTTAATTTGTTGTAACTCTCGGTATACTTGGCAACTTTTGTAATTTGCGGGATGGTTACCGTCGCAGAGTACACATTTTACTTGATCTGACCTAGTTTTACGTGAGCATTCTTTAGACAAGTGATCTCCAGCGCATTTAATACATTTCGGGTTTCGGCGACAGTATGATTTAATGTGACCATACTGCTGGCACTTTGCACATTGAGGTATCTCCCGCTTAGGTCGTGGTGGTTCAAATGATACTCGACAATTTAAGATGGACTTGATGTCGTAAATACTTTTATTATTATCATTCCCTAGCTCTACAATAAATTTATAATTTTAATGAAAATATGTTCAAAGAGGCCGAAACAAATTAGCGCGCTTACCGGCCTCAACGATAGGTACCAGCGTTGATTATTCAGTGATTATTATTTTTAACAATACATATTTTGACTTTAATTAAATGTTTATTTACTATTCTGATAGAAATTTTATTTAAATATATTTATACTGCCTGTGGAAATTAAGATCCTTGGGGGAGGCATATGTCCAGTTAAGTAGTAGACTCCTTTGGTGGAAACGATGATAATGACAACCCTAAATTTTCTTTGGAACTTTATGAAATTTTTTAGTGACATAATATATGATTTATTGGTGATATCTTTAAATTAGTTTGCCTGAATACTTATTAGGACAAACCTATTATCTATATATATAAAAGAAAGTTGTGTTAGTTACACTATTTATAACTCAAGAACGGCTGTACAGATTTAGCTGAAAATTGGTGGGGAGGTAGCTTAGAACCAGGAGACGGACATGGGACTTATTAGCACTTTTTATCCCGTTCAACTAGATTTCCGTGTAACGTGACATGAAACGTCAAAGAAAATACAAGTCTCTATAATGCGTAGTATAACAAAAACGCATCTGACATGTAATAACAAAACGCAAATGACAGCTAAATGGCGCTGAGTAAGATCCCTGCGCGGCATAATCCGACACTAGATTTTCGCTAATTTAGAAAATAGTTTAGAAAGTAGTTACAAATAAAAATTATGGCGGTACGAAGTTCGCCGTGTCGACTAGTAATACATAGAAAACATTTATTTGGTAATAGACCCTATATCTTTATGATTTCAGGAGATTTTTTTGTGGAATTGACTTCAAATTGTTAAGAGATTACATTTTGAATGATAGATGCGAAACTCCAGTGGAGGCCTCATATTGAAAAATTGTCAAATAGACTTAGCTCAGCGGCTTATGCTGTAAAGAAAATTCGAATGTTAACTGACATTGAAACGGCTAGAATAGTTTATTTCTCTTATTTTCACAGCCTTATGTCATATGGCATACTACTTTGGGGATGCTCCGCGGATTTCAATACCATATTCGTTCTCCAAAAACGGGCTGTCCGTGCTATTTATAATCTAGGGCCAAGAGCTTCACTTCGGGAAAAGTTCAGAGAGATAAACATTCTAACTGTTGTATCACATTTCATATTCGAAAATCTTATGTATGTAAAAAAGAATTTTGAAAAATTTTAAAAGTACAGTAGCATTCATCATGTAAACACTAGGAAAAAGGATAATCTAGTAAATCATACTACTCGTCTACAAAGAATTAGTAGGTCTTTCATGGGGCAATGTATACGTTTTTACAATAAACTACCTAAAAATGTCCGAGACATGCCAATTAACATGTTTAAAAAAGCTATTATAATAAGAGTAGACTTTGTAGCAAAGGCTATTACAAAATTTCGGATTATTTAGATGATAATACAGAGGGGTTATGAGCAGCTCCTCATTAAGCAATTAATGTAATTGTTACAGCTTTGAGGTACTCCTAACTTGTATGAATTCACAGGTTTTTTTTTTTCTCTTACTCTTGTGATTGTACAGCGTAGCGTGTTTTGCCTGTCGAATTTTGGTTTTGATCTCTTTTAGCATACCTGCTATAGTTCATAGTTTATTTTATAGTACTTAGTGGTTTTTTTTTTTATAGTAGGTATAGTAGTAGTTGTAGTTCGTTTTGTTTTTTTATTTATGGTTTGGTCATGCTCACTGAATAAGGTTTTGCTTGCGGTAGCTATGTGGGGCGGGTCGCTCCCATCCCTCTAATTTGGTTGAGGAGAGTGATGGCTGCTCTAGTAGTTAATTCGTGATCGGGTGCTGCTTGTGGGATCTGGTCCAGCCATATTTTCTTCCTTTCTTTATGCTTTAATTTTTTTTTGTCTTGCATTAAATCCTGAAAATTTATACATATATTTAATTTCGAAGGGCATCACACTGGAGCTAATACCATATATGTTGTACGAAGCATAATATTATGTATACATATTTAAAAGTTTAAGAAAAAAAATGACTGCCCGCTGAGTTTCTTGCAGGATCTTCTCAGTTTGTGGCCGCGTTCCGATCCGGTGGTAGATTATTGTATTGTATTCAAACGTGTAATTTGACAATATGTAAGTGCCCTTAAGGGGCCTATGCAGAATAAATGATTTGATTTGATTTAGTAACAAATCTACTGTTTTGCGAGCAAACTCTATTATTTCAGAAACATAAAACTAAATAAATTAGCGATAGCTTAAATGATACCCCTAAAAAAACTATTTAACGCAAAACATAACAAAGGGATTATTTTATTAGGTTTAATAGTTCCCTCTTTCTGTGGTGACGAAGTAAGAATATTATTCACTACCTCCTCTCCTGCCTGTGGCTATCGTAAAAGACAACTAAGGGATATACCTAACACGCATATAATATCTGTGCAAGTGAAGGAAAACTCGCAATAAAACCCTAAAAGTAGCAAGCCATTTAACCAACGTGCTATAGTAGGTTAATTTTATTCTAATAAAGTTGATGTTGACGTTATGGCGATCAATGAGACATGGCTCAGAGAGGGCGAAGAGGGTCGTGCTCCGTTGTTGGCCAACTATCGACTGCGTTACGTACCTCGTCCTGCCGGGGTGCGCGGGGGCCGCGGCGGTGGCATGGGCTTTTACATACGACGGGGCCTTCACGTTCGCACGATACAGCACCCAAACGCGCCGCTCGTTGAACAGATGTGGCTGCGGCTCAGTATCAACGCGTGTTCCGTCATTATTGGTACAGCTTATAGGCCACCACCATGGCTTGATGTAAATAATTTTATAAGTGCAATTACAGAGCCACTGGCCTCGTTTCCAAATGTCGATAAAGTTATAATTCTTGGTGATTTTAATATCAACATTCTTGACCAATTAGACAGCAAAACTAAACTGCTTCAGCAATTTCTTAAATACTCTGGATTGAAACAAATTATCGATGAACCAACTCACTTTACGGACCACAGTGAGACACTACTAGATGTTGTGTGCACCGATGCTCACGTAGGCACAGTGACAGTTTCATATATCCCTGACCTAAGTCATCACGCAATGATTTCTGTACAATTTAATTTTAAAATTGAAAAACCTGCACCGTGCTGGGTTAGCTATCGACTATTAAAAGATATTCTAATTGATATTTACAACAATGACCTAAATAGTATTAATTGGGACAACATTTCGAAATTAGAGAATGTGGATGACAAGGTGGATCTTTTTAATATATGCATACTAAATTTATTTGATCTACATGCACCCTATAAGAAACGTTTAGTAAAAATCAAATCTCATCCTTGGATCACCGACACTGTCAAATTAATGATGAATCTGAGAGACAATGCCCACGCTCGTTTTAAATCTAATAGATGCGAAAGTCTTCATAACTCGTACAAAGAGCTTAAGTACTTCGTTCGAGCTGCAATTGATCGTGAGAGGCAGGCTTACTTTAATACATATATCAACAAAAATATTGACCAACCTAAACGATTATGGAAGAAACTAAAATCAACAATTTCTATAAATAAAAAATCTGACCACGAACTACCAGACTTCTGTGATGATCCCGAATTACTTAACGAACATTTCCTGGACGTGCCTGGTAAGGATTCCGTAACAATAGCAGAATTAACCTATTTTGAATTTAATCGTTTTAGCCTAAATAAATTTCAGCTTCAAACAGTGGCCGAGGTGGACGTGTTAAATATTTTGAATAGTTTCAATTCGAATGCCTTAGGTGCCGATCACATTTCGTTGAATATGTTGATGATGACACTACCTAATTCTCTCCGAGCAATAACATCCATTATAAACAGGTCAATCTTGACATCCACGTTTCCTACTCGGTGGAAAATGGCAATAGTTCAACCAATCCCCGAAGTTTCTCATCCCACTAGCGCGAAGGATATACGTCCCATTAGCTTGCTGCCCTGTGCTTCTAAAGTTCTAGAAAAAATCGTCTGTAACCAATTTAGAGCATATCTCGAACAGTGTCAAATTTTTCCTGTAACACAATCAGGGTTTCACCAAAAGCACAGTACGAGTACTGCACTCCTTGATGGAGTTAGTAATATATTGGAAGACAGAGATCAAGGTATGGCAACACTGCTTGTTCTGCTTGACTATTCGCGTGCTTTCGATAGCATCAACATTTCACTTCTCTCAAAGCTATCATTCTATGGATGTCATGCTGAGACCATACAACGGTTTCACAGTTATTTATCAAATCGATCGCAATATGTACAAGTTAAGAGTAGGAATGGTAACAATATCACATCTCTCCCCAGATTAATTGACAGAGGCGTTCCTCAGGGCTCCGTCCTGGGACCGCTCCTCTTTATTTTGTATACAAGCGACATTACTAATTGCTTGGTGTACTCGAAATATCATCTTTATGCTGGCGATCTACAATTGTATTACTCTTTTAATCCAAAACATATAGGAGACGCTGTAAATAAAATGAGTGAGGATCTCAAAAGGATTACAAAGTGGTCAGAAACAAATTGCTTGATGTTGAACCCTGATAAAAGTAAATTTATCATTGCATGTAGCAGAAATATGCTAAAAAAATGTCAAAGTATAGATATAAAGATCAATGGCCATTCAATTGCTCAGGTGCAAGAAGCACGTAATTTAGGAGTCATCTTTGATAGACACCTGCGATTTGAAACGCATGTAATCGAAGCGATACGAAACTGCTTTTATAGACTCAAAGTACTGTACCAAATTCGCCACTATTTAAGTGTGGATATACACGTCATGTTGTGCGAGACACTCATTCTATCAAATCTCAATTACGTTGACACTGTGTACAGTACTTGCAAAACCAAGAAATTGATCCAGAGAATTCAAAACGCCTGTGCACGTTTTTGCTTTCATATACCTCCTCGGGCTCATGTTACCCCTTTTTTAAACAGAGGTAATCTGATGAAAATGTCTGCTCGCAGGCACCTTCATTTGGCTGTTCTTCTTTTCGACGTGATTGTTTAAAAAAAACCAGAGTATTTATATCACAAGTTGTCATGGTCAATAAATTATAATAAAATAAATACTAGGGCGTCGACATATATGTTATTAACACAGAGGCACAGAACGACAGCATTTCGGGGCAGTTTTAAATTTGCTGCAACTCGTTGCTGGAATGATCTGCCGCCTCCATTATATGAAATAAAATCAGTTAATAATTTGAAACATAAATTCAAGGACTATTTGCTTAAAAACCAGAAAGAATCCTTGTAAGTTTGTTGAGCATACATGCTGTTTGTACCCTTGTTTTTCTTTAATGACCTACAACCAAACTTTGCGCGATCACAGAATGCGCTCTGGGATTTATGGATCCGTTCCTATCGAGCACAACGATTGGATTGAACGAGCCCGATAGAGGACAGTACTCATGTGCAAAACGGCTCGGTTTGCCTATGAGTTGAGGATATTGTAGTAACAAATATTGTTAATGTATTCGTTAATTTATGTATATGAAATTGAGTATTTATAGTTCGTCTAATCTAAGAAGTGCATTTTGACGTTTCGCATTGTTTAATACACAATAACCTTGGTTAAACGTGTACACATCATTGCAAACAATAAATATTAAATTTTAAAAAACTATTAAGTTATTTATATAATTAACATTGCAAGAAAGTCACACTTTGTCCTTCATTGCCTGAATTGTAAGCAACGACACCATTTACCATTCAAGAATAACTAAACTGACTTTTTGATAGAAATCCAGTACCCCTAAAAGCAGCCGCCGGGTGAACCACCGACGCCAAAACCCAATACCGGTGGCTCGGCTATGGGAGGAAATACGGCAGCTGCGGCTCTATTCTATCGTCACCCCGGATGGTACGGATGGAATGTGACCGGGCTATGACCTGTCAAAAATTAAACCCCAAAAGTAAAACTCTATTGAATTGAGTTACTCAGTACAACCTAGTCGATGGTGCAGTCTCTCGCCATCTTAGAAGCGGACTGTGAGTGTGTTTTGTGTTGGTGATAATCTTTTTTTATTGTCTCGGCTATACTTTGGACTGATCTTACTTTATACGTTGACTTTGGCTCCACTCATACTGGACTCTGTTTACGCAAAAATTATTTATTGTTCCCTAGCCGAGGCCGCGGGTGACGTGACCGGGGATTAGGCCGTCACTCGCCGAGAGGCCGACCGCGTGAGGAAAGACCGACATCCTCCCCGAGGGGGGGATGTCGGTCGATGGGAGGGTACCCCAAGTAGGGGGTATTCCGTCGGGCCGACCACTGACGACAAGTTAACTCTGCTCCGGTGGTCGGCCCAACGACGAAGGCGACGTGGTTTTCGGGTGGGTTGCGGGAATTGCGTGCTTAAGCCCCTCTGTCGCCCCGGACGGAGTGGTGCGGAGGCGCGCCGACCGCAGCCCACCCACAAAAAAAAACCTTATTTATTGTTAGAAAAATGTGTACAAAAGGACGTAGTTGTACTTTGAACTCCCAGGCTCGTGAGTTGATTGTGAAATTATACAAATATTTTGAATTTTATTGAGAATTCGGGTTCGCGACGATGATACTTTAAGTAATACATAGTAGTTGTTGAGTGCAAGGCCGTCGCCAAAGGGGACAGGAGGGTGCAGTTGTCCGTCCCCCCCTGGGATCAAATGTAGCCAGCCGCAAAGTAACCAAAGTGCGAGCAATTGACTTCCTTATCTATTAATAAATTCCACATCGCATGACAAAACGTAAATAAATTCACAAGGTTTAATGTATATTGTAGAAAGTATTGAAATATTCAAAATAACATTAAGATTTTGACATCCATTTTTAAAATCGCCGCCATTTTCATCACGCCTATATCAGACATGCCAAAACGAAACTTCTTGTACCTACAATATACAAATATACCGTTCACGGCCTCAAAAGTAATTATTAAATAATTATTTTCGGATTCAGTTTTTATTTTTACTTAATCTACTCCTACCAAGTATGATGAATAGATTTTATGCTGAAATAATTAAATTTGTTTAGCACTAATATTAAGTATTAACTTACAAATTTATTTATTTCCTTTTTGAAAGAAAAAAAATAAATCGATTATTAATTAAAGAGAATCAATATCGATTTCTCACTAAAATCGGATGTTTTTGATAACGATTATTTGGTTCACATACCTAGACAACTTAATCTGACACTTGTCAAAATGCACTTCTTAGTTCTTAGATTAGATAGACTATAGCTATAATTATAATAATTATAGAATTATTAATTTTCTAATTTGTTGATCTTTTTACTTTATTTTTTATGCTTACTATTGTACATATATATGTTTATTGGTAATATTATTTATATATGTTAATAATAATATTTATTATATTGTGATTTAATTGTGTCGTGACGGCCCGTGCTCAACGTAATGGTTTTATCTGAAAACCAGCGCTGTAGCACCTCCGCGTTACAGCTTATGCTGAGATAGAACCTTTTTTGGTCTACTACAGCATTTTAAATATTTGCTACTATTCGTATTCTTTTTAATAGTCTTCGTTTTTATAATATCTAGTAAATAAGTTAGTTTTAAAAACATTTTGTAAAGACCAAAAATAAACATTCTTTCTTTCTTTCTTTCTTTCTAATCTAGGGGAAGTGAGCCTAACAGTGAAACGTAAATGAACTGAAATAAAAGATATGAAATAGTTTTAAGCGTACTGGTACAGATAAGTACTCTGTCGGTATATTTTTTTACGAGTTTAATAACTTTGATAAATAACAAAGGTGTGGCTTTGACCTTCCATAACTTAAAGCACCGATACGAGATTTTATAAGAATTCTGAGACAATTTTAGGAACACCAAGATGAAGGTGTATACTAGTTTACAGTTTATTATTTCTCATTCTAAGGTTGACTCACTTTTGACGTAACGGACTGTAGTATTTTTTGACATGCATTGACTCAGTTTCAATTTCTAAAAGCAGTAATGGATCGAGGTTTTAATACTATAATCTAATATTGTTGATTTTCATACATTTTGATGAGGTTTTATGAAATAGGGTGAAAATTAGTGATAATAAGTGACATGGGTTAGTAGGGCGGGGATTAATAGGAGGAAGATAATCATAAAGGGAAAAACGCAACTTTAAACAAGAAAACAGAATATGATCTATGGAAACTTCGTCAATACCACACTCATATAGGGTTACGAAAAAAGTATCGATACTTATAAGTATCGAGTACTTTTCTTTCGATACCGATACTTATATTCTGTGTGGTAGCGCTCTGTGGTAGCAGCTTCGAATACTACCAACACTTGCTTTGCTCGTGGGTGTCGTAAAAGACGACTAAGAGCCCTAGATTGACCCGGACCAACTCCATCTGGTACCATTTGGGTCAACGATTACATTCCCAAGGAGGGTTGACGTCAGGCAGGCGGCCGGTCATAAAAGTCATTGCCGAAACTTTTTGCAATATGTCAAAACAGATGACATATTGCGTCGACCCCAAGTAATTGGGATAAGAGCAAGATGATGATAATGATGATGACCGATACTTGTATTCGATACTTTTACTCAATGAGTACTTTTTAACAAGTATCGTATCGAATAAATTGTAGAAATCATCCATATTAAAATTGACTTTACGACTCATATTTATTGTAACGCCATCTAGTTCAAATGTAATTAACCTTCGAAAACGAAGCACAAAATATTCTTATCCATTCAGAGACACATTCATTTTCTAAAAATAAGAGTGTGTGCACAAAGTACGCACATCAGAAGTGAATCTCCGTTATCTTTCATCCTTCATCATTCATCCTTTATCCTCTATCCTCTTTCCTTTATCCTTTATCTCATTCTCTCGCCGCCTGAATCCTATACATTTACGTGTTTGTGTCTCTATGGACTCACTTTTTCGTTTCATCGAGTTTGAAATCACGATGATTCTAAAGAAGTTTCACTTCAAAAAGCTCATCACGGCATAGGTTCTATGAAAATACTCAGTACTCAACACTTTTGTGAGTACGATACTTTTTTTTCGATACTACTCATGAGTACAGTATCGATACTTTCTATTTGATACCGTGTCTCTACACCCACATAAGTATGGAGGGTAGAGGTAAGGAGAACCGTCATTGTATGTGAAAAAGTGTCCGTTAAAATCTACTAAATAAGGGTGGCGCTACAGTAGCGACAGGGTAAATTTTAAAAAGGCGCTGAAAGTTATTAGAATAAGATAGAGAAATAAAAAAGGACGAAACAACTTCCGTCTCGTTATGGCGCACTTTTGAAAATAAGAATAAAATGAAAACCGAAGTTTTATAATTAATTGTATGCTTATCATTTCTTAACGCTTGATCAATATAACATTTAGGAAGTAATACATAAATAAACTGCGAATTGCAGTTGAAAAAGTAGAAAACAAAAACGTAAACATTCGCACCTGCGTTTTGCACGTGTTATCGCCGGACCACACGCAGACTGAATTCTAGTATATATACCGCTTTTGGCTGCCTATTCATTCATCCATCCGACGTCCTCGTCACGTCCTCGACGAAGAGGAAGACAATATCATACTCGCTCAACAAAGAGCCTACACGGCCCGCGAGGCCTTAACAAATAAATATCCGCGGTTCCGTCCTCGCCGTCGAGGTGCGAGATCGCGCTGCGCAAAAGTCATGACTAAAAATGTGGGCACGCCCACTTTGCCTTCAGCGACGCCCCAAGCCGAGGTCCGTTCCCCACAGCGGGAGCCCTTGGGCGATGTCGCTTAGCATACTTTTCTCCGTGTTGAGAGCCCTCACCGCTCGCCCATAGTCCGCGTCAAGCTGTCAAGGCCATCTGCGGCCAACAGCTGTACACACACAAAAAAAAAACCTGTTCATTCATTCGATATTTGCTTGCACACTTGTACTGTCGTCACTAGTTTGTTATTAATTTATTGTATATAATTTAGAACCATGTAATTAAATCTTCAGTCCGATAAACAACGCTATTCATTCTTGTTCGCCTTCTTCTCACGTCTTCCTGCGCCGAACTCAATACAATAGTAGGATGGCTAATCTCCACACGCCATCCTACACGCCAACCAGAAAAACCTGAGAGGATTTTCGTACACACTATCGATAAAACTGCACAAACGATCTGCGTAGTCAAATCGCTACGATATATCGTTGTCGTGTATACCGACTAGAAATATGTTAAACCTGCACGTGTTGCCACTGTTTCTTTTATACAGTAAAACTCTAATCCACAGTATAGTCCATAAGAAATTAGTTCCGAAATTTTCCGCAATATTTTAGGCTAGGCTTTACCCATGATTTACCGTAATTTTCCCTTTTCCTTTCCCTCTGGACCCTAATTTCCCCTCAAAAGGGGAATTTACCCTCATTGTGGAAACACTGGGAATATGGCAACGGTAGACGCTGTCATTCGGTTGTCATTCTATCAATTCGCCAGCGCCCCTAGTGTCATTTTAATGTCATGGAACAAACTTCTAAATTATGAAAACATGTTCTAGCTGTCAAAGCCCTGTCCCATATGAGACGGTTCTCCTTACCTCTACCCTCCATACACATAAAGAATGATGTCTTATTTTTTTTTATTTAAAAAGCCAGGAGAGCAACAGTGACCCAACCGCAAGCGGCAAATTGAAGAGGAAATACTTTTTGATATTCAATTTGTCCGTCAGTCTGTCAATGTCTGTATATTATTTTACTCTGTGAATTGAAATTAGGGATGGGCGATCTTTCTGAAAAAGATCGATTCTTGAATCGATTTGAATCGTCGTCCAAAGAATCGATTCACAATAAAATTGAGGTCTGAAGGATCGATCTCCGATTAATCGATCTTTTTTTCGAATTTTCTTCTAATTCCATACGAAATATTTTTTTCTGGCGGGATTGTGACTTTTTTTTTAGGAAATCTGAAGAGAGTAATGTCTTACAATAATATAGACATAAATCGATTGAAAACGGAACACTAGTATCGAAGAATCGCTTTTAAAATATTGGAGTATTGGGTACCTTTCACCTAGTAAGATTGTGATGAGGTTTTTTTTATAGGACATCTGAAAGTGTTATTTATCTTAGTATCGAATGGACAGAAAAAAAATCGAATGTCGATTTTTAAGGGTGAAAGATCGATTCACTGAATCGATTCAGTACAACATATCGATTTAAAAATCGATCTTTTGGCCCTGAAAACTCGATCTTTTGGGCCTGAAAAATCGATTCTTCGATTAATCGATCTCAGATCGCCATCCCTATTTGAAATTGCTCTGTAACTATCAGTGAAAAAAAAAAATTATGTTGTCTCGGGAGTTTCGGCGCGAATTTGGAAATGTCATGTTAAGCTCTTGTATATATTATTTTTTTTATGTTTTATAGTGTTATATTGAATAATTTTGCTGATATTTTATGTAATATAATATAATGCAGGTGCTGAAATGTGGTGAATGTGATATAAGAGTGGTTTACGTGTATTTTCATATTCAACCGGCATTCCCAGAGAAATCATCTAATTAGGTTTGCAGCGCCTAATTAATGATAACGACTTGACTTACTGATGTACCATGACAATAAATAAGTTATACAATATGAAGAAGTAAGCTACGTAAGACAAGGCAGTATGGTCGAAAAGACTTTAGCCTGCCCATAAGGACGATCCAAACAAAAAAAAAAATTAATGTTGTCTCGTGACGAGGTCTTCGTTTTACCGTGTTTGGTTATATTTGTACTTGAAACATTTAGCAATGCAACTGTTTTTATAAAGTTGTTGCGTTAAATAAAATGTTTGAACATTCAGTCAAGGTACCACGACATTACAAAATAGCTGCTAATATCTATAGAAAAGCTGCCACCGAAGGCGCCAGCATTAAGACCTTGCTATACGAGGACAAACTTCGACATTATGTGAGTCTATCTTCCTCATAATATATGTAATTTCCTTTTAGTAAAAATCTTATCGCTTTATCGTATTTACAGAGGACCAATGTACTTTATGCTTTGATATCGGAAACTATCAAACATACAGATGACTTAAACAAAATATTTACACACTATAAAATATTTGAGAAAGAACCACGTTTAGATCCATGGCTTGCTAAAGTTTTAACAACTGAACTTTTATTTGGCAAAAAGAGTTTACCTGGCAAAAGTAAGCCAGAGCTAACAATCCACTCCTACAAAGATCAATTTGAGAAATATGTGTTTGCCAATCAAAATGAGCTGCAGACAAAAGGTAATATTCTATTTATTCTTTTTTTCAGATATAATCCAAGCAGTATTAAAAATTAATTTAAAATATACACAATGGATGGAGCAGCTGAAGTTCCATTTGTAAATAAACAGATTGTTTTAGCGCTTGCAAATCTGTTTATGTATAGTGTTGCCATGTTTACACTACCATTTGTTGCATTCTTTGGTATTCGACATATACTAACTGAGTATTATCCAGTAAGCACATTTGCAGCAACTGCTTGGTCTGTGGCAGCATCTGTACTGGTAGTCAATATAATTATATTTGCATATGCATATAAAGCATATCATGAAAAAGAGTATGACGAACAAGGAAATGAGGTAGACCAACATAAATATGATCCCTTACCTAAAGACACATCGGAAAAGAGCAACTTAAATTTGAAGCAAGATTGACACTATATAGATAGCATTTATAATACATTCCTTTTTTGTATACAGTCAATAATGTATATTGGTATACAGTGAATAATTTCTTCTTAACATGTTTGGAATTAAGTCGAAAATATTTTGATGTCAGCTTAAATAAGGTTTATTAGAGACTTACTATTTTAAATTTTAGCTCTTGTACCAAAACTTGTAGTTAGATGTATTAAAATTATAATAAACTGTAATCTATTGTTTTATTAAAAGTAGCAATTTCTTAGTTTGAAGTTTTAATCAATTTATAATATTAACATGTTAACCATATTGTAAGGAATGGTATTAAATAGCATCACCTTAGTGTAAGTCCAACTGCTAGGATCGAGTCTTCACAATAAAAGGATAAATTATCTACGGTACTATGCTGGTTGAACAGGTTGGTATAGGGTTTTATTTTGAAATTTCCATCACTTGCACCGATGTTATATGCAAATCATATCCCTTAGTCTTTCAATACAACTCGCATGGCTAAGACAGGGAGTGGTGAACCGTATTCTTTTTCTGTCGACATACAGAACATTAAACAGCATAGTACTTTCAAATTAGTACATGAATTTTATTTAAATAAACATATACATACATATTAAAATGCACAATTTAGGATTTTAATACAGGTTAATTTGTAGTCTGAAGCCCCATATGTATTTCCTTAATCTAATAATACAGTCTACCTATCTATGCATTAGAATATGCACATTAAACACTGACAGGCACTGCCAGGTGTAACGATGGACTAAAGAAATTACCATAACCTTGGTTTTGCTTTATGTCCAACTGCTGCTCTGTGAGCATCATAGTCCGTGATCCTTTTACTGACCTAACCTAACTTTAGCTCCTGTGAGGCATATTTCAATTTTTATCCTAAAAACTGTATTGACAATTTCCCTTCTTTGGGCAGAGGTTCGAGCCATGTGTATGAGCTGAAATAATGACAATATTCAACTTGATTATAGTTTCCTATGCGGAAAACATGGCAATTTCATTGCTATATTGATCAAGTTTTATATTACACCTATACTTGATACCGTGACACGAGTTACGTTATTTAAAAACAGGGTTTAAAGGGTATAAATCGAAATAATAGACCCATTCTTCTTCTTAATCTTTTTAGTTGCTTGGTACAACTTCCGAAGGGAAGTGAGTGTTGATACTCCATGCTTAGTGCTTTACCCTATGACATTACAGTTTTTCTCAAAGATTATTATACAATTCTTCTCATTCACCCATCATTGGGCTTAAGTCTCCAAAATAGGAGGGCAGTTGACCTACTACATCATGCTGGTTGAATGTGTTTATATGGGGTTTTGTTTTGAGTTTACCTTTTGTTGCATTAGTGTTACATGTATATTATATCACTTTGTCGTCTTTTACGGCATCCGCTGTCAAAAAGGGGGGGATTGAAAGGGGGTGGGGTGTGTGATTTGTCTTTTTACGCTGTCACCACCCGAAATGGAAGGGAACGGTTCCCTTCCGTTTCTGATTTACGTTTACATTGCTAATTTTATCTTATACTCTTACATTTAAATGTTTTTTTTATATATTCGTACTATATTTTGTAGTGATGGAGTAAAAAACAATCACCGCTATTTGTACGCGGGTATCGTGCGAGAGGATTTAGGGACACAAACAGCCAAGAGTAAGCCAAAGTAAGCCTTATTGTAAGAGAAGACCAATCTCAAAATAAGATCACTTGCCAGACTAGAATGGTATAGTAAGCCTGTTTCCATTTCTCCCATTAAGGGGGTTCTTGCCCAGCAGGTAGGACATTTGAGGACTATAAGGATATATATATATATTTAATATTTTTCGATAACACCATTAAAACTACTCCAAGATATCCTTTTAGCTTCAGATTTATTTAAAATTACTGGTAATTAAATATATTACGTCTTTAATTCAGTGACTCGCAAGCCCAGATATGTACGCGTCAACACTAATCTGCTTACTACCTCCGACGCAATTAGGGGTTTTCAAGATCAAGGATACCGCTTCATTCGATGCACCTCAGGATCATACTCCGACTATCTGGAGCAGATAAATCAGCTAACTGAAGATGATTTTACTCAAGATTATCATGTGAAGACGGTTTTTGTTTTCGCTGCGGGAACTAAACTGCATGATAATGAATTCTATTTGAATAAGAAGATTATTCTTCAAGATAAGGTTGGTAGTAGATTTTCTTCATTGTGTATCTTTTGTATAATGTCAGAACGAGTGCATAGGATGGGTGACTCCTTGCCTGTTGAAACCTCTCTTTGTGAAAAACCATAAGGGCAAAGGCAGATCAGAAATGCGAGAAATTTTTATAAAGCAAAATCTTTATCATCCTGTTCAAACCCCAATTACTTGTGGTCGACTCAATATGTACTTCTTTCATAGTTTATATTGCAAAAGTTATTGCCAATAGTTTTATGAGCGGCCGACCGGCGTTTTATGTTCGTGTATTTACCTTTACACGTTCCATATGTATCCGTAAGTAATCCAAATCATCAGCTTAATGAAGTCGACTGTTGGTCGGCATTTACCGTTGGTATTATAAGTAGCTGGTGTATAGTGGTATGGCCGGTGTATGGTCCTATCAGAGTAGTGCTGTAAGAGTAGCACACTATCCCTTCTGTTAGCCGTCTCTTCACGGTGAACGAATCAGGCGGGGTGTGACTATACCATAAACTGGCACCAAAAAAGAAAGAAAAATGCTATTATCCCTACTTTTCGTGGATCCTCATCTAGTTGTCACGAATTCCACGGCAAAATAATTAGTGATATATTAAATTCTTATCCCCCACACGGGTTATAACTAAAGCAATATAATAAAATTATTTCAGGCTACAACATTATCCGTACATTTACTGGCTCCCACACCAGGTAGTATCGTGCTGGACATGTGCGCGGCACCTGGTATGAAGACCTCACAGCTTGCAGCTTACATGAAAAATACGGTATGCTCATCAATCAACCTTCGATAGATGGCAATTTGTTACTAGCAGCCAATAATTAAATTATTAATAAATATTACAGCTTAAGCTTTACCATCGCCTCTCAGCTCATAAAAGTCGTACTATTGGGTTTGAGCCTCTTCCATGATGCGAAAGAAACTGATTTCCTACACCAGGCTGGAGACAATCGATCTAGGGTTATATTTCGAGCTGTCTCTCTATTGAATAGATATTATTTAATTATCATATTCCTTAGTGGTCTTTTATGACACCCACGGCCAAGATAGATGTTTGAATATAATTCATTACCAATTTTTATGCCCGTAGATGTAAACAACGGCCAAGGAATATAATATGTATATAACATCTTTGCGAGAGAATGAAAACTTGAAACACTTTATCTACCTGTCTGAATAGCGTGGTATAGTAGGCCAAATTCTCTTATAAGGAGGATGCCCTAGTTTACTAGTCGATGATCTATCGCATGAGAGCCGAGATGTTAACAGTTTTAACTGCTTACGACTCGGCCACCAACACGCCCCTTTTAGCAGCAACCTAGCGAGCAGCTGCGAGCGGTTTTCACCGAATTGCAATCTGAATCCCGAGGTGCGATAAGAACAAGGGATGCCATGAGACTGATGAGACAGTGATACGGCCAGCCGTAAATTAGAAATATTTTAGATGATTTTGTAGCAGCATTCAGGGGTATATGAACACAGAAGCTGTTATTATGAAAATTTTAAAACGACTGCTTGTATAAATATCAAAAGATTCATATTATAAGTTTAATATATCTATAATAAAGAGGTTATTCGAAGGAATAAAACATTTTTCAGAAAATTAAACTAACAAATTACTTAAAATATGAACTTCTTTCGAAGCAAAGCAATTACTGTGGATAACGCGATATCTGGATACGTCCAGCTCGTTTGCAGATATTAAACACTACTTAGATTTGCTAGGCGTACTTGGAATGGTCTTGGTTCCGCTCACAGACCCAACTGCCGCTTGCCGCCAAGATCGGAATTAGTGGCCGGGCCGTTATGATACATACGCGTTCATATATATTTTTGTTTCCACAGGGACGAATATATGCAGTAGAAAGAGATAGTAAAAGATACGAAACATTATGTGAATTTTTAAAAAGCACGGGCTGTGAATCTGTGAAGACTATTAACAAAGATGTATTGGAAATTAAAAAAGGCGAGATGAATGATGTGGAGTACATAATATTAGATCCTAGCTGTTCAGGCTCAGGTAATCAGAATCTGTAATACCTAAAGTCTATTTTACAGTTTTTCTTCCATTCATACTTCAATAAACCCATCGTTACCAAAAGTTAAATGTACACTTCCTTAAGAGATGAATAATGACATCACCGCCACGCTTTGCAAGGGTTTGACGCAATCGCAGTTGGTGTTTAAGTTTACCATAAAAGTACTGTTGCTCTAGTGATCCCTCAGTTGGTCTAACGACTCCTACGGGAAGTCTTACTAAGTCGTGATGACACTTTGTATTTGAAAACCGTCATCCCATAGGAAAATCTATTACAACAGTAATGAGCCAAAATATACAGATTTTGATTGAAGATTCTTGAGAAAAATATTCTGTTAGAACCACTGTCATTTAAACATACTGGTGAATTTTTGTATGTATACTAATTTGTTCGCGAATCACGCAAACATTACTGACGAGAAATTTGAAAAAGTTGGTGTAATACTAGTTGATACTATGCAGTAATATGTAGGACTAGCAACCCGCCCTCGCTTCGCTTCGGTTATAGGTTATAGTCGTTTTACCCGCGTAGTTCCCGTTCCCGTGGGAATACCGGGATAAAATATGGCTATATTTTAAACTAGGCTTAGTTTACGCCCTGATATTATAGCTTTCCATTGGTGAAAGAATTTTTGAAATCGGTCCAGCCGTTTTGAAGATTACCCGGAACAAACAGACAGACAGACAAAAAATTTTTAATTGCTATTTTAGGCATAGGTGTCGTGCAAATAACCGTGTGAGCATGAAAAAAGCCTATTATTTTGACATTACAAACAGACACTCCAATTTTATTTATTGGTATAGATTAAATTATGAAATATTGCGCCAAATGTGTCGCGAACGCAGCTCGTATATATTTTTTGGGGCTAATCCTACCACACATTCCCACCATTGTAACATTGAGGAGGAGGAGGAGGAGGTGATCTATGGAGACCATTGTCTCCATAGATCACACCGAAGTTTAAGGCAGTTCCGGGAAATTATTTTAATTGTCTTGGGACCTGCAACGAATTTAATTAGAAAAGTTAAACAAATCCTCCATTTGGAAGAAATTGATTGCATTCGCATATAATTAAAAAAAAATCAGCTCATATATAATTTAAAGAAAATGGTGACATTGATTTAATTCACATTTTTATTGACTACAGGTATGGAATATAGCTTACACAACTATACGGATACCCAGGAAAGACTTCAAAAACTAACATCTTTACAAGAGAAATTCTTAAAACATGCAATGAACTCTTTTCCTAGCGTCAAGAGAATAGTCTACAGTACATGCTCTTTGTATCCTGAAGAAAATGAAAGAGTAGTTTTAAACGTAGTAAAATCTTCTAGGACCAAATGGATGGTACAAAATGTGAAAGAAATGCTCAAAGGCCAGTGGAATAACTGTGGTTCAGGTATGTACGGAAACTTAGGTACAAGGTGTATATACGCAAGGCCAGAATCAGATATGACAATAGGTTTCTTCGTCGCTGTACTTGATAGAAAGGAAGCTACAGATCATAAAGATGAAATACCAGTCATGGAAAATATTAAGGTTGAAAAGAAAATAGCCGATAAACTTGAAGAAAGTACCGAATCGGCTGATTTTGATATGGATAATGTTGCCGAAACTGTGGAACCCGATGAAATGTCCAAAAAAGTTAAAAAGAAACGTAAAAAAGATAAAGAAAATATTAAGGATGAAGGGAAAATATCCAACAAACTTGATGAAAGAACCGAATTAGCTGATCTGGATGTGGACAATGTTGCGGAAACTGTGGAAGCTGATGAAATATCCAAAAAAGTTAAAAAGAAACGTAAAAAAGATAAAGAAAGCGAATCATTAAGCGTTGTTATTGATCATTTAAATATTTTAGCGATGGATCCCGAAGAAGGTGTTCATAAAAAGAAAAAGAAGAAGGATAAAGATGAATATGAAGATAATATTGTAGACGCTGACGTTGCCGAAGAAAAAAATTCAAAGAAAAGAAAACGCAAAGAAGATAGAAACGCAATTGAAGAAGTTGCAGAATCTCAAATAGAAAGCGAGTCTATATCCAAGAAAAAGAAACATAAAAAATCTGACAAAGCTGAAATGGTCATAGACAATGGTCTTGAAGTCAATGAGCCACCAAAAAAGAAAAAGAATAAAAAGAAAGATCATTAAATTTTATTAAACATTGTTACTAAATATATTTTTGTATTTTTAAATATTTTATTACGTTTTCTCCTAGGAGCCTATGGGTTAACGATACCTCAATCTCTGCTAGACCCTTTTCAATCCTATTCAAATACAAATAATTTATTCTGCACTAGCAACCCGCCTTCGCTGCGCTTCGGTTCCAGCCTCGCATTTTAAATCTTCAATATCTTCTGAGATATAGTCTCGGATTCGAGTCCTGGACCGGACAAAATTTTATAGAGTTTTCTGAGAAAAATAGCCTAAGTTACTCCTTGTACCTGGTGGTAAAGTATTAACAAAATCTGTCTAGCTGTTTTAAAGATGCACAGCGTCACTTATAAAAAAATAGTAATCATCATCTCAGCCCATACACGTCCCTCAGGCTAGCCACTGAGGGAAAGTGACCTACTATACCACGCTGGTCAGACGTATTGTTGTAGGGTTTTGTTTCGAGCTTTCCTTCTCTTGGATATATATTATATGCCGATTATATCCCTTAGTCGTCTTTTACGAATGTGAATTGTATTCTTATTCCGTCACCACACGGATAGTATAAAATATTAATATTTGCAATGATTAACTACGACGAAGGCGACCAACAGCTACACACAAAAAAGAAATGATTAACTACAGGTCCTTAATTGCCTGTGATGTTGATCGCACTTTGTTTCGTGTACTGCCTGATGATCGGCAAGTGTAAGTTGACGTGGAGCTCGGTATTGCATACGAACCACGCTGCGCTCGTAGCTTTACGCATGAACTTATTCTGAAGTATTTGTAATTTATGTATTCAGTGTGGCTTAACATGAGAAATAATAGTTTGGTATAGGGAAGTCCGGGCAAAGTGGACACCTTAATTTATACGTATAACGGTATATAAATAAAAAAAAATATCCAATGAGAATCAATATCTATTAAAGTTTTTAATATAATCAATAAAAATTGCTTAATAGCAGTTCACTAATTTTAATTGTCAATAATATTGCAACATATGCCGGTATCCACTTTGCTCATACCAGATAAAAGTGGATAGGGCAAAGTGAACACAATTACTTAGCCCAATCTTAAACTAATCAGTGCAGATATCACAAACAAATAAGCCTATTCCTTCATAAGCTGTCCATTTTTTGTGACGCCATTGCTTACATTTATCACATTGGGTCCAATCAAATTTTTTATTTATTTCTTTTGCAAGTAGTTCTCCCGGCAATAATAGCATACATACTGTTCTTTCTTGTTTTCCATTCCGTCTTTAACAATTATATTTTTAGTCGTTTTAGTATTTTTCTTTGTCGCAGTCTTAGAATAATAACGTATAGAAGGATAGTGTCAGTACTTCGAACTTTAAAAATTTGAATCTAAAAATACTAATGGCGGGCAGACCATTACACACGTACCTACACACGGAAACCACTATACAAATTCTGAAATAAAATTTTGTTTTTATTAACATAAATCGTCGAAATACTTTTAAAAGCAATGTTAAAAACCTTTTTATGTTTTTCAAATGTGTTGTGGCACCATTTGAATGCACAAGCCGTCATAATTACCTATTTATTTTTTAAGAGACTGTTCCGGCATAAGTTCCATTAGGCTCCAATTGAAATGCCTCACTTTTTGTGCGTGGACTTACCTTCTATATGTTATTATTCTAAGGTCGCAGTCCTTGCTTTAGCATTTAAGTCTATATTCATATTTTTCATTGCTTTGGAATTATTTTTTATATTTTTTTTTCTCGGTTCACTGATGTGTTTGTTAAAACCTCAGACTTTCGAACCTTTCTTTCACGTTAACCCACAGGAACGTGTGGCATCAGAAGCGGTCTTATATCTTTAGCACTAAAATATGCTGAATACTGAGCCGTAGATGATTCCAGGTCCTTCATATTTTCATCATCATTGCCTTTACATTGACCCTCTTTTATTTCTATACTGTCTTGAGTCAGATCTGCACCTTGATTCGTATCCTTAGTGATCATTGCTTCTTGTTGTCCAGACAATTTTTGTCAGTTACAGCCGTTACTACAACAACATTGCATGTAAGGGGATCTTTGTTGGGTAATTCAACCAGCATTGAAGGCGATGTTTCTCGAGAATGTATTTGTTTCTTATTGGACACTGATCCATAATACTATTTTCCACTGCATCATCAACTTCTACATTCACATTCTCAATAAATTCTCTTTGAATCTTTTCTAATGGTTCTACATCAATTTGCAGTGACTGACTTTGGAGCCCTAATTTAGAAGGCTTTTTGATGTCAATCGTTATTTCAACATCTTGACTGTGTGAGTTTATAACAGTCTTTTGTTGGTAAGCAGTATTATGGTCTGTCTTTATAGTAGAAGATAGTGCAGAATCTTCTTCTCCCCATATATCTTTATTTGTTGGCCAGATAACGGTTGATTGAAAACCTTTGATAGCATTGTTAGGAGTAGCAAATTTCAGATAAGCTGGACTGAACGGTTTGGCTACATCGTATTGGTTGATTATCCTACCTGGATGAGACTATTGGAATCTATTGATTTCTTGTTCGAAGAATATTTTAGTTGGATCATACATAGCTACGTCCATAGGTTGAAGTCTGTTTGAGGTGTGCGGTGGCAAAGACAAAATGATGACATTAATTTCAGTTGCGTACTTTAGAGCTGGATAATATATGGCTTTCATGGTTGTCCAGAAGTAAAATAACTTTTTTGTCTGTTGTCGGACGTACGTGGGCAATAAAAAATTTAAGCCAATCCAAAAATATTTCTCCATTTATCTTTAGCTTCCCCAAGTCTCTGAAGGAGAACCATCTAAAAGGCGATCTTGCATCTCTTTACGTACAAATATTATATACGGTGGAACGAATGATTCAGAAGCGTTGCAGCAACACACGAATGTCGTAGTTTGTCCACGTTCAGTGCTGGAAATTACTCCAACTTGCTTCTTACCTTTAAGTGGAAGAACCTTTGGTGGTTTATTTGTCAAGGTCTGAATTTCAGTTTCATCTACATTATAGATTTTGGTACCATCAATTTGACAATTCTCAATTTGTTCATTTAACAGTTTACTGAACTATTCTACTTGAGGACGATTGAAACTTTTAAGTCTGCCAATTGATGTTGCTTCTGGAATCTTTGGGTAATTTGTGGATTTCTTCTCATAAATCCTGCTAGCCGATCATCACCAGCTTTTTTATTTTTGTCCCCACTAGGAGGATAAGTGACATTATTGCGTTTCGAGTATTCAAAAACTAATGTTTTAAAATCTTTTCAGGTTAACCCATAAAAAACATTATCCATATCATACAAATACCTTCAAAGATTTCTCTCTTGTTCATCGTTGTAAACTTTACGAAAACGACCAAACTGAGCAGTCGATCTATCCTATCTTCAATGCCTATAAAGAGTGGCGTAAGGTTGAACATACTTTTTTGCGGTCGTTTTCACAGGAATACCATGATTGCAATCTGCTATTACAGGCATTATGCAATGCATAATTGCAATCTGCTATTACTGTCCTCACTCCATTGGGCTTGATTTGTTCCAACATGTTCTTGAGGAGAACTAAAGAGTATTAACTTGGCCTGGCCTATCCACTATGCCCGGACTTCCCCAACGTCATGACGGGGCCTATACAGCCAGTATAAAGCCGGACTTAGTCAAGTACTGTTTTTCTTTGACGGGACGCATCGTGATGAAGATAGCTCTGGTTTTCTTTAGTACTTATGATAGTTAATACCTATGTGGTAATAGCAACATTAACTTTTGGCTACTCTTTCGTTAGCCGAGCACAAATGTCGCCAATTGTGAATCAAACGCGAGCCAAGTCACCACGCGAAGCGAATTAACGGAATAAAAATCGAAAACATTCAACTATAAAAGAAAATACACTATAGGTACTCTCACAATTAGAGATTTTTGCGGCCGGCTAAGGGAAAAATACTACTTTTTCTTTTTTGCCTATCTGGACACCCCGTCTAATCCGTCCGGGATGACGGAAAAGGCGGTGTGCAGGCCGTAACCTTCTGTAGTGCACCTCTGCTGCTCCTTGAACCTACCACCGGTACCTGGTCCTTGTCTTCTGTGGCCAGCCAGATTATTTTAGCCTTTTTTTTCAGGAGGTTATGTCAGCATTCCGCTTCGTCATTATTTGACGTACAGTCTCACGGATTTGTTTAAGTGTATCTCTTAAGACCCTTTTTGGCACATTAGACTCATAAAAAAATTTACATAACACACATATAAATTATTCAACTATTCTATCGTCTAGACTTGCAATTAGCCAGTAACGTAAAAGAAAACAATTTCTCGTTACAATCGGTAAAGTGTGTTTTCCACTGGAGCCGCCAATTAGAACGGTATGACGTCATTGACGGAACGATACATACTTATATTTTGTACTATCGTGGCTTGTGCAGCTGTATGATACCGACATCCTATACACAGATATTTTTTTAAAAGACCAACCAACCTATCGGCCTACACTGTTGGACATAGATCTCCAGAGGATGATAATATCATAATCATCATGCTTCACAGCTGTGTTGGCGATCGCAATGACTATATTACCCAAACAAGTGTTGTTGCTTGCTCTTTTGTTGATTTTATGGCCATTTTAGATAATTAAGATTGATATATTGTATTTTTAACTCACCTCACTGGGAACCATGACTCGAGTTAGATATGAAAAATGTAAAACACGCCTAAAAGCTATAACAACTATACCGATTTTGCTGTTTTAATAGTTAGGGGGTATTCTAGTCTAAAGACATGAATTTTAGGTAATTTTTAAAGTGTCGTAAAAAAAGGCAATCAATATTTTTACTATACATTTTTTTATCAGTTATTTATTAATGTTACAAGAGTACAGAAAAAAATAAAAAAAAAGTTAAAATTTTTAATAACTGGTAGCTGATGAAGTGGGGGCTCAAAAAATTGGCACATGAGCATACCCATGATTTCAACCCTCCTAGTCATTTGTAATGAAAAAAAAAAGATTATTAATCTGCAATGATATCGCCATTGTATGAACTAGCGATAAGTAAAAAAAAAATTTTGACAAAACGGCGACTGTTTGAAAAAAAAATAAGATTTTTTTACCATTCTTTTTAGTTTCTAGAATTTTTTAAAAATAGTACAAATTGAAATTTGGTGATGAGGCTAGTTCATACTTGAGAGAGGTCTATAAAGAAGATTCTCTGAAAATTTCAAGTGAATCGGTTTAGTAGAACTCGAGAAATCGTGGGTATCGTATTGAAAAAGTATGTTCTGAGAAAAAACGCGATCGTGTACACTGAATAACATAAAAGACACAAGTCACCTTGGGTTATTATATTACACTAAATACATACACACACACATATATGTATATATATATATATATATCCTTTATATAAAGGAACAAAAGGTTTAACTGACAAATATTTCATAGATTCAGGTAGACGGAGAATCCCTAATGTCTTTTATTCGATTAGACCCAGCGGAACCAGTTTGGAGGCCGGGTCAGTAAAATGTCTAATCTTCGAAAATATTTTAAATTTTCAAAAATCCTCTCGTAGACATTCTTAAATAGTTAAACTTTGAAAATATGATGAGAAAAAAAAATCGATTTTTTTTTAAATTCTACACTAGAATACCCCCTTAATTCGTGATCGGCTACCTATTAGTAAAAAAAAATAGACAACAAATCCATTGAGTTTCGTTCCTGAGCTTTTCCATACCGGTTGCGTTTTGGTCTGGTGGTTTAATCAATTATTTAAAATGTTACAATTGAATATAGTCAAATGCCCTTATGGGTTTATACATACTCGTATTTTAAAGAATTTCAATATGGAAAATATCTACCTCACTTCCGAAATTGGTCCATTTATCCTTCTATTTTCGTGGCGGCGACGATGGACAAGGGCACTAATATTATAAAGTAGGACAAATGTCATACGTAGCGCACCACTTATTTTGTCTAGCCATCGCTTCAACGAAACATGTAGTCCTTTTGTTTAGAGTTTAAGCGATTTTAAACCCTACTACGATTGAGACAGAGATTTGTTAAGCTTATGGGGCTGCGAATAGGTAATATGTAGTAGGTACGATTTGTCACGAATGTCAGCGCGTCCTTATTTTCCTGGCTCAGAGACATATTCTGCGAAACGTATGGTTTATGACTGTGACTGTACGTATATAGTTGCATATCACTGGGTAATCTATGTAATTTAGAATAACTTTGCTATGTATGAGCAGAACATCAGTCAACTGTGCTTAACAGAAGGTTGTATACATCCTGGCAATCTGGTATATAATTATGTATATGAGAACATCGACAACACGGTCAGCTAGGTGTGGTGACGCGACCGGGAATTAGTCCGTCACCCGCCGAGAGGCCGACCGCGTGAGGAAAGACCGACGTCCTCCCCGAGGGGGGGACGTCGGTCGATGGGAGGGTACCTCAATAGGGGGTATTCCGTCGGGCCGACCACTGACGACAAGTTAACGCTGCTCCAGTGGTCGGTCCAACGACGAAGGCGACGTGGTTCTTGGGTGGGTCGCGGGAGTTGCGTGCTTAAGCCCCTCTGTCGCCCCGGACGGAGTGGTGCGGAGGCGCGCCGACAGCGACCCACCCACAAAAAAAAAAAAAAAAAAAAGCTATATAATATTGTTATTTTTGATGAAAATATGAAAAGATAAATAGAATTTCTAATAAAGTAAAATTAATAAAAAGACCTTTCCAAAAATATATTCAAATAATTCACTGCTCTTTTTTTTTTGTGGGTGGGCTGCGGTCGGCGCGCCTCCGCACCACTCCGTCCGGGGCGACAGAGGGGCTTAAGCACGCAACTCCCGCAACCCACCCGAAAACCATGTCGCCTTCGTCGTTGGGCCGACCACCAGAGCAGAGTTAACTTGTCATCAGTGGTCGGCCCGACGGAATACCCCCCTACTTGGGGTACCCTCCCATCGACCGACGTCCCCCCCTCGGGGAGGACGTCGATCTTTCCTCACGCGGTCGGCTTCACGGCGGGTGACGGACTAATCCCCGGTCACGTCACCTGCGGCCTCGGCTAGGGAAATAATTCACTGCTATAATAGAATTGTAAAATAATAACTGCCTGTTATTTTTATATAAAACGATTAAATTACTAGAGTTACACGCCTGTCTCATCTTGACGTGATACGCCGCCAGTGCGTGGGGCAGTGCAGGCACGAGTACCTTGATGTCGGTTTAGTCGAATCAGCAGGTGGCTGGACCGCGTATTAATGCGACTCTAATGGATTAATGCCCTCGACGATCCAAAAAGGAACCTGAAAGGTAACTCACTAGATGGGCCACTGATGACAAGGACGAGTATCAGTAGCGCGCCCACACTGGGAAGGAGAGGTACAATTACGGCAGATTACGGGGTTGCGCACCATTCCTTCTGTCGCCCTGGATGGATCAAACGATGTACGACCGAACTATACCTGGTCCCCTAAAAAAAGGATTAAGCTGCTGACAGTTTTCTGTTACTCGCAGCTATAACTGCGCTGGCACTTACGGGGCAGCTCCACTTTTCACACGGGAGAAAATTTACTTCTAAAAAGTACCGATTTGCTACTGCGCTTCGTTCTGAGAGCAGATAGGTCATAAATGGAGTCGCGAGCACCTCCAACATTTAATAATAGTTTGATTTTAGAT
Organism: Lymantria dispar; assembly: GCA_032191425.1. Classification (NCBI taxonomy): domain Eukaryota; kingdom Metazoa; phylum Arthropoda; class Insecta; order Lepidoptera; family Erebidae; genus Lymantria; species Lymantria dispar. The sequence continues at coordinate 32,333,201 of CM063444.1, forward strand.
TAGTATATGAAACAATTCATGTCAATCTGTCCAGTTTTTCCTAAAAGAGTTTTCTTTTTGAGGCAACTCGACAGTGGGCAGCTCTGGGCTAAAAATTATGGCCCAAATCGTTACCGTAATTGCCTGATAGGTTTGAATTTGTACGGTAATTTCTTAAGCATTTAATTGAGTGATAAATACTAAAAAAATTAGTGCTACATTCGCGGTTGGCAGTAAAGGTTTCCTACGACTTAAATGGGTGTGTTCCCATTTAGTAATATGCCTGTGGCGACTATCCGCCACTAAGATAACTTGGACCGCAACCCAACAATGCAAAGTAATCCGCTTCGCTAATGAAGATTGGCCCATACAAGAAGACACACCTGGCGTGCACACCTGACAGATGTGCGACGCAGCTGGCTATCACACCTGACACCTGCGTTTGCATCTGCTCGTACCTGTGTGGCACATGTGCACATTCGGACCACACGCAGACTGAATGCTAGTATATATATACCGCCTTTAGCTGCCCATTGTTTCTCTCCGGGTTGAGAGCCCTCAGCGCTCACCCATAGTCCGCGTCAAGCTGTCAAGGCCATCTGCGGCCAACAGCTGTACACACACCAAAAAAAAAAAAAAATGCCATTGTTTCAGTCGACATACGATATCAGCTCGCACATTTGTACGGTCGTCGCTAGTTTTATTGTCAATTTATTGTACATAATTTGTGAAATGTAAATAAATCGTCAGTCTTACAAATAACTCTCTTCGTTCTTCTTCGCCTTCTTCTCGCACCTACCTGCGCCGACTACAACACAATTGTAGGGTGGCAAATCTCCACACGCCATCCTACATTCTTACCCGGCCCAATCTTATCAGACAATCAGTAATTAGTAACGTTTTTATTAAAATAATACTCGCATTATCCATCCATTTAAAAAAAGGTGAACGAATATAACAAAAATAAGGGTTAAGTTATGATCTGTAACAATAAATTATACCTTAAAATAGGCAGTGTTATTCATAATTGTACCAGCGCAGTTTTAAAACAATTTATTTTGGGGAGAATTAAATCACTTTAATCTAAGCTCTAACTAGGGCTGTATTTTTTATTTAATGGGCTTTCAGTGTTGTACAGTTCTTTGTGCCGCTTAAAAGTCATGAAATAATTAAAATAAATTTGAGCTTGACTAACGTGTGAACTTATGTATCTAGACTATTGTTTTACATTACTAAGTATTAATACTATAATTGTAAAGAAAAAATCTATATAAATTTACGAGCTTTCCGTGTGGTGAAGGAGTAAAAATACAATCCATCATGGTTAGAAATACAATGAAAGTAACAAACAAACTTACTTTCGTATTTGTAATGTTAGTAAGGATGACATCTATGCAAGAGATGGAAAACTCGAAACAAAACCCTATACCAACCTGTCTAATCAGCATAGTATTCAGTAAGATCAATTTCCCTCGTATAATAGAGGAGGCTCGAGCTGAGCAATGGGACGCACGTGAGACGAAGTTATGAAATTTATAAGTCCCCTTTTTTTGCAAAACAGCCTAGTTTACTCCCTGATATTATAGCTTTCCATTGGTGAAAGAATTTTTGAAATCGGTCCAGTCGTTTTGAAGATTACCCGGAACAAACAGACAGACAGACAAAAAATTTTTAATCTGTATTTTAGGCATAGGTATCGTGCAAATAACCGTGTGAGCATGAAAAAAGTCTATTATTTTCACATTACAAACAGACACTCCAATTTTATTTATTGGTATAGATATGCAAGAGAAGGAAAACTTGAAATGAAAACTTGAACCAACGCGTCTGATCAGCGTGGTTAATTTCTCTCCTATTGTGAAGAGAGCCCAGTAGTGGGACGCAAATGACCTGAAATGATGATGAAATTACGTGCTTTTTTGACTGCAGAAAGTGTTTCCAACATAGGACGATACTTTTTGAGATTGATTGATTGATTGATTGGAGCAGCGGAGAGACTTTGGGTCACTCTGTGTACTCTACCGACTCTTTCACGGGGAGTGCTCCGAGGAACTGTTTGACTTGGTACCACCGTCACCATTCTACCAACGTACCACTCGACATCGCAGCAGGGTTCATCCATTTCACCTGGAAACGTTATGGTCTTCAACTGTACGTTTCCAGCGATCATTTCTCCCACGTACGTGCAAGCTCTGGAATGAACTACCTGCTGCTGTGTTTCCCGAGCGCTATGACATGTCCTTCTTTAAACGAGGTTTAAGAAGAGTATTTCCTTCACGGTAGGCAGCGGCCTGGCTGTGCCCCTGGTATTGCAATGGTCCATGTACAGCAGTTTCACTTACCATCAGGTGTGCTGCTTGCTCGTTTGCCACCGTTGGCAATAAAAAAAAAAAAAAAAAAAAAAAGATTCTCAAGCTTTTGTTACGAGTGCGGGGTGTAATTTATATCCGTTAATAATATGTTTGTAAAGTCCCCCGCAATACAAGGATTGTCTCCTTACTGCCAGGCAAGATTCCGTCCAAGAAAATGGCAGCCACAAATTGAATTTTCACCAGATTAACCTACAAGACATATTAATAGGTACATGCTTACGACATATAAAGAAATACATAAAACTTTTTAATATTATTCACGTTTTTACTTCGAAATTGGGTACAAGCCAACCTCATCATTCATCAGCGTGACTTTTGTAATAAATAAATATACTTTCAACGCGCCTTATTAAAATACAGAATCTCGCAATTCTTTCACCTAATTCCATAGACTTTTAGTTTTTGTAAACATTTTGTGGGTCAACCTCCTAATAATTATGCAGTAGACGTTATCGCTTTTCTTAACCTTGGTCTAATTGGAAAACAACGAAGTAATACTTTGAACTCAAAGGCTTAAATGTATCGATTATAACGCGAAATGATTTGCTTGTTTTAATAAAATTGATGAATAACGTGCCCCATTTAAATGGTCACAAATATACTTGTTATGTTAAGCTATTTATTATAATTGGAATATTGCGTAATACGTAAAATTTTACCAGAGAATTCACTGTTGGGCTTGAGCCTCCTTCAAAATAGGAGGAAATACAAAGAAGAGTATTGATATAAGGTTTCATTTAGGGATGCAACATCGCTCATAAAAAACATCGATGTTAGGATATCGATGTTTTCAAAAGTGAAACATCGATGCTAAAAATATCGATGTTTATGAACGATATATCGATGTTTATGAACGACTAGCAATCCGCCCTCGCTTCGCTTCGGTTATAGGTTATAGTCGTTTTACCCGCGTAGTTCCCGTTCCCGTGGGAATACCGGAATAAAATATAGCCTAGTTTACGCCCTGATATAATAGCTTTCCATTGGTGAAAGAATTTTTGAAATCGGTTCAGCCGTTTTGAAGATTACCCGGAACAAACAGACAGACAGACAGACAAAAATTTTTTAATTGCTATTTTAGGCATAGGTGTCGTGCAAATAACCGTGTGAGCATGAAAAAAGCCTATTATTTTGACATTATAAATAGACACTCCAATTTTATTTATTGGTATAGATATATCGATGTTTATGAACGATGTATCGATTAGGAATGATCGGTGTTCCATGTTTATCGAAAACCGAACATCGATGTTAGGAAAACATCGAACATCGATGTTATCGAAATAAAATTCTCCGGACAAATTTTGATGAGCTTTTTTTTTAGGATATCCACGGTCAAGATAGGCAGCGGTGAATTGTATTCTTATTCCGTCACCACATGGTCGATCTATGTACGATAAAACATCGTTCATATAATATCGTTCTTCATCAACGATGTATAGTCGATGTTTTGGTTTCAATATCGATGTTTTTTGTTTGCATCCCTAGTTTCGTTTCGAGTTTTCCACCTCTGCATAGATATTACATGCATATTATATCCTTTAATGGTCTAGTAACGGAGTAAGAATACATTTTACCACCCCCTTTCTTACCTGTTTGTGTCTTAAAAGACGAGTACGGAATATGATATGCAAAAAACAATGTTGCAAGAGAAGAAAAAAGAAAGAATACTCGGCATAAAACCTTATATTTTTTTTAGCGATGTGCCATGGTTCACGCACCCGACGCCCAGCTTCGTGCGGGCGACAGAGGGGCGGCGCGCGGCCCCACGACCCACCCGTGGCACGTCGCCTTCGTCGTTGGGCAGACCACTGGTGCAGGGTAACTTGTTTTCAGTGGTCGGCTCGGCGGAATACCCCGTTCGAGGGGTGGTACCCTTTCGGCGTTCCCCATAAAACCTTATAGCTACCTGTCTGACCAGTGTGGTATAGTAGATTACATCCCTTGTGTTGTGGGAGAAGTTATACAGTGAGACGTGTAGGAGCTGTGATGATGATGGTAATGAGTCGTCTTTTACGACATCCAAGGGTAAATAAGTAGTGGTGAATTCTTTTCTTACTCTGTCCCTAAACGGATGGATATTAAATATGTAACTGGATAACTAAGTACTAAGCACTCAAAGAGATGACTGATAATTGTATTATCTCTTTAAATTATCTACCTCTTGGTTTTAATTTACATATTCCATAAAAAGGGAGAAATGGGCTTACTAAAAGCCCATTTCTCTCATGTTATTTAGACTGGTTTGTAATGTGTTTTATATCGATATTTTTTTTTTTTGCGTTGATGATATTTATTTTTTTTAAATCTTATAACACCTGCAGGAAAGGTGGTAATAATTCCTTAGTATATAGTACTTTTTAATTTCCACTGATATAAGTATCATTTATTTATTTACCTAATATCTTTATGTATATATATTTCTTGTGTACGTGTGTATGTCAATGAATTCCTAAACGGCTGGACCGATGTTGATGAAATTTTTGTGTGTGTGTTCAAGGGGATTCGAGAATGGTTTAGATTCACAATTGGACTCGGTAGGTGCCACTGCTATCGATTTAAAAAAGAATTCCGTTTATTTTATTTGAACAGAACAACGTCTGTTGGGTCAGCTAGTGTAGATATATTTTTTTAATAGTAGTAGCATATCAAATGCTTGGTTATTTATAAAAAAATAATTTCCAAATCTATTCCAATAATTAATTTTGGATTCTGTTCAAGTTCAAATCTTGCTTGTACTAATAATTTTTTAGTTTCCAAAAGGGTTTTTATAAATTTGTCTTCAATAATCTAAAGACTACCAATAAGCATTGTTGCCTAGCAACCGGGAGTTAGATCTATTTCCTTGGGCGTGCCTATTTAGTCGGGCGTACCTCTGTCCTCATAAAAAACAACCAATCAGCGACCGGATGGCAAATGTTATGACACTGGAGTCACTCAGCGTCTGTCACTAATAAATTCTTTAAAGTAAAATAAACTTTATGGTTATACTTTGAGGTTGTTTATCCATTGGTTGAAGGAACGGAAATGAGCTTCCGTTATTGGCTATGTTGATTTATATCGTTTCTAAGGAATGTAATTATGTGTGAATATTAACCAATGATGGATTGAAAGGCGAAGATAGGGGGTGGTGAATTGTATTCTTACTCCGTCACCACACGGAAGAAAAATTGTTCGTTCTTTGTTAATGTTATGTTACATGTTTTTGTCGTTCTTTTCCTATGCGCATTTTTTAAATTGCGAACGGTGGCAAACAAGCAAACAGTACACCTTTTTTTTTTATGGGTGAGCTAGCGCACACGCGGTCCAGTCCCTCCGGGGCGATGAAAGGACGGCGCGCGGACCCATAACCCACCCGTACCCACGTCACCCCGTTGTTGGGCCGATCACCGGAGCAGATGTGACTTGTCGTCAGTGGTCGGCCAGACAGAATACCCTTTCGGGTACCCTCACCTCTCGACGTCCTGGGACGTCGGTCGCCGTCGCGCGGTTAGCCACACTGCGGGTGACGGACAATTCCCCGATCCGATCACCCGCGGCCTCGGCTAGGGCGGCATTAGGCGCAGATACTCGCGCCTGCGCCGGCCGAGTCGCCGGCGGCGGAACGTATCGCCGAATAGTAGCTCTACTCGCACACGATCCGCCGCCTCCTTCCGTGAGATTACGGCCTCACAGAAGGCGGCGATCGCGTCCCAGTTCCTGACGCTGACGAGCATCTCACTGGCGATGGTCGGCAGCGCCAGGTCGGCACCGATAATCGCGACGAGTTTATGGCGCTCCCCCTCCCAAAACAGCACTTGATGGTAAGTGTTGCTGCCTCTCGTGGACCTTTGCTGCCTACCGTGAAGAAAGTGAAGGGAGTGTGAATGCACGCAATGAGGTTCGGTGAAACTAAAGGCACCACCACAAGCAATCACCCTCAGAAAGTTGGACTCGCCCATAGAAAATCGTACTCATAGGAAAAAAGGGGTCTTTGCAAGAGTTTAAGTATCACAAAGAGGTCCTTGATCCAGAAGTTCAATGCTAATGTATCGAGACAAACTCCGATCTCACTTTAACTCATAATAAAGTAACGTATCTCAGATAATTATTATTCATTCTCAGCAATAATTGATCCTCTCATCTACCTTTTATCCGTTTGCTCACTATTTTATCAGTAATCTCAAATTTATTTCATTTGGCCGTGGTTGCCACTGTATTCTTATTCCCTCACGACATAGATAGCCTTTATTTATATAAATCTTCTCGTTCGTTCGTGTGTTTGTAGTTGAGCTCCTTTTAAACTGCTAGACCGGTTCTAATTATTTTTTTTTGGTGGCTGTTCAGATATGAAAATGGTTTAGATTAATCATTCTAACCGGTAGGTGGCGCTGCTATCGATTTCAAGGCGAATTCTTTTTACTATTTTTTTAGATTTTAACAGAACAAGGTCTATTAGGTCAGCTAGCACTTATATAGGTAAATCTCCTGTTCGTGTGTTTGTAATTCAACTCCTTCTAAACGGCTGGATCGATTTTGATGTTTTTCTTGGTAGCTGTTCCGATGGATATGTGAATGGTTTAAATTTATAATTGGAACCGGTAGGTGGCGCTGCAATCGATTTTTAGGTTCCTTTTACTACTTTATAGTTTGGAGTGGTAGAACCACACTGTCGACAGTTATCTGTCTACAGCCGCGGGCCGGTCCGTCCGGGGCAGTACCACACTCTCGCAGAAAATCGACGTCTGAGTAGTAGCGATTTGTTACTGCGCTTCGTTCGGTGAGCGAGAGAGCCGGAAGACCAATTTTCTGAGGGTGTTTGCGTGTGGAGGGTTTTAGTGGTGCCTTTGGTATCACCGAGCATGCAATGCAATGCAATGCACGCATTCACACTCCCTTCAATTTCTTCGCGGTAGGCAGCGACCTTGTAAAGGTCCATGAGCGGCAGCAACACTTATCATCAGGTGTACTGTTTGCTCGTTTGCCACCGTTTGCAATAAAAAATAATTATAGATTTAAAGGGAACAACGTCTGTTGGGTCAGGTAGTAAACTATAAACGTGTGCCTGATCTATGTCGCTAAAAATTATGAAACGTAATAAGGAACGGAATTCTTATGGTAGGTATCAATGCGTGTTGCTCGCCATAAAGAAGGCAAGTCTGTTATCGTCAAAGAATCTGACACGATACCTTATTTACAATTATATAATGTACTATTACTGAATTGTGTCCCAAATAATAATAACCTACAGTCGGACTAGTTTTGAGCGTTTTGAATTATTAATGTCAAAATATAATAATAGGAATTTCGGTCTTTGATATATGTATTTCGTGTGATGGACTATTAATACAATTTACCACGCCCTTACTTGCCTGTGGTTTTCATAAAAGGCGACTACGGGATATCTTGTGCATATCTTATATCTTTAAACGAGCAATTCTTGTATATATATATATATATATATATATATTCAGGATCTCGGAAACGGCTCCAACGATTTTATTGAAACTTGGCATACTAGAGAATTCGGGTCCAAAAATTCGATCTAGCTAGGTTTTATTTATAGAAAATGTTGTTTTGTCCGTGTTTTTAGCAAAATAAACAATGACATTAAATTTTAAAAGAATATGAATTCAAATTTCGTTAGCAACGTCATAAGTTACGATAACTCAGATGGGAAGGTGACAGGTTTTAATTTTGGTATTTTTTTCAATCAAACAGCGTCGATTCGAATCTCGGTGTTATTACTATTCTCTTTTTGTATTTTTTTATTTTTAATTATTTATTTTTTATTTTTTAGTAATATATATCTAAATAAATTCCATAAAAATATCCCGAGCGAAGCTCGGTCAACCAGATATTATCAACTATGCAAGAGAAGGAATCCTCGAAATTTAACCCTATACCTACTAACCCGCCTGATCAACGTGGTGTATTAGATCAATTTCCTTTCTATTGTGGAGGAGGCTCAAGCCCAGTAGTGGAACGTATATGAGCTATGTGTACGAATATATATATATATTTCGTGTGGTAATAGAGTAAGGATACAATTCACCACCCCCTTTCTTGCTCATGGGTATCGTAAAATATCACTAAAGGAATATATGCAGATAGCATATATGTAAGAGAAAGTAAATTCAAAACACAACCTTATACCAACCCGTTTGACTAGCGTAGTATAGTTGGTTAATAACCTTCCCATTATGAAGAAGGCTCGAGCCCAGCAGTGAAAAAATATATTTTATTGTTTTATTTTTTATAAATGTCACTAAGGATTATATTCTTGTGGTGAGTAAGAATTATTTGTGGATCACACATGATCAAGCACTTCTAAGAGAGTTAATATGCATATCCTTACTAATATTATAAATGCGAAAATAAGTTTATTTGTTACGCTTTCACGTTTAAACCACTGAACCGATTTCAAAAATTCTTTCACCAATAGAAAGCTATAATATCAGGAAGTATATGCTATATTTTATCCCAGTACTCCCACAGGAACGGGAACTAGGTATACGGGGTAAGGCGACTGAAACCGAAGCGAAGCGAAGGCGGGTTGCTAGTAATATTACAAATGCGAAAGTAAGTTTATTTATGTGTTTATTACACTTTCACGCTTAAACCACCGAACCCATTTCAAAAATTCTTTCATCAATGGCTAGCTATTACATCAGGGAGTAATATAGGCTATATTTTATCCCAGTATTCCCACGGGAACGGGAACTACGCGGGTAAGGCGACTGAAACCAAAGCGAAGCGAGGGCGGGTTGCTCCCGCCCGGGCTGGGCGTGATCTGCTATGCGGACGACACACTCGTCACAGACCGCGGTGGGACGCTGGAGGAGGCGGCAAGCCTGGCGACTCTCGGCACCGAGGCTATCGTCAGGCGGATTAAGGCGCTGGGGTTGAGGGTGGCCCTGGACAAGACGGAGGCGCTCTTGTTCCACGGGCCCCGTATGAGCTCTCCCATCGGCGTCTGGATCACCGTTAATTCGGTTGATATCAGCATCCGGGCCCATATTACGTTTTCACGCGTAGACCACCGAACCGATTTCAAAAATTCTTTCTAGCTATAATATCAGGGAGTAACATAGGCTATATTTTTATCCTGTTATGGCCACGGGAAGGGGAACTACGCGGGTAAGGCGACTGAAACCGAAGCGACACTAGGGCGGGTTGCTAGTAATATATGTGAGAGAGGGAAGCTCAAAATATGTCAACTCATACCTACCCATCCGACCAGCGTAGTTTTACGTTAATTTACCTCCTATTATTTTTTTTTTTACTACACCCTACACCAAGTGATTAAGTTAAGTTGCGGGCAACTTTACAAAAATATAATTAACAGACACAAATTACATCTAGACTCGGGACAACAATCTGTGGATAGCACAAATTATTGTCCTTTTTTTTGGGGGTGGGTTACGGTCAGCGCGCTCCTCACTCCACTCCGTCCGGGGTGACAGAGGGGCGTAAGCACGCACACCCGTAACCCACCCGCGACACGTCGCCTTCGTCGTTGGACCGACCACCAGAGCAGGGTGACTTGTCGTCAGTGGTCGGTCCGACGGAATACCCCTTGAGGAGTACTCTCTTCTCGACCGACATCCCCCCCTTGGGGAGAACGTCGGTCTTTTCTCGCGGCGACGATGGTCATCAGGCGATGGTCGGCAGCGTCAGGTCGGCATCGATGATTGCAACGAGTTCACGACGCTGCTCTGCCCAAGCGGCACATGCCTCGAGCGTATGCTGCACCGTGTACAAATTATTGTCCTACAAGGGAATCGAACCTACGATACTACTTCGTATGCTATATATGCTGAGTCAATTTATTAGAGCCTTTTTTAACCTAACAGTGGAACATGTGCGGGTTTAGATGAAATGCCTAAGGATTAAATCTTTTAAATTGCGGGAAACTTTACAAACATAGAATTCATCATCATCATCACGGGTCATATGTCTCACTACTGAGCTCACTACCTCCTTCACAATGGAAGGGAAATTATGTTGCTATACCGCTCTAGTCAGACGGGTTAGTAAATTTCGCGTTTAGTCCTATTTTACGACATCCATGGGTAAGATGGGGCCCTCCCAATTGTATTCTTATTTTATCACCAAACGGATAATCAAAATATGAGCTTTAACTACGTAAGAGTGTTAAAAATTTTCACAATTCGTTTTATGAGCAAAAGAAACAGAGGTCCAAACTATTTTATCTCTTCTTATCCACATTTCATTAACTCGAATCTTTGCCCTGCTATGGTAGGTAGTGATTTAATTGTAGCCCTGGTATTGCTGTAGTATATGACCAACAGTTACTATTTACTACCACTACTGGCTTGCTCTTCTGTCATCAGAGATAATAAAAAATAATACAAAAATCACGTGTGGAAATGTTTTTGCCGTGTGGTAGTGCTATGAACAAACAACTCTAGCATAATTTGTCGATTTTGTACAGGCTGATTAAAACCCTTTTTTTTATCAAGGACACCTAAATATTAGGTAACACCTAAGGCAATTTATATAATAATATTTATATTGCGTGTCATTTAATGCGTAATATCAATTTTTAAATTGTCGTGTGTTAATGTAAAATTTAACTGTCGTGCTGTGAACAAATTCAATTTTTCAAATTGACAAAATTTTTTTTTATTGCAAACGAGCAAACAGTACACCTGATGGTAAGTGTTGCTGCCGCTCATGGACCTTTACAAGGCCGTTGCCTACCGCGAAGAAAGCGAAGGGAGTGTGAATGCGTGCATTGAGGCTCGGTGATACCAAGGGCACCACCAAAACCCTCCACACGCAATCACCCTCAGAAAGTTGGGCTTCCGGCTCTCTCGCTCACCGAACGAAGCGCAGTAACAAATTGCTACTACTCAGACGTCGATTTTCTGCGAGAGCATGGTACTGCCCCGGACGGACCGGCCCGCGGCTGTAGACAGATAACTGTCGACAGTGTGGTCCTACCACATGGCAATTTTACATTTAATTTAAACTGACTATAGATGTAGTTCTAGAAAAAAAAACGAAGGATTCATATCCATGTACCAAACATGGCGTGTGTGTGACTTAAAAATATGCATATGTCTATAAGCTATTGCTACAATTCATCTACGCTAATATTCTAATCCGTAGACCATCTACGAAGCGTAGCCTGACTACGAGCCGTAGCCACGATAACAGAAGTAAGACGAAATTCTTAAAATACCGTTTTTATGTGACAAACGCAACGTAATATTCAGGTCAAGTACGAGTTTAACACTAATTGGACCGCTTATTTATTCCTCATTTATAACGAATAAGCATTAAAAAATCAAACATTGTTGAGGTGCTAACACGGTCATATTTATGTAAGAATTAGCCTTCACTCCGCGTGTGCTAAGAATAAATTGCCAAAACATGTTTTAACACCTCTTTATTTTCCTACGAATGTCGTAAAAACTATCTAAGAGAAAAGGAAATTGGAAAACGTGGTCCTTAAATGTGGGCCTCATAACCAAGCTCAAAGTCGGCTAGCGTGCTATGGAGCGGGCTATGCTCGAGATTTCTCTGTGTAATAGAATCCGAAATACGAAAATCCGCAGAATAACGGGTGTAACCGACATTGCACGAACAATTAGCACGCTGAAGTGGCAATGGGCAGGCCAAATCAGGCCAAAACAAAAAAAAAACAACTTCGATGCGGCAGTCCAAAACGCTTTCAAAGAGTTTATTGTTTCTAGCCCCCATGGCTTTTTTAGTAAAGGGATCAATGAACTACCTATGAAATGGCAAAAGTGCACAAATAACAACGGTGTATATATACCTTGATTAATTAAATATATTTTACAAAAAAAATTGACTTTATATTCCTCCCGTACAAAACGCCAATTTCATATGTAAGGACCTAATGTTTATTTAAATAGACAGCACTTTATGTCAAGAAATAAATTCCTTTCCGTGTGATGACGGCATAAGAATACAATTCATTACTCTCTATCTTGCCCGTGGATGTCGTATAAGACGACTAAGATATATAATACGCATAAAACATCTATGTAAGAGACAGAAAACTTGAAACAAAACCCTATACTAACCTGTCTAACCAGCATTTTTTTTTATGGGTGGGCTATGGTAAGCGCGCACGCGGTCCATTCCGTCCGGGGCGACGAAAGGACGGCGCGCGTGCCCATAACCCACCTGTACCCACGTCACCTTCGTCGTTGCGCCGACCACCGGAGCAGGGTGACTTGTCGTCAGTGGTCGGCCCGACGGAATACCCTTTCGGGTACCCTCACCTCTCGACGTCCCCGTCTCGGGACGTCGGTCGCCGTGACGACGGTCGGTGACGGACTAAATTCCCCGATCCGGTCACTCGCGGCCTCGGCTAAACCTGTCTAACCAGCATGGCATTAATTTCCCTACTATTGTGGAGGAGGCTAGAGCCCAGCTGTGGGACGTATTTGAGTCGAGATGATAATGACAACCAACATGTCTGACCAGCATGGTATAGTAGGCTAATTGCCTTCCTATTAGGGAAGAGGCTCGAGTCCAGCAGTGGAACGCTGAGACGAGACAACACCCTATGTCAAGAAATAAATTCTTCTGTTTCAACTTATAATTAACGGAAACAAATCTCAACTAGACTCAAAACAAATTTTTGTGTCATGATCGTCATTTTAACCCACATATGACCCACTTTTGAGCTCGGGCCTACTCCACAATAGGAGGGAAAACGACCCACCATACAACGCTGCTCAAACGTGTTGGCATAGGGTTTTATATCGAGTTTTCATTCTCTTAGATGTGATCTGCATAATACATCATTTAGTCATCTTTTACGACACCCACGGGCAAGAGAAGGGGTGATGAATTGTATTCTTACGCCGTCAACACACGGATAATTTTTGTGTATCGAACAAAAAATTGCCTTGCGTAGGATCGACAAATTGTATACCTATGGAGATATTGCATTACCTTTATAGCAAAGCCACGTTTTTAATTCTGAACAAAAAGAAACTTACTTCAAGCGTTTTCTCATAGATGCTGTTGTCAAACTTGGATCAAATTGAAATAGGAGCACACGGGAAGCACCAGTTTTCAAATAGGAAAAGTCTCATCAAAATCGGTTCACCCAGTCGAAAGTTCTGAGGTAACAAACATAATAAAATATACAGTCGAATTGAGAACCTCCTCCTTTTTTGAAGTCTGTTAAAATTGTATAATGTGTACCATCTACATAATTTTAATATTCTCACAATGAATAAAATATTAAAAAGTAAAATTATTTAAATAAGAAATGGTTTTCGTATACAGATGCATATCATGCATGTCAACTTTAACTTACTCCATGAATTTTAGGGCATTGTCGTGCTGTGTTAAAATATATTTTTAAAATGGTATGATAATTCACGGAAACAAAAGGGTCAGTCTGTCAGTCAGTCAGGTCTGCTTAAACTTTCAATTTTAAAGGTTTTATATTTAATTTTTTTATTTTTTCCTTACGTTTTATATATTTTCTTGTTCATCATCATTATTATCATCATCAGAGCTTATACAGGTTCCACTGCTGGGATCGAGAGTCCTGCATAATGGGAAGGAAATTGAACTACTATATCACGCTGGTCAGATGGGTTAGTATAGGGTTTTATTTCGGGATTTTCTGCTCTTACATACTTCTTACATGCAGAATATATCTCTTAGTCGTCTTTACCGATACCAAAGTACAAGGTAGGGGGTGGTAAATTGTATTTTTACTCCGTCACCACACGGCAATTTCTTTTTATTGGTTTAAATGTTTAGCTAACTAAATTTGATTTCATTCTATGAGTGACAAGGGGCGCTGGGCTGGTCATAGTTGTTAGGTATTCGGTACCAGTGGTCGACGTCGATGGAGAGGGAATTCGGCGGGTCATGAGGTTGCGCGACGCCCTTTCATTGCCCGAACGGAACGGACGGTGATAAGGGTGACAAAAAGCACATAAATGCGGGGTGCAACCTTTTGAACGGACCACTGGTTAAGAGAAAATAAGACACAAAACCTCGTGCTAAGTGTCTGTCCAACGTAGCATAGGACATCAAACATTGTTGAAAATTAAAAAAGAAAATAATGCTGTTCGTGATAAACGAGCAAACAGCACACTTGATACTGCCGCTCATTGACCTTTGCTAGGCCGCTGCCTACCATGAAGAAAGTGAAGAGAGCGTGGTACTAAAGTCATCACCAAAATCTACCACACGCAAACACCCATCATCAGGGTTTTACCCGCTTAAGTCCCTTTCCCGTGGGAATAACCAGTCAAATAAAGTAAGTTACTCCTTATACAGACAGCTAGCTGCTAGTAAAATATTAGCTAGCTGCTAGTAAAATATTACTCCTTATACCTTATATATCTTATATGTAGTAAAATATTATCGAAATCAGTAGAGCCGTTTTGACGATTTGCCTGTGCAAACTGGCAGACAGACAGTAAAAAAATATTTAAATTGATTTTTATGTAAGCATGAAAAAAAAACATTATTTTGACATTACATACAGACATTTCAATTTTATTTACTTAAAAAACTGGCACACGTGTGTGCCAGTTTTTTAAGTAAATAAATGTGTAAATTAATGTAAAGTAAATAAATGTGCATATTCTTCACACCATTATAAAATTCGTTCTATTTTTCTTTGTTTTTAGATATTTACTCTGTTACTAAACAACGTATTTTTTTTGTTAAATTTATTATCAATAGATGATAATTATTTTGCTGAATGATATTTATTTTGTTGAATGTTATTTTTCTCAATATTACCCACGGCGGTTAAAGTTTACAAATTATAATCAAATGATGTTATTTTTTGTTCCTCGTTGTTTTTAAGGCGATTTTCTTTTTTACTTAAAAACATATTTTCTTTGCTTTTTAGTGCTAGGTTTCAAAATCCAACCTCATGATTATGTGACCACCTGAAAAGTATACCCTATCAAACAAAAAAGAATTTACTCAATCAGCCTATACGTATTCGAGGTGAATATAAATAAAAAAATTAAAAGGTTTCGACGAATGGAGAATTCGGTTAAAAAGTAAGTTTTAAATTATATTTTATAATGAACCCGATGGACAAGACGGAGGGTGGCGAATTGTATTCGTACTCCGTCACTACACAGACGAATAACGAACTTACGTGTTCTAATAATAGGTATATATTTTTTTTCTAGATAGGTAAAGTTGAAACGGTAACGCGAATTTAACTTTAGATCCTTTTTTTTTCATGGACCTCATGGACCTTTACAAGGCCGCTGCCTACCGCGAAGAAAGTGAAGGGAGTGTGAATGCATGCATTGAGGCTCGGTGATACCAAGGGCACCACCAAAACCCTCCACACGCAAACACCCTCAGAAAGTTGGGCTTCCGGATCTCTCGCTCACCGAACGAAGCGCAGTAACAAATCGCTACTACTCAGACGTCGATTTTCTGCGAGAGTGTGGTACTGCCCCGGACAGACCGGCCCGCGGCTGTAGACAGATAACTGTCGACAGTGTGGTCCTACCACTCCTAAAACATCGTATGATATGAAGTTGAAATCTCTTTAATAAGGAGAGGTATGCGATATCTTATGGTGTTGAGATACCAATAAAGTACTCTTGCCCAGATCATTAAGTCTTAAGTCACATTTTTCGAGATCTCTCAGGTTCGATATCCAATTCACGACAATGCTTTGTGTTACAAACATGTTGTGAAAATATAGGTCTATGACCACTGCGTGTTACTAGTGATCATTTACAGCACGGAAACGTGGTCTCTAAATATACGCTTCATAGCCAAGCTCAAAGTTACTCGGCGGGCTATGCTCTAAATTTATCTGCGAGATAGAATCCGAAAAATGGAAATCTGTAGAAGATTGGGTGTAGCACGAATAATTAGAATACCGAAGTGGCAATGGACAGGCCACATCACTCTTTATTTTTTTTTTTTTTAGATGGCAAAACATGAGGCAGGCCTACGTCCAGCAGTGGACAGCAGTAGGCTGAATGATGATGATAATGATGTCATTACATGTTATTCTTCTGACTCTAATTATAAATTGTATTCGTGAACTATTAGTAAATTACAATTAGTATTTTGCCCTTACAAGGGCAAAATACTAATTGACAAATTAAAAATAGTACATTACTGAAGCGACCAGCAAAAGAGGCATTGATGGACGAACGTGTGAATGTGGGACGAGGCGAAGCGGAGACACATATACGTAAGTCCATCAATGCCTAGTTGTGGCCAAGGCTTGTATAGTACTTTTCTCAAATAATGCGTGGAAATTA
This sequence comes from Lymantria dispar, assembly GCA_032191425.1. Lineage (NCBI taxonomy): Eukaryota > Metazoa > Arthropoda > Insecta > Lepidoptera > Erebidae > Lymantria > Lymantria dispar. Next base: position 32,349,816 of record CM063444.1, read on the forward strand.
AAACTAAGTAGTACTAAGTAGAAGTTTTGAAGTGAAACTTCTTTAGAATCGTTGTGATTTCAAACTCTATGAAACGAAAAAGCGATAAAGGATAGTTTGGTTTCAAGCCAATTAGAAATTTAAATAAAACTCTGATAAGTTGCCTCCTTGGTTGCCATGTGTTGGAGGAACAAATCGTTTCACATTTAAAATACACGATAGATATGAATTTACATATATATTTATTTGGCCGCTAAAACACGACAGAATTGACTTATGGATTTTCATACGTTTTTTGCTGGCCGCTGTTCGCGAAGTACAGCAACTTCGATTTATCTCGAAGAAGGTTGTCAAAATAATGCTCAAATTTGCAAGCATGTTTGAGAAAAAAATATTTAACTATATCTATATTATAAAAAACTAGCAATCCGCCCTCGCTTCGCTTCGGATTCAGTCGCCTTACGCGCGTAGTTCCCGTTCCCGTGGGAATACCGGGATAAAATATAGCCTATGTTACTCCCTGATATTATAGCTTTCCAATGGTGAAAGAAAAAATTTTTAAGAAATTAAGAATTTTTAAGAAAGAATTTTTAAAATCGGTCCAGTACTTTTTGAGTTTATTCGTTACATACAAAAATACAAATCTTTCCTCTTTTTAATATTAGTATAGATAATATCAATTACAAAAGCTATCTGAACGAAGCTACGTATACAGCTAGTGTAATATATTTCACGTTTCAATACAAAATATTATGTACCTATAACTTACGTAAACAACGAATTAAATAATAAAAACGAAATGGGGTCCCATAAAACGCTAATAAATGTATTAGAATTGGGAGAGATATAAAAAAACAACGTCTTAACCTACATAAACATTTACAATAAGCTTCGTTGACCGGCGGCGGGTGAATTGTTCACAATAGACTGGCGAAACCACTTATATAAGGATGTTTTGAAACTACGACACTTTTAGAACATACCCAGAGGTCTATGCTTGAGGAAGCTACCGCATCGTAGGGATGAGCGATATTTATCGATATTATCGATATTAGCCGCTGAAATATCGATATTTCAATATCGATATTTATACTTTTAAATATCGCCATATCGATATTATCAATATGATATCGATATTATTAACACGATATCGATATAGCTTTTGTAATGAGATGAAAATTTATTAATAAAATAATTTTGATAATTCCTAGACTACCTGGACAAATTTCCTAAAAAGAAAAAAAAAGCTCATCAAAATTTGCCCATAAGATTTTATTTCGTCGTAATCCCGCTGTATTTTAAAACATCGAGAGAAATTTCCTAAAAGAAAAAAAAGCTCATCAAAATTTGCCCGCAAGATTTTATTTCGTCGTAATCCCATTAGTTTCGATATTATAAAATATCGATATTACGAAATATCGATATTTTATGCCCGATAATATCGACTTATCGATATTTGCTTATCGATATCAATATCGATGTCAATATCGATATTTTACTAATATCGCTCATCCCTACCGCATCGTTTGCATAAAAATAAGTATAAGATAGAAACCAATGGTTTTATTAACCACGTTTTTGCTGTTAGTGTAACTTTTTTATAGAAATTTTCATATTTTACTTTAAAGAATGTGTTGCATCTCTATTTGCTATTTTTAACTCGTTAATCAAAGGCATAAATATCGTTTTCAATATCTACTTACACATGTACTTATAATTTGAATATACTAGCTTGTGTATAAAATATTTGACTAGCAATTTAAAATAATATGTAATACTTATTAGTGAGAATTTTTAAACAATTTTGTTATAACTGCTGCCTAGTTAATAATTTGCTTGGCAATATGTAAATCCTTCGTTAAAGCATTTCTATAAAGTATTTTCGCATATGGTCTGTATAAACTTTTAATAAGATTTTTTAGCTGTCCTAGTTGTACCTGGCTGGTATTGATACGATAAAAACAAAGAAACAATTTAGTAAAATGTTGTTTCCCACCGTTTTTCATCTGTTATTTTTTCTGTCAAAATGAGTAAATCCAATTAAAAATTCACATTTTAAAATTATTTTACAAAAAAAAAAGGAAAATGCAAGGCAGGCCGCAAGAAAAAGATTTGTGTAGTTTTGACCCATTTCAAAAAGCCCGGTATACAAAAAAGCTCGATATTTTTGGTGCCACACGAGAGCACTGAAAAATACCCAATGAACTGTGAACTCAGTTACGATTCTTCATTAAAACGTAATGAAGCCGAACCGTTTTAGAAGAGATAGCTGGTGATAAAAAGTGGATCACGTACGCTAAATCGTACGAAAAAAGTCATGGTCAAAGGCAGTGGCGGCTGTACCTTAAGTGCGCTCGTGCGCTGAACCACCAAATCAAAAAATTTAAAACTACAAAATTTAACTTCATCTTTATTTTTAAATTACCATTAATATTTATTCTTTGAACATACAAAAGCATATAAGAAATAAAATTTCAAATTATGACGAAACAATATAAGCGCTTTACTAAACTTTTAAAACTTGTTTTCCTTGTAAAAAAAATCTCGTGCGCTTAGGCGAGTGCCCATACAACTTGTATTAGATATGAGTTAAAACGCCTGGCGCGTGAGACAGAAGATAGTTCATAGAAATATACTGAAAAATGAGTCTGTTTCCGTACACCGCACGGGCGAACCGAACATTGCCGAGAGAACTCGACTTACGACGAAATTCGCCGATGACGTCTTGTTAAGTACAGTAAGTAGGTATAGTTTCGATGTATCTGTGACGAGTTAAATATGGTTTGTTTACATTAATTGTTTTTTTTTTAATTTTGGTCTTAGTTCTATTTTATACTGCGTATACAGTGAGTGAAAATGAGCATAAATATAGACTATATTAAAGACAATAACAAAACTTTTAAAAATAAAGTTGATATAAATTGGCGGAACCGCCAAGGCCCTCTTTTATAAATATTTTGAAGTGTGAAAAACAAACAAAATACCTATTTTTCTTCGCATTTTGGAGGTGTACACCTCCAAAATGTAATGCGTTCAAAAATAATAAAAAAAAATTATGTTAATTGTTGTTAAATTGCAATTTCTGATCTTAATACTTAGTGAGCAACTACACCACCACTTTGATGACCCACTAGCCGCCACTGATCAAAGGTCAGGCTTTGTGGTAAAACCTGGGCTATCTCATAAGGTGATGCTGTATGTCAATAAATTATTGATACATTTTTTGTGAATATTAGTGACAAAATGTTTATAGATTTGAGGTTTTGATTTGTTTGTATGTATATATTATACGTAATGAATATTTTTTTATTATTATTTTTTCTATCTGTGTACGTTTGTACACACTAATTAGAAGGTGAAAATATTTCAGATTTATTGTTAATATTAGGTCTTTACCTATGAAATTGCCGTTATGTATGAAAAAAATTAAACGATTTTTTTTCATGTATTTTTTATTTCTATTAATCGAAGTAATCACCCATGCAATCAATGCATCTTTGCCAACGCAGCGGCAGTTTATTGATGCCCTTCTTAAAGAAATCAGCTGGACGGGAGGCAACAAATTCTTCAAAGGCATTTTGTACTGCCTCTCGGGTATTGAATTTCTTTCCCGCCAAAAAGTTATCCAAATTCTGGAAAAAGAAGTTGTCTGTAGGTGCAAGGTCTGGTGAGTATGGCGGATGACGGGGAGCTTCCAACCCCAGTTCTTGCAACTTGGAGACCGTCTGCTGTGCAGTATGAGGTCGCGCATTGTCAAGCAGGAGCAGCGGAGACGAGTGATTGACCAATGCTGGTTGGAGATGTGCCCGTTTCTCCATCATTGTGTCCAGTTCTTCACAGTACACATCTGCAGTAATGCTCACCCCGTTTGGTAAGAAGCTGTTATGAATCACATCGGCGCTAGACCACCAAACAGTGACTATCACTTTTCTAGGGGGTAAGTTTTCGTTTAAGGTATTGTTTAAGTGCTGAACCAGGATCCAACCAAATTGTTGAGCACTTGCGGTTATCAAACAGAATCCATTTTTCATCGCAAGTAACTATTTATAGTACCTAAGTATTCGTGTATCTGTTGAGCAATGCAAGGCATGTCTCGACGCGTACTTCGCGCTGGCGATCTTTGAGTTCATAGGGCACCTATTTGTCAAGCTTTCTTACCTTGTCAATTTGACACAAATGGACCAATATTGTTTTGACGCTAACGTCGAAAGCTGCTGCCAATTCAGCCGTAGATTGTGTATCATCGGCTTCCACAATCGCCTTTAATTCGTCATTGTCGACCAAAGTCTTCGGACGACCGCGAGGTTCATTTTTCAGGTCGATATTTCCAGAACGGAAGTGAGCAAACCAATAACAGGCGGTGCGTTGGTTTGTAGTATTAGCTCCGTAAACGTCGTTGATGTTGCGTGCCGCTTGTGCCGCGTTGCTGCCACGACGATACTCATATTTCATAATTACTCGAATTTTTAACGTATCTATGATGACGAAAAAGATTGAAATACGATGAAAACGTAACACTAATCAAAAAACAAATGACTACTTTTGGAAAATGAATTCCATGGTTTAAAATAAAATTAATTTGAAATTATAATTTTTAGCCAAACAAAAATTATTTTGATTTGAAATGGCCAGTACTGCAGAACGGCAATTACATAGGTAAAGACCTATTACGATTATAAGTTAAGACAGTGTATTTGTAGATAAAGTTGTAAGTAAAGATCATGTATTTAAACTTGTTATTATGTTTAAATAAAGACATTTAAACACTACCAATTACCAATTTTCTATAAATCACCCCCTTTTACACTATTTATTTGTAAATGTTTGACTAATCACCATTGGGCCGATACTGGGAGATCCCTTTCTTGGCATCGGAAGGGATGGAGTAACAAAACTATATTTTTAATTGTTATTGCAGTTGCTGTCGAGCCTTAAGCTAGCCACACATACGCAATTATATTGTCAATAAAGTGTATATTAATGATATCTGATGTTTACGCGAGCACTACACATTGTAAATAAAACTACTTTTACGGATTATATCGCGTTTTATATTATTTGATTTATGATTGCCCGACGTTTCGAACACTTTGCAGCATTCATGGTCACGGGCGGACTAAGGTGTCTCACGTCCAACAAGTAATCGTTATTACAGACATTTATTATCTACCCGATACAGAAATTAGTTATAAATTTATTAAATTGTGACCCACATTTTAGTACAAATTTATTTCCAGTGTAAGAAGAAAATGATTCTATATGAAAAAATTATATTGTTTATAGTTAATAATTTTAAAACCGGAGTGGTTGGATTGGAGGCACCGGCCGGAAAGCCTCGACGGTCCTGACACCGAACCGAGGACTCTTCAGTCGGACTGCCCAACGGGAAATGACGTCTCGGCGGGCGTCGATACACACGTAACTATTATAAAACTTTAGTATTCAATAATTATTCCTAAAATACTTTGTTAAGTATCAAACATATAGGTACCCGCTTTTTTAATGTAACAACACATAAAAACTGTGTCCTAAAATAATATTGATTATTAATTTCAGCAAGTGGTTTCGTAGTACACTTGCGGTCGGGTGCGCTGCCCGCTAGCCGGCGTTACCGCCCATTCGAACAACCGTCATTCTCTTCACTCTGTTCCGCTAACAAAACAATATCGGACGACTCCATTCATAACAAAACAACTCCATCATTTTAAAATTATTTCTACATCTAAATGACTTTTTAAAATAACTGATTTATGGCGAAAGAAATTCAAAAGATTCTTATTTAGCAACAGTTTTCGGTGTTCATTTCTATTTGAGAATATTCCTTAGTTATTTTTGGTAAACGAACTAATGATTTGGTGTTTAAGTGACTGTGATAACGTTTCTAATTGATCATGGCAGCCGAAGAGACAATGCCGGCTGCTGCTGTGGTAAGAATTTTATTTCTAATAGAGTTATTTGTCTATACTTCACATTTCTAACATATAATTATATATACATTTTATTATAATTATAATATTATAACATCAAAGAATATAATGGTTAAATAACAGCTATATAATATAAAAATAGTAGTAGTAGTAGCAGTTGTTAATAATAATAAACAATGATGAAAATACATAATAAATAATGTGATAAAATTATATTACTATAAATAATCTATTGTAATTATTACAATAAATAAATTTTATAATTATAATTTCAAGAATATCCATTTAAGAACAAATACATATTTTAATTCTCTACTGTTGAAACTACTATCATTTTAAATTATAATTACATAAAATATATACTTAATGAAAATATATTAATTAATTAAATGTATTTGAAACCTATTAGTGTGAAGTTTTTAATTTACATTACATTGATTTAAACTGCACTAAATAATAGCTATATTTTTTTTTTTTTTTGTTGGTGGGCCGCGGTCGGCGCGCCTCCGCACCACTCCGTCCGGGGCGACAGAGGGGCTTAAGCACGCAACTCCCGCGATCCACCCGAAAACCACGTCGCCTTCGTCGTTGGGCCGACCACTGGAGCAGCGTTAACTTGTCGTCAGTGGTCGGCCCGACGGCATACCCCCTATTGGGGTACCCCCCATCGACCGACGTCCCTCCCTCGGGGAGGACGTCGGTCTTTCCTCACGCGGTCGGCCTCTCGGCGGGTAAATAATAGCTATATATGCAAAATTTAAAATAATCCTTTATAGTACTAGCTCCTATATGCGTTATGCAAATTAAAAAATCTTTTATAGTACTCTATATATTCATTTAATTAATTTCAATAATATCTCAAATACATGTAAGTGAATATAAGTTCATTAATTTACAGCTAATAAGTTGAATTTTTATATATATTCTCTTTAATAAGTGATTTTAAATATTCGAAACACATATTTATTACATTTCATCTATTACATTAAGAGCAGATAAAGTAAAATAAAAATATAATTACGTAAAATAATTACCAAGACAATCTCCATCTTGATAAAACAAACGATCACGAAAATATAAACAAAGAAAATCAATGTATTCCACGAACTTCCAAGTCACATTCAAGGTTTTTATTCAAATCTAAAATTGTTGCGATAAGCTGACCAATCACCATAATTATATGACTAAATAATATTTTTCATGACTAACATCAAACTCATTTATTTCCACCACTTATAACTTTACTTAGGTATAACTTTGTCGATAGTCGTGACTACGGTAACTTAGTCACGGCGAAGGCAACAGCTCGTTAAATCTTATCTTTAGACATATCTAAGTTATAAAATAAATCATTCAACTCTCGAATTTATAGAGGTTAATATCAAGGTCTCTCATGATCTCAATTATATACTAGTAATCTGCCCTCGCTTCGTTTAAGTTTCAGTCACCTTGCCACCGTATTTTAAATGTCCAATACCTTCTAATAAATCTTCAGTATATTACAATATGCGACTGCAGTCCATAGGGCCTCGATTCCCGCACCAGACAAAAATTTTAGGGGTCTTGAAAGAAAAAATATCCTAAGATCTCGTAGTAAAATACATATTATTAAAATTGTTCCAGCTGTTTGAAAGATTACCCTGAATAAAGAAACAAACAGACAATAGAATGAGCATGAAAAATAATGTATTTTTTAACACTACAGATAAACACTTCAATTTAATTTATTTGTATTAACATAAATATGCATCATTTAAATATTACCTGCCTCAATCCTGTATGATTTAACAGATAAATGAGTTTTCACAGTATACTTATTTTTTTTATGCTTATAATTATATTAATGGTCACCCCAGATATTTTAACTTTTATATATGCGACCTAATAACATGAACCGATTAAAATAATTGATCCTACTAAAACAGTATAAATGATTGATTAAAGTCCGAAAGTCGTTTTAAAATCGTTTCGTATCAATTTTAATAAATTATCTATTTTAATATGTTATCACATTGTTATGTTAAGCATACTATCAATCAATCAACCACGTGGTGGCTTTATGAATGAACACCATAGACAATAAATAGTATTAGATGATTGAAAGTAGGCGGGTTGTGGGGGCGAGCGGCGGCCAGTCTACAGACGATCTGGATCGAGGGATGTCGCGTCGCCCGCACCCCCGACCGCGCCTACTTTCACGTCCCTGCCGGCAGGCCGAGCCTGGACCAGCACCGGATCCCGCACCGCCTCAACCACCAATTGTAACTGAGCATCCACCGTCGGATGAAGAACGTGAGCCAGGCGACTGGAGATCCTCCCGACCGGCAAGTCCACCACAACGAACTGATGACATCTCCGAAGGTTCTGAGGTTGCAACTCGCTCAAACAGAACCGAACCAGCGTCTAGATACGCTAATCTCAACTATTGGAAAGCCAGACGTGTTACATTCTATCGAAACGGAGACCCGTTTCATCCCGGTGTAGAGTTTCGATTCAAACCTGGCAGAGATCTGGCCTCAATGGATGCATTACTGGACAGACTCTCAGAGAGATTAGAACTACCCAGAGGTGCTCGATTCATTTTTGGAATGGATGGAGATAGAAAATACCGGCTTGAAGAACTCGAAGACGGTGCTTCATATGTCGTGTCTTCGTATAAAACATTTAAGGTAAAGTATTATTTATATACTATATTAAAACGTATCATTTTATCACTATTAAGTTTTAGTAAACTAAATCTTAAAACCTAAGAACATAATGGTTAATTACGCATTATTATATCTTTGATATTGATACATATGTTTTGAAAATAGGCAGTTAATAACAGCTACATGAGACTAAATAATCTTGTTACGACCAGCCAAGTCATTGACAAATAATGTTTTTCTTACTAATTTTGTAAAGCGCTTTAAAATATATATAAAAGTTAATCCTGATTCACGTAGAAGTGTAACTACTTCATAAATTAAATTTTTAGATTTCATTATTAGCCTACCCGTGCCTACCACCAAGTTAAAAATGCACAAAGTCATTTTACTTTCTCGTGGGTGTCGTAAAAGCCAGCTAAAGGAACACTAGAACCGCTTCAAGAAAACTTATGACATCAAAATGATGATTATGGCTTTTCCTTTCGTAGAGAGGCCTAAGTTCAATAGCACAAGTCGATAAGCTGATGAATATTTATATTAGCTGAATAGAAAATGCGTTGTAGTATGTAATACTTAATAGGTAACCCTTATGTTGCATAGAACTTGTTTCTAATTAATAACGTTCTGAATTGGCAGAATAATATAATTTGTAAAATGTATATTTCCGTGTGGTGACGGAATAAGAATACAATTCACCACTCCCTCTCTTGCCCGTGGGTGTCGTAAAAGACGAATAAATGACTAAATATGCATATACCATCTATACAAAAAAGTAAAATTCAAAATAAAACCAACACGTCTGACCAGCGTGGTATAGTAGGTCAATTTCCCTCCTATTGTGGAGGAGGCTCGAGCTGAGCAGTGGAATGCATATGCGCTGCTATAAATGAACGAATGAAATGACCTATATTTTTTTTAAACTTTATCAACATTTTCTCATGTAGAATTAAAAGTTATGTAGAAATAGTATCAATATAAGAAGCGTTGTTTGATTATTTTGTCCTGGATTAATAGTTTTTAAAGATTCCATTCAATTTATTAGGAATACGATTGCAGTACATTTCATTCGAACTCCAACTGGAGCGGTCTGCGTTTAAAAAAACTCGACACCGGGCCGCTATTACGTGACATAATACCGATAGAAATCGTTTCTGACCTCAATTGTTTTTGCGGCGGACTTTGTCTAGTTGTAGTATCATGCATATATAATAAAAACTTACAAATTTACTATTAACACATACTCTAATTCAATATAAATATTCAATTAGGACCCATTATTTGTATAAACAATTACATGTTATGTATATTTCGTGAAACTAGTGTCGTATGGCTGGTGCCGCGGCCTTGCAGATGTGGGTCGCAGGATAAGCTCCACGCACTCCAAAACCCTCCATATTTGCATTTTGATTACTCAAACCCACACAACGACCTTTGATTTTAAGGTAGAAAAATACTAATTGCAAGTAAATTACTTTTCGTCTAAACAATTATTAACTTAGGAAATTGAGGAATATTTAACGGTCAGTGCTTGAGATTTGCGTGCGTCTAAATCTTTTTTGTAATTATTGTTATTTGAATTTCGTCAAAAAGGGTAATCATCATTATGTAGTTAGTTGAATAAATAGTTTAGTGAAATACTGACATTGAACATTTTTGCTTTGTTTGTATTTAAGCAAATTGAGCTAAAATATATGGTCCTTACTAGAATTACTTCTTGGCTGTTTGTAAACGTGGATTTTAATTGTATTATTTTATTTCATTTTCTTTTTCATAAATTATTTTTATAATAAACCTCTTGTGGGTGTTCATGCTTATGTACATGAATCGTAATTCGGGTTCGGCGTTATACAACAATGAATTTATTTAAGGAGTGAATAATTAGGTCTGAATATTGCTGATGGTTGATAATTATTTGAAAATTAAAAAGGAAAAGTAAAGTAAATAGAATCATTAGACAAAGTAAATAAAATATCGAAAATAATAAAATAAAATACGAAAAATAGTAAAAATACTAATAAGTATTATTACTATTTTGTGGTAATTTTTAATTTTGTTTTGAAAATGTCACCTATATCGTTTTTTATTTTATGTTTGAGAAACAATTAGTGTAATGTTTAATTTCCTCAAAAGTTTTAGCTATTTTTACTGAAGAAATCCTTAAAGTATTATAGCATAAGTTTTGAAACGAGATCCCGGCGATTATAATGAGATATCTTATATGAACTAAAATTACATAGTTAAATTTGAGTCGTTTACATATTTGTTTACCTTAAAAGGGGGGACTTAAAAGGGACAAAGACACGCACTAAAAGAATTTATATACTACCCCACTCCTGAGCTTTTAAGCCCCTTCCACATTAATTTAATCTGAGCAGATACTCAATGCTTTGGGAAATATTATGAGTTAATTTTTCTTCCAGCAATATCACGTGCTTGCGTTCCCTGGAAACAAAGGATAGGCCATTACATTCTTATTCTTATATAAAATTCAACTATAATAACACTTGACCTATTCATTACATTGTCGATGATTCACGCCTTCAAGTACTTAGCGTAAGAATGTCTATGACCTAGGCATTTACTTCATAGTCAACGACATCCACAGGCCAATGCACCACCTTGCACTTAATATGCATCAAGGCAATGCGTGAACTACAAACATTAAACACACCTACACTTTACGGTCGCTAAGAACTGTTAGCTATCAACTCCGTCTTATCGTTGATTTATCGGTTTTATGATTCGATTTACTTGAAAGTGTTTTATTAATACTTAGTATGATATTATAGTCACGCATATGCATGCATGGTAAGTGGCAAGGATATAATGTATTTACAACCAATCGCGTGGTTAAACGCGTAATAACAATTACGCGATTGTCCACGCTATTGGTTAATAATTTAATACTAGCAAAATTTCACTTTGCCTACTAGTTGGACTGACGATATCTTAAAAGTCGCAGGGAACTATTAGATGCACGTGGCATAGGACCGTTCCGAGTGTCATTCTCGTGGGGAGGCCTATGTCCAACAGTGGACGTCTGTAGGCTGATGGATGGCTGAATGGAAATTTTCACTAGCGTAGGTCCCATTCCCGTGGAAATATAAAGACAAAAGTATCATTCTCGTGGGGAGGCCTATGTCCAACAGTGGACGTCTGTAGGCTGATGGATGGCTGAATGGAAATTTTCACTAGCGTAGGTCCCATTCCCGTGGAAATATAAAGACAAAATATAAATTATGTTACTCGCTGATAATGTAGCGTTCTATTGATAATTTGTCATTAAATAGGTTTAGTGTTTTAGGTGTAAAAGCATAACAAACAATCAAACAAACTCAATATACATAATATTAGTGAGGATTCCAGTGTCAGAAAATATAGGTGTAATTACATAGATGGTGTAGTGTTTAGAATACTGTCCTATCATACCAGGTGCAGTGTGTTCGATTTCTATATAGGACAATACTTTGTTCGAGCCACAAATTTTTGTTCTGAGTCTGGGTTTAATTTGTACCCTTTAATTATGTGTTTTAAAAGTCTTCCATAATAAAAATATTATTTCCTTAGTCTATAAAAAAAGAAACTATGTATTTTACTAATAACTTACAGCTAAGAAATGCAGTCTCTAAATATTTACCTCAAAAGTACAGTGAAAGCTGGCAGGGGGACTTTGGAGAAAACTATACTCGGAATTGTTCTACCAAACAAACAGCAAATGAGCTTAGATTAATAAAAATTACCAATAATTTGCAGTTCTGTCCAAATAATATTTTAAAGATGGAACTAGATTGATAATAGAAATGAATTACGAAAGTGCGTACCACATCAAAAAACTTATTCAAATTTACTTTAAATGAATTCAGATTGTAATCGGTCGGGAATACCACGGCTGGACGTTTCGTTCAGTAGAACAAACTGCACGTTCTAACCTAGATTCCTACGTAGCATATATCTGTTAAACTTTAAAAAGTAAATCATTAACGCATCTATATTTAAATAAACGAATTGACTAAATTCTTTCATACATTTTGCTTCATGCAGGGACCGGGGATTAATCTGTCGCCCGCGGAGAGTTTAATTGCGCGAGGGTGATTGACGTCCCGGGAGGGATGTTTGAAGGGGAGGATACTCCATATGGTTGCCTGCTGGGCTGACCACGGACGACAAGGAACGCGGTACCGATGGTCGGCCCAATGACGAAGGAGAAGAAATACGTAGGGTTATATTAAATTTATTAGGAGGAAATTCTAATTTAGTATTAAGCAATTTAGATTAGACCTTTTTAGCAAAGTGAACGCGTGCTAATATTTTAAAAATAGTATATTTTAAAAATAGTAAAAAGTGATAAAATGGTTTTCCTCTTACCTCGAGGTACGTTGGCAGATGGTTCGTGCTGACGAGACTTCGTCTTGTTGGTGTGAGCTAGAGGCTGGCGTTCCTCAAGGTGGTATTCTTTCACCTCTCTTATTTTCACTATTTATTAATCTCTTGACTAAAGACCTCCATAGTTCGTATCATCTGTATGCCGATGATTTAAAATTATATTCTCAATCTACGTTAGAGAATATAATCGTAGCAATTGAAGATTTAAATTTCGGTTTAAGTATTAACCCTTCCAAATGTCAGGCTATAATTATTGGTAGCTCAAGAATGATAAGCAGAGTGAAATTAACTTCTCTGCCCGCTGTAATTTTCGATGGTTCTGTAATACCCTACGCCACCAACGTTAAAGATCTCGGCTTACATATAGATATGGCTCTTAACTGGCACATCCAAGTGGCTCAGGTCGGACGTAAGGTTACCGGTATATTACATTCTCTCTACCGATTAAGAAATTTACTTCCACCTATTACTAAAGTGAAGCTTGTGCAGACTTTAATTTTTCCCATCATCGATTATGCTGATGTATGTTACTTCGACCTGAATGCAGATCTACTCAATAAACTTGACCGTCTTCTCAATAATTGCATTCGATTCGTCTTTAATCTTCGTAAATACGACCACATTTCTTCCTTTCGATCCGAACTAAACTGGTTGCCCATACGTCAACGACGAAATTTGCGTGCACTAACTATCCTATATTCTATTCTCCACTCTCCGTATGCACCCTCATACTTAAAGCATCATTTTCAATATATTTGTTACAATCATGACCGCAACCTTCGTTCCTCTAACAATCTTCTTCTTTCTTGTCCCACTCACAGCTCCAGTTTGGTTCATTCTTCTTTCTTCATTCAATCTATTTTACTGTGGAACGCCCTCCCTATTGAAATCAGGCAATCCAAAACACGTGAATCATTCAAATCTAGAGTTCGTAAGTTTTATATTGATCTTTTGGCAGATTGTTCTTCATAAATTTTCGAGTCTATATTCATGTAGGTATATGTGTATTTGTATTTGTATATATATATTTCTATGAGAATGTATTATATGTAAATATATGTAGGTTTTATTATTTTTCATATTATTGTTATTTAGATATACAGGTATATATTTTTTTTAACATAAACAGAAGTAGTTATCTCAACAATTTTCAATATAAATGGCACCTACTATAATATTTCGTCATCACCCAAAGGTTGACTGGAAGAAAATGCCTATGGCATTAAGTCTGCCTATGTACTGGTGCATGAAATTTAAATAAATAAATAAAAATCTGTTAACTCGAAATAGGCCCTCTCTCAAAAACCCCAAAGGCCAGGTGTTTATTGTCGGTCATATATAATGGCATAAGCGATTATATAAATATTACCTACATTAGTGTTTTTCTAAGATGGCTATCATGAATATCGCGTAAATAATTTCATTAGCTTTTACAATGACCGCCATATAAGGTAGAGATTTTGTGTCGATTAGCTTTATTACATCATAAAAATTTTTGGGGTTCGTGGACTTGAAATTTAGTAACCGACAGAGCATAGAAATTTACGAGCGATTGAGATGAGCAAAGAATACAATATTCTTTTCCATTCATTTATCAGCCGTTCAATATCCACTGCTAAACATGACTCTTCAACGAGGGGTTAATATCAAAATAGGGATATAGTAGATATGAAGTTAGATATGAAGTTTCGGACCTAGTTATGGATAAAGATATTAGAATAACATCATACTGGTTCAGGATACAATATAAATGAAATTATTTATTCGAGAGTTTCGGATAGTTTCATTTTTTTTTATTGCAAGCAGTGGCAAACGAGCAAACAGTACACCCGATGGTAGGTGTTGCTGCCGCTCATGGACCTTTACAAGGCCGCTGCCTACTGCGAAGTAAGTGAAGGGAGTGTAAATGCGTGCATTGAGGCTCGGTGATACCAAAGGCACCATCAAAATCCTCCACACGCAAACACCCTCAGAAAGTTGGGTTTCCGGCTCTCTAGCTCACCGAACGAAGCGCAGTAACAAATTGCTACTACTCAGACGTCGATTTTCTGCGAGAGCGTGGTACTACCCCGGACGGACCGGCCCGCGGCTGTAGAGAGATAACTATCAACATTGTGATCCTACCACTAGGATCAGGAACAGGACTAGGAATCAGTTATGGATATTGGATTTTAAAATTATAAAATGGTATTGAATTTCTAAATGTAGTGACTATTATTATTAGTCATTCTCTCTTAGAGAGGCTTAAGTTTAGACTGTGAATTCAGCTAGTTGATAGAAAAACTTTCGTATTGTGTCTCATACAGATACTGTCCATATCCAAATTCGAAAATTCATATTAGTGTCGGTTAAGGTTTCTAATATATTTTCATTCCGCATATTCGATAGTTTTAGTCCGGCACTTCATAACATCCGTACGTAATACTATTTCCTCCCCGTAAAACAAATAAAAATCATTTTGAAGTCATTAAAAAAGAATAAACAGCATCGCTCTCCTGTAAAACTAATAACAACTGCTATTACTCAACCGCTTGCGAACCGTGGCAACCATAGAGACAAAGGAGGCTTTGTGTATGTCTTAATGACGATAAACTCCAGCTTAGTGCTTCCTTAGCTGCTTTGTCTTACTCTAAATTTTGATACTCAAGTGAGACTCATTACCTTTCACAATCATAAATAACTATTGTATGCTACATATATTTATAGCCTATATTAATGTATGCTGACGAAGTAACACTATTATACGTTACGATCCTTTTTTTACTTACTAATATGACATGAGAAAGATAAAGACGTGAGCACACACCACTGCAACATAATTCTTTGTAGGTATATAAAATTGGGAGAATTGTATATTTTGTTAAGTAGAATGAAGTAAAGTATATTATACTAACTCGTAGCAAAAGCGTAGCAAACGCGTAGCAGTAACGTAGCGTCTACCGTATGCCTACGTTAATTCTTCATATTGACTTACTATATGTCCTTTGCTTTTAATCGGTTACAGTAAGGGTTAAAAGCGTAGATCATCCATTACTTTCATGTGGGAGACGAAATAAACGGCTAAAAGGACACTAGGAGAGTGAGTAATACCATTCGAAAACTAAAAACACCTACTACGATCGGCAATATATCTGCCAAGTGTGTTATATATTTTCCACCTCCCCTTAGGAGATACCTATATCCACCAGAGGATGGCGAAAGACTGATAGATGTACACATCACTGTTGCAATTTCTTCCGTAATGGAAAGTATCCAAAGAAAACTAATATCTTTAATACAAAATTAAAATGATAAGAAAATATGTAATAAAATGGTTTCATAAAGCTAATACGATAATGCGGACTTCTTAACGACCGGGGTGCGGTCCGTACAGTCATGATGAAAATTACATAATAATATATAAACGGATTTTATTTAAAACGGTGGTAATTATTACTTTAATATGTACACCATATAATAATGTTATTTTTAATATAACAACGTTGATGAAACAACCATTTTTCTTCACTGTTCCATTATCCGAATTGAGTCTTAAACTATTGATGTAGATTTTACTTTTCTTCTATTGCACACCAATAGTTCTTTGTTTGATGGACGAGTACACTTTTCTATATCCTTAAAACATATCTACGAAATTTCAAGACTTACTGGAGTAGTTAAGGTATGTAAGCATAACAAATAAACATATATTTGAATTTATAATTAGGATTGCTTACTCTAACTATGAAGGGGTAATATAGTAAAGAAACTCGTATATGTAAAAAAAAAATGTTATAAAAGAATATGAAAACTATGGTTCTAATGATAATCCATCTTCTCTTAATCCACTGTAAGACATGGGTTTTCAGATAATGGAAATTATTCTAATATATCGCGCTGGCCAAACTGCATGTGGTTTTATTTCAAAATATCCCTTTTCTTCTAGTGACGATATCTGCTTCCATTTCATAATTTAACCTTATGATTTTCACGAAAAGGAAGGGTCGGTGAATTATATTGTTTCTCCGTTACTCAATGAAAAAGTAGGACATGTCTATATTGTGCTTTTATTCTATTGAAAGTAGTTCGTGATTCGCTACGAACCGTGTCGAAACATTGTAAACTTGTAATGTTCTCATTAAATTGGAAATATAGGTCAAACGTCCGTCGTATACAATATATTTCGAATAAAACTAATATTAAATTTAATATAAAAACTTGAATTAACCTCAGCATACTAGTTTTATAGGTAAGCGTGTATAAATGAAATTGTTTTTCAGTTTTCTTGCCCAATTGAATATATATTTCATAAATACATAGTCGTAAATAGTGTAATTTGTTCTACCGTAGGTTTCTTAAACATCAATTAAGGGTTGTAAGATTTGTAAAATGATATATAGCAATGTGGGCTATTAACCTAATTTTCTTTATCTAGAGGAAACTCATCCCCACCAATGACTTGGGAAGCAGAAAACATCTTATGTCAATCTTCATCTTATATATTGCAACGTATTGCTTTTGTAAATTATTGATATAACATCTTCTATCTAAATGAGTTAATTGAAATGTATCTGAACATAATTATAATTAGAACCATTTTCTCAAAACCTTTCCCGCAAAGTAAAAACTAAAGTCATATAAATCAGAGTACTAGCTAATTGAGCAGGACGCTACTGCCACAGTTATGTATTCCTAAGATGTCACTAAAAATATAGTAATATATTGCGTGATAAAAAAAAATATGTAAGTTCTTTGCTCAACATGAGATTCGTACTAGAAATCTTAAGATCAGCATTTACATACCTATTTCACTCGATCAACTAGGCCATCTAAATCGAGCAGTACCTAATCATAAAATTGCATGCCAATATAAAATTACTTTTTTTCTAGAAACACATGCAAAAGACGCGCAATATATAGAAATAAGTTGCCCACGTTAGAAATGTGTAATGATTACCATTTAAATTAATAACCTCTTTGACACACTTTACAGAGCCATGTTACCTTTGCGTATTTAATTATAATTCTTGCCTGCCACAGATTACATAACACCAAATATGGATCAAGGCTGGCAACAATCCTTCTTGTTTACATTATATTTAATGAGTCACCTGAAATTCTTATCGGCTTACATTTAGCCATAGCGGTTAATAATTACGTCACGTTAAATATAAAGCGCTTTAAGCAAGCTACGTCTCGCTTGATGCATATCTGGCTATAGTTTAGTTACATTGCGTGGATTCTACTGAGAGTGACCTTGGCACCCCCGCCCTACGTTCACCTCGACGTATGAAATTTTCGAACAGTCTGCTGGATTCAACCGTGGTATTCGAACCTCTTATATTTAGTGTAATATAAAACTTATTGCGGTGCTATACGGTGTCATCTCATTTATCTAGCGTATTTTGTTAAGACGTTTCATTGTTGTGAGAGGCGTTTGTTTTGTTGGTGCTGCAAATAAGTCAGCTGTTGTGATTCCAGTACCATGCATGTTCACTGAGTATCACGACGTGTTCTTATATCGCGAAATAAGTGTATTCAATTTATTAATCAACTAAATATAATAAAATACACCAGTCGTTAAATAAATGTGAAAATACGTAAATAAAATGCTTCATGTTTTCAAATGAATACGACTACGACATTGTGTATCATCTATTTTAAAACTTTTTTTATATCTAACATTTTTGAGGCCAGTAATTTTATAATAGTCATAAACACATAAAATATTTCACGTAAATATGTATATTGGTATAACAAATATAGATAATTGTAGCTGACGACATACTCCATTGAAATCAGTTAAGTTTGTTCTACATAAATAGTTTCACTTGGCGTTACGTTTATTACATAAAATAATACAAATTATAACCTATTAAATACCAAGATCACGCTATTTAAATATAATAACTACAGCGACCATTTCTTTTGATCGTATAAATATCGTGACGTGTATGATTCAATCTTTGTGACAAACTGTACATGTTACGTTTGCCGTGTCCTACTTTTAAAAAAAAGGTATTTTTTTTTTCTTGTGTTACCGCTTATGTGCAGAGTATTTGCGATCAAAGTCGCTTGCGCTGTTGCATGAGTTGTTAGTGTTTGAAACATATTTCTTTTTAATAATTCTAATCGATCAATGGAATTATTACGTTAAATAATACCAAGCAATATGGTGTTTACGATTTTCCTTTCATTTTAAATAAAGTGTTTGGCATTATACTCCTTGCTGGTAAGTGGTATGATGGCCATATTTAATAAACTACACTGCATATACACTTTATGTTAGAGTTTACTTGAAAATATGTCAAGGCATTATTAGAGAGATTATCATTTAAAGAAAACAGAATCTTCACAACTTATTATAATACTTTTTCAATATTATTTGTTTTTCCAAAAGGTATCACAACTTTTTAGAATTTTGTTGAGTATAATGTGTAATTGTGAACTTGGCCGCGTTCAGATCGGGTGGCAGCAAATTACATTTCTGAGATTAATTAAGATTTGATTATTCTGAGAGGCAACTAACTTGTATCATTTTTTTGTCAAATTTTAACAAATAATGCTTTATATAGATAAAAATTAGATAGATACAAATTTATAATAACGATGACTTGTTGTATATAAAACACTTTAGTCCTTCCCTGACCTGAAGCTAAAAAGCATCGGCAAAGTAAAACCAAATATAGACACGCTAAAATCTCTAAAAACAATTTAATTTGATTTTGGTTTTATGTAGTGTGTGCAATAAAGAATTATTATTATTATTATTTCCATGCAGTGACGTAGTAAGAATACAATTTACCATCTCTTCTCTTCCCCGTGTGTGCCGTAAAAGACGACTAAGTGATTAAATATGCATATAACAACTATGCCAGAAAAGAAAAACTCGGAATAAAATCTTATATCAATACGTCTGACTAGTGTGGCTTAGTAGATCAATTTCCCTCCTATTTCGAAGGAGGCTGGAGCCTAACAGTAGCATATATGAGTGAAATGATTATTATGTCATAAAAAAAGAACGAGCTTAATTTATTTTTTATTCTGGTTATTTCCGTGCGGTGACGGAGTAAGAATACCATTCACCGCTTCCTATCGTGGCCGTGGATGTCGTAAAAAACGACTACGGGGTGTAATATGCACATAACATCTGTGCAAGAGAAGGAAAACTCGAAATGAAACTCTATACCAACTTGTCTGACCAGCATGGTATAGTAAGTCAAATCCCCTCCCATTATGGAGGAGGCTCGACCCCAACAGTGGGACGTATGTGGACTGCGGTGATGATGATGATGATGATTCTGGTTATCGACAATAGTTGTTCGAAAATATAGCTCCTGAAATGTACAACTTTGATGTTCTTTTAATCCTTTTCTGACAGACTATGGTCTGGTCATACCATCTCTAAAACTATCCGTAGAGATGATACGTCATTATACGTTTCCCAGGAGAGTAATGTTGCATACTCTTCTGGTGAGATTCTTAGCTGATTTTTACGACTCTCATGGCTAAGTAAGGAGTGCCGATAATTATATTCCTATCCCTTCGCCACATAATGTTTTAATATTTTAAAACAAATATTTAAAAAGTACTATTGAGGAATAAGTGAATGAGATAAAATATATCTCCATAATGTGACAAGTCGTCTAAGAATGAACACACTCCTGGAAAATTATAATATCATCAGCTCGGCTCATAAACGTCCCACTGTTGGGCTCAAGCCTCCGCCACAATAGGAGAGAAATTGACCTTACTATGCTGGTCAGACAGATTGGTGTAGGTTTTTGTTTCAAGTTTTACTTCTCTTGCATAGATGTTATATGCTTATCCCTTCATTCAAGTTTTTTTTTTGGGGTTTTAATTCAAGTTTTTCTTAAATTGAATAGATATTATATCCCTTTTTCGTCTTATACGACATTCACGGGCAAGGTAGGGAGTGGTGATTTGTATTCTTATCCCGTCTCCACCAGCAGAATTATAACACTAACAATTGTAAATATATCTGTCAATGGAGAGACATATTTCGAACGAGGAACATCGACAGGCTGATGAATAATGTTGAAATCTTAGAATAATAACGTATAGAAAGTAAGTTCGCGCACAAAAAGTGAAGCATTTCAATTGGCGCCTAATGGAGCTTACGCCGGAACCATTCCGTAATGTACAAGAGATTGTACTGCACGCACGTACGCAACTCTTAAAAAATAAATAGGTAATTATAACTGTTTGTGCATTCAAATGGTGTCATAACACATTTGAAAAATTTAAAAAGGTTTTTAACATTACTTTTAAACATATTTCGACGATTTATGTTAATAAAAACAAAATTTCATTTCATAATTTGTATAGTGATGTGCGTGTGTACGTGTGCGCATTCATGTTTCGAACGTTCGAAGTATTGACACTATCCTTCTATACGTTATTATTCTAAGGTTGAAATATATTTATTTGCCGTGTGGTGACGATGTAAGAATACAATTCACCAACCCCTTTCTTACCTAAGGATATCGTAAAAGGCGACTAAGGGATATAATATCTATTTAAGATAAGAAAAACTAGAATTAAAACCCATCTGACTAACGTAGTATAGTGTAGCATTATTACTCCCTAATCACATGGAATCATACAAATAAATAAATAATTTCAAAAACCCGAATAAATCCAACAGTAAAAATCACGTATCGTCTTCTCAATTCATATATGTCCCACTGCTGGGTACGAGCCTCTTCCCCAATAGAAGGGAAATTGACCTACTATACCATGCTGGCCAGACATGTTGGGATACGATTTCATTTAAAATTTGCCATGTTTTACTTACAATTAGATGTTATGCATTTAATCCCTTAGTCACGAGAAGGGGTGGTGAATTGTATTCTTACTCCGTCACCACATGAAATCATATAGATAAATAAATAACAATTATAAAAACCCGAATAAATCCTACAGAATATCTATCTACAATGTAAGTTTGTGCAAATATATGTCCGTCCAACCGGACACACGTCACTATAACGTTACGGTTATCACTTTATGTAAATATACTGCATAATAACACGCAGGGTACTTAGCTTATTAGGTACTTGAACTTGACTTGAACTACTGAACGCGAATGACATTTTTGTAAGAGTGAATTCATCATGAATGTTAAAGAATCACTGCATAGATGGCGTAGTGAATAAGACCTACAGTGCCATTGTCGTGGGTTCGAATCCCGTGCAGGACAACACTTTGTGCGATCCACAAATGGCTGTTCTGAATCGTTATGTAATTAGTGTCTGTTAATTATATGTTTATAAAGTCCCCCGCAACGTAAGGATTATTTCCTTAGTACAGAGTGTTGTCTTTAAAGAAAAAATCCTTATTTTCTAAAATTACGTGATTAATCGAATTTTAAAATAAGGCACAGATTTTTTCTTAATTTGTCGCTTAAACTCAGATTCATCATAATCATCATCTCAGCCCATATACGTCCCATAGTTGGGCTCGACACTCCTCCACAATAGGAGGGATATTAAACTACTACACCACGCTGGTCTCACGTGTTAGTATAGGGTTTTATTTCGAGTTTTTCTTCTCTTGCATAGATGTTATATGCATATTACATCCCTTAGTCGTCTTTTACGACACCCACGGGCAAGAAAGGGGGTGGTGAATTGTATTCTTGCTCCGTCACCACACGGAGAACCACTCAGATTCCTCTCACCGATATTTCTGCTGTTATTTTGTTTCAGCGAGAAGAATTTTTTGGTATTACCATTGAGAAATTCTAAGTCGTCATAAACTGTGCCTAATAAAATCTTTGTCTTTTACTAAAAGGTTTTAAAAAGTATATACGCCAAAGATGACTTTATTATTGCCTATTTCTACAACGCTATAGGACATGACTATAGAAAATAGTTGATATGAATACCTAATATATAAGTAGGTATATATATTTTTAGCAATTTATTCCATCATGCTGCTGTAACCAATACAATGATTTCTAAGGTTTCCCTTTAGAACATACGATATAATATAATGTAAATAATAATTATGACACTTTACAGCTTCCAAAATCAGATGAGAAGTCTGTAAAGCTGACGAAATAGTACAGCAAACATAATCTTATAAAATCCGCAATTAGTTCGTATCAAACCAACACTAACAACAACAAAAAACATACAAGTATTAGTAGAATATATTAACTGAAACATGAAGAATTTTATTTGGTATATTTTTAGTTATTGATATTTGCTATAAAGAAAATTTGAACAATATTTCAGAGCTTATAATCATTTCACTTATTGTAAAATGAGCGTATAAGTTTACGGTACCGGGAGTGATTTAATAAGGTGTAGAACAAAGTTACTATCACGGTGTGGCGTCCAAGTCGGTACCGGTGGCTGCAAGCTGCTGACAGCTCAATGCTGGACAGCGAAGAGGAGTCACCGTTCGTCGTCATATCCCTACCATCGTATTCGTCAGAACCAATAGTAAGTTTTTATCATAAAGATTATCATTTATTAGAATCCCTTCTTTATGGTATAGCTTTACATAGAGGTCATGTTCTCTTAAAATTATAGATTCTATTGCCAACATTTTACCTCAATATGGAATGAAAATCATGTAGCCTCAAAACTAAACCTAAAAAAATAAATTACTAAATTTGTAGAGAATAAAAAAATGTTACCTTCAAAAACTTGTATCACATATATTTTATTTGTTTAAAAAAAAAAACCAATGTTTTATTAAAAAAAATATATATCTATGGTAGTATTTAATATATGTGGAGTGAAATATATCCATTTTTTCCTGGCAACATGAATAAGGAAAATAGGTCAGGTAACGCGACCTTATCAATAAAAAAGTGCGATGATTTTCTTGAATATTCAAATATTGCGTGTTCCTATTGCAAATGCTTCAACTTAATTCATATTACGAAAGCCTTAATGAATGCGTAATATTTAAATGATTTCAGTTTTTGCCGTTTGAGTATTGTAATTAAGATTTTTTGTGGGCGTTTTTATACAAATAATGACTTAAATTTATAGAAAATCCTATTAAATTATTAGTATACTTAATTTTAATAATATGTTTATATATATTTGAACAGTATTTCATGCATATACTGCACTCGCAGCTAATAAAATTTATAAAGTTCTTTTAGTTTTAAATAATTGCCAACAAAAGTGTACCATTGAGTTTTTTGATCTGTCTCAAAATGCTCATTCAGCCACAGAGGTGCTAAATAATCATTTTTAAAGAAACTAAAACAATATTGCTTAATCAATTTCTAGAGTTCGTTTACTAATTAAATATATTTTGTATAAATTAGCAACAATGTATGCATACCGTTATGAAATATATATTATTTTTGATTCTCTTTGCTAAAGACTTGTAATCTTTGTTTTTAAAGACAGAATAACAAGACAAAAATCAGAATAATAATTCATAAGAGGTAAAGGAAATAAAAATGTCGACGGTGTATGAAAATATTAACAAACAAATACTCAAAGTAAAGCTCTGAAAAACTTAAATAAAGTTGGTACATATAATAATTATTATGTCGTTAAAAACATTGCCACACAACAATCTTTACGACATGCGATAATATACCGAGTACAGAACATTAAATAAAGTATAAGCACTTTTAATCCAACTTCCTTATGTACACGAAATATTATTTTCTACGAATATGACAAAATATATAACATTTTCAGACATATTAATTTCAAACACCGCAGTGTACTTGTTATTCAGCAATTTGAGACATGACCTCGCTTGAGCTCCCTCGCTCACACGTGTCGGATAAAACATATGCGGACCAAACCACATTGGTCTACGAAGGCCATCTATAGAACTCCTAATTCAGTTAAGCACAGAACGTTGGCGAAGGGGTGGGAAGGCCAATCTTTTCGGTTACGTTTCTCTAATTGCACGCACAGACTTGCGATAAAGTCTGTCCTTGTAGGACGGTCAGTACCATCGGCCAAGGTTATTGGAATAATTTAGATGAAGCAGGGTTTCTGTTTTCGTGGTCAGTGGTCAGTCGGACGTGAGGCGAGTTTGTCACCGGGTGGTAGTAGCAAAATACCGCCAGTAAAGGTTCGGTATTGTACGAACGAGGACGAAGAATTAAGGGTAGCTGTTATGGTGAGCTTTTATTCACAGCTTAATCACAGTAAACTTTTGTATACACTTCAATACGTCTTTATGTATTCGTTTTACTTTAAAAGTAGTTAGGTAACTTTATTCTCACATATTTATACTTCCTTTTCATTATTTAACAGACACTACAAATGTATATTTTTTGCGGGATCAAAATTTTGGCAGTACTTTTAACGCCAGACAATTACGCTGGTCTCATTTTTCATTTAAATAACCTCTATTATAAAATAGATGTTACGATATATTTTAAATTTTAATCAAACTTCAACATTTTTGTGCGCATTCATAGAATTTATCTCTTTGAAAAGTTATTACTTCTTGTTTGCTAGATGTACCTACTAGCTTTCTTGATATTTTTAAATATTATAATGAAAATAAAACACACGTAACTCAGTTAAAACGCTCTGTATTAAAAGATTTATGTTTTTATTGCTTTCTTAATAAAGTATGCTGCCTTATCATGTTTATGTATAAGATTGAGGTCAAGTACCAAAAGTAGGTTAAAAAGTATGGTATTCGCAGAAAATTAAAAAAAGCGGTCAATGTAGACGAAACGGAAGCGAAGGAATTGCCCAGGCATCCATAAAATCCTGAAAAATACTCTTTCACAACTGCATGTCGGCATGCTAATGATTTGAAAAGCGTTACAGATGGCGTTGTTTTAATTTACTATTAGGTATTTGACTAATACAGTACATGCAAGAAATTTGATATGAATTCTGTTGTGTTTATATCAACGTTTGTCACTATTTTATTTCAGATGTTTTTGCTAATGATATTTTGTTTATTTTAAGCTATATTCTTTCACTGACATTTTGATGACACTTTAATTTTTGCAAAAATGTTTTAAATACAGAAATGAATAAATGTTTTAAGCGCTTGTATTTATGAGCTCTATATATTTACATATGTATATATCATCAAAAGTTGTGTAATTTGTATATTTTATTTTAACTTGAATTAATTCATTGTAAAGCGGTATAGAACGATATTTTTTAGCCATAGATTATCTATATATTTAAGGTTTAGTTCTAAATACCGTAAAATTAACTGCCATAGTGACTATATCTTTAATAAATTTGCCGTTAAAAATTGATCATTTTAAATTTTACTTATAATAATCTCCCTCGTGTTTGTACATTCATAATTTTTGACTTTTATTTAGAAATGTTTATTTATATTGTAGGTAAATTGTGAGTTTTCAATGACTAGTAAAAATTATATAATATTTACGATCTCTACATTCACAATATTATTCGTAAATTGTATATTTTACATATCGTATATTTTAAGTAGTAGTAAAAGAAAATTATTGATACATTTCAAAGCATGCTACAGCAATATCGTGTGCATATACTTCATCAAACAATGAATTCATGTCAGGGGCACCGGACCGCGCGCCAAGTCGCCATCTTGCCCCAAAACCCGTAAAAATGTAAGCTCGACTAGACGAAATCCCAAGCCAAATTTATTAAATAAATTAATTATATTATTCTAATTATCGTCTAAAGTTCACAATTAATCTCTCTTTACATCATTGACCTGAATGTTTTCGGTATTTAGTACGCAAAAGTTATGGTAGTTATGCGTGGCTAAAAATAATTAGCCTAAAATAAGTCAATTATAACATTTTAACAGAGTTATAGTTAAGACTTAGGAATTAAATGCTTCAATGCCTTTTATAGTAATTAAGTAAGTGCCTATAGGTTTCTAGTTCTTCATGAATTGAGTCGATTGAAATCGCAATCACGCTTACGTCATACGGCTCGCGTATAAAACCTTAAACGTTTAATTAAGCAGGACTATACTTATAATAAAATATTTGAGTTATCTATTTATTTTATAAAATATTTTAAATCTTAATCCATCGACGTAACAAGATTTTATTTTTGAAACAGAAAAGTTCATATCTCGCCGTCGCCACGATACCGAGTGAAAAGAAAATGATAAAGGTAATATACTCAGTGGCATAGTCTTGCCGTAACATTCTAATAACTTAATAAAAACTATTAAGATATTAGAATGATGTATTTTAAAAGACAGTAAAAGCTAATAGAAATCCATATGAAATGGATTTAGTTTAGCATTAGTTTATTCTAGTATATAGAATATAAATGGCTATTTTATTAATGACTTTTTTTTATTAAACCTGCTTGTGATCTTGGCTGAATATTGCTTGTAATTTTTTCTGACATGTAATATGGCAATTGCTGGCAGTATTTTATGATTTTGTTTTACCAAATATTGAGGGTAATAACTTGTCTGCTGTAATTAGTTTTTACATTTCACGGTTAAGAGTCGGATATCTTGATACATTTTCTAATAGGTCTTATTATGTTTAATTAATAGTTTAGTATAAAAATATATAAGAATAATTAATCATTTAGATGAATTGATACATCGTAATGTTATATTCGAACCTCTTCTAGAGTTAGAGCGAAATTGATCTACTATTCCATGCTAGTTAGACGGTCTTCGGCATGTAGTTTTTATTCAAGTTTATCTTCTTAAGCAGAGATGCTATCTACTTAAGTCCCATAGGCCCATTTTTACAAACGACTTCTAAATTTTAGGTAACACTTAATGCAATATAAATGACACAACAATTAATTTTTTTTTTTATATTGATGGATGTTAAAAAGTATTTTGTTATGTTCTGCTACAGCATTCACAAAAAAAACATCAAACTTACATGTTACAAACTTATATGTTACCTAAATTTTAGGGGTCGTTGGTAGAAACAGGTATTAGTCGTTTTCACGAAACCCGGCGTACACGCATTTTAATAAAGCCAATATTTTGTGCCATAAGAAAAAAAAAGCTACGTTTTACTCTACATGTAGATACCGAGCTACCGTATAAATTCCTTTCGATAATTATAACGAAGCTGTCAAATTAAAATGCCTTATTATTTTAGTTGATTATAAAATGTTTAAAAGAAATATGAAGTAATGGCATTTGTTATATTAGTTATCATTTGCTTAAATAGTTTAATAAAACAGCATGCCTTTTTTGGCCGGGGTATGTATGCTCTGGACACATACCGGTCGTTCCATCCAAGGCGAGGAAAGCCCGGCGCGTGGCCCCTTAACCTACCGTATTTACCCATCCATTAACATTAAGCCGTAATATCCGTGGCCAGCCCAATCGGTTACCCTTTCAGGTTTCATCACTCCTCGACCGCGGAGTCGCCCTCTTGAAAATTGTTGTATATCTTTAAAATATTCTCAACAAAGTGCAAATCTGGGACATTGTGTACTATAATTAATTTAATATATATTACAAGTATGCCATAGTTATCTTAAAAACTAAATCAATATAACAAAACTGGTAAGTAAGATACTGGGTGTATCTAATACTTTGCAAGTGTAAAATTTTAAAAACTTATTTGAGGGTGGAAATTGATTACTACGCGTAGGCTTGAATCCATGCTTATTGCCTTCTTCAGATATCCAATGAATATGGGTTTAACTACCACTTATTTTAAACATTTTTCAATTGCAAATAAGTTTTTATAACTCACATGTCAAATGCTAAATCTCAGTAATTTAGTGAAAAAAAAAATTATAAATTAGTAGATATCGTTTTTTACAATTATGTTTGAATCTAAATTGTGCAATATAGGCAGCAAGTTACGGCAAAAAGAACGGTATGTGGTACGGTGGTACAACAACTGCTTCCAGCGCGTGGTCTCGTGCGGGGACACGCAAGCAATCCGTGGCAGAATCTGATGCACCTCCTCCAGGCGGCGGCAAACCCGCCAGTGGAAGGGTCATCCGAATTATTAACAATATGGACCACTCCATACAGGTAATCTATATTCGAAAGCTAATATTAAATCTTGAAAAAGAATTCTGTCTGATGACGGAGCAAGAATACAATTCACCACCATATATTACCCGTGGAGGTCGTACGAGACGACTAAAGGATATATTATGCCTATAACAACTGTGTAATAGAAGGAATACTCGAAATAAAACCTTACACTAACTCGTCTGACCAGCATAGTGTAGTCTATTTCCCTCCTATTGTGGATGAGGCTCGAGTCGGATTTTATTACGTAGAGAAATACCGAGCATAATAGCTTACTGCCCATAAAGTAAGTCCCCTATAATCATAACATACCATTTATATTTTAGACGAGAATGTTTGCTGGTAAAAGACAGTTATTTTCACAATTTACCATATTTTGTCTTATAATTGACGTAAGCGTGTATTCATTGTTCCGGTTTTCAATCACTTTAATAAGACGTTTTCAATGCAATGGCCTTCGGATTTAAACGTTAGTGATTGCTATGAAAGCTTTGCGAAATTTCACCCGAGGTCTTATAAATCGTAAATGCCAATATTAGACTACATTTAGTTCTGTTAGTGGAAGGTATTGAGAATATTAGGTCATTGTCTAAGTTCATACATGTTCCACTGTTAAGCTCGAGCCTCCTCCCCAATAGTAAGGATATTAACCTACTATACTATGCTGATCAGACTTGATGTTATAAGGTTTTATGGTAAGTTTTCCTTCTCTTCATCATCATCATCATTTCAGCCTATTGCCGTCCACTGCTGGACGTAGGCCTCCCTCATGTTGCGCCACAATGTGCGGTCCTGTGCCGCCTGCATCCAACGACGCCCAGCAACTTTCACTAGGTCGTCGGTCCACCTAGTGGGGGGGCGTCCTACACTGCGTCGTCCGATACGTGGTCGCCACTCAAGAACCTTTCTTCCCCAGCGGTTGTCGGTTCGTCGAGCGATGTGGCCTGCCCATTGCCACTTCAGCGTGCTAATTCTTCGTGCTATATCGGTTACACCCGTTCTTCTGCGGATTTCCGTATTCCGGATTCTATCTCGCAGAGAAATCCCGAGCATAGCCTGTTCCATAGCACGCTGAGCGACTTTGAGTCTTGATATGAGGCCTACATTTAGGGACCACGTTTCCGTGCCGTAAGTCATCACTGGTAACACACACTGGTCGTAGACCTGTGTTTTCAGACACTGAGGTATGTTGGACGAGAAGATCCTCTTAAGTTGCCCGAACGTTAAATTTCCTTCTCTTCTCTTCTCTCTAACTCTTAATTTTCCTTCTCTTGCACAG
This sequence comes from Lymantria dispar, assembly GCA_032191425.1. NCBI lineage: Eukaryota > Metazoa > Arthropoda > Insecta > Lepidoptera > Erebidae > Lymantria > Lymantria dispar. Next base: position 32,379,971 of record CM063444.1, read on the forward strand.
GTGTTATATGCATATTATATCCCTTAGTAGTCTTTTACAACAGCCACGGGCAAGATAGGGATGAATTGTATTCTTAATCCGTCTCGACAAGGAATATTATCAAATATATAAGGTATAATTTACATAATAAACTAATAGCTATTTTTATCCGTTTCAATTTATTGTGCTTTAATGTGTTAGCTAAGTTATTTTTCCTTGAACACTTGGGTATCAAAATAAAGGACGTTTAAAGGATTAGTACGACAATGTATACAATCTGTATAGTGGAAAACAGATGGTAGTCAAAAAACATTGTGAAAACTCACCTGCGATGAATATTATTTGTGCTTATAATTAATAAATTTTGGGTATATTTTTTTAATTTAGGTATTAGTATTTTACGTATTAGTTTTATTTTCAGTGTGCTAACGGAATAAGAACACAATTCAGTACCCATATCTTACTCGTGAGTGTTGTAAAAGCCGCCTAAAGAATAGAATATGTATATAATATTATTGCAGGCGAAGGAAAAGCCGAAATAAAACCCTCTATCAATTTGTCTGACCAGAGTGGTGTAATAGGTCAATTTGCCCTCCTATTGTGGAGGAGGCTCGAACTCAATAGTGGGACGTATATAAACTAAAACGAGAATGAGGTATATTTTATAAAGCTGTCAGTTCTTTTAGTTCATTAAATTACACGATTTTTTTTTTTGGATGGGTTGCGGTCGGCGCGCTCCTCGCACCACTCCGTCCGGGGCGACAAAGGGGCGTAAGCACGCACACCCGCAACCCACCCACGATGCACGTCTTCTTCGTCGTTGGGCCGACCACCGGAGCAGGGTTACTTGTCATCAGTGGTCGGCCCGACGCAATACCCCCTACTTGGGGTACCCTCCCATCGACCGACGTCCCCCCCCCTCGGGGAGGACGTCGGTCTTTCCTCACGCGGTCGGCCTCTCGGCTGGGATCACGTCACCCGCATTAAATTACACGATGAAATTATTTAGTTTGCTTTTCTCTTTAATAACCTCTTTTGAACTTAACTAAATTAATTTTATTTTACAGTGTCGTGTATTATTAAATTTGCGAACAACGCAACCCTTCGAAGAGGTGTTAGAAGATTTGGGTCAAGTCTTGAAAATGAACGGCGCAAAAAGGATGTACACGATTACCGGTCAAGAGGTAAAATTTTAAACATTGACAATAATAAAACGAAATGTATAAATAAATATACATACATATATACATATATGTATACATGTATGTATACATATATGTATACATAAATTAGCTGACCAAACAGAAGCTGTTCTGTTAAAATCTATAAAATAAAAGGAATGAAACCGATTGCAATGTCATTTACCAGGTCCAATTATTAATCGAAACCATTTTTGAATTCTCTTGAACACAGACAAAAATATCTTCAATATCCAGCTGTTTAGGAGCAGTTCAATCACATACACACGGACAAACATAATGATTATAAGTGTATATATTTTTTTTTATTCTGATATAGATTTATTAAAGATACGCTTACAACTCATCTATATCTTATCTAAATGGATAAATCAAATACAATGATTGAGCTACGTCTTTAACTTTAGATGTATGTACCTTATAAATGTACCTTAAGCTAATAATATACTGCTACTTATTATGTAATAAGTCGTTAATTAGTTATAACATTATGATGTTCCATAATAAGAGAGAAAATATTTGTTTTAGAATAAATGCTGCGATTTTATTACACTTAAAATTCTGCAACGAATGTGCCGCCCCTTTGCTTTCCATGCTCAGCTTTTATTAAACTATATGTATTGATTTTGTAGGTGAGAAGTTTTTCTCAGCTGCGGAATGAATTCGCTGATGTGGAGACCTTTTACTTGGGGTCTCTGGTAGCGGTGCCTGCTTTGAGTCCTGGAGTCAGCGCACCTTTACCTATAGAATCACCTATAAGAAGGTATATAGGACATGTGTTGCTTATATATTTTCTAACTCCAGTTCTTTGTTCCAAATTTTACGCGTGACGAACTAATCTTAGAATCGATTACACGTAACTTCAGCTAAGGCGTCTTCAGGCGTGGATATTCGAGTTAGCATGAAGCGTCTACGCCTTATTACAAACTTTTAAAGGAAAATACCTAAATGTTTTAGTCGTTCTGGAATAGATTTCATCATCATCATCTCAGCCCATATACCTAATCCCAGTGTTGGGCTCCTTCATTATGTAAGGGAAATTAACCTACTATACCACGCTGGTCAGACGTATTGGCGCAGTTTAATTTTCCTTCTCTTGCATATATTTTATGTGCATATTTAATCTCTAAGTCGTCTTTTACGACACCCATGAGCAAGAGAGGGGGTGATGAATTGTATTCTTACTTCATCACCACACGGAAGATTCATTCTTAATTGTATTTTATTTTATATAGATAGAAGATAGGTAGAAGTAAACAATTATACTGTTAAAAATATTATGATGATTAATATATTTTTAGGTCTCGATCAAGAGGAAATGTAGCAGCAGCGCCGGCGTCTGAGGATATGCGTGGGAGACGAGCAAGGAGTAAAAGCCGACCAAGAGTGCTTTACGCTCCAGAGGGGGAGATTGTTCGTAATTCAGGTAATTAATTTTATTCTCTTTAGATTAATTTATTATTACCTACAATAATAACCAAGTATTGTTTAAACGTTTCTTATTTTTAATATTAGACTGGAGTCTTGGACTGTAGAGACAGTAGAAAGGAAATTGAGCTACTTTACCATACTTGTCAGACGTGTTGATATAGGGTTTTATTTTCAGTCTTCCTTCTCTTGTATAATATAATATATATAATATCTATTATATGTATATCCTTTAGTCGTCTTTTACGACATCCATAGACAAGATTTGAGCGCGAAAACATTCGGGCAAACATACGTTTGCTCGAAGTTTTGTATATACAAAACTTCTCCCCTATTTTTAGTAGCTTACTATAATAACTGAAAGTTGCCCAGAGAAGAAGTCTCAAAATACTTGAATAGTGATTTCTAGACAGATTTATTATTAAGATCATATAGGTTCCATTATTAGGTACACGTTTCTTTCGTAAAGAGTCAGACAAGTTGACATAAGGTTTCTTTAGTCGATTTTCCTTATCCGTATTAGGTAACGTCTTGTAGTTTTCTTAATATTTTAACTGTTCTGAATATAAAGCACATTTCAAATGTCCCAGGAGTTAACTACTGATATTTAGTTAATCTAAGCAAAATTTGTTAATAAGTGCGTAGATTTTACGTTTTTTCAGAACCTCGAAATCCCTAAACATCTAAAAGGTGCATCACTGGTGAAAATTTACTCATTTGCCACTTCCAAATCGCCGTGTTTTGTTGGATTGCCTTACCACTGGGCATTGAGAGTGAAAAAATAAACGATGGAGAATCGTATTTTTTTTCATCATTTTTAAGGCAAATTATCGTCATTAAAAAACGAGAATTTTCAAATAAAAAATATGGTCTCCCGTACTTTGCAGTGTATTTTTTCAGAATCTGGGGTAGAAATTACGATTATTCCACTCCAAAAAAAAAAATATGGGCGCTTTTAAACAAAAAGAAAACCACGAATAATCGAAGACATTATTTTTCATGATTTTATATCTCGTACAAAACGCCGAATGACCCCCTCTTTCTTCAACCATGAGTGCACTAAATAGTTGTAGTTGAACGACGATTTTTTTAAATTTGTATAAATCAATATTGTTATCCCAAAATGGCGTTTTTCATCCCTTAAGTGGTGAGCAAAATTTCACGTTTCGCGTAAAATAGAAAAAAAATCGGATCTTCACGAAAATTGGTATCCCGGGGTTTTTTAGGTCGCTGATTACGGTTCTGCTATCACAATTTGAAAATTCAAGATGGCTGTTCCAATATGGCCGACTGGAAATCCAAAAACTTATTTGAATCGGGGGCAATTGGGCAATCGGGGATTTTCAAAGTCGCTGATTACGATACTGAACTCAAAATTTGTAAGTTCAAGATAGCGGCTCCAATATGGCCGACCAGAAATCTAAAATATTATTAGAATCGGATGAAATTGAGCAATTACGCGACCGATTGTGCGTTGCGAGAGTCTTCATAAATGTACAAGTAGCGACCGCGAGTTACTCAAGGCACAATACAAGGCAATTCTTAATAGGTTCTCTTCTATTTAAACTCTTTTTTTAAACAACTTTGGAACTAAGAATTATATAATTTTGAACAAAAACAACCCGACTTAAACCGTTTTCTAATGGATACCGTTGTCAAAACTAGACCACACAGGAAGTACCAGCTTACAAATAAAAAAAGAATCCTATAAATCGATTCACGCAGTCGTAAGTTCTGAAGTAACAAACATAAAAAAAATATAGTCGAATGGAGAATTGCCTCCTTTTTTGAAGTTGGTTAAAAAGGACAAACTATGATCCCCTTTCGTAATCAAATCAACGATACTTAACGCTGTAGGACACTACTTCGATCCTGCAATTATGCACACATTACGATCAAACAAATATATGTAAATGATAATTCTTATTTATTTTTTACACATACAGATTACACTCTTCTAGAAGTATTAAAAGAAGAACCTGTTCGTGTGACTATTAGAGGTTTGCGTCGCACTTTCTATCCGCCTATACACCATGCGCCCATAGACAATACTCCACCTGACAAGAAACTCCAGCTCGAGTGGGTGTAAGTATATTTTTATTATTATTTATTATCTATACCAATAAAAAAAATTGGAGTGTCTGTTTGTAATGTCAAAATAATAGGCTTTATTCATGCTCACACGGTTATTTGCACTATACACATGCCTAAAAATCACTTTATATTTTTTTGTCTGTCTGTCTGTTTGTTCCGGGTAATCTTCAAAACGGTTGAACCGATTTCAAAAATTAGTTATAAATAACTAGTAACCCGCCCTCGCTTCGCTTCGGTTTTAGTCGTTTTACCCGCGTAGTTCCCGTTTCCGTGGGAATACCGGGATAAAATATAGCCTAGTTTACGCCCTGATATTATAGCTTTCCATTGGTGAAAGAATTTTTGAAATCGGTTCAGCCGTTTTGAAGATTACCCGGAACAAACAGACAGACAGACAAAAATTTTTTAATCGCTATTTTAGTGTCGTGCAAATAACCGTGTGAGCATGAAAAAAGTCTATTATTTTGACATTACAAACAGACACTCCAATTTTATTTATTGATATAGATATTATCTCGGCTCATATACGTCTCCCGGCTGGACTCGAGTCTCCTTCCAATAAGGAGGGAAATTTACTTACTACGCTACGCTACGCTACGCTAGTCAGATGGAATAGGGTTTTCTGAATTTTATATGCATTTTATATCTCTTAATCACCTTTTACGACACCCTCTGACAAGGGGTGGTGAGTTGTATTCTTGTATAAGGCAATTGACCTTATCATGTTGGTCAAACAGGTTGGTTTTATTTCGAGATTTCCTTCTCTCTTTCTTCTCTTGTATAGATGTTATTGCATATTATCCTATAGTCATCTTTTACGACATCCATGGGCAAGATAGGGAGTGTTGAATTGTATTCTTACTCCGTCACCATACAGAATGTTAAATACTTACTAATATTATAAATACGCAAGTATGTTTGTTTGTTACGCTTTCACACTTAAACCACCGAACCGATTTCAAAAATTCTTTCACCAATGAAAAGCTATAATATGAGGGAGTAACATAGGCTATATTTTATGCTGGTATTCCCACGGGAAGGGGGGTTTTAGTCGCCTTATCCAGGTAGTCCTGGGTAAGACGACTGAAACCGAAGCGAAATGAGAGCGGGTTGCTAGTATATAATAACATTTTAGACGAGGCAGCGGGTGACTGGACCGGGGAGTTAGTCTGTCACCCACCGAGAGGCCGACCGCGCGAGGAAAGACCGATGTCCTCCCCGAAGGGGGGACGTCGGTCGATGGGAGGGTACTCCTCAAGGAGTATTCCGTGGGGCCGACCACTGACGACAAGTCACCCTGCTCCGGTGGTCAGTCCAACGATGAAGGCGACGTGGTGTCACGGGTGGGTTACGGGTGTGCGTGCTTACGCCCCGGACGGAGTGGTACGAGGAGCGCGCCGACCGTAGCCCACCTCAAAAAAAAGTAAATAATAACATTTAAGTTTACTGATATTAATTTAGAAATTCTATTTCTTACAATATTTAAATCTATCACAGTTATGGATATCGCGGATCTGACTCTCGACGTAACCTGTGGGTATTGCCTACCGGAGAACTCCTATACTATGTGGCTGCCGTAGCCATTATGTACGACAGGGATGAAGAATCACAGAGACACTACATCGGTCACACAGAAGACATTCAATGGTATATCTTAATATATATAAATTACGTGTCACGTTGTTTGTCCGCGATGGACTAAACTACTTAACCGATTTTAATCAAATTTGCACACCGTGTGCAGTTTGATCCAACTTGAAAGATAGGATAGCTTACATCTTAATTTATGGTCGCAATATTTTTTTATTGCAAATTATTTGTCTATTATTTGACATTCACAATTATCTGTTAACTCCAAACGATTTTAACAGATGGCGATATCTGTTGACTGGATTGATTAATTAATTAATAGATGGCGCTGCTATATCAAACCTACAAACGTGTCATATACGATTTTAACTTGCTTTTTTACATAGATGCCATTTGTAAAAAAATATGTCTACCTCCATGACAGATGTTCTCCTACAGTTCCACTTAAATAGTTTAATAAAATGTAATATAACAAAAATATTAGCCACAGCAACGCGTGGTCGGGTCTGCTAGTATTTTTATATTTATTTATCATTACAGCGAAAATAGGTTTCACTGTTGGGCTCGAGCCTTCTCCGCAATGGGAGGTAAATTAACCTACATACATGAGTGTTATAATCCCTTAGATGTCTTTTACGACGCCCACAGGACAGAGGGTGGTGAATTGTATTCCTACTCTGTCATCCACTCGGCAAGATTATATTTATTATTGATTTTTTATGTGATATTTTGATACTTTGTTTTTTTTTATTACAGAGATTAAATTGATATTTTAATTCAATTATTCCAATTTACTTGGGGGTCCTTTCAGTTACATACTCTCTTCTTTCAAAGTACGTAATGTCAAACTTATGGTAATAGTTTTACGGCTGGCCGCCTGCCTGACTTCAACCCTCCTTGACCTAACGGCATCAGATGGAGTTGGTCCAGGTCGATGAAAACCGATAAGTTGTCTTTTACTGTGCCTATGAACTATGTAAGCGTTAGTAGTTTTCATAGCACTATTAAACTTTCTATCTTTCTCCACATATATTTTCGAACTTCTACCCATCCTTTGAGTTTTGTTTATCATAATTACCACATGTTTATATATATATATATTTTTTGTGTAGGTGTGTATGTCACTGAACCCCTCCTAAACGGCTGGACCGAGTTTGATGAAATTTTGTGTGTATTCAAGGGGCTTCGAGAAAGGTTTAGGTTCATAATTGGAAGGTTACCTACCTTCTACCGCTACCTTCCAATTATGAATCTAAATAAAAATCTGCTGTCGATTTCAAGGAGAATTCCTTTTATTTTATTTGAACAGAACAACATTTGTTGGGTCAGCTAGTTTAACATAAATCATCATAATTACCATTCCAGTTCGTATTCGTCCTCCTCCACAATCGGAAGGTAATTGACTTTACTATACCACGCTGGTCAGACGGGTTGGTATAGGGTTTTGTTTCGAATTTTCCTTCTCTTACATAGATCTTATATGCGTATTATATCCCTTAGTCGTCTTTTACGACATGCATGAGCAGAGGGAGTGGTGATTTGTATTCTTAATCCGTCACCACACGGAAAGTATAAACATTTAATGTTAATTCCATTCTAATGTTTAGCATGGAACTTCATCCATCTCGGGAATTGGTCGCTAGCGGACAAAGAGCTGGTCGTGGCCGGCGTGCACAAGCCCACGTGCGTATTTGGAGTACGGATACACTGCAGACGTTACATGTTTTTGGTATGGCGGAGTTTGAAGCTGGAGTATCAGCTGTCGCATTTTCACAGCTTGTAAGTAATACTTTTTTATACAAAAAAGAAATTATTTCCTCTTTTTTTATATTGTGTTGATTTGTAGTATAATCACTACATAGTATAAAACAAAGTCGCTTTCTCTGTCCCCATGTCAATATGTATGCTTAAATCTATAAAACTACGCAACGGATTTTGGTGCGGTTTTTTTTTAATAGATAGAGTGATTGAAGAGGAAGGTTTATATGTATAATAACATCCATTAAATAGTGGAGAAATACTGTTATTTTTTGAGGTTTCTAATGTGATGTCGTAAATAATTAATTTTTTTTCCGCTTAAATTGCAAACGCAGGCTGAACCCTACCAGATTTATCAAAATAATGTACTAAGTATTGTACACATTGAAAAAGTCTACAGAAAACTCCGCGATGGTATATGTCTATCTCTTATGGATATCCCACAATAACATTTTTTTGGCATTTACATTTAACGACAAATAATGGCTAATTTTCGAAGCGATTTTAACCAATATAGTATTAATCCTCATCCAATTAAATACCTTGAATACATTGTAGATTTAATATAGATCTATATGGCCCTTTACAGCATATGATTTAAATGAATATTTTCGAAGATATTACAGATTTAAAAATTGCGGGATGTAGCGTTGGTGTGGCACTCGGCTCGGCACAACAGAGCCAGAGACTTTTTCAAAGTAGCTGCGTTCTCAAAATCTAATAAACCAAACTAAAAAGAAAAAAATAAATTATAGTTTAAAAAACTAAAAAAAAAACACTTTTAAAATTTATTGAATTAAAAAATTAAAAATTAAACTGTAGTAATCAATTGATTTCCGTGTGGTGACGGAGTAAGAATACAATTCACCACCCCCTATCTTACCCGTGGGTGATCGTACGAGACGACTAAGGGATATAAAACGCATATAACATCTATGCGAGAGAAGGAAAACTTGAAATAAAACCCTATATCAACACGTCTGACCAGCGTGGTATAGTAGGTCAATTACCCTTCCATTATGGAGGAGGCCCGAACCCAACAGTGGGACATATATGGGCTGAGATGATGAAGATGATGAATCAATTGAAAAATTGATGTTATTGTACAAAAAGCGTGGGGGGCTTGATTTTAACTGTTGTTAATATTTTATCAATAGTTTATTATATCTGTAGTTATTATCACAAGCACCCCACGTGTTTTGTTCAATAATATCAATTTTTCAATTGATTACTACAGTTTCATTTTTAATTTTTTAATTCAATCAATTTTAAAATCGTGTTTTTTTAGGTTTTTAAACTATAATTTATTATATACAACGTTCACAGTTTTTCTGTAGTGTATTTAATATCAGCATTGCACCCGTGCGAAGCCGGGGCGGGTCGCTAGTTAACAATAAACTATGTTTTAAGATGACCATTGAATTATGGAGACAGTCATTAAGATCAGATTCTGTTCAGAGGCGTGAACTCAATTGTCATTTTGGTCAATTAAACTGCCCTTAAAGATTAATTATGAGATAAGACAGACTATAAAAAATAAAGATATTATTTTAAAATAATTGGTATATGGAAGTTGGTGTATATGCGAGTATTGTATACGAAATAAATAAAAAAAAAACTTGAGAGGTGTCAAGGGACACCCGGATGGAACGAAGTTCCTTTCGATTAATTAGTGAAGGAACTATAATATTTTTTTTTTTTTTTTTATTAGTTATAATTATCTGTATATTAATAGAAAGACACTATATAAATAATTTTAATTATTTAAAATTATTAATTAATTTTAATGTAAAGAGAATTATCTGTATATTAATAGAAAGACGAAACGAAAATAACTGGCTTGCTTTCTATGAGAGAGAGAGAGAGAGAGAGAGAGAGACAGACAGACAGAGAAACACGCGCACGCCGCACGGCTTACAACTATAGCAAAAAGTGTCGTTACAACTTTTGGTCTTAATTTTTCCGTCTAGCCACCTTTCGCAACGCGCGATAAGGAACTTCGTTCCAAAAGTCCACCCGCCATTCGCTTAAGGCGGTATCAGGTGCAGTTACTCGCACCTCCGTACTCGACTCGCAGATGGCCGAGCGTGCCGCGGTAGAGAAATTCCCCCGAACCCGCTCCACCGCCACCTTTTACGAAATGACCTACCCCGACCGCGTTACAATAATAAAATTTTCCTAATTAATTCTTCTGGGGAAGAAAGGTTCTCGAGTGCCAACCACGTATTGGACGACGCAGTGTAGGACGACCAGGTGGACCGACGACCTGGTGAAAGTTGCTGGGCGTCTTTGTGGCGTAACATGAGAGAGGCCTACGTCCAGCAAAGAACGGCGATAGGCTGAAATGATGACGATGATGATGAATTATTTCTTAATTCTCAATATATAATTAGGTGAAAACGGAATCGTCTCAACTTATATGTCCCACTATTGGGCTCGAGCTTCCTCACCAAAAGAAGGAAAATTGACCTACTACACCATGCTGGTCAGATATTTTGATATAGTGTTATATTTCAAGTTTTTCTTCTCTGGCACAGATCATATGCATATTATATCCCGTAGTTCTTTTACGACATCTACGGATAAGATAGGGAGTGGTGAATTGTATTCTTACTCCGTCACCACACGGAAATATCTAATTTATAACTAATAGAATACATATTTCAAACTTGATTTAGTACAATTCTTTACTATATTATTCATAACATTAGGTATTAATTTAAAAGAGCAGCAGTTTTAAATAATTTTCTTTTATTCTTTAGAATGGTGGTAGTTATGTGTTAGCTGTGGACGCTGGACGTGAGAGTATCCTTTCTGTGTGGCAATGGCAATGGGGACATCTCCTCGGCAAAGTTGCTGTAAGTATCCTCAATATACTTTGAATTTATATAGTCTTTTTACTGTATTAGAATATGATAAAAGGTAATTTGTTGATACGCGTATATCATGATATGTCAAAATTCGACAGTATGAAGCTGTTTCAAAAATGGGTGAATTTCGTCACAGTTTTTTTTTATATATTTTCTACATTTTTGACATTATAAAATATCTTATAATAGTGCTTAGTGCTAGACTAATAAAATAATAATAAACTGCATCAATGTTATTGTTTGATATGTTATTTTATAGATAATTTTTCACTGTTTGATTATTACGAAAAATATTTAGAAATATTTATTTTCGTAAAAAAATACCTGTTGTTGTTTTTGTGTGTATCTTAAAGAACTATTGATAAAAGTAATAAGCATATCGTTACTAAGTTACAATTACATACGTAACAAATCGTATACCAACACTGCGAAGTTTTCGCACAGGTATTCTAGTTTGTTTTAATGAAATTTTAGTAAAAAATACAAAATCCTTATTAAGTACACAAGGTTACACATTTTTTATCTGTTTTTGGGGATGTTACTCCTTTTTACTTATTAATAGAAAGCAAATATGTTTCGTGAGTGCCGTTTAATAGAAAAGATCGAGTGAACTAGGGTCAGTTTTTTATGAACCTACCACCCCTTTTCAGCCACCTCACTTGGCGGCGAAGTAAATTCTCGTTCATACAACGCACTGAAATCGCTTTCATTTTTCTAAAACTAGTAATTTTTTAATGTTTAAAGCAAGAAGATGTAGATCTTTTTATTACGATCCATTTCTTATGTCCGATTTTGTGATTATAAAGACTAAAAAATTCATACATTGCATTACAATTCTAGAATTTCATGTTCGTGTTTTCATAATCACTTTCGTATATTGTCTTCAACCTTGTATGTCTCAAGGTCTCTCATTACATTAAGATAGCGAGTTACACATAAAGTCTGTCCACTAATCTAGATATATAATCTGTGTAGATTAAAAATGAAAAGTTCAATGGTACAACTTAATGTAGAAAAACTAGATCGCCGTCGATTGTTAATCTAAATACTTTGTTATGTCAAACTAGCATCCATATTTTTTTTTAATAATATCGAACACTTAGAAATAAATCTTTTTATCATTGGGTGTTTATACAAATACTAGCTGACCCGGCGAACTTCGTACTGCCATAATTTTTTTCATAAATATATTTTCTAAATTTCCGAATAGGTATATAGTCTCTAATAGAAGAACCATTGTGGCTTTGTCGGGAAAGATTTGATCGTCTTAGTCGCGGCATTGTTAGTGATGATTCAAAGAGAATACAAATTACTGATCATTGATTTCTGACAAAATTACAATTATCAAAGTTTCAACCATACTTAACTATAGACAAAATTACGTTTGGCTATCATTTGCGTTTTGTTAGGTATTACATATCAAATGCGTTTTTATTATCTTACGTTTCATAGTGACTTGTATTCTTTTTGACATAAGTTTCAGTGCGAATATGGAAATGTCATGTTAAGCTCTTATATTATATTAATTTTTTAAATGTTTTATAGTGTTATATTGAATAATTTTGCTGATATTTTATGTAATATAATACAGTTAAGGTGCTGAAGTGTGGTGAATGTGATAAAAGAGTGGTTTACGTATATTTTCATATTCTACCGAAATTCCCACAGAAATAATTTAATTAAGTTTTCAGCGCCTAATTAATGGTAACGACTTGACTTACTGACGGGCATGACTATAAATAAGCTATTCTATATAAAGAAATATTAAATAATATGAAGAAAATTGTATCAGACTTGGCTGTATGGGCTTTGATCCCTTTGCCTGTCCGAATGGACAAACAGAAACAAAAAATAAAATCTATTTGACATTTTTGTCACGTCACACGGGAACGCGATGGAACGGGATAAATTGCCATTAAGAAGAAGGAGAACGGGATAAAAAATATCCTATGTCCGTCTCCTGGTTCTAAGCTACTTCCCCACCAATTTTCAGTCAAATCCGTACAGCCGTTCTTAAGTTATAAATGTAGTAACTAACACGACTTTCTTTTATATATATAGATAAAAATATTTTTTTCGTACATAAGACCACCGAATCATCTCAAATTTATTAGAACCTTAGGCCTCACGAGATATGTTGGCCTTTTCCGTTTTTATAAAATTCCTAAAATTTTAAGATGCTAAACATTTTACCGCCCCTAACATTATGGTGTCCCAGACGCAGGCTTTATAGGCCTAGGCATAAATCACTCCCGGGCTGCGCGTAATATGTTATCCTGACGACACGCTCGTCATAGCCTGGAGAGCCATACTAGAAAAGGCGGCATGCTTGGCGACTGTCAGGTGGATCGAGTCGCTATGGCCTAGGATGACCCTAAATAAGACGGAGGCCCTATTACACCGCCCATGACCACCTCTACCGTGATACGTACCGCCACCCAGCGGGTATTACACTGTTGTTGTTTCTAGGGCATCGTCAGAGATGGTACGCAAAACCGTGGTTAACCTAAGGCAACTCTGGGGCTGCGCGCTCTTTCGTCGCCCCGAACAGAACAGACGGCTTGAATTCAGACCATTGCCTTCCAAAAAAAGAAGGTTCAATCCGCTACCAGTCATCTTCGTATCTTGAAATAGCCGTACAGCTAGTTTTTAGCACGTAACCATCAATAATAAGAATCTTATGGACCGCGGGCCATAATAATAAAGAATTGCCACAAAAGATTAGAACCGAATACTGCGATCAGGCAAGCTAAACTATTAAACGAATCATGACAAAGGAGTACTTAATGAAAACAGAAGAAATGTTGATTTAATACTTACTTTTTAAAAACTCACGTCGATTACGTCACGTGACGTCGATTAAGTCCGAAGCAAATCGCTATTACCTATAATGACGTTTCATTGTTTTTGAATAAAACAAACCATGCAAAATACCACTCAATCATAAGAACCTACCACGGTTATATGTACCACCTACTTTCATATACAAAATGAACGAAAGAAAACACAATTTTCTAGCTACATTTAGTAATAATTCTTCATAATTGTCAAGTAATCGTTTATCGGGGTCACGCGAAATCACTAAGTATAACACGGATTACGTGTTGAGAAAATGTATCGCGCAATACACTTTTTACGTAAATTTATTCTAATCAATCCACTTTCTATATGATATGATTAAGGTATTATTAGTACTATATAAACTATGATACTATTGATTTTAGAATAATAACGTATAGAAGGATAGGGTCGGTACTTAAACGATCAAAAACATGAAGCCAAAAATACGACATGCGCGCTTGCGATTACCCATGTACAAACGCACACCAAATACAAATTATGAAATCAAATTTTATTTTTATTAACATAAATCGTCGAAATACTTTTAAAAGTAATACCCTGTGTTAATACCCTTTTTATGTTTCCCCCCACTTCTCGACGGGGAGTGGAGAGTACCCGTAAGGGTATTCCGTCAGGTCGACCACTGACGACAAGACACCCTGCTCCGGTGGTTGGCCCAACGACGAAGGCGACGTGGGTACGGGTGGGTTATGGGTCCGCGCGCCGTCCTTTCCTCGACCCGGATGGAATGGACCGCGTGTGCGCTTACCATAGCCCACCCAAAAAAAAAAATACCAACATGTCTGACCAGCATGTTATAGTAGGTCAAATTCCCTCCCATTGTGAAGGAGGCCCGAGCCCAACCGTGGGACGTATGTGGGCTGCGATGATAATGATGATTACGCTAACAATTATTAGGTGAAAAATTGGTTGTTTGTAAAGTCGGTTTAAAGACGATAATTTTACGTCATAACTTAATAAGAAAATATTGATAAAAATTGCATACTCTTATGAAATGAATTGAATTATTACCATCGAATTCTCATTATTTTGTTTAATATCTACAATGAAGGAAGTAATTGAAAATTATATTTTTTTCTATACATTAACATTATTTGCACTCGTTCATTCAAATACTTAAAATAAACATATTAATGAGCAGTACCAATGTGATATTAACAATTTATTTACAACTTGGTATTGGTTGTCTGTATAGCGTCACAAGCCGAACGCTTAGGCCGACCAGACAGACCGCTTCCAGTCTTTATTTTTGTTTTAATGGCGTTTACAGAACTTAGAATTAATGTAGATAAATCACTTCACAGACTTTGCAAGAAGAACTTACCGGCGCTGCATTCCATCCACTTGACGATAATCTGCTTATTACACATGGTAAAGGACATTTGGCATTTTGGAATCGCAGAAAAGACGGATTCTTTGAACGCACTGATATTATAAAACCGGTAAGAATTTACAGTTGTAAATATTTTTATTTTTTTTTTTGTAAATCTTTTGAACAAGCTTAATTAAAGGAATGGGCCAGTCATAAGCATCATTATATTCCGTGTGGTGACGAAGTAAGTATACAAATCACTCCCTGAGGGACGCATATAACTATATCATATATAATCTATGCAAGAGAAGGAAAACTCGAAATAAAACCCTGACTGACCAGTTGGTATAGTAAGTTCAATTACCCTCCTATTGTGAAGGAGGCTCGAGCCCAACAGTGGGACGTATATGAGCAGAAATGAATCATCATTATCCTGCTCCTATTCCAATTACTTGGAGCCGACGCGATATGTACTCTTCTTCCATCATTTATGATATAATACACTACTGGTATATTGCAAAAGTATTGGTAATAACGTTAAGATCGACTAACTGCCTGACCTCAACTCTCCGTGGAAATGTAATTCCAAATGGCATTCAATGCTGTTGACCCATATCGACGTAAAGCTCTTAGTCCTTTGTTACTACACCTATAAGCAATGTAGATAAGATTTTTTGTGCATAAGTAATAATTTTGTAATAATAAAAGCACATAGAAGATAAGAGACCATAATTAAGTCGCTTAATACAAAATGAGATGAAATCTAGTTATAACTAGGGATGTTATGGAGCTCCGTAACCGTAAGCCAAATTATCGGATATCCGAAATGAAAATAAAACTGAAAGTGATATAAAAGTTTTGGATATTTTCGGACAGGGTCGGTCGGTGTCTGTATGAGACGGGTTATAAAAGGTTTTCTATCTACCAGCCGACCTGACAGCCCAAAGCTAAAGGAAAATAATATAATAATAAACTTCTGTAAAAGAAAATAATACAATGATCACCACAATTAGCTAAATCTTTTTTCAATTCCCTAAAAAATCTATAACCGTAAGCGAAACTCTGTAAATCCGAAATAATTACATATCCGTACCCTTATCCGTAACCTAATGTTATCCTCACACCGCCGGCAAATGTATATCTTTATACATATATTTCTTGTGTATGTCACTGAACTCCTCCTAAATGGCTGGATCGATTGATGAAAATTTTTGTGTATATTCAAGGGGATTCGAGAATGGTTTAGATTCACAATTGGACTCAGTAGGCGCTGCTGTCGATTTCTAGGAGAATTCCTTTCATTTTATTTGAACATAACAACGTCTGTTGGGTCAGCTAGTTATCTATAATAAGTTTTCAAACAATACAAAGTCAGTCAAAGGCTATGGAGTAAAATGATCATGTCTGACGCTACTAGTCTTCAATAAGTTAATCACATTAAAGTTTTATTAGATGATTAACTTCTTTTCAGCCATCGCGTACACATGTCACTGCATTACAATTTGAACAAGATGGTGACGTTGTAACAGCTGATAGCGATGGATTTATAACCATTTATAGTGTAGATAGCGATGGTGCATATTTCGTACGAATGGAGTTTGAGGTATGTACAACCAGTTTAAAAAGTCTTCCTTACCAGTTTAGCGACGTACTTATTAATATTTTTGCTGAATATCTAGTAGATTAGCTGCAGTAACGAGAATTTTCGTCAGAAAATGCCCTGGGACACCAAAAGGAGTCTGTAGAACTGTATCGCAGTTTACAGTGTTAAATTTGTCTCCTATTATCTCGTAATCAAAATCCTAAGAACATAAGATCTTGCTTAAAAACTCTTTCGTCTATTTTCGTAATATATTTTTCCTACATTATTAATCACCAAATCTTAGTATCTCATTTTCCTTTATTTATTTAATACTAGCAACCCGCCCTCGCTTCGCTTCGGTTTCTGTCGCTTTACCCGCGGCGTAGTTCCCGTTCCTGTAGGAATACCGGGATAAAATATAGCCTATGTTACTCCCTGATATTATAGCTTTCCATTGGCGAAAGAATTTTTGAAATCGGTTCGGTGGTTTAAGCGTGAAAGCGTTACAAACAAACATCCTTACTTTCGCATTTATAATATTAGTATGGATAGTGTCCGTATCATGACGGAGTAAGAATACAATTCACCACCCTCTGTCTTACCCGTGGGTGATCGTACGAGACGACTAAGGAATCTAAAACGCATATAACATCTATGCGAGAGAAGGCAAACTCGAAATAAAACCCTATACCAACACGTCTGACTAGCGTGGTATAGTAGGTCAATTATCCTTCCGTTATGGAGGAGTCCCGAGCCCAACAGTGGGACGTATATGGGCTAAGATGATGATGATGATCTATGCAAGAAAAGGAAAACTTGAAATAAAACCCTATACCAATCTATCTGACTAGCATGGTATATTCTAGTAAGGTCAATTTCTGTCCTATTATGGAGGAGGGTCGAGCCTAGCAGTGGGACGTATATGAGCATTAAAATAGTAAATATGTACAATATTTTTAATGAATATACTTGTAACATAAATCACTTCAAAGACTATTCATAAGTATTTACTTATACTTGATTTTATTTTAGGCACACATCAAAGGCATAAGTTCTTTAATAATGCTCTCGGAAGGTACACTTATTTCTGGAGGAGAAAAGGATAGGAAAATAGCTGCCTGGGATTCATTGCAAAATTATAAAAAAATAACTGAAACAAAGGTTTGAATTATAATGTAACCTACCTAAGACCTAAGAGTTTTAGAAGTCTAAGATGACACTTAGCAAAATGTATTTACTAAAAAAAATGCCAGCTATCCGTCTGATGTCGAAGTAAAAATACGATTAACCATCATCTTGCCCGTGATTGTAGTAAAAGAAGACTCAGTGATATAATATGTTTATAACATTTATGCAAGAGATGAAAAACTTGTAAAGGAACCATATACCTTAAGTTGGTTAATATTCCTTCTATTGCGGAGAAGGCTCGAGTCTTACAGAGGGATGTATGTATATAAACTGTAATAATGATCATGAAAAGGGAGTTTTCATTCAGCGGTGCACAAACACAAGTTTTCTATATGAATAAAAATACGGTTTGTCTTTGGACAATATGTCCTCTCACATTTATTAATATCGTACTCAAACGGTGCACAGTACTCAAAAGTAACTAATTTAAAAAGTCATATGTAAGCTATGTATTTTGTAGCGCTAATATATTAGATTATTATTTTGCGGCGTAAGTTGAAAGAGAAAAACTGTGACAGAATTTATCAGAGGCAAAATTTTACGTGAGATTTCAATATATTTTCTAACATTACACAGATATCAACCAAAATCACAATCTATAAAGCAAATTATCTGGTCTTAATTAGCTGAGCTTTTGTGTATTAATTGCGCTAATGTGTATTAAATATATTTTATTTGTTTAACATTTAGTTGGCAGAGTCTGTTGGCGGAGTACGCAGCATTTATCCACAGAGACCAGGCAGAAACGATGGTAACTTGTATGTTGGTACAACTCGAAATAACATCATGGAAGGATCTCTGCAAAGAAGATTCAATCAGGTAAATTATTGTGTATATATGTATAGTATACACTATCTTTTGCCCGCAGTCTTACCTAAAAAGATGAAACTGTATCTTAAATCACCAAAATACCGCGATCTAAATCGACGCCAATAATATTGAGGCAGAAAATAAGAACTAAAATCACACAATAATTCTGCTATATACAAAGTAATTAAAATAACATTAAAGTAACCTATTGATTATTATCCTAAGGGAACGTATTACCATGTTTATAGTGCTTTCTATGGTCGTGCTATTTTTTGATAAATCTCAGAACTTAAACTTTGATAAAATAAAATAAAATTGTTCATGGCACATCAAAGGGATAAAACTATATTCTGTGTATTATTAATCCAGGTAATGATCTATCTGTGAACCAATTTTTATTCAAATTAATTCAACGGTTTATACGTGATTGAATCATCCAAACATATTCACAAACTTTTACGTTTACAGTATTAGTAGGAAGTAGGATTATTAGCTACTACAACCACGAGATCAATCATAACTAAGCCCTTTGTCTCTATCCCGTAGATTCATCTTATGCATGCATGCATATAAGATGCATTTCTCGATATCTGGACATTTTTCTCCAACTACGCTTGCGTGTTTTCTTTCTTGACATAAGAACTTCATGTATTCCTGTTAATTTGAAATATTAATTTAACTATGCATAGTTATCTGAACAAAATAAAACAATATATTTTATAATTTTTACTAAATCCCTTTCTTTTAATATTAAAAGAAAATATCTTCAGAAAACGTGCATGCATACATGCCTGTTTCTTCTTAATGACGCATGATGACTACTAACCAAGCAAAAACCCTCACTCTGTGAAAGTGTACTCTCATTCAATCTTAATGGCAATAATGACGTCTTTTCTTTTCTCAATTACTTGCATTCGAAACAATATGTTCTTTTTACTACACAATCCTGGCAGAGGGCATTTCTGTGATTATTCCCCATCTATCGACATACCTAATGCTTCATGTAATCCATCCATCTTTCCTTTAACTTTCCGTTACCTCTAAAATCTTACACATGTAATCTTAAAACTTTCCTGACAACATTACTTTCGTCCATTCTCATCACATGCCTATTTCACAGCTGGGTTTCATTTTTCAACTTTTCTCTGACGCAATTTTTATGTATAGCAATAATAACTAAATAATTTGTTAATTATTTTATTCTAATCAATATCTTAGGTGGTTTTCGGACATCATAAACAACTAATGGGACTCGCTGTACATCCTGACGATGAAATGTTCGCAACCGCAGGACACGATAAGAACATTGCTTTATGGAAAGGTCACAAATTAGTATTTGCAACTCAGGTAAATAATAATATTAGTTTTTGAATTGTATTGCTTAAATTACACTGTCACATTACATTTTATCCATCAGTCAACGAATGGCTACCGTTGAAATAATGTCATAATCGCCAGGTTTGGCTGGCGGTTCATCCATGTGGTGGCGGAGTAAGAATACAATTCACTACCCCCTATCTTGCCCTTAGGTGTCGTAAAAGTCGACTAAGGGATAAAATATACATATAACGTATTTGCAAGAGAAAGAAAACTCGAAACGAAACTCAATACCAATACGTCTGACTAGCGTGGTATTGTAACTAAATTTTCCTCCTATTATGGAGGAGGCTTGAGTCCCATAGTGGAACGTATATGAGCTGAAATGGTAAGTGATTGTCTGACGGTTTGGCGATCGCCGCCATTATCATTCTTCTTTTACCTCAATTATTCTAAGTAAATGCAATATTTACTCTTCTCGAATCGTACAAATTGTGAAAAATATTTTTATAACAATTTTATGACCGGCCATTTGTTCGACGTCAATCCTCCTTGGCGATGTAATTGTTGACCAGCTTCAGACGCAGTTGGCCTTAAGTCGATATAAAACCCTTAGCCGCGTTAAAGATATCCACGAACTATGTATGGGTTGGTATTATTCGTAACCATCACCATACAAAGGTTTGAGGACTGCAGTGATAGGATAAATTGCCCTGAAGAAAGCTGCTCCTGATTTTTCCTGTGCACCCTTAACTAGTTTTGATACAACGATAGTAAAATAAGAGATGAGAAAACATCTGGTTATTATATGATGATTAAGATACTTACCGTGCCGGTATCGAGGATACGATATCCAGACAGAACGATATCTGGATGTAATTTATGTCCTTTAATTGTATGTTTAAAAAATATATAGATAAATTTCTGTGACGGAGTAGGAATACAATTCACCTTCCCCTATCTTACCTGTGGGTGTCGAAAAAGACGATTAAGGATTATAACAAGTAAATAAAAGCTACATAAAGAGAAGAAATTCTCGAAATAAAACGCGATATCAACATCTGACCAGCGCGGTATATTAGGTCTATTTCAATTGGAGGAGGCATCAGTGGGACATGTATGAATTGAGAAGATGAGGGATAAATAATAAAATAATACAATGATCATATTATTTTATATTGTCCTTAAAAAAATATCAATAACCCAATGTTATAATTAATTTACAGGTGGGTTATGAGTGTGTATCTCTCGCTTGGCATCCAAGCGGTGGTGCGTTAGCGGCTGGCAGTACTGAGGGCCATCTTGTTGTACTGAACGCTGACGCTGGAACACATGTAGCAACATTACGAGTTTGCGGATCACCGCTTAGTTGTTTGGCCTATAATTCTTGTAAGATATCCTACTAAACAATTTCCAATGCTATAATTACTGATTTTTGCATGAATATTACGTTCCGTGTGGTGACGGAGTGAGAATACAATTCACTACCCCCTTTCTTGCCCGTGGGTATCGTAAAAGACAACTAAGGGATTATAATATGCAGATAACATCTACATGGATGTTATCTGCATATCTCTTACATAAGAGAAGGAAAACTTGCAATAAAACCCTATACCAATTCGTAAGACCAGCGTAGTATAGTAAGGTGAATTTCCCTCCTATTGTGGAAGAGGCTCGAGCATGGGCTCGTCTTTATCGTCATCATCAGAGCTCATAAACGTCTCACTGATGGCAGTGAGACGTTTATGAGCTCTGATGATGATGATAACACATTTATTTAGAGAAGGAAAACTTGTAATAAAACCATATACTAACACGTCTGACCAGCATAGTATAATAGGTCAATTTCCCTCTTGTTGGGAACATGTATGAGGTGAGACGACGACGACGATTACACATTTGAAATAAATTTGTTTTACGGCTTTTAAGTGTTCGAAATGTTGACAATTATAATCTATAATTTTTAACAAAAAAAAATCGACTTCAAACAGTAAACTAATAAAATTTAATAAATGCCACCAATTTCTCAAGGATACCATCATCAGATCCTGACCTGATGACTAGTCCACCTAGGAAGTATACCTTATCAAACAAAAAAAAGAATTTTGCAAATCAGGCGTCTTTGAGTAATCGGTGAACATACATAAAAAAGAAAGATTCCGACGAATTGAGAACCTCCTCCTTTTTTTGAAGTCGGTTAAAATCAAATACAAGATCAATAAAATCCGTAAAAATGTCGCGTTACACAAATGTTTTATTTATAGTGTTGCACTCGCGTAAACATCAGTAATCATATTAATAATTGGTTTCAGCTGGTGATACAATGGCCATTGGATCACAGAACGGCAGTATTTACCTCTTCAGGGTTTCGCGCGATGGATTCTCATATAAGAAATCTAATAAAATACGTGGAGCCCAACCTTTGGTACAACTCGATTGGAGTCTGGACGGCAATTATTTGCAAACAGTTACTGCTGATTATGACCTAGCCTTCTGTACGTAAAATATAATTTTTGAAACATATAGCCTTAAGTATAATTAAATAATTTTAATTTACATTATATTTTCAGGGGACATTAAATCTTTATCACCAGAAAAGAGCCCGATCGCTATGAAAGACACTAAGTGGTCTACATACAATTCCACAGTGGGATTCCTTGTGTCAGGTGGGTAATATTATTAAAATTATTTGATTAGAACTTTGGAATTGCTTTTTAAAAAACTCGATAGAAAGATTATGAGCTGGCTGGTGTTTGAGTATCAGCCTCAATATGAAGACTCTAGAACAACCACTTGTAAGTCGCACAAAGTTTTGTACTGCGTGGAAATCAAACAAAACTTTGGCTGCCATGATAGGTCGTTATCTTAAACACTATGCTATATATGCATTGGCCAGATTTAGCAATAAATAAGTCTAAAACTATTTACTAAAACAATCAAAATACATACAGAATTCAGAAGTAGCTTGGAGTTCTAAAATGCTATATTGGTACATAGTAATAATGCCTGTAAACACCTTATGACGATATCAAACCATATAATCGTTATCACATCTTTCAGAGCCTCTCTTTGCCTACATTTTATATTGACGGTTGGATGGTACGAGGGCCACTTTAGCCACTTAGCATGGCCGCCTCGGGCCCCCAAAGACCTTGGTCCGCAACTACATTTACATAAGAGACTAAATAAATTCTACGCATTTACATAAGAGACTAAATATAATCTGCGCATTTACATAAGTGACTAAATAAAATTACAAAAGTAATGATTTGCCGTGTGATGACGGAATAAGAATACAATTCACCACCCCTTGTCATGCCCGTGGATGTCGTAAAAAACGACTAAGGGGTTATAATATGAATATAACATCTGCGCAAGAAGAAAAACTCGTAATAAAACCCCAGTTCTACCTTCCTATAGTGGAGGAAGCAGTGGGACACATGAGCCGAGATGAAAAAAAGTTTATAATGTTTTTTGATGTTTACGCGGGTGTTAAATAAAACTATTTTTACGGATTTTATCGCGTTCGTATTTAATTTTCGATTTCACGACGTTTCACGGTCACTGCAAATCCGTAAATATAGTTTTATCTACGTGTTTGTTAAGAGTAAATTTCATTTATTTTTTAGGAATATGGAACAACCGTTTCTATCCAATGACTACATTAATATCTACGGCGAGTCGGTCAACTGCACACGATCTTCTTGTGAGCGGTGATATGGACGGATACATACGCCTGTTTAGGTATGCCTTCTTGTTTTCTGCATATAATTTTGCCAATCGGACACTAATATGAGCCATTGTCGCCAGTTTCGATCGAATTAATTTCTCAAGCTCATTTTATATTAAGATTTAAAGACATTGTCTGTCAGTAAGTCAATTCACCTCACTATATCTTGGCCATGTGTGTCGTAAAAGGCGACTAAGGGATATGATATGGAAACTCGAAATAAAATCATATCAACAGCGTGGTATAATAGGCCACTATGCCTCCTATTGTGAAGGAGGCTTAAGCCCAACAGTAGGACGAGCTGAAATTAAATCAATTATCAAATTCAGTAAAGCGATGGCACTTTATTGAAAGGGTCGGTAAAATTGTTGTTTTAAAAAAATATGCATTACATTCGTGTTTATTTAATTTCTCAGATACCCATGTGCGAGCCCGAAAGCAGAGTATAACGAAATGAAAGTATACAGCGGAGCGATTTACAGCGCACGATTCCTATTCAATGATCGTTGCATGATCAGCGCTGGTGGAACCGATGCTGCTTTGATGCTGTGGGACTTGGTGGATGATTAGCATTCAATGGCGCAGGGTGTGCGGACTCCAGCAGTTGTGTTAGCACCACCGACTCCTTCGCCGCCACCCCCCGCGCTTCTCTCACACCCCACTTTCAAAATAATCGATTTTGAGGAACTCGATTGAACTATTCACTATATGCCGAAGGTTTTCAACATTGATTAATCGAATGATTGACATTGTCGTTTCAAACTATACGATGTATTCGAGCTACGCTAAGAAATGGCAGCTTAGATATCTCCGAGAATTCGAGATAAAATATACGAGTAAAATCGATATTAAACGAATAAATATCGTAAATCCTTCACTTAAACTAAGTTAGTAGGTTTATATGATACACTGCCATTTTAAATTTGCATGTTTTAATAAAATAATAACACATAAAGTAGGTACGTCGTGATTTCAAAAGGGCAAGCAATATAATTTATGTCAGAAGGGTGAACGTCCATAATGTATGTAGTTAAAAATTAGTTACTATACATGAAGCTATTCCTATTGACTTCCAAGCACAATAAATATCTACGAGGATTGTTCTTTATTTCATGAGTATTCGAAAGCTCAAATGAATTGTTGGTTCGGTCCATTTTCTTCTCTTCTCTTGCAGTGATGTTAGGTACCTAGGTACGTACGATACCAACGGAATAAGAAGAGAAGATGTGTTGTACCCTTAAACTGCTGCCACACAGTTCAAGCATAAATCACAGAAAATACGCTTCACCTTCGAAATGATTTAGGTTAGAGGCATAATCTCTAGTAATAATGAGAACCTATGAAATTTAACGTTGCCTCCCATAAATCTTGGAGCAGTTGCCGTAATTACCATCTAATGAAATATATATACGACAAGAGTACCAACAGAAGAGTCGGTGAAGAATCTTTATTTTTTGAATGATGGCAACAAGTATTAAGGTACTGAGATAGGTACAACTTATAGTCCATAAAATATAGGATGATCTCTGTGACAGTTGTCCCTAGTGCTGTCACGCTTACGATAAAGTCCGTAGTTTGTATCAATAAAACTCTTTATTTTTATAATTGTGATTTTCTACTGTAATTAAAATACAATCAATGAAAATCTTTTTGAATTTATTTCAAACAAAAACTGTTTTTTGACTGTTTTAATTATTCAAAAGGAGTACAATCAAGGTCTAGGTCACTATTATCGTCATCACTGGAGCGTTCCTGTTAGAACATTTATCATTTTTTTGCCAAAATAGGGACAGTCATTAGATCAATCGATCAATTACGACTGTTTTATAAATAAATATGTCTAGTTTATTGACAATAATGCATACACATACATAATATTATCATTTGCTCTGAGACGAAGAGTAGTTTTTTAGTGTTTAATTAAGTCAATGTATGTATTTTATAATGTAACTGTTTTAATTGTAAAAAATACGTGGAAAGTTTTTTATAGGCACTGTATTGGGTTTATTTTTTATGAATAATTTAATAAAGATCGGTTATCGATTTACGTATATCGACTGTCCCATCTCTTTTTATTTTCAGTCCAGTATGACCTTGTGCGTGCGTAAGCGTCATTTATATATAAAATGTTTACTAGGTATTTCAGCACTTAAGAGATACATTTTAGGCATGAATATTAATATTTTTATATTTATAATATATTGCAATTCAGTTGCAATAAAACTGGCATGAAAATAATAAAAATATATTTGATACATAATGAAATTGTAAACATGTCGCTCGTTCACACTTACTTCGTTGGTTTCGTTGACATCTGTCACAGAGATCAAGCTATATTTTATGGACTATAGTATCGTACCCGCGTCAATAAAGAAAAAAATCTTAAATGGCGGCCTTATCATTCCGTTTCCCGCGCATGTTAGTCTGTCCTTAGTCACATATGTCGGCACAGTACACAAATAAATAATCAGATTAATAAGTCTGGATCTGCTCTTTTTAAATTCATACTTAAATTGGAATTTCTGGCTATCTTTTATTTTCTGTTAAGCTTTTTCTTTAGTATTGACGTCTGATGTTTTTATTGTCAATATATTTGTTGATTTTAATAAAGTTAATTTCTCACTTTATTTATAAATTGTAATAATGCAGCGGCCTAAAAATATTAATAATAACCGTACTAAGTACCGACCAGGTATCAGTTGCCCTCGCGTAATGAATTTCAATCATTATCCGATTTTCAGTGTTAGATTTTAAATGTTCTAGAAAAGACTAGTGAACCCGCCCTTTTTACAAATTCGATTAGTACTTGTTGGCTTTTTCTATACGTTGCTTGCTATTTATATATTATCAAGCAACAAAGGTCTATTAAAGTAATATTACCTATCTGGCAATTCTATTTTGCTAACGGTTGAATCAGTCATTAGATATAATCACCGCCATTTTAGATTCTCTTAATTGGCGCGGATTATATTTCTTAATTTTCTTTATTACCATAGACTACCTAGTTCTATTGGATCTTAGATATTATATTACTTTTATGCATACCTATAAGTACTGCTATTTATATTTTTACATCGATTTTTGTATGTTTTATGTGTTATAATTTTAGCGTAATTCATAGTAGAATTTAATACGCTAAATTATATTGGACGTTTATTATAATAGAAAAATTAATTGAATTTCGTATCATTGGTTACCTATTGGTGCTGGTAATTTGTGATTGAAAACTAACTAACGTTTTGTGCAATAAACACACATTTATGACACAATTATTAAGTAATTAAAATTCCTTTAATTCTATTGACACGATAATAAATATGTTACTAAAATGTATTTAATAAAGTAGAGAAAAGCACTATATTATATCTAGATAAATATATCGATATTATTATAAATTATTTGTATATCTAAGAACTGTGGCAGGCCACAAGTAAATTTTGTAAGCGATTTCTAATTTTACCAATATTTTGCACTTAGACATCGAAATTACACAAAAATTTTATTAATATTAGATTTATATAAAAAAAACCTATCAATACAAGATATATATTATTTGTTTATAAATAAAAAAACATAGACTTTATTATATTGTCATAAATATCTACAAAAATAATTGTACTTATATTTGACATATCAAGAAATATTTGTAATAAATTAGGAATACCTCTGCACATGACGACATAAGCGTAACCATGTTATAACCCGTGTCTACTTCGTAGGGGACAAAGGTATCTCCCATGCCTTCATTTTACCAGCTTTATTCTCGAAATAATCAAATCATGATATAATAAATAAATGACATCTTATTTAAAAGATATGTTTTATATGATTAGTAAAAGAAATATACGTACATCTCTATACTAATGTTTTCTGCGTTTCGATGTAGTCCTTGGTGTTTATTAAATTGGTCTAAAATATAATTATGTGAATAACATAATAAAACTTTGTTCGTCATTGGCTCATGTAAATTTATTCCTATATAGATATTTTGATCACATCATCCTATAAATTAAATACTTAAAATAAATAAAAATTTAAATCTTGACTATTAAAAAAAAGTGTCTTTCTCGTTAAATAAAAGTTATCACTTACATTCCAAAAAATGCCTTCACTATCACCTTTAATTACAAAATGCTGTCGCTTTTTACGATACAAAATTTATCGTTTTTCATCATTATCAAGCACAATTTTGTAAGAGAGTTACAGATATTTTATTAAAGCGGAACTTAAATTGTAATCACTTATAAAAAATGTGGAATATATTTCTACTAATATAGTTATCTACACCTTACATTAATTATACACCTGTTTTGCAATAATTAATTATTTTATAGTTAAAGTTGACTGTTTTATGTACAGAATTAATTAAATTATTTGTTTGTCATACATAATAATTGATGAATCAATAAATAAAATTAATAATTATATTGTGTAAGCATTTTATTACCTACTTACCTTTTAACAAAAATAAAATTATAGCGTTGTCTTCATCGCACACTACCTATATGTAACGTATGTCAGTCATGCAAGCACAAGAGAGTGAAATTGCATCCAATAAAAAATATCTCCATCGATCCATTCGTCCATCAGCCTACAGACGTCCACTGCTGGACATAGGCCTCCCCACGAGAATGCCACTCGGAACGGTCCTGCGCCACTTGCATCCAACGGCTCCCTACGACTTTGAGAATATCGTCAGTCCACCTAGTGGGGGGCGGCGGGTCGTCCTGCACTGCGCCATTCGATTCGTGGTCGCCACTCAAGAACCTTTCTTCCCCAACGGTTGTCGATTCTACGAGCGATGTGGCCTGCCAATTGCCATTTCACCGTGCTAATTCTGCGGGCTATGTCGATTACACCCATTCTTCTACGGATTTCCGTGTTTCGGATTTTATCACGTAGAACAATACCGAGCATAGCCCTCTCCATATTACGTTGAGAAACTTTGAGCTTTTTTATGAGGCCGACATTTAGAGACCACGTTTCAGTGCCGTAAGGCATCGCTGGTATCACACTGGTTATAAACCTTTGTTTTCAGACACAGCGGAATATTGGACGAGAAGATCCTCTTAAGTTTCCCGAACGCTACCTAGCCGAGTTGGATTCGAAAATAATATGAAAATATCTGAATGGTGTTAAAACAACCGTTTACAAAAAACAACTTGTAGAATTGATGAATATTATTTAATAAGAAAAGTCATAATTGCTTTAACAGCTCCTAATAGATAAGACTGACGGACTGCTTTATCAAAGCCGAAATTAGACGATTATCTCTTTTAAAGGTTTGTTGTTGGTACTATACGATGAAATATTGCGTGACAGATATTTTAATCAGTATTCCTCTTAGAATAATAAAGTATAGAAGGATAGTGTCCATACGTAAGCCATCAAAAATATGAAGCAAACAATACTACAGGCACGCAGGTGATTACAAACGTATTCCTATAAAAAAAAAGAACTTAGATCTGTAGTTACGTGCTTATGCCGCTGGAACAACGAAACGTCTGTCTACGCTGCATTTCATATTTAACTTAAAAACTATAGTGACTACTGCTTGTTAGTACTCAGTACAAATGAAAAAAATCAGTGTAAACTTAAAATAATTCTCTAAGTATTACCGTTGGTATAATACTGTTGGTAAAAAGGTAACATGATGGCGAAAGACAAATAGTTCTTTAGAGCACTCCCCATGAAATATCCGGTAGAGTAATCAGGTCCTCAAAGTCTTGCCGCCAGTCCAGGGACTCCAGTCTTTTTGTAAGAGATCACCGATGATTTGAACAGCACAACTTTGCAGGGAGTTAAGTGCGTTTAGCTGGTATTTAGACACGTCCGCCCCACCCAGAAATATGAGCAGAGTACTCCACGTGAAGACTAACACGTGCCTTGTACAGCATAAGACGTTGTCTTGTCGTAAATTGCTCCTAGCTCTATTTAGAACTTCCAACTTCTTGCTTACCAATTTGGCTTCATCCTCCAATCCAAATTATGCACGAAATAAGAACTAAAAATATACATACCATCCACATACTAATTTAATAATCTATGTCTTACTTTAAATATTTGTTTTTTATTGATATAAATATTGCTAGAAATGTGGTATATTAAATGCATTTGTTGGCATTTGAGTGACGCAGCCAGTGGCTAAATTGTAATTAATTTGATTCAGCTGTATGTTCCAAGCGGCCATAGTGACTTTAAATTAGTTGGTCGGTGCCTAATGAAACAATGCCGTAATGCAACGATTTGCCTTACTAACGAACTGCGACTTTAAAATAAAGTGATTTCATTATAAATAAAGTTTATCATAAAGGTCTTTGTAACCATGCTATGAAATTTCTTAAAAGTTATAGAAATGTCTTGATGACATTTATAAACCATAGGGATAAACGATTCTTTCCAAGAATTAACAATTCCTGAGTCGATTCTAATTGACATTCGAAGAATCGATTCACAAAAGTCAAGGTATTAATTATCGATTCCTCCATAATAGATATAATTATTGATTTCCTGTTTCAAGTTATAAAATCTAATTTTAGTGTACAATAGAAAAAAGGCATAACAAAATCGATCTTTCTTCATTTTCTAAATCACATATTCACACAGGATTTTGTTCATAATCATAGAGAAGTTCGATTTTATGTAAACTGGTTAATATAAAATCAAAGTATCTACTGATATCGCACATTTACGACGAGATTATTTTTTGATTGAGATATGCGGTTTCTTGCACCATTAGAATAAATTTGAAATTTTGATTTAAAAGGCACATAGTTTAGAAAACTTATAATTGCGCCAGGAGCATCTAATGCGATACAGTCTTTGCCAGCAAAAGTGTCAATAAATGCAACTAATACGTTTTAATATGTCCTTGTGTACAGATAATAATATTACTATTATTATCCGTGACGTAACATAGTGAAAATTACAATTCGCCTTTAATTTTCTTGGCCGTGGGTCTCGTAGAAGACCACTGTAGGATATAATATGCATATAACTTCTGTGCAAAAGAAGGATAACTTGAAATGAAACCCTATCCCAATCCGTCTAACCAACGTGGTACAATAGGTTATATCTGGAGGTTCGAATCCATCTGTAAGACATATAGATACTAGCTATTAGATTTTTTGAAATTTTTTGAAAAAATTTTTGAATATTAGATATTTTGAAATCTATGCTATTGTCTGCTGCTTGTACGTAAGTCGTTTCAGGTATTTACGTCTCCCTATAAACACTCAATTAATTGTTAATAATTATATATTACAAATTAAAACAAAATAATCAAAATCCAATTTTCTGTAATGATATATCTATTCACTGGTTCGATTTAGTACGAAACATCGATTTGAAAATGTTACGTCAAAAAGATCGATTTTTCGATTAATCTATCTTCGAACGTTTTCCATACGGAATTATAAATATATTATTTTCATTATAGCGTAAACAATTAATTCAAAATCATGACTAAACCCCGTCCGTGTGGATGTAAGGGTTGTCGAACATGTCTGATTTGCGAGACACAATATGGAGCCGATAAAATGAAACTACAACTTGATTTAGACAAAAATAAAGGCTATGTTTATTGTCCTTTCTGCAATAAAGCCTGGCAAGGATGGGATATGGACTTGTACAAGCAACATCCCCATCATGAAGGTGATTGTATAGACTATCCAGGCGTGTATATTCAATTAGAATTTATATCAGAGGATGAAGAAATAGAACTCGTGAAAAATATTGATGAAATGCCATGGGATATATCTCAAAGTGGTAGAAGGAAGCAGAACTTTGGACCGAAAACGAATTTTAAAAAGAGAAAGGTTGTTCTTGGTAAATTTGAAGGATTTCCAGAATTTTCTCGTTATTTACAAAATAGATTAAAAACAATTGATTTATTGAAAGATTATGAGGTTATAGAACAATGCTCCTTAGAGTATGATCCTAATAAAGGAGCATCTATCGATCCCCATATAGATGATTGTTGGATTTGGGGTGAGAGAATAGTTACACTTAATTGTTTATCTGATTCCATTCTAACTATGGTTCGCTATAAAGGTGATATAAAGAAATACAATATAGATTGTTCTATGGAATTTCCATCTATTGTTAGTAAAGATGGCAGTATTATTATGACAAGAACAGAAAATGAACTATCTGCATACGAGAATTGTAAACCAACAACGGAATCCGATGTTATTGTTAGGATACCAATGCCAAGGTAATTAACTAGGTTATTTTCACAGTATTTTCTTATTTTTATTTTTTAATGAAAACGCTGCAGTAAGGAAACCATTTTTATATTGGGGGGAACTTTATAAACATAATTAACAAACACAAATTACATTCAGACTTATAACAAAAATTTGTGGATCGCACAAAGTATTGTCCTGCATGGGATTCAAACTCACGACACTGGCACAGTAGGTAGATGATATCTTAACTTTAATGCCATCAGTGCAGTTAAGTTCCTATAACTCTATATTATAATAAATCATTGCTCTGTGGTTATGGCTACAAATACTACCAAATCTTACATTACTTGGGATTGTAATAAAAGATGACTTCAGATGAGCTTCAGATCAACCTATCCCAATTGAATCTGATGCTGTCTGGTCAACTTTACATTCCTAAGGAGGATTAAGAACGGCTGTCAGTGCTAAAATTACTACCAAAACTTTTGCAATATAAGATATATTTGAGATGATGATATAAGAATATACCATAGATATAAAATCCTCACCACTTCTCTTATGGGTATCAAATTAAAATATAAGTTAAAATGAGAGGTATAGAAGCTATTTTCCCTCGGGAGTAAACTGTGTCTATTGGGACATATGATATGAGTAAAAAGAAATTAATACTGCATTTGTCAAAAGTGCTAATTCTTTACATTACTAAGCAAATAGTCATACTTTCAGCTAAACATGTCTTGGAATATAATATATACATATTATCTGTGTACTGCCAGAGTGAGGAGACAATTCACCATCCTTTTTTACCTATGGAGGATTGTAAAAGACTCAAGCAGATAACATTTGTACAAGAGAAGGTAAACTCGAAATAAAATCTTATACTAATCCAGCTGATCAGTTTGATATAGCAGGTCAATTGCCCGTCCACTGTGGAGAAATCTAGAAGAGCTGATGATAATATGACAAAGGAATACTTATATAGTTACTGTATAGTCAATGAATACTGCATTCTGCCTATTATTATCATCACAGCTCATATACATTGATACACAAACATACAGTCTGTTGGGTTCGAGCCTCCTCCACGATGGGAGAGAAATTGATTATGCTTGTCAGACGTGTTTCTAGAGGGTTATTTACAATATCTAGAGGGTTTTATTTAGAGGTTTCCATCTCGTACACATGTTGTGTACATATTACATCCCTTAACGTCTTTTACGACACCCACGGGTAAGAAAGGATATTATATCCCTTAACGTCTTTTACGACACCCACGGGTAAGAAAATATATTATATCCCTTAACATCTTTTACGACACCCACGGGTAAGAAAGGATATTATATCCCTTAACGTCTTTTACGACACCCACGAGTAAGAAAGGAGATGATGAATTGTATTCTATTGTATCACCACACAGAATTCTAACTACAGTAAAACCCGTTTAAGACGATTTCGCAGGGATCTGACCAAAAACCCGTCTTAGGCGGGAAAGCGTATTATGCGGGAAAAGGAAAAAACGTGCCATTATTATTTATTATATTCTATTATTATTTTGAATACCTACGTATTGAATTTAACATTTAAAAATTACCTAAATAAAATGTTGTTTATTTTCTTTATTTACTTAATATACTACTAGATACATTTTTAAATATTAAAAAATACTTAAAATATAAAAAAATGTTGTTTATTATTATTACGTTACTAAAGTAATCACTTATTTTAGTTAGACAAAAAGATTTTGAGGCATTAGCAATTACAAGATTTTCAATGTAATTTAATTTTCGCAGTGCGTCTTCGATTGATTCAAAGAAGTTACATAGCGTCTTAAATCATTAACTCAGCTGCCGCAAGGAATAATATGTGTACTTGAGTGGCACGTGTTGGCGTATTAAACGGGATGACGATCGTATTAAGCGTTAAGAAATGTATGAAAACATGTCTCAAGTTGCTGGGACTGACGCAAAATGGCGTATTATGCGGGAAATCGTATTAAACGTGATCGTATTTAACGAGTCCTACTGTATATATACATGTGTGTTTGTTAATTTGGTACACTTTCATGCTTAAACCAACAAACAATTTTCAAACATTCTTTTATCAATAGAAAGCTATAATATCAGGGAGGAACATAGGCTATATTTTATCTCGGTATTCCCACTGGAACGGCATGGGTAAAGCGACTGAAACCAAAAAAAGATTCTGACTAAAAATTACAAAAATTAAACAATAAATAAATCTTGTTCTTACTCTACTAATGTGAAGATAACTTTTTAATTTTATTTTTCAGGAGGTCTTTACTACTTTTTTATGGTGAGCCACGATATCACTGGCAACATTTTATTCTCCGCGAAGACGTTCCAGCAAGGAGAGTGTGTATAGCATACAGAGAGTTTACCCCTCCTTATATGGTGGGCGGGGTGCATCAAGAAATAGGTGATGTTATTAGAAACAAGGCCAAGCTATTTTGGAATCATTTAACTAAACTAAATAGTGAAGATGAAATAGATGATCAGTAATTTAATTCTGTTATTAAATAATTTATAAATGCACAGTGGCTTTTATTATTTGTTAGAGGAATGTTCTGTTCAGCAACCCAACTTCAATATTATGAGAAAATAATAACAAAGGTGAAGAGTAGCTAAATAATGCAGTCCAAGAAACTAATGCAGACAACAAAAAATGTACGATTGAAGATTTTGTTGCCGGGCTAGCCACAGATGTCAAGGAATCGTTAACAGTGGTCAGTGCAATGGCGATTGAGAGGTAATACGATGGGTTATAGGGCCACATACTGACCTTCTGTTGACCTGGACAAATTGGGGTGTCCCAAGTGTTATCATCTCAGCCTATAGGTGTCCCAGTGTTGGCTTCACGCCGCCTCCGTAATGGGAGGGGTGATGAATTTTTTTTTATTGCCATCGGTGCAAACGAGCAAGCAGCACACCTAATGGTAAGTGATGCTGTCTCACATGGACCCTTGCAATACCAGGGACACAGCCAGACCGTTGCCTACCATAAAGAAAAACCTCGTTTAAAGAAGGACATGTCATAGCGTTCGGGAAAAACAGCAGCAGGTAGATCATTCCAGAGCTTGCACGTACGTGGGAGAAATGATCGCTGGAAACGTACAGTTGAAGACCATAAGGTTTCCTAGTGAAATGGATGAACCCTGCTACGATGTCGAGTGGTATATTGGTAGAATGGTGACGGTGGTATCAAGTCAAACTGTTCCTGGGAGCACTCCCCTTGAAAGAGTCGGTAGAGTACACAGAGTGACCCAAAGTCTCTCCGCCGCTCCAGCGATTCCAATCCGTGCGTAATTGTGTTATAATGTCGTCACCGCACGGATAACCTTCACTATTTGTCAATATTCCACATCAGACTGTGATTTTGAACAAATAGCTCATCACATTCTCTGTGA
The DNA here is from genome assembly GCA_032191425.1 of Lymantria dispar. Lineage (NCBI taxonomy): Eukaryota > Metazoa > Arthropoda > Insecta > Lepidoptera > Erebidae > Lymantria > Lymantria dispar. The sequence goes on from CM063444.1 coordinate 32,415,303, forward strand.
GTGCAGTCTCGAGAGTAAAGAGAACGACACTATGTTAGATAGTCTGCAGATCACGTCTGGAGTGGTACATTATAGAGGCCTTATAGCAACTCTAAGAAAATTCTAGTTTAGTTTTTACCGACATACCCACTATTGCAACCAATCTTAAACTCTTTCATATCTGTGGCGCTATACTGCTGCGCTTCACCTAACCGTACATCCTCTTATATATTGGACTAGTCAAGTTTCAAAGCAAAAAATTCAAAGCATTGCCCAGGACTACCTGAGATTCAAACCTCAGTCTCATTTATGGAGATCTTTGCGGATCCTGGCTCACAGAAGTTGCAGTTTTGAGAATGTGTAGTGGGATTAATTAGCAATTTTATTGTTTTCCTTGCATATCGTATTTGATAAAGCCTATTAATTCATGCAGTATTCCATTGAATATAGGCCCTGCCAGGGGATTTAAGGTAGGTAACCATGTTTGACAGACCATATACATTGAGGCCTAACCGACATAGCACATTGAAATGGCAATGGGCAGGCCACATCGCTGGGGAAGAAAGTTTCTCGAGTGGCCACCACGTATTCGGACGACGCAGTGTAGGACGCCCCCACTAGGTGAACCGACGACCTGGTGAATGCAGCTGGGCGTCGTTGGGTGCAGGCGGCGCAGGACCGCACTTTGTGGCGAAACATGAGGGAAACCTACGTCCAGCAGTGGACAGTGATAGGCTGAATGATGATAACGACATTAACTAAGAATAAAAAAGAGCAGTTTATAAAAAATATTATATTATTTTTAATATCGTACTAAGTTAATTAATATTAGATATACATTATTATATAAGTTCTCTGAAAATAAATACCTTTTCAATAAATAATATAATTATACAACATAACACAATATAATTTCGATTTTTTTTTTATTAAATACAAACTGTATATAATTATGACTGTAAGTAGATATAGTATATAAAAAATAGTGATAACATTTATAATAAAATATTAAGCCATGCTAGTAGCTTGATGGTCAATATATACATGATTGTTTTGTTCAGCTTTTTTGTCCATTTCCTCGGTCTGTCGTGCCATAATCATTTGCTCCTTGATCTTCCACATCATTAAAGCTTTCTCACTCTTCATTTTGCGAATACAACGAGCTAGAAGCAATGCAAATATGATGCCCAGTGACTGAAAAAAAAGCAAATTTTATGTATATATTTGACAAAATATATAATACTAGCTACCCGCCCGCGCTTCGCTTCGGTTTTAGTCGCCTTACCCGCGTAGTTCCCGTGGGAATACCGGGATAAAATATAGCTTGTTACTCCCTGATATTATAGCTTTCCATTGGTGAAAGAATTTTTGAAATCGGTTTGGTGATTTAAGTGTGATAGCGTAACAAACAAACAAACAAACTTACTTTCGCATTTATAATATTAGTAAGGATATTTTGCTGTGTGGTAGCGGTTACGAATACTACCAACCCACATAGCTCGTGGGTACGACACCCAAAATACAATTAAGATCTAATCGACCTGGGCCAACTTTTTATCCCATGCCGTCTAATCGACCGTTACACTCCCAAGGGGGTTGACGTAAAAAAAAGGCGGGTTAATGTCAGGCAAGCGACAGATCATAAAACTAATGCTAATAATTTTTACAATATGTACTATGAAAGTAGAGTGTCTATTGAATCGACCCCAAATTAGGATAAAAGCAAAATGATGATTTGTCAAGGAAATAAATTTTCCTTCTGAACATTTGACTTTTTTTTTATGGGTGGACTACGGTAAGCGCACACGCGATCCATTCCGTCCGGGGCGACGAAAGGAGGGCGCGCGGGCCCTAAACCCACCCACCACATCGCCTTCGTCGTTGGGCCGACCACCAGTGCCGAGTTCCTTGTCCTCAATGGCCGGCTTCTGAACATTTGACTTGGGCTAATTTTTAACATAATGATTAATTATATAGAATAACTTCTGAACTCAAAGAAAAAAAGCTAAAAGTTGTCCAACGTGCTATGGAGAGGGCTATGCTCGATATTTCTCTATGTGATAAAATCCGAAACACGGAAATCCGTAGAAGAACTGGGGTAGCCAACATAGCCCGCAGAATTAGCACGTTGAAATGGTAATGGGCAGGCCACATCGCTCGTCGAACCGACAACCGTTGGGGAAGAAAGGTTCTTGAGTGGCGACCACGAATCGGACGGCCCCCCACTAGGTGGACTGACGACATTCTCAAAGTCGCAGGGAACCGTTGGATGCAAGTGGCTCAGGACCCTTCCGAGTGGCATTATCGTGGAGAGGCCTATGTCTAGCAGTGGATGTCTGTAGGCTGATGGATGGATGGATGGATGTAACTTCTGAACTAAAATATGTCGATGTGCAGACAAGAACATTACATATAGTACAGTCGCGAATTTAATATTTGCGTCTTAATATCCATAATTTCAAATCAAACCCATTTTACTGCTACATAAGTAAAAGTCCGCGTGGTGACGGAGTAAGAATATAATTCACCATTCCGTTTCTTGCCCAGGGGTATTGTAAAAGAGGACTAAGGGATGTAATGTGCCGATAACATCAATGTAGGCAAACTCGAAATAAAACTCTATGCCAACACACTTGACCAGCGTGTTGTAGTGGTAGGTGGGAATTTCCCTCTCATAAAGGAGGAGGCCCGAGCCCTACAGTGGGACATATATATTGGCTGAGATGATGACGAATTAAAAGTCCATCATCATCTCAGCTCATATATGCCCCATTGTTGGGCTTGAGCCTTCTCCACAGTGGGAGGGAAATTCACTTACTATACCAAGCTAGACGGCCAACCCGTCTAGCGTAAGGGTGTGACTTGGAGGGGAAAATCGATTAATAAATAATCGATGTTTCTTTGTTTAAAATAAATCGATTTGCAGAAAGATCGATTAATTACTTTTTATAATCGAGTTTTTTTACTATTCGTAGTTCTTTTTTAAAGTTCTTCGCCCGACAGGATTGTGATGACCTTTTTTTTTAGGAAATCTGAGTGATATTTATTTTGTAATATAGTATGAAACACTGACATCCGATCGAGCACTTTGCCTGGCAGGATTGTGTTAAGTTTATTTTTTTTTTAGGAAATCTGTCTGTGATGTTTATTTTTTATATAATAGAAAACTTTAAATTTCAACAAAACAGCAAATACTAAAACAATCGATTAATTTTAATATTAAAAAAATCGATTTCTTTTAAATCGATTTTATTAATTATATTCCGGTCGCTCTGAGTTTGCTTTCCTGACAGGTCATGACATGAATGGGTGATGTAACTTTGAACTTATTATTTACGGCACAATTTTAAATATTTTATTAACGAGTAATAACATTAAAAATTTAATAATTATGCCAACTTACAATAAACGTATTAATTTTCGGCTAAAATTATTAACAATTACTCAATTAACAAATATAAAAACAATAGTTTTAAAAATCAAAACATGTCAAACTGCCCTGTTTCAAGGTTTTGTCTTATGTTTGTTTTTGTAGTGATGGGACAAAATAACGAGACAATTGTAATCGCATATTTTTATAATCTTAATATAATCTGGCGGTATAATATTAATAAAACGTTATAATTTTATTTTATATTTACTATTTAATAAAGTTAGTAATACGACAAAGGTACACCCAATCAAAACTTAAGAAAATAAATATCGTGATAACAATCACATCTATAAAAAAAATGAAAATAAAATGACTTACTACTTTATATTACTAGTGAAAAATGGCTACCCGTAATAGCGTTGTGGGGACCGCCATTTTATGACAGTCACAAAGAGTCATTTCTTGTCGTCTCGCGCGCATAGACTACGTTCTCCAGTGTTTTTCAATATGCATTTTCTCGTGACTGTTATTGTTGTTTATTTTGGGCTCGGGCCTCCTCCACAACGGAAGGGAATTTAACCTACTATACGGTGCTTGTCAAACAGGTTATTATAGGGTTTCATTCCAAGTTTTCCTTCTCTTGCACAGATCTTATGTACATATTATATCCCTTAGTCGTCTTTTACGACATCCACGGGTAAGATAGGGAGTGGTGAATTGTATTCTTAATCCGTCACCACACGGAAATTTAATATAATATATGATATCGCTTAATTTTCTATCAAAATCGATGCACGATAACAACAGATTAAATAAGAGTCTAGTTAATAGGTTTTGATAACAGAGCATTTGAACCGTTTTTGTCTTCTACAGCGATATCTGAGTATCGCTTTTCGATTTTAATTTATTACAAATTTTGTGTGTTTACAACCTTTAATTTTTAGGATGCCGTACCCAAAAGGTAAAAATAGGACCCTATTACTAAGACTTCGCTATCTGTCCGTCCGTCTGTCTGTCACCAGGCTGTATGTCGAAAACTGCGATAGCTAGACACTTGAATTTTTTACAAATTATGTATTTCTGTTGCCGCTATTACAACAAATACTAAAAACAAAATAAAATAAATATTTAAAGTGGGCTCCCATACAACAAACGTGATTTTTTTGACCTTTTTATAGATAATGGTACGGAGCCCTTTGTGTGCGACTCCGACTCGCGCCTAGCCGGTTTTTCTACACTACGAATAAAATATTACAAAACTGTAAATTGGAATTATTTAGACTCTATAGATTGGATTTACCATCAAAACATATGCAATTATCTGTATGGGGATGGAATAAGTATACCATAGTCACAAAACCCGCATTTCCCGTGGGTAATAGTAAAAAACGATTAAAAGATTCATAAAATCACTGCAAAAGGAGGTAAAACTCGATATAAAATCCTATATCAAAGGGTATAATATAATCTGACCAGCGTGGTATAATAGGTCAATTGTCCTTCTGTTGGTGGAGCCTCAAGTCCAACAGTGGGTCATGACGATTAAGGAATAAAATATTCATTTAACATCTATGCATAAGAAGGAAAACTCGAAAAAAAAACTCTATATCGACGTGGTCGAATTCTCTCCTACCGTGGAGGAAGCTCCAGCCGATCAGTGGGTCGTATATGAGCTGAAATGGTGACGATGATAACTACATTCCTAGAGAGACATCAGATCCGCGTCCACTCATAAGACTTAAAAATGTAATAAGTTTTACTCCTGTCTATTGCTTCGTCCGCTACCACTACACTACGTAATAAAGAAAAAATACTTACATTAATAAACATTACGGACACTCCAAGAACGCCAATAACTATTGAATTCTGCACTAAAACATTGACCAATGCATCTTTACATCCTGAAGACCACATCCTCGTGCAATATTCTTCTTCAATATTAACACAGCAAGTAGCCGGCAATACTATGGAGACCATGTCATCATCAACCGCTTTTGATACTATAGTGGTGGACATATTGCTTGGGAACTCCATACCTATATAATCCTTGTAACTGTTGCTGCCGCAGCACCCAAGCTGTAAAGGTACATTATTTATTTTAGAGTAATAATCTTAACAAAAAGCCGTCTTCAACTGAACCAAATTGAAATGGAACCACACCGCAAGCACCAGCTTTCAAATAAAAAAAGAATCATCAAAATCGGTTCACCCAGGGGAAAGTTCTGAGTGTGAAGTGTGGGATGGCCACTTTATTAGCACCCGCCTGGTAGGTCTCCACGGTCCAAAACACGAACCTAGGTCTCCAGATGCACCCAACGGGCAATGACGTCTGGTATGGAGTCTTGCTAGTGTCGCCGACATCCACCAGGCAAATCCGACGAGCATCTTCACCTCCAAATCTCACGGGGTGAGTACCAGTGATAATCTGCGATAACCTAAAGGCAGCCTTAGGTTAATGCAAATTTTTGACTGGAACTCACCCATAATTTAACCATAAATCATAGAAATACTTACCGTACGCTGTAGAAAATTAATTTCAGCCTCTATTTCAGCATCATCAATCTGCCAGACAGGTATATGGATACTTTTCAATAGGGTTTCACTGTCCACGGTGAGCGCCAGACATACCACAACCAATTTAAGGATGAACACTAACAACAAAATCAACGCATACTGAAAAAAAATATAAAAATTTAAAAAGAATAGAATATTAGATAGCGTCACCTAACGGTTACAGATCGAACACCATCGTTTTTACGTAGTAAGAACACCCGCAGTAAAGAATTAATATTTGTATCGCAGTGGATTTCACAAACATCTAATTAACGGACATATTTAATACTTAGACTCAAAAAATTTATTGGTGAATGACACAAAGGACTGTCTTGCGTGATATCAAACCTACGACACTCGGTATGGGAAGACGGTATTTAAACCACTTTTTTTAAAGACCACTAAAGAAAGATCCTTATTCTAACATAATCCTTGTGTTGCGGGGGACTTTACAAATGTATAATTAACAGACACAAATTAGGTACATCCAGACTCAGAACAAATATGAGTGGATCGCTCAAAGGGTTGTCCTGCGTGGGATTTGAACCCATGACGCTGGCACAGTAGGTCGGTATCTTAACCACTACACCAGCTGTGCAGCGATTAGTAAACTGAAACCGCTTTGTTCACTGTTCAATAATTAAATTTGCCAGCGACAATTTCGAATTAATCATAAAACTTCGTCAAAAGTATATAATTGTATTCGATCTTCTTACGCCTTTACGCATATCGTATCTTTAACTTACCGTGTTAACCAAACAGGTGCTTTTTGTGAGACTGCCAAACATTCCAAATACAGAAATGATTAATAACGCCAAACCAATAAACACGCAGAGCACTGAGGGCGTTATGTAGTGCCCAATATTAGCACTGTCATAGAAGACAGTATAATTGTGATAGTATGCAAATATACTACAACCAAGCACTATCAATAGCAGAGCAATTGCCTGAAAAATAAAGAAAATAATTATTTTTCGTTGTTTAACAAGTCGCTAGGTTATTCCGTCCCAAGTAAAATGTAGGAAGAACGGTTTTATCGTACGTCTCATCAAAATTGGCTTTCAGATATAGAATAATGGATATCTGTGAATATCAGATCATATAATCTTTAGAATAAATATAATATATATGTTTTCAATACGAAAGTCTGTTTCTAAAAGTAGTAAGAAATTACTATTACAATTTAAAGTAAATGACTCTTCTTAATTCAAAGTAAAATCTCTCCTATCAAGTAGTCCTATTGACTACGTTGAATAGCCATGTGAAAGTCGCTGGAAGGATGCAAGTGGTAGATATATTATTGTCCGAATAGCTAATAAATAAAACTTATTTTTAGTTATGGTGTACCTACCTATTCAATTAATATTTATTACGCAAAGGAGAAAGACATGACTGCAGCTAAAACTTGTGCCTATAATGTTTTGGAAAACTATTTCATGTGGTTTAACTAAATAGGTTACCATAGCAAAGTATCTGCCGTTATCAGATTTTTGTCCTTTTATCTATTGGTGTCACGCAATTCACAGTGGTTTGCATATTATTTCGACAAGTGTTACAATTAGAATCATTAAACAATGACATAACGGCATGTCTCATTTAATGACTCGCGGTCATTATATTGATCGTGTGGTGATGGAGTAAGAATACAATTCATCAGCCTCTCCCCCTCTCTTGCACATGGGTATCGTAAAGGCAAGTGAAGAAAAACTCGAAATAAAACCCTATACTAACTCGCCTGACCCGCGGGGTATAATGGGTCAATTTCCCTCCCAATGTGGAGGGGGCTCGATGCTGGGACATACATGAGCTGTGATGATGGTGATGATGATTGGGTACTACGAATCCTTACATTGTTCGTGAATGTTGTAAAAAATAGATATCTTTTACGACACAAATTAAGAGCTTCACATCCTCCATTCGTCGTTTAGTTAACAATTATAATCTCAAAGAGGGTTGAAGGTAGGCAACCGATCATACAACTATCAACAAAACAATTTTATTGCAATATGTACAATGGCAAAGTAATTGGTATAAGAGCAGGATTATAATGAAATCATTATATATATGACTATTTTGGTACTTGTCATCAGTGGCGGCTGTACCTTAAGTGCGCTCGTGCGCTGAACCACCAAATCAAAATATTTAAAAACTACAAAATTTAACTTCATATTTATTTTTGAATTACCATTAATATTTATTCTTTGAACATAAAAAACATATAACAAATAAAATTTCAAATTATGACGAAACAATATAAGCGCTTTACTAAACTATTAAAACTTATATTCCTTGTAAAAAAATCTCGTGCACTGAGGCGAGCGCACCGGGACTGCCCATACAACTTGTATTAGAAATGAGTTAAAACGCCTGGCGCGTGAGACAGAAAATAGTTCATAGAAATATGCTGAAAAATGAGTGTTCCCGTACGGCGCACGAGCGAACCGAACATTGCCGAGAGAACTCGACCTACGACGAAATTCGCTGATGATGTCTCGTTAAGTACAGTAAGTAGGTCTTAGAATAATAACATAAAGAAGGATAGTGTCAGTACTTCGAACTTTAAAAATTTGAATCTAAAAATACTAATGGCGGGCAGACGATTACACATGTACACACGGAAACCACTATACAAATTATGAAATCAAATTTTGTTTTTATTAACCTAAATCGTCGAAATACTTTTAAAAGTAATGTTAAAAACCTTTTTATGTTTTTCAAATGTGTTGTGGCACTATTTGAATGCACAAGCCGTCATAATTACCTATTTATTTTTTAAGAGTTGCGTGAGCTCTTTTAAAGAACTACAGACCCATCTCACTCCTGAGCCATGTTTATAAGTTGTTTTCGAGGGTCATTACCAATCGACTCACGCGCAAGCTCGATGACTTCCAGCCGCCCGAACAAGCCGGCTTCCGAAAAGGCTATAGCACCATAGACCATATCCTCACGCTTCGGCAGATTATACAAAAGACCGAGGAGTATAATCGGCCCCTGTGCTTAGCGTTTGTGGACTATGAGAAAGCCTTTGATTCAGTCGAAACTTGGGCGGTGCTGCAGTCCCTTCAGCGGTGCCAAATCGACCATCGCTATATCGAAGTGCTGAAGTGTTTGTATAGGAACGCCACAATGTCAGTCCGTATCCGGGATAAGAGTACGAAACCGATCCAGTTGCAGAAAGGCGTGAGACAGGGAGATGTCATCTCTCCGAAACTGTTCACCACTGCACTGGAAGATGTCTTCAAGCTCTTAGACTGGACTGGACTCGGCATCAACATTAACGGCGAATACATCACTCACCTTCGATTCGCAGACGATATCGTCGTTATGGCAGAATCCATGGAGGACCTTGGCACTATGCTCAATGATCTCAGCAGGGTATCCCAACTAGTGGGTCTACGAATGAACATGGACAAGACGAAAGTCATGTCAAATACCCATGTCATTCCTGTACCGGTCCTAGTTGGCAATGCGATTCTCGAAGTTGTCAATCACTATGTTTACCTAGGACAAACAGTCCAGTTAGGTAGATCCAATTTCGAGAAAGAGATCAGCCGACGAATCCAACTCGGTTGGGCAGCGTTCGGGAAACTTAAGAGGATCTTCTCGTCCAACATACCTCAGTGTCTGAAAACACAGGTCTACGACCAGTGTGTGTTACCAGTGATGACTTACGGCACGGAAACGTGGTCCCTAAATGTAGGCCTCATATCAAGGCTCAAAGTCGCTCAGAGTGCTATGGAACGGGCTATGCTCGGGATTTCTCTGCGAGATAGAATCCGGAATACAGAAATCCGCAGAAGAACGGGTGTAACCGACATAGTACGAAGAATTAGCACGCTGAAGTGGCAATGGGCAGGCCACATCGCTCGACGAACCGACAACCACTGGGGAAGAAAGGTTCTCGAGTGGCGACCACGCATTGGACGACGCAGTGTAGGACGCCCCCCCACTAGGTGGACCGACGACCTAGTGAAAGTTGCTGGGCGTCGTTGGATGCAGGCGGCACAGGACCGCACATTGTGGCGCAATATGAGGGAGGCCTACGTCCAGCAGTGGACGGCAATAGGCTGAAATGATGATGATGATGATGATGAATTGTTTTTTTTTTATTTTGGTCTTAGTTCTATTTTATACTGCGTATACAGTGGGTGAAAATGAGCATAAATATAGACTATATTAAAGACAAAAACAAAGCTTTTTAAAATAAAGTTGATATAAATTGGCGGGACCGCCAAGGCCGTCTTTTATAAATATTTTTTGAAGTGTGAAAAACAAACAAAATACCTATTTTTCTTCGCAAGTACACCTACAAAATGTAATGCGTTCAAAAATAATTAAAAATTTTTTTTTACGTAAATTGTTGTTCCCTTACAATTTCTGATCTTAATACTTAGTGAGGAAGTAAAGTGAACCACCACTTTGCTGACCCACCAGCCGCCACTGCTTGTCATGATATTAAATGAGAAAAGAATTTCTATAAGTTCATGGATATTATCTCCCATCCATGTTTAATTATTTCTATTTTGCTATTCTTGCGTGTTAAGAATACAATGTGAAAGAATTCAACTTATTTCGTGAGAATCATAAAATCTGGCCAAAAGAACGCCCTGTAAAATGCGCACTGAATGATTGAATGCAGATAGGACAGGCTCGTTTTGAGTTCGTGAGGAGGTCTGTGTCTAAACAATGGACGTGTTCAGGCTGATAGATTTTACAAAGTTAATCTAATTGCAGTATATCTCTTTTTTTCAGAAGGTCCTTGCGCAATAGCGAATCATAATTATATAGTTTGAAGAAAATATGGAAAACACTGTATAATTTTTGTCTTAAATAAATATACAAATTTCGAAATTTATCTTGTAAAAAAAAACTCCGAAGGGCTTATTTGCCCGGTCTACTAATGTAAAATAATGTAATCCCATCGAATGAAAAGGCTTTTGTTACTCCAAATATTACGATAAAAAGATATCTATATATAAATACGTGAAGCGAAAACTTTGTACCCCTTTTTACGAAAATTACGTGGATGGACATGTATGAAATTTGGCATGGTTGAAGTATACAGGGTGACTGGTAAAAGATTGTACATATTGAAGGAGGGTATTCAGTACTCGATTCTGATACCGAATATGTAAAAAAAATTGGTACTTAAATTTTGAACTAATTATCTTATAAAAATATTTAGTTATAGACACATGGGATAGGTCAACGTACGTCAACAATTGTAGGTACTAAACAGTTCGCGCACTGAACTAGTTACATTTTAGGTAAATATTCTACCTATGCGACTCGACCCAGTAGGTATTTTTTTTCGTCGCGGGCCGCAGACAGAGGTCAACGAACGCTGGCAAACCTATTGTTTTGATTAGAAACAAATCACTTTATCTCAGGATTGGTAAGACCTATGAATCTGCCAAATAACTTTAGTGTTTTATGACATTATTCTCACACCTAGTTTAAGTAATTCTAGTAATAAATATCCAAAATCTTGACAACAGTGCTAACAAAACTGTTACTCGATTTCGGTACCGGTGTATCGCCAGTAGGGTGACAATATTTTTGGAAGTCTTGTAACACTAATATTGTTGATGTTTACTATGTAGTTAATTAATATTATCTTCTTTTTATACTTTTATTAGTTACATGCGGCCATTATCTACCGTTTCCTTGAATATGTACAATCTTTTACCAGTCATACTGTATAATGAGGAGAAGTGCATAAAACTGAAATTTCGTACAATAATGGATTAGAAATACATTAAATTCATTGACATGTTAACTGTCCGTGTTCTGGAGTGGGTACGGTCCCGTACGTCCTGTAGTATGTAAAATAAATTAAACGATAAAATCTCGAAAAACATTTTCAAACCATGTACAAAAAGAAATATCGAGTATTTTCCTATGTCCCAGCACTTTTTATAATCCTTATGATGTGTCCTACTAAATCCACATAAAATATAAGAAATTATTCTTACGTCCACAGCCATGGGCGTACCCAGGGTAGGGCAGGGGGGGGCAGCTGCCCCCCCTGGATAATGTTGACGTCCCTACTAACTATGTATCTTATTAGTACTTTTATCGATAAAAATTAAGAAAACGAATTTTGCCATTAGGTTGCAATACAATATTTATAATACAAGTTGTAAAAACAACTAAAAATTACGCGGCGCGTTCGTTAGATACCTATAACAGAAACAGTCAAATTGTTTTGCTGAAGACCCTCGAAAGTTACTTTTAAAATAGCCATTGTATAAGTACCTAGTTAAAGAATTTATATTAAAACATATCTATTTTAATTTAAGTTTTTTTATTTTTTACTAGTTTTTGCCCGCGACTTCGTCCGCGTAGAAATCATGTGTGCCAGAGGCAATCACGGATAACTGTGTAGTGTATTCAGGGTTCTACAGGCTCACTGTTGCTCTTGATGATTTAATGCCAACCTGGTATATCAGAGAGGCGCTATCAGGGGTGCTTCTATACCTTAGGCGGCTGACTCCAGACTAATTGAAGTGGCGCAGTGGCCCCTACGTGAAGCGCGCAGAAGACTGTGCTAATCCCTACGTTGTACTGCTCCCCGTTCCGTACTTGCGGGTGATTGTATGGTACATTAGCTGAGGCCCTGAGGTCCCTTTACGGGCTGGGCTTAATTTAAATAAGCGATATGTTTGTCCATACTCGTTATCAAGGTGGTGATTCGATGAGTCACGATGCCGCCTAGAGTAGCCCCATATAAAACGAATGATTTGCTGTTTCATAGACCCTGTTGCTATACACCTGTTGGTATAGCAATCATCGGTGATTTAGTTCCACTCGGTCGAGGACCAAATGAAATATTTGGGTTTAGTTATCGACGGGCAAAGGTAATTCAGGAACATTTTTATAAAATCACTAACCGCCTCGTTAACGCGGTGTTAAATGTTGTCGTCGGTACGGGAGACTGGTTAGATCAATGGCCCTGTACGGTACACCTGTGTGAGCGAGTTCTGACCACTTGGTACACTTGTCTTAAAATTTTCTTCTGACACTCGCCATGGTGTTCAGAGCTACACACGGATACCGCGCCATGTCGACCGATCTAGCGTGCGCTTTAGCCAGAACACTCCCGTAGGACTTAAGGGTGGCAATACATGAAGTCCTCCCACAATTATGATTCCAGCTAGGACACAGTAGACATACTTATGAAGTCTGAGTTGCCTGGTTAGAGCAGGGCTGTGAATTCATCGCAAGCATCACTGTCGAAGCTACCGACTATCACTTAGATCATAGTCGACAGGTCAGTACCTGGTATGAGGACGCCAACTTCTGCTTGGCAGTTATCTTGCGTAAGAACTTGGCGGAGCGGAGTCAGGAAAAAATCTTCCAAGCTGACTCGTTCCACCACTGTGGCGTCGGGTGGTGGCTAGCCCGAGTGCTTGCTTACGTGATAAAATCATACTTTCGACAATCGTCCATCTAATATCGCGTACCAGTCCATCCAAAGCGAGAGACCGGAAGTAGGCAGCAACCTGGCCAAAGGCCATGAGTAGTATCACTTACCATGAGGTGTGCTGTTTGCTCATTTGCCAACAACAACAACTTTGCAAATAAAAAACCAACCTAGTCAAAGACACGGATGTCAGAAACGGGGATTAGTCCTCCACCCGTAGCGAGCCTGAATGAGCGAGGTCGATACAACGATAATATAGTTTTCTGCCTGGGATCAAAAAGGGGTGTTCGAGTGACCCTGGACAACCTTCTTTGTCTATTCATTCTACAAACTATGAATTTTGCGCTACACATTAGAGAACTAAGAAACTTTACAAACATATAAGTGACGGACACAAATTACACCCAGTCTCAGAGCAACAATTTGTCGATCACACAAAAGATTGTCCGCCGTTGGACTGTTGAACCTGTGACACTGGCATGGTAGGTTGGTATCTTAACCTTTATGTTATCAGTGCAGTTAATTAATCATTGGCGTTGTATGAATTTATTACTTGTGTATTAAAGTGAAAAATATCAAAGTAGAATTCATTCCTATTTTTTTTGAGGGGTGTGTTGCGGTCGGCGCGCTCCTCGCCCCAATCCGTCCGGGGTGACAGAGGGGCGTAACCGCCTACAGGACCGACGTCCTCCCGCGGACTCGGCTAGGGCGGCATGAAGCGCAGGTATTCGCCCTAGGCCGCCCCAGTTGCAGGCGGCGGATCGCCTCATCGAGGCTGCGCTCCTCGCGCAGGCGATCTGCCGCCTCCTTCCGCGAGACTACTGCCTCGCAGAAGGCTGCGATCGCGTCCCAGTTCCTGACGCCGCCGACCATCGCCCTGGCGACAGTCAGCAGCTCGATCATCGACACCGATGATTGTGACGAGTTCACGGCGCTGCTCTGCCCAAGCGTCACAGACCTCGAGCGTATGCTGCGCCGTGTCCTTCTCGCAATCCCAGTGGGGACAGGACGGTGTACTCTCCCTCCTAACGACCTAGTTCAGGTATTTGGCAAAGCATTCATGTCCCGTCAACACCTGCACCAGTCGGAATCAGAGCACCTCGTGCCACCGTTCCAACCACTGCATCAGCACCGGCCGGATGGCCTCCACGATTCGCACCCCGAGCCGAGGCCTCTCCAGCCGGACTGCCTAACGGGCAATGATGTCTCGGCGGGTGTCGACGCGCTAGGCGGTGAGCTTCCTCAACGAGAATACACCGCCCTCCGCTCGCACCCCCGACACCCGCCGATACAAACCGGCGAGCATTTCCGCCTCCAGGTCCCATGGAGGAGTCCCGGCCAACAGGCACGCTGCCTCCGTCGCCACCGTGTGGTATCCGCGTATGGCCCTGACTGCCATGGCCCTCTGTGGTCACCACAGAAGAGCCCCGAGTCGAACGGTCAGGGACCCCGCCCACACCGATGCGCCGTACAGGGCCATCGACCGGATGACCCCCGCGTACAGCCATCGGCACGTATCGCTCGGTTCGCCCACGTTCGGCATAAGCCACGATAGGGCGGACGCCGCGCTGACGAGCCGTGGAGCGAGCCTGCGGAAATGCTCCCAAAACCACCAATATCCGTCGAGCACCAGGCCCAAATACCTTATATGGGCCCGGATGCTGATATCAACCGAATGGACGGTGATCGAGACGCCGATGGGAGGGCTCATGCGATGCCCATGAAACAAGAGGGCCTCCGTCTTGTCCAGGGTGAACCTCAACCCCAACGTCTCAATCCGCCTGACGATCTCTTCGGTGCCTAGAGTCGCCAGGCTTGCCGCCTCTTCTAGCGTCCCACCGCGGGCTGTGACGAGTGTGTCGTCGGCGTATCAAATCACGCCCAACCCAGGCGGGAAGCTCCCCCTCAACGCCCAGTAGTAGCCGTTGTTCCACAGGGTGGGTGCGAGGACCAACCCCTGTGGGATACCGCCCGTCATGGGCGTTCGCACAACGTCCCCTGCGCGGTTGGTGCAGAGGACACTGCGGCCCTCCAAATAGTCTGCCACTAGCCGCCTCAGGTAAGCTGGCACCCCGTGATACCGGAGTGCCTCCCTGATGCAGCTGAATGGCAGACTATTGAATGCGTTGGCGATGTCCAGGGACACCACCAACTGCACTCCCTCGCCAGTGACGGCCTCAGTCGCCACGGCCTTCAGGCGCAACAGAGCCGCGATCGTCGAACGACCCCTCCTAAACCCAAACTGGGCGTCCGACAGATGGGGCCCCTTGCCAACGAGGTGCCGTTCGGTGCGGGCAGCTAGCACCCTCTCCAGTAGCTTGCCCGCATCGTCGAGCAGCACTACGGGCCTGTAGGCCGAGGCCGACTGTGGAGACCGTCCCGGCTTCGGCAGGAGCACCAGCCTCCTCTCCTTCCAGCACCCAAGGAACCGTCCGGACGCCAAACACGCGTCGAACAGCCTCCTGAGGCGGGGACCCAGGTGGTCGAGGACCAGGGCCAGCACACGGCTGGGAACACCGTCGGGCGCGGGGGCGGGGGATTTGCCACGCATACGCGCCACCGCTACCTCCATCTCGGGTTCCGCAATGGGCGGAACACTGTCATCGTCGCCCGGTCAGTGTCTGGCGAAACCATGACCGGGGGCGTGTGTTCCGCCCGCCGTGGGAGCAGGTCCTCGATGACTCGGGTGAGAAGGCCGGGCTGGAAAGTCTCGTTGATATGTTAGTCAGCTTCTCCTTTTATATACATATATATATAGATAAGCACCTAGCTTATAAAAAATCTGATTTGCTACAGACCATATATGGTCTGTGGACAGTTAACCTGTAAAAAGGCATTACGCACACTACAACGCAATCGCTACACACACACACACACACACACACGTTTGTGTGAGTGTTTAGCGTAGCAACGCTTATACACTTTTGTTTACGGTTAAAATCTCTGGTCGAACTGAATGTCAGTCACTTAGAATAATAACGTATAGAAGGTAAGTTCACGCACAAAAAGTGAGGCATTTCAATTGGAGCCTAATGGAGCTTACGCCGGAAGCGTTCCGTAATGTACAAGTCATTGTACTGCACGAACGTAGGCAACTCTTAAAAAATAAATAGGTAATTATGACGGTTGGTGCATTCAAATGGTGTCACAACACATTTGAAAAACTTAAAAAGGTTTTTAACATTACTTTTAAAATTATTTCGACGATTTATGTTAAGAAAAACAAAATTTGATTTCATAATTTGTATAGTGGTATGCGTGTGTACGTGTGTAATCGTCTGCGCGCCATTAGTATTTTTAGATTCAAATTTTTAAAGTTCGAAGTACTGTATATCTCTATCACTATCCTTCTATACATTATTATTCTAAGGTCAAACAATTATAATTATGATGACAATGTCTAATAGAGATTTGTGCTTATATATTAGTTATTAGTGAAATACAGCTTGCTCAATTTACAATTACATATACATAAATAAAATTAAAGAAAATTGTGTAGCAGAAAAATTTATTAAAATGAATTATGGTCGAATTTCGACCACACGGCGACCACTAGTTAATGTAATTACTTCTAATATTTTCACGAGTATTTGTATTCATTTGAAATAAACTAACCGTTCATGATCCTCCTACGACCACGAACGCTGTAAAATATTCGAAACTTCGAGAAATTAAAAATCAAATACAAACCTAATAAATTCCGTAAAAAAGGGGTTTTATTTTTTTTTTATTGCCAACGGTGGCAAACGAGCAAACGCACCTGATGGTAAGTGTTGCTGCCGCTCATGGACCCTTACAAGGCCGCTGCCCACCGCGAAGAAAGTGAAGGGAGTGCGAATGCGTGCATCGAGGCTCGGTGACACCAAGGGCACCACCAAAACCCTCCACACGCAAACACCCTCAAAAAGTTGGGCTCCCGGCTCTCTCGCTCACCGAACGAAGCGCAGTAACTAATTGCTACTACTCAGACGTCGATTTTCTGCGAGAGTGTGGTACTACCCCGGACGGACCGGCCCGCGGCTGTAGACAGATAACTGTCGACAGTGTGATCCTACCACTCTTATTTTAACTAATACATGTATGTGTAATACTCGCCTAATCATGAGAAATTATTACTTTGAAGTGTTTTCTGTAACACATTTGATATAACATTTATTTAATGTTACTCACAAACGCTGTTTACCTCATACATTTTTTTCGCTCAAAATAATAAGGTGTTAGATTCTACCTACATTGCCCAAATTTTGTCATTAGTTTTTCGGTACACTATATGTAAAATAATAAGTAATTTTACGAAAATACAATTTTAAGGATATAACTGACAGGATAATTTGCGTTGTAGGATATATCATAACTGGAAAAACATTGTTCTTTGTTTTGAATAAATTAATCCTCGTATTCTTTTTTTTTTACGGTCGGTGCATAATCCTCGTATTGCGGGGGACTTAAAAACATAAAATTTAACATACACAAAAATAATGCAGGTGTATAATATAAAAAATTATAATAATTATAAAGAACCGATGAGTTTTATCATAAGCGCTAACTTTTTAGATTAACTTAACAAACTAAACACGAAAATCAATGCATACTGCATTGAACATTATGTACACAATATTATTTTAGGTAACTATAGATAACTTAACCAGCAAATGCCCGCGATTTAACATACGCAGTTCCCATCCCTGTGGCAATACCGGGATAAAATATAGCCTAAGTTACTGCTTATACAGATAGCTACCTAGTAGTAAAATACTATCAAAATGGGTCCAGCCGTTTTGAAGATTACCCGGAGGAAATAGACAGACAGACCAACAGATATATAGATAGACGGGCATACAGACAAAAAAGTGAACCGCTGCTCAGGAGGCCTGGCAGATGTGAAAAATCTAAATTATTTTGCACAAGTATATATGAAAAAAAGAACAGATTACGTCAGAAATTAATATGGCATAATATTTAAATAAAATATTACGATCTATATTATTATTTAAAATATTACACAACGAATCATAATTAATTCACCGCACAGTCGCTTACGCACAACATCGCGTCGCTCCGTCTCACTCACACGCTACTACGTAGAGACTACGTATAATAGGTATATATATTCTATCATGTAGCGAGGCGTTACGTCGCCAACCTGTTTACGCCACGCCAACGATCAGATTTACCCTCGCATATTCCGTCATATAGCGTGGCGTTGCGTCGACGCGGTTTATTTACGCCACGCCAACAATCAGATTTACCCTCGCATATTCCGTCATATAGCCTGGCGCTGCGTCGCCGTGGTCTGTTTACGCCACGCCAACGATCAGGTTTAACCTCGCCTATAGATGTTTCACATCAAAAATTAAAGTGGTTTTTAAACATAGGTATCGTGTAAACACCCATATGAGCATGAAAAAAACATTATTTTGACATTACAAACAGACACTTTAATTTTATTTATTTATATAGAAGTACCTATAAGTAAAGGTGGGCATTAACTCGTTAATCCGTTAATCGTTAATTAACGAAGTTAACATTTTGCTTAACGGATTAATTTTTAAGTTAACTTCAAAAATGTTAACGCTCTTGTTAACTTCCGTTAAATTGAACTTTCGTTAACCTTAGTCCGTTACATCAGTTGTTTGTTGACATGCTGTTATTTTATTTGTTTGAATTACGCGCCACGCTACGTTCGTAATTTCCACGACACCTGCGCCAAAGTTACCGGCAGCAGATCGTGTCGTAGCGGATGTTCTTCTCGCGCACGAACTGTCCCCTGTTTCCGTGACATAACTGCCACACGGAAAGCGGCGACCGCATCCTAGTTCCTGACGCCGTCAAGCATCGCCCTAGCGATAGTTGGCAGCTTCAATTCGGCACCGATGTTCAAGGCGCTGCTCTGTCCACGTGAGACACGCCTCGAGCGTGTAATGTAACGTGTCCTTGTCGCAATCGTAATGGTGGTAGGACGGTGGGCTTTCCTTCCTCACAACCATGCCCCGTCAATACCTCTACCAGTCGGAAGGAAAGCTCCGCGTTCCGCTGACCCAATCACTCCATCAGCACCGGCCGGAAAGCCTCAACGGCCAGAACAACGTAACGAGGCCTCTCTAACCGGACTGCCCAGCAGACAATGAGGCCACGGCGGACGTCGTCCCGCCAGGCGGCCATCTAGCTAAACGAGACTAAGCCGCTCCCCGCGAAAAAGGAAACTGATCCCGAGCCTTCTTCAATTGCTGTGAATTCTCGTATTGTAGATTATGATAGTAGCAGAAGTGATATGTTCTCACCTCCACTTGGTTATTATGTCAAAATGCATCGTAAAGTATTGGTGAATCTTTTGGTATCGCGGCTACAATATCGTATGCCAAGCTAGTGTGGACAGATGCATGCCAACATAATTCCACTACATGCTGTAGATATAGAGTATTTTTTCTCAGCCTAAAAGCTGTCGTCGTCGTCGTCTCACTCGTCTCAGTTTGTACATGCCCCAGTGCTAAGCTCGAGCCTTCTCCCCAATAGGAGGGAAATTTACTACTATACCATGCTGGTCCGACATGTTGGTATAGGGTTTTATTTCGAGTTTTCGTTCTCTTGCACAGATGTGATATGCATATTATATCCCTTAGTCGTCTTTTACAACATCCACGGGCATGATAGAGACTGATGTATGGTATTCTTACTCCGTGGTATATTCTTATTCCTCCGTCACCACACGGACACGCAGCAGCAGCATATTTTTTAAAATGATTAACTTTTAACGGTTAACTTTAACTTGCGTTAAATTTTCGCAAATTTAACACTTTAACGATTATCGAAGTTAACATTTTAATTAACGAAGTTAACTTTTTATAAGATAGACATTTTCATTGCATCTGTCATGGCTATGACGTGTCTATGGAAGGGGAACTTATGTAGATTAGATTAGAATTATCTAAAGATAACTATGTGTACCTAGATAGTTAAATCTGTTGGAATAAATTTACTTTATTATTTATATGAACACGTAATTTCGGAGAATTATATTGGTTGATGGCTATATTATATTGTGGGTATATTAAGTCTTATGTTGACTGAGTACTGTGTATAATCTTTTCCTTACCTGTGACTTTCCTTAAGAGATTATTAGAGGACGTAAAAATACAATGTCATTGCATTGAGGCGATCTTGGAATGAAAACAACAATGTTCTAAAATTGAACTAGACTCGAGATGGCGCAATTCAACTTAAACTCTTCGTGTTTATAGAATATTGTTGCAGCCATAGCTTAGTAAAAAAACTATATGGCTTCCACATAGAGGTCTCAAATTCCAACTCACACAGCGACTAACCTTTTTTTCGTGCGTATGTTAATTCTTACCTTGTGGTGACGGAGTAAGAATATAAATCACCAGCTCCAATCTTGCCCATGGCTGTCGTAAAAGACTAATATGGGATATAATATACATATAATAACTGTACAAGGGAAGGAAAATTCAAAATAAAACCCTATATCAACACGTCTAACCAGCGTGGTATAAATAGGTCAATTATCTCTCCTATTTCGCAGGAGGCTCAAATCCAGTAGTAGAATTTATAGGAGCTAAAATGTGTATATGTTACGCGACAGACGTGTTTAATCACGACGTCAATAACGACGTTTAATCAGCGTGGTAACGTAGGTCAATTTTCCTTCCATTGTGGAGGAGGCCTGAGCTCAATAGGGGGATTTATGTGAACTAAATAATGAAAGACTAATAAAGATTCAATACATAGAATGATTTTCTCCTTCATTAATATAATAGAGTAATAATTTTCTTTGTTAATTAAGTCTTTACTTAGTTTTCAATAAGCCTGTACTTCTTGTTACATTTTTTCGTACAATTGCTTAATATTTATGTTACAATACACCTATGTAAACACATGGGTGATGCCATATACCGATGTCAACAGAACACCGGCCTTGGTATTTTTTTACCAACACGTTGTTCAATTAGGCCGGCTTGAATTTCGCTTGGTTCTACTTACTTTTTATTTCTTTCGTTCTTAAAGTAAGCTATAGCAAAATCAATAAATTTAACATACGAGGGATTTCTAAGACTAAATAATTGGCCCGCCGGACTGGCCACGAACGTCAAAGAAATCAGTATCTGTGATCGGCGCAATGGTGAAAGGGAATAGGATGGGTTTATGGGGCCGCGCACCGCCCTTTCGTTAACCCAGATAGAACGAACGGCAAGTATGCTGACTAGGTACAGCCCGCTCAAAAAAAAAACTAGATTGTGGACCCAAAAATACAAATTCCCACTATACTAATGGCTCGATCCATTCCGGTTGTCCCCATTCCTAACGTCAACCCGGACAGCCAAAAGTGCTGTGGTCAAAAAATACACTGCTTAAAATATTTACAAAACTATCACTAATATAGTAACTAAAATATTAGTTAAATATATTTTTTGACTTAAATACTCTAGGGAATATAGATATTGGATATCTGATAATTACACAATTAAGTAAATAACCTTATAATCTTGTCTTCAATGTGTTTTATACTTAGGAAAATAAATTACGCAATATTTATTACAAAGCCATCATTTAAATATTTGGTAGTAATCATTAAAATATAGCGTAAAAATATAAATGTGTATTATGATTACAACCGAGTACAATAACTCGCGGCTATCAATAAGGCACATCGAGCATTTTCTCTACTCAAAATATTTACATTGCACTGCTACTTAGGCACGCACGAGCCTTCATACCAGTAGGAAAGCAATACGCCAATTAGAATGATTAACACTGGTCGCATTTTATTTATTTATTTTCTTATGCTTTTCTTACCTTAGTACACTAAACTTAGCGGTAGATGCCACATACTATAAAATGCACAATCAGCAATCTTAATTTGCCAACATTCACAATAAAAAAGTTTTCTTTTTAATTGCTATTATTATTTATACACCATTAAAAACACAAAAATAAATTTAATAAAATACTTACAATAAACATAGTTGTAATGGTTAACAATAGAAATCTGATAGATTTCATGTTGTATTCCGTTTCAGTTTTGGTGAATTTAATATTTTTATTATTCACTTCGGCCGCCATTTTGAAATTACAAAACGACTGCACGGTATCGAGTTTCAAACCTTAATGCTGTTTTTATCTTATAGATAAGTCCAATTCGATCTGATAACTAATTATTTTGTGTTAAGTTTTCCAACTAGGAATTTAAGTCAGATTAATAACATTACGAAAGACTACACACAGATAAACAATACGACTATACGAATAGGGAGTGGTGAATTGTATTCTTAATCCGTCACCACACGGAAGATTATATTATTTTTATTAATATTTTATATCTTTACTTTTTTTTTGTGGTGGGCTACGGTCAGCACACCCGCCGTCCGGCTCCATCCGAGGCGTCAGAGGGGCAGTGCGGGGCCCCGTAACCCACCAAATAGCACGTCGCCTTCGTCGTTAGGCCGACCACCGAGTTCCTTGACTTCAGTGGTCGGCCCTACGGAATACCCCGAGCCAGTACCCTCTCCGTTCAGGACGTCGATCGCCCTTGCGAGGCAAACCTCTCCGCGGGCATAAGGCGCAATATTATATCTATACTGGCGTACGTAAACATCAAAAATTATTAAATTGAAAATGATAATATTTATTGTTTGATATTAGTGTTTTATTTCGAGTTTCCTTTTACCCTGATATTATCAACTTATGTCAATCACCTTTTAAGATATATGCGAAAAAAGAAATGATATTGGATAACATATTGTAATTTTGATCCGAGAGGGATAATGCCTTTATATGTTTTATAATTATCATCATCATCACAGCTCATATGCATCCCACTGCCGGGCTCGTGCCACTTCTGTAGTAGGAGTGCCACCTCTGGTCGAATGATATGGTAAAGGGTTTTATTTCGAGTTTTCCATCTCTTGAACAAATCATATGCTATTGATATTGTATCTCTTAGTTGTCTTTCATGACATCCACGGGGGAGGGAGGAGATGGTGAATTGTATTCTTATTCCATCACCATACGGCATATTTTATAACCATCACGGCTCATTTACGGCTCACTGTTGAGCTCAAGCTTAGTCCACAATAAGAGTGAAATTAACTTACTATACCACGCTGGTCAGACGTGTTGTATAGGGTACACTAGGTGGTTACTGATATCCGATAATCTGTCATAATCTTGCACATATTTTACCTACTTTATAAGTGGTAAATCCCACTTATGGACCTCAGCAATATCAAGGGTACAGCCAAATCAGGATACACCGTGAGAGGAGAGTTCTTAAAACTCGTTTAAAATTAGCATTTCATAGCGCTCGAGATACAACGCAGCAGAGTCAATCCAGAGCCATCGTTCTAAAACCTGCGTATGAGAGAAATAAACGCTCTAAACGTAGTAAAGGACGATATTGATAGGTCATCACGTTATTGAGTGGTACGATGATAAAATGAGACCTGTTTAAGCATTTCCTCAGATTTCCATTAAAGAATCGACACGGCACACCGAGACTTGAAGTCACAAATGATTTCAATCAATGGATATCGATAATTTGAACAACACATCAGACTGGGAGTCAAGTGGGTCGAGCTTATATTTAGACGCACCCGTCCAGATGTCCGATGACCCGTCCATTACTTAACGTGTGAACTAACTTATTCTTTATACAAAGCGTTATCTCGGCGTGAACTACCATTCGGTACCTCAGGACGCATTTTTCCCTCCAAATTACTTTGAAATAGACTTTTCTGGATCTTTCGACGCCGAGGATGTGAATGCTCTGGGAAATTTGGAGAATAACTTCCTATATTACATAGATATTTAAGAAGAATTGAATTTTCATTTTAACACGGATGGAACTAAAATAATTTAATATGAGCTATTTCATGTAGAATATATTATCTTCTAAATGCTAGCTCCATTTTTCACTATATAAAATTAAATACAATTAGACTGCCCCACTCTTGCGTCCGTATTAATAAACCGTGATCAATCTCAAGTATCATCTTAAGTGTTTACTGAAGACACTAAATGCCACGCAACTAGTGTTGCCCAAATGCAAGACCAAGACGAGACTTGGACCGGTCTTGGTCTTGGTCTTGCAACATCACACCTGGTCTCGTCTTGGTCTTGGTCTTGCGCACCGAGTTTTGGTCTTGGTCTTGGTCTTGCGCACCCGAGTCTTGGTATTGCAGCAAGAGTCTTGCAAAGTTTTGCAGTTAGAATAACGTAACAGTAATTTATCATGGCAATGAAAAATCCAACTAAATTAATCAAATATCCTATCCTATCTATCCATCTGCTAGCCTATAGTTCACTATTGAATACAATACCACTGGAGAAAATTACTCTTCTATTCCCCTGGTGTTCCATTAGACAGCGTTACTACTCTTATGACAGGACTTTCGACCCTATTTTCTTAAGACGTCACCACACGAGGCAGTTGATACAATAAATTTTATGTCATTTTATAATCAATGCGATATTTTACAATTAATGCGATTTTTTATATTCCCCTTCAAGTTAAGTGGTATGTATCTATTGTATTTCCAGTTTAGTTACTGATACTCTGGATACTTGAAAAAACCTGTTGCTCTATTGCCTATATAAATACTTTGGCCGCTGGAACCATGTAGCTCTTAATATACTATTTATTCAAGAACATATAAAACTGATTTAAAATTTTATGGTTTTAATACTTGTAAAATGTATGATATTCGTCGTCATCGTCACAGCTCATAAAAGTGCCACTGCTGGGCTTAAGCTTCCTTCCAGTAAGAGGAAAATTGATCTACTATACCACGCTGGTCAGACATGTTGATACAGGGTTTTCTTTCTAGTTTCACTTCTCTTGCACATATGTTATATACACAGGGTGTATCAGGTTATGGGACAACTGTTCATGTATGTTGTAGTTCAACAGTCATAGATCATAATTAGAATGCATATTACACAAAAGCAATATAACGTAAAAGTTATAGTGATTACAAAAATGTGTGTCTAAGAGTTTATGCCTTAAATTTTATGCATTATGTAGGTATGTACAGACAGGATATATGTAAGCATGTAAAATTTCGACAGTATAAATAGGTATTAGATTTGCGCGAACCTTTCAATGGTTACGTAGGTACAAAGGCGACTCATCAACGGTCATCGGCCGATCAGCTGATTTATGTTAAAGCGAAGTTTGTCTTGCTTATGCAAACGTAATCATTGATTTATTCAAATTCTAATGAACATTTAACAAAATACGAATATGTTGTAGATTAAGTGTCATTCGTTTATACATTTTAATCAATTTACACGAAAAAACGATGACAAAATTAAGAACTTACATGTCTCAATTCATTAACGAATCGATATTTTTATTTCAATTTTTTTTCATGGGTTCCTAACACCATTGCCCGATGCGATTTGATACGACATCCACGGGTAAGAGAGTGGTGAATTATATTCGTACTCTGTCTTTTTTTCTTTTTTTTCGTGTGTGTAGCTGTTAGTCGCAGATGACCTTGACAGCTTAACGCGGTCAATGGGTGAGCGCTGATGGCTCTCAACCCGGTAAGTAAGTTAAGCGAACATCGCCCGAGGGCTCCCCCCTGTGGGGAACGGACCTCGGCTCGGGGCGTCGCTGAGAGCAAAGTAGGCGTGGCCAAGTTTAGGTTAATGACTTTTACGCGGCGCGGTTTTCGACCTCGACGGCGAGGCCGATACCGCGGAGTTTTATCTGTTATCGCTGTGCGAGCTGTGTAGGTCCTTTCTTGGGCGATCATAATAGCGTCATCTTCTTCTTCAAGAAGATGACGAGGACGTCGGACCGTGGATATTTTTGAGGGGACGTAGTTTACCGCCCCAACCACTAGTGGATTGGGGTGAGTCGTGGCAGAGGCAAAATAGCGCTGGGAGCAACGCTTCATGTACTGCCTGATGGTGATCGTACTCTGTCCCTACATGGACATTTATATAGATTAATTGTAGGCATATTTCTATGTCCAACAGTGAACGTTGTTGGGCTAATGAATAAACGGATATATAAATATGTATAATGGGCAAGAGCACTCTCGTGATTACGGTATTTTTGTCCTTAAGCCTTTCCGAAGAGTAATTCTGAAAAGCCAACACCAACATTGGGAATCGATTGGCCAATAGATGGATATCTCAAGACTGATTTGACTTGCCGTGTAGTGACGGAGTAAGAATATAATTCATCCCCCCTATTTTACCCGTGACTGCGAACCCACGACTAAGGGCTATAATATATAACATCGGTGCAAGAGAAGGAAAACTTGACATGTATGACCTGTAACAACACGGCCGATCACCGTGGCGATTCCCCTCCGGCCACGGCCGATTCTCCTCCTGTTATGTAGAAGACACGAGCTCAACCGTATATAAGCTGAAATGGTGATTTGAATTAAATGCAAGACCGCGAGACTCTTGCAGGCCCAGTCTTGGTCTTGCTCAAGTCTTGCAGGGCCAGTCTTGGTCTTGGTCTTGCAAAAATTAAGCGGTCTTGGTCTTGGTCTCGGTCTCGCATTTCTCGCAAGACCAAGACCAAGACCGCAAGACCAAGACTTTTTTGGGCAACACTACACGCAACCTCTTTACTTAAGATCATACGAATATTAAAATCAAAATTAAAATCGGTTTAAATATTTAGGTTTAGCAATCTAAAAACTTATAGCACTGATATATGGTCTCTAAATATCGGCGTCATAACAAGACTCAAGGTCATTCAGTGTGCTATGGGGAGAGCTACGCTCGGTATTTCCCTACACAATTAAGGCCAAAATACGGTCATTTGTAGATGACAGGGTTTAACCTGTCACAATGATCAACCCGACGAGCATTAAGGAGGACAAGTTCTCGAAAAGTGACCACGAATCAAACCACGCAGCGTAATACGATCTCTGAAAAGACGGACTAACAATATTTTAATTTTTAGGGACTCGTTGAAAGTGGCAAAATTACGTTCCAAGTGTTAAATTCATGAGAAGGTCTACGTCCAATAGTAGACGTCTATGGGCTAGTTGATGGACAGAAGACCTAACGATCATGGGTCGCGAATAGAATTAATATTTAAATACCATATAAAAAAAAAAATTACTGATATATTGTTTTTATGAGACGTTACAAGTTTTATCTTTTATGCCATATCGGCATTATCTTTTTACAGTATCTATAATGTATTTCCTTTGTTTTGAACAGTTACATGTCTTAGATTACGTGAATGTTACTTAAGATAAGCTCATAACCTGCTTCTAATAGTTTTAGCGTCTAAATGATCTTATAGCACGACATTTACAGTATCTTGTTGTTTCAATGTTTAGTTTTCGTGGACGTCTCATCTCATTCTATTAGTACCTAATCACTTCTGTCTTTTCGTGAATTATTAAAAGTCCGAATTTTACAATGTCATGTTATAATGAATTGACCCTACGCTTTATTTCCTTTGGCGGCGAACTGTGTGCGGGAGGAACGACTCCACGCGGACACGATCCTTCGCCGGTGACGGGGACGGCGCAGGCGCGAGTATCTACGCCTGATGCCGCCCTAGCAGAGGCTGCGGGTGACCGGACCGGGGATTTAGTCCGGCACCCGCGGAGAGGTTAGCCTCGCAACGGCGATCGGCGTCCCGGTAGAGGACGTCGATGGAAGAGGGTACTCCACTTGACCACTAAACTCAAGGAACTCTGCACAGGTGTTTGACCCAACGACGAAGGCGACGTGCCCCCCGAAGTGCACCCATATAGGGTGGGTTACGGGTGTGCGTGCTTACGCCCCTCTGTCGCCCCGGACGGAGCCGGGCGACGAGTGCGCCGACCGTAGCCCGCACCCAAAAAAAAAATCCTATATTTCCTTTGAGTCTTCCTAGAGTAAAACAAAACCATCAGTTTTCCCTATATAGAGCATTTTTTTGTTTAGCTCTCGGCATTTGACATAGACTCGGTTTAGATCAATAATTTAAGGAACTGGACACCTACACTCTAGGACAGTGGTGGGCAAACTTTTTTAATGGCGGGCCACAAAGTTTAAGAAATTCTAGAGGAGGGTTAGCTATAGAAAAAAATAATTTTGTATTAAAGTTTTTATAAACAAAATACCTTTTACTTGTACACCTTGTTAGGCATGTGAGACATATGAAATTGTTTTTAATTTTGCGTATAATAGTTTAGCTTCACCGATAGGTGAATAAACGGATTTTTCCAATAAATAAACTAATCCCTATGTGAGAGACTGCCGAGACAATTATACTTATGGCAATACTTATGGCAAATTAATTATGAGATAATGAGAGTTTTTTAATTAAAATCTAATTAGAAACAGCAGATTTTATTTGTCGCGCCAAAATGCTGACTAGAATATTTAGAATGGATGGACTCTCGGCGGGCCAGATTAAATACTTTCGCGGGCCGGAGTTGACCTGCGGGCCGTACTTTGCCCATCACTGCTCTAGGAAGTTAGATAAGTTAAAGTTAATTTTGATGTAGTCTTTCGAATTTTCATTTACCTATATGTATATTTCGTTTATCCTTTAAACTACTACAATCATTAACTTCAATTGAATACATTTTTTTGAATGACTGTATACAGCAAATGAAAACTGATTAGATATAGATTCATCATCATCATCCTGCTCTTTTCTCAATTATCTCCTTGGGATTGTTATTGTTCACCAGACGGCATCAGTTAGAGTTGCCGCAGATCGATGTAAAGATTCTTAGTCGTCTTTTACAGCACCCACGAGCATTGTAAGATTTGGTAGTATTCGTAACCGCCACTATACAGCATCAAATATAGACTAGATATTATTTGAGTTAATTTGTGAACATGAGTGAGCAAAGAATTAAAATTGGAAGAACAGGAAATGGAATCAGCAGGGAAAATATCGGTCACTTATAAGTTTTGAGGAAAGAAAAAATGATATGATTAGTAGGTTCTTAATATTTTTATTGCTTTTTAAAGTAGTTTTCTGTTCATTCATGAGCAGCGTCGCTAGCGATGAAACCATTAACTGTTCTGTAAGGTTTTCTACCGTGCCTTTTTAAGCACAGCCATTATATCTTCTTCAAGTTTTATAAAACGAATTCACATAAGTACCTAAGTTTATCTTTTATTTTTGGAGATAAAAGTCGCGTGTCAGGTCCTGACTGTAAGGTCCAGCTTACGCATTGAGCGGGACCAATCGTAAAGGCTTAGAATAATAATGTAAAAGGTTTTTTAATTTGACATCAAATTATGAGGTCTTCATTTATCATCAAAGCTTTCTGATGCCTAAACGTTCATATAAGACTTTATACTTGACTCGTACCAATGCTTAAAGCTACGGAATCTGTTGATATGTCACCCTTCTATCAGCCTCTATTATTAGCCACACAACACTCACAGTCTTTTTAGTAGTCGACGTAAAAGACAATTCTTCTCGCGATTCATTAGTGTATCTGCTTGGTTCATGTTTAAACTCATTAAACCAATTGTAACGTAACATTATTGTTGAACGAGACCGCAATGATAGACGTCATAAATAATGCAGTAAAATTTTTCTCCAGTCAAATCTATTTGGGCGCACAACAAACATATTTTAATTTGCCGCCAATTTGTAAAAACAAATGCCATTTACAGATTCTCAAAAATAGTGACTTATTTTAAATTTAAAGTTTCTCATCGGCTGCTACTGCTTCGGCCTATTCTAAAAACTTTCAGTATGACTAACGTAGAGAAAATTTTGGGACATTCAAAGAAAGGGTCTAATCGCCATCCAACTCACAAAATAAACTATCCTTAATATGTAGTTTAGTTCAATGTAAATTAGATCAAATATGACTAAGTTGAGACGGTTAGTTATTGGAGTGTTTGCTTGATTATTGGAAATTAAAAAATGGTATTTCAAAGTTTGTGTGGAATACTATTTATTCTGTACAGATGCATAATATTTCTCCTTAACGACACTTATTTTATACCACTGTTGTTTCCATTTTCAAAACAATCTGTTCACATCAAAATATAAAAAAAGTCTTGAGATATAATTATTTTAAAAAGTATTGATCTATAATTTAAAATAATCAAAGCAAAACCTTACCTTCTCGTGTTAAGTGTTAAGCTTAAGAATTCAATATCTCACTAGGTCTTTAGCGTTTTATTGTAATATATTGAATAATTTTGTTGATATTTTATGTAACATAATACAACTAAAGTGCTGAAGTATAGTGCATATAATATAATAGTGATTTACGTGTATTTTTGTATTCTGCCAAAATTCCCAAATAAAGGAATATTAATTTTGTTTTAAGCGCCCAATTAATGGTAACGACTTAACAGTGACTGTTAATAAACAACCTAACATGTAGAAGTGTATAATGTCAAAGAAACTGTAGAAGACTTGACTGTATGGAGTTTGTACCCTTTGTCTGTCCGAATAAACAAACAGCACCAAAAAATATCTCTATATTTTATACTAGCAATCCGCCCTCGCTTCTCTTCGGTTATAGGTTATAGTCGTTTTACCCGCGTAGTTCCCGTTCCCGTGGGAATACCGGGATAAAATATAGCCTAGTTTACGCCCTGATATTATAGCTTTCCATTGGTGAAAGAACTTTTGAAATCGGTCCAGCCGTTTTGAAGATTACCCGGAACAAACAGACAGACAGACAGACAAAAATTTTTTAATTGCTATTTTAGGCATAGGTGTCGTGCAAATAACCGTGTGAGCATGAAAAAAGCCTATTATTTTGACATTACAAACAGACACTCCAATTTTATTTATTGGTTATATGCAGTATAGTACCATTAATTTTTTTAAAATAATTAGTAACACAGTTCTTGGTAATTAACTTCATAATCTAGGAATGTCCCAGATCTCTATATGGTATCTGCCCTAATAATTTCATCTCTCGTTCTTCCCATTTTTATTCATTGTTCACATATATCTTGCTATATTTGCTCATTTTAGCGGAATAATTCAAATGATATTAAATTTAAGTTCTAAATGTTGTAAGCTAACGTCTGGGCGTTAGAAAAAGGGGAGTCTGGGGCTCCTGCCGAAGTCAGAACGGTCTCCAGTTTCGGCCGTAGCCTACAGGGGCATCGTGTTGCCGGACGATGTGGGCAAGCTGGTAGAGAGGATCCTGGCTGCCCGCATAGGACCGCATCTTACTGAGGTAGGTTCTCATGGCCAATTTGGTTTCAGGAGTCCTCCTCCTTGACATCAGTCAACAAAGTTTTTGACATGTTGTACAAAAATTAATACAATTAAGTCATCTAAAGCGCTTCAGACAGACCTCTATTTGACCTTCAGGGGTCACCTTGATACATATTTGTACGTTTTTTTTCCGCTCTTTCCATATCCAATATCAAAAATAAGGATTCCCATTTAAAAAAACAAAGTTGACCTTGAAATAACCTTAAAAACGAAGTTCAAGGTCAAATCCAAGGTTACCATGACATATGTTATTAACAATTTCGTTTGGGGTATTTTTTTATATTTCGATCAAATCATGTCCCTCCAAGATAATCTTTTGCCCCGCCCGGTATGTAATTATATCATCATCATCATCATCTTGCTCTTATCCCAATTACTTGGGGTCGACGCAATATCTCATCTTCTTCCATACGGTCCTATCAGACGTCATCTCTGCAGTCACTCCCACGCTATCCATGTCATGCCTCACGCAGTCCATCCATCTTTTCCTCGGTCTTCCTTTCCCCCTAAAGCCTTCAACATTCATACCTAAAACTTTCCTCACAATATTACTTTCATCCCGCCTCATCACATGTCCATACCATGTCAGCCGTTCACTCTTTAACTTTTTCGTCACTGGCGCAACTTTCAAACTTCCTCTAATGTGTTCATTCCTCACTTTATCCATTCTTGTCACACCACACATCCATCTCAACATTCGCATCTCCGCTGCATGCAGTCGTCTCTCATCCGTCGCTTTTGTCGCCCAACATGCTGATCCATACAATACGGCAGGTCTTATTAGGGTTTTATAAATTTTACCCTTTAATTTGAGGGGTACTCTGGGGTCGCATGTTGTACCCGTGACCTGCCGCCACTTCATCCATCCCGCATCAATTCTGTGTTTCACCGCACAATCTAGGTCGCCATCGCTTTGGATAAGAGAACCCAGGTAACGTAAATTCGAGCATACTGGTATAGGTACTCCATCTAAGGATATGGGTGTAAATCCGGTATGTAATTATATATTTTTTTTATATACATATTATAAATTATTATACATATTTTTACCTACATAGGTTGTTAATAGTTACCACAAAATAGTAGTTTTAGCTTGAGGGAAGCTGTCAGTCATAAAAAAAATACAGACGAATTGAGAACCTCCTCCTTTTTGAAATAGGTTAAAACCACACTATATATTAGTACATCGGATATTTCTACTTTTGTTTAGAGAATCCTTACTAATATTATAAATGCGAAAGTAAGTTTGTTTGTTTGTTACTCTTTCACGTTTAAACCAACGAACCGATTTCAAAAATTTTTCAAGAAGCTATAATACCAGGGAGTAACATAGGCTGTATTTTATCCCGGTATTCCCACGGAAATAGGAACTATGCGAATAAGGCGACTGAAACCGAAGCGAAGCGAGGACGGGTTACTAGTAATAAATAAAACAACCAAAGCAATTATTGTATAAATAAAAATTCTTTGCAATACTCTTTATAATACTTATTATTAAAAATATTAATGAAAATAGCACATAATTTAGATAACGATTTATAAAATATAAATTCTCACCATTATCAATAGATATTGTAAATATAATGCTATTTTTTTCGACAGAATGTATATATACATATAGAAAAATTATAATAACATAGAAAAAATGATTAAAACTGATATATATTCTAAATTTAGCTTAAATTTTGTGATATGGAGTGATACTAACTAAATAACTATACAAAATGCTTATACATTCCAGAAACAGAGAAATAAGTGCCAATTCTAAAAGATACAATTGCACCGATGCACCAATTCTTAGGATAGTAAAATATTTCCCCAAAGTAATTGCCGCCAATACATTACTTGGTGATAATAAAATTTAAAACTTTAATAGTTCAAAGAAATAAATCAATTTACTAACTAGCTCAATAAAATATTTGGTTCAATCTATCTGTTAGCTTTAAACTTGACTTCAATCTCAATTTGCATTACAAGTAAATCCAATCTTACTTAATTACACAAAAATATGTTCACTATCAATTTAAAAACATGCTTAAAACACAAATAAAGTCTTGATCTGGAAACTTTTAAAACAAAGTCATTATATACTTTATTAATTGATCATAGTTAACTAGACAAAAATTAAATTTTTAATCGTTTCCAGACCAAGATATTATTCTTTTCAGTTTAAGCAGTGGTTTGTCCGTGAAATGGAACATAGACAACTGGTGCTTTTTTCTCATCACTAGGATTGAGTGAAGTGTAAGCATTAATCATTCGTTCTTGAATCTCCCAGCGTCTGCGTTCACGTTCGGACTTAGCTTTGCGGATAGAGCTAGCCAACGAGAACGAAAAGACGATACCGATTATCTGAAAATGATAAGTTTATATGAATAATCTATTTCTGAAAATATTGCGCGAAACGATAACGATATTATCGTTGTTAGTCACAGCACATATTGTATTAGGTATTTATTATTATTGAAGAAAGCCAAAGTTGGCTTCTCGAAGGAGTTAATTAAAATAATCTTATCACTTATCTTTTATAAGGACGTCTAATTACAGATATGATAAACAAATAAGTACAATATATATTATTTCCTATTGAGCTTATTCATCTGACTGGAGTATAATATACCAATTTTCTCCTATTGTAGAGAATTGAACTAGAGCAAAGTTGAAAAAAATGTTAGACATGTATTATTAGCTTTAAATAAAGACCAATATGTCATATTAAGTTTTCCTATATACACAAGGACTTATTGCTATTGCCGTATAACTAATACCGTATAATATACCCCACTGCTGGGCTTAAGCCTTCTCCCCATTAAGAGCAAAGGTTATATGCGTATTATATCCCTTAGTCATCTTTTACGGCATCCACGGGCAAGATAGGGAGTGGTAAATTGTATTCTTACTCCGTCACCACAAGGAAAGTGTTGTAGAGAGTAACTGGCACAATGTCCGACAATATGCTTATTATTAAAAGTTACTGTAAGTAAGAAATCTAATAATACTACACAATGAGCAGTATCATATTTGTGTCAATGTAATGAATCAAAAAACATAAACTAATAAAAAATCTTACCTGTATGAAAGCAATAGTCATAGCTCCAGCACCAAGCAGACCAGCGCTCTGATAGACCAAATAAAATACTCTGGGAAGACATCCATTCGCGTAAAGTTTCACACATTCTTCCACTTCCAAATCCCCGACAATCTCTGAGCGCGCTTCGGCGCAACAGGAGTTGGGTACAGTGATATTATTGACTGAGATACCAGAATCGCTGGATGGAGGGGTTACGAGACCCCAATCCGTATAACTGTCAACGCCACAGCAATTCAACTGTAAATAAAAATACAAATCGATTTTATAAGTTTAAATAATCAATTATTTAACACATACAACATTTATAGGTGCCAAGTTTTTAAAATCTTCACAACATTATTTTTATCCCATCTTATCTCATCAAGTGTTCCCTCTTTAATCTTGTCTTTATTGGCCCAACTTTCTCTTATACGTTCTTTCCTTATTTTATCCATTCGCGTCACGTCAAGAAGTCAACAAAGGTAATCTATTAAGAATTCCATATGTCATATATCCTATAAGATAACTAAGAAAAGTAATTAATATACATGTCTGACCAGCATGGTATAGTTAAGTCAATTGCCCTCCTATTGTGGAGGAGGCTCGAGCCCAACAATGGGACGTATATGAGCAGAATGAAAACTATAACAATTTTCTACTAACTCGCTGCCTAAAATAAATAATTTACATTTGCCCACACTGTACTAAGAGGAAAACTGGATAGGAAAAACTCGTAAACGTTAATTTTTAAACGGATTTTATGTTACTATAATTAATACTAAACAGTATGTAAATTTTGATATAATTAAGTGTTGAAATGGGAAGTAAATAGTTTTATTAAAATACATTGCTGCATAGTAATTCATTTAATGGCGGTATTGGTTAAAGGATTTTTCACTGTTGCCTAGTTTTCATCACTATGGTATAGATGTTATGGATATGAAGTTTTGGATACGGATACGGATATTAATCTGTAACCATATTCAAAATATCATTGTATCGGCTACGGTTACGGATATGTAATTATTTGGGATTATCCGATAGTTTTTCAGTTGCGGCTATTGAGTTTTTAGAGAATTGTAAATGGATTTGGCTAATTGTGGAGATCATAGTAATATTTCCCTTTAGACCGGCTTATGTTTAGGCTCTCAGGTCGGCTGGTAGGTAGAAAATCTGTCATTACGTGTCTCATACAAACACCGACCCTATCCGAAAATATCCAAAACTTTTAAATCGGTTTCGGTTATATTTTCATTTTGGATACCCGATAATTTCGAATACGGTTCCGGAGTTCCATAACGTACCTACTAGGTACTGTGCCCTCAGACGTGCATGAGGTCTTAAATTATTATACTTATTGCCCTCAAGAAGGAACTGACATTAGTAGTTATTCTATTTCCAAAATGTCCAACCAAGTGACGGCATGTTATTTATTAATTTTTAAACTTACCCTGCTTTGAATGAAGTCAAAGGCATCTTCAACTTCTTCGTTCTCGTAGTAGTATGGCAGGGTAACCCTCAGATTCTCGTTCAACATACCAGTGACTTGGTTACGAAGACTGTATGCAGCAATGGCAGCTGCAATTTCAAGGACGAACACTATGCTGAGGATGACTGCGAACTGAAAACCAAATATAAGTGATTTGTTTAATAAGAATGTCACATGTTAACTTCAGTTCACGTGCTTATAAATAAAATGGTAACAGGTAACGTCTTTCCGTGTGGTGACGGAGTAAGAATAAAGTTGACCACCCACGGGTAAGAGATTACCCGTGGTAGGCTTAGTATAGGTTTTTATGTCAAGTTTTCCTTCTCTTACATGAATGTTATATGCATATTATATCCCTTAGTCATATTTTACAACATCCACTGGAAAGATAGGGTAATAAATTTTATTTTTACTCCGTCATTACACGGAAAGTATGCTAAGGCTACTACTATGCAACGTCATTAACTCGATATAATTCTCTAATTTGTTTGTCTAAGTAAATACATAATATACGTAATTTTCCGTGTGGTGACGGAGTAAGAATACAATTCACCACCCCCTCTCTTGGCCGTGGGTGTCGTAAAAGACGACTAAGGGATATAATATACAGATAATATTTATACAAGAGAAGTAAAACTCGATATAAAACCCTATACCAAACGTCTGACCAGCCCGATATAGTAGGTAATTTTTTCATCCATTGTGAAAGAGGCCCGCGCGCAACAGTTGGACTTAACAAGTATTATCGGTCAGGTATCATTCATCCATTATAATAAAATGAAACAAAGAAAAATAATTAAATCCTTTGCGCTGTGCACGGTCCAATCGATACCAGTGAGACTCCCACGGTAATTGAAAGAGACTTGAAGATAATTGCAACAAAAACGCATAAACCACTGTCTTTGTTATACGCTATGTTTCTGAGATATTTTGAAATACTATCGTCGTCGCCTCAGCTCATACATGTTTCACTGTTGGGCTCGAGCCTCCACCCCAATAGGAGGGAAATTGACCTACTATACCATGCTGGTCAGACATGTTGGTATAATATTTTGTTTCGAATTTTCCTTTTCTGGCACAGATGTTGTATGCATATTATATCCTTTAGTTGTCTTTTACGACATCCACGGGCAAGATAGGAAATGATGAATTGTATTCTTACTCCGTCACCATACGGCAAGTAAAATACTATAAACGGTAATTATTATGTAAAAGCTGTAAAAATTATCAGAATGCTTCTGAAACATCTACAATAAACAAGTTTAATCGTTTTACTGTCTCTTAAATATTTAATTTAATAAATTGGCGAATTATATCGAGCTAACTAAATCGACTAGCTCGTTGCTACATCAATTTGCATTTCATACTAGTAATCCCGTGCGGTGACGGGGTAAAAATACAATTCAACACCTCCTTTCTTATCTTTGGATGTCGTAAAAAACGACTAAGGGATATAATATACATATGGACGATCCATGCAAGAAAATGAACACGCCAACATATCGTGTGAAAAATTGACTACTTCGTATGGTAGAATTTTTTTCTTATCTATATTATAAAAATTACTTTTAACTTTGATTAGTAAGAAATATGACTTCACCTTATTTGTTAGATCACAGAATTGGTATGTGTTTAATGATGACGTAAATACGGAGTATCAATATGGAGTATTGATTTTTACGACGACGATAAGTTGATATATGTCTGTTAGTTACACATAACTTGTTTGACTTAACTTGCATATTCATTCGTTCATATTCATTCATTCATTCATATTCATTTCAGTTCATATATGTCCCACTGTTGGGCTCGAGCCTCCACAATCATAGAGAAATTGATCTACTATACAGGTCAGACGTGTATTTCGAGTTTTCTTTTTCTTGCATAGATTTTATATGCACATTTAATCCCTTAGTAGTCTTTTATTTTAATTTTAGATTTTCAGGGAAAATTAATATAAGGCGGGCAGCTGGTCGTAAAACTATTACTAATAACTTCTGCAATATGTACTATGAAAGAAGAGCAAGTACATTTTGAGTTGACCTCAAGTAATTGGCAGGTGTTGGCTGAAACCAGCGCTATTTATTTAAGTAGAAGTAGCACGAGCTGAGCCAATAGCCTTTTTGTTCCTCGTTAAAATTAAATTATTTTATGTAAAAAGCTCTTTTGTTTGGTTGTTTGTGTCTTTTATTAGATTTAACGAGAACAGAATAAATGTTTTTCTTTCTTTCTAATTGGGATAAGCTGATGACGATGATAATGATGATGATGAAAATTGTGATAACGATGATGATGTTTAGTTAATAAATGTTAAAGGAAAAACGGTAACTTACAATATTTACAAGGCAGGTGCTCTCCTTCAAAGCTCCGATGCATCCGAATAGACTGATGAAAAGCATCATGATACCGATGACGATGATGAAAGTCGCCGGTGAGAAGAAATGGTCTTCCAGGAAGAACGACACATCATGGTAGATTGCATATATCGTTGTGCCTACTGAGATGATTAATGCCGAAGTTAACTGAAAAGAAAATAAAAAAAAAGTGTTAAAACGAGGCTTTTTCATGTCTGCGTATATTCATAAGATTCAATAAGTGCGCTAGTGGGCATTTCCGGAGGAATATAGTCTAAATTACTCTTTATATAGACAACTACCTGATATTAATATATTATCAAAATTAGTCCAGCTGATTAGAAGATCCAGGAGTAACAAAGAGACAAACAAAATTAACTGGGTTTTTACGCATAGCTATCGTGGAAATAACCACGTGAGTATGAAAAAAACCCATTATTTTGACATTACAAACAGACATTTTCTGATTGTTACCCATAATATTTATATAATTCCAAAACTAGATAGAAATTTACCATTGACCAGATTAATTTGGTCTATACAAATCTTTTAATTTTGTTCTAAATAATGTAGTGTGCTGTTCACGCAGTAAAATACCATAGATTCATTCGTCATCATCATCATTTCAGCTCATATACGTCCCACTGTTGGGCTCGAGCCTCCTCCAAAATAGGAGGGAAATTGACCTTACTATAACATGCTGATCAGACAGGTTAGTATAGGGTTTTATTTCGAGGTTTCCTTCTCTTGCATAGATGGTATATGCGTATTATATTCCTTAGTCGTCTTTTGCGACTTTAACGGGTAAGATTGGGAGTGGTGAATAGTATTCTTACTCCGTCACCACACGGAAATACCATAGATTATTTAGACCTAAATTTGTAAAGTTTGTTACCTGTTAAATTTAGATTAATTCATGCAAGTCATCTGAAGGTCTTTAATTTTATTAATTTATTAATATTATTCTAGCATTATTCTTATCAAAATATCAATAATTTCAGATTATTGTAATCTTTTAGTTATTTTAAATGTTTTGGCATTGAAATTTTTCTCAGATCAATTCTAAAATCAGTTCTTAGATGACAATTATGTCCATAAAATGTGATGCAAGCGTGTTCTTAGATCAAGGATATATATTTTTTGGATCCTTTGAATGTTTACCTATGAAAATCACGATGGAATTGTTTGTCATTTTGATTTTATTCTTAACTAGCAACCCGCTCTCGCTTCGCTTCGGTTTTAGTCGCCTTAGCCGCGTAGGTACCGTTCCCATGGGAGTACCGTAATAAAATATAGCCTATGTTACTCCCTGATATTATAGTTTTCCAGTGGTGAAAGAATTTTTGAAATCGGTTCGGTGGTTTAAGCGTGAAAGCGTAACAAACAAACAAACATCCTTACTTTCGCATTTATAATATTAGTAAGGATGTTGTTTTCTCACTTCAACTCATATAAGCTATACTTCTGAACTCGAGCCTTCTCCACAATAGGGAAAAATTTGACCTACTGTACCATGTGGATCGGATGGGTTGGTATAAATAAGATGGTGTATGATGGATTGTATTCTCATTCCCTCATCACGCGGCAACAATTTTTTTGATCTCTACTATTGACAAATTAGTTTACATAAGTTTGGGTTTATGCATGTCCATCATCATCATCATTTCAGCCTATCGCCGTCCACTGCTGGATGTAGGCCTCCCTCATGTTGCGCCACAATGAGCGGTCCTGTGCCGCCTGCATCCAATGACGCCCAGCGACTTTCACTAGGTCATCGGTCCACCTAGTGGGGGGGGGCGTCCTACACTGCGTCGTCCGATACGTGGTCGCCACTTGAGAACCTTTCTTCCCCACCGGTTGTCGGTTCGTCGAGCGATATGGCCTGCCCATTGCCACTTCAGCGTGCTAATTCTTCGTGACTATGTTGGTTACACCCGTTCTTCTGCGGATTTCCGTATTCCAGATTCTATCTCGCAGAGAAATCTCGAGCATAGCCCGCTCCATAGTACGCTGAGCGACTTTGAGCCTTGATATGAGGCCTACATTTAGGGATGTTGCATGTTATTTTATGCATGTTATTTTAGTTGAAATGCATAATTTTTTCAGTGCTGTTAGTAATAAAGAAACAAACTTCACAATCGATGGCAAGTGCTACCGCCGCTCATAGACCTTTGCTCGGTCGCTGCCTACCGAGAAGAAAGTGAATGCCTGTGAATGCGTGCGTAGTTCGGTGATACTAAATGCCTCGCCAAAACCCGCCGCACGCAAACACACTTAAAAAGTTTGAATTCCGTCTCTCTTGCTCACCGAACGAAGTACATGAACAAAATGCTACTACTAAGCGCTGCTGTGTTTCCCGAGAGCATGTGCTTCTTTAAATGAGGTTTAAGAAGAGAATATTCTTCACGGTAGGCAACCGCCTAGCTGTGTCCCTGGTATTGAAGAGGTCCATGTGCGGTAGTATCACTTACTATCAGATGTGCTGCTTGCTGTTTGCCACCATCGGCAATAAATGCAATAAACGTCAATCGTCGATTTTTTGACCACTGAAGTCAAGGAACTCTGCACCGGTGGTCAGCGCAACGACGAAGGCGACGTGTTATACGGGTGTGCGTGCTTACGCCCCCTGTCGCCCCGGACGGAGCCGAGCGAGAAGTGCGCCGACCGTAATACACCAAAAAACAAGAAAAAAAACCTCAATTTTTCGCGAGATTGAGATACTCCCGCCGAACCGGCTCGCGGCAGTAGACAAACGACTATCGATATTACAAACAATGTCCTACCGCATTAATAACCAAACATATATTTTAAAATATTATCATCATCATCATCATCATTTCAGCCTACAGCCGTCCACTGCTGGACGTAGGCCTCCCTCATGTTGCGCCACAATGTGCGGTCCTGTGCCGCCTGCATCCAACGACGCCCAGCAACTTTCACTAGGTCATCGGTCCACCTAGTGGGGGGGCGTCCTACACTGCGTCATCCGATACGTGGTCGCCACTCGAGAACCTTTCTTCCCCAGCGGTTGTCGGTTCGTCGAGCGATGTGGCCTGCCCATTGCCACTTCAGCATACTAATTCTTCGTGCTATGTCGGTTACACCCGTTCTTCTGCGGATTTCCGTATTTCGGATTCTATCTCGCAGAGAAATCCCGAGCATAGCCCGCTCCATAGCACGCTGAGCGACTTTGAGCCTTGATATAAGGCCTACATTTAGGGACCACGTTTCCGTGCCGTAAGTCATCACTGGTAACACACACTGGTCGTAGACCTGTGTTTTCAGACACTGAGGTATGTTGGATGAGAAGATCCTCTTAAGTTTCCCGAACGCTGCCCAACCGAGTTGGATTCGTCGGCTGATCTCTTTCTCGAAATTGGATCTACCTAACTGGACTGTTTGTCCGAGGTAAAC
Source organism: Lymantria dispar (assembly GCA_032191425.1). Taxonomy (NCBI): domain Eukaryota; kingdom Metazoa; phylum Arthropoda; class Insecta; order Lepidoptera; family Erebidae; genus Lymantria; species Lymantria dispar. The sequence continues at coordinate 32,457,160 of CM063444.1, forward strand.
ATAGTGATCGACATTATACGTCTCCTTAATAACTTATGTCTTTATTATAAATCATGCAGATTTATCATAAAGAAATAAACCCAACAATTGTTCATTTCGTGGCTTACTAGTATTACTCAATGTACAAATAAGTACAAACGTTATCTTGACTGGCTTTTACTTTTATCATGAAAAATGTTTACATAGTGTTGTAAACAGATACACAGGCATACACGAACAAGATAATGGTATGAATAAATACCATTGTACTATTTATATACGTATGCTTACTACGAAAAACATTCTCACTCTGCTATGGGACTGAAAAACTATTTAATTCATCATCATCGCAGCCCACATACGTCCCACTCTTGGGCTCGGGCCTCCTCCATAATGAGAGGGAATTTGATCTACTATACCATGTGGATCAGACATGTTGGTATAGGGTTTCATTTCGAGTTTTCGTTCTCTTGCACAGATGTTATGTGCATATTATATCCCTTAGTCGTCTTTTACGACATCCACGGGCAAGATAGGGAGTGGTGAATTATTCTTACTCCGTCACCACAGGGAAAATTACTATTTAATTATAATTTAATTAAACTATACATAAAAGTTCTTTAAAGATTGTTATGTACCTTACCTTCTTTAATAAAGTATACTAAGTTTGAATAAAAGCTGTTTTTTTTTAACTTTTCTTATATTCCAAATCTGCTTTTCGTATTAAGTTAAGTATTTTACATGTATACACGCCTAATTATCCAGCAATTACCGTTATTTGCTTGTTATATATTTATAGCCGTGTTACTATTTATTTTTCTACCGAAATAATCCAAAAGAGTTAAATTTCTATTTTAAATAATGAGGCAATTTCTAAACAAGAGGAATAATAAAGTATTTTACTCTTCATAAGAAAATAAAATCAAAAGATATACATAAATCATCATCATCATTACAGCCCAACAGTGGGACATACATGTCCTAGACTCGAACCTACTCCACAATAGGGTCAGACGTGGTTACACACCACGGCGCTCAGACGTGGGTCAGGTTTCATTTCAAGTTTCCCTTCTCTTGCATAGATGTTATATGTATATAATTATAATCCCTTAGTCGTCTTTTACGACACCCACGGGCAGGAGAGGGGGATATACAAATAGACTAATTAACCAATAACAAGAGGGGTATACGGCTATAATAAGGGTAGCAGTACAGCACTAAGGATACGGAAGAACTTAACGGAGCTTATAGGTGAGCCTTAAGATTGATTGCAGTAGTATGACAGAAACTCAAGAAAGCAGAAATTTTCTCAAGTTGCTACAAGCTCTATATAGTAAACCATCCCAGATGTGACCAACAATTGCAAAAGACTGTTAAAAGGAGACTGTTAAAAGGAGATGTCATCATCATCATCATCATCTCAGCCCATATACGTCCCACTGTTGGGCTCGGGCCTCCTCCATAATGGAAGGGAAATTGACCTACTATACCACGCTGGTCAGACGTGTTGGTATAGGGTTTTATTTCGAGTTTTCCTTCTCTCGCATAGATGTTATATGCGTTTTTTATCCCTTAGTCGTCTCGTACGATCACCCACGGGTAAGATAGGGGGTGGTGAATTGTATTCTTACTCCGTCACCACACGGATAAGGAGATGTATTTCTCTGCAAAATAGAATCCGAAATATAGAAATCCCTAGAAGAAGAGATGTAACTGACATAGAACGAAGAATTAGCACGCTGAAGTGGCAATGGGCAGGCCACATCGCTTAACGAACTGACAACCGCTGGGGGAGAAAAAAAAATAAAAAAAAAAATTAAATATAAAAAAAATGTACATATTCTATCTCCTATAACTATAATTACTATAAGTTACTTAAATAACTATTATAATTTTAACTCTTCACTTATAATTCATCATCAGCATATTCACTGATATATGCATAAATCATATGCATATATCATTGACATTTGCATATGTACATGTGCTTCATCTAATCACTGAATAATAAAAAACATCATTGTCTATTTCTTTACTATCCCAATATTCACCACACTCCTACTCTCATTCTTATTACTTACTACTACATTACTACTATTTTAACACATCATTCTACTTCTTTGTTCCTTATCAATTAACTTCTCTTGCTATAAATTAGTCTAGCTAATAAAGGTCTCTGATTATGTCAGAGGATCATTTAAGCCCAAGTCCCCTAATGATTTGGAACTAAAACCTAACCGCTGGGGGAGAAAAGTTCTCCAGTGGCGACCACGAATCGAACAACACAAGGTAAGACGGTCCCCAATAGGTGGACCGACGACCTGAAGATTGCTGGGCGTCGTTGGATGCATGCGGTACTGGACTGCACTTTATGGCAAAGCATGAGGGAGGCCTACATCCAGCAGTGTACGCCAATGCGCTGAATGATGATAAGTAAAAGGAGAAAGAATGGGATAATCTTTTTCGAAGTAGACCACCAAGGGGATCCTATACCTAACATGTTAGAACAATCACAAACATTTAAAACATTAGGGTTTTGTGTACAACGAATTATTCAATAGACGATAGACGTCCAGTCATAGAAACATGGAATGGTCGTGACCTTGGCATTTGAAGCGGTTAATAATCAATACTCGTGTCCAAGCCTTAATGTTTAACTTCAGTATATCTTACTTACTTCGTTCACCATATTTATTTAAGACTGGCTGAGTGCGGACACTCTGCATTATCGCACGCTTTTAATTTTCCCTTTCTTGTCAAATTAATTCACATATATGTTTACTTTTCCGTGCGGTGACGGAATAACTCCCTTTCTTAACCGTGGGTGTCGTAAACGGCGCTTAAGGGAATATAAGATGTAGACAACATCTATCCAAGACAAGGAATACTTGAAATAAAGCTCTATATCAACTCATCTGACCAGCGTGGTATGGTAAGTAAATTTCCCTCCTATTGTGAAGGAGGCTCGAGCCCAACAGTGGGACGTATATGAACTTTGATGATGATAAAATGTTCACTACACTTTACTTATAGATTGGTATACCACTTCCTTAAACCTACTTTCTTTCTGTTTTCATTCTCTCTATAACGCAAAAAAGACCTCTCCAATCACGTGCTGTATTCGCAGTGGCAATAAACTCTTGATGCGATACGGCGCCATATCTACTTACATATCGTCAAATATATGACACACAAGAACGCAAGTGACTGCCGCTCTTATCATATTTGATAGTTACTCGCACTTTCCTAGCTACAAGAACGCAACAGAGCTTACGTTTTGGTCTACTCGAAATTGTTGTATCTGTGTCTATTACATACCAACTCTACATGGAGCGCATACATTTTATTTCGCCACTATATGTAACTTAGCTAAGAATGTGACTTCTTGGTTAATATTTATTGCCGTCTGCTATAGTCATTCTCGCTCCACAGCAGCCTGCCTAAGGCAAAAGGTCACAAAATTCGAAGTAATAATGAGACAAACTATGGCGTGCTCGCGTGCTTACATTCACGCGGTTAGTAATGTACTTAGCTAGCATGTCTAAACTCATAAAATATGTAAATGTATTTATTTAATTTTAATATTTTTCATTTAAACCGACTGTGGCATAAAGGTGTTGTAATATTGTATAGTGAATCGCGTTTATTTTGTAGATTTCTATGGGTAATAAAACGCATGGATTGACTTGTTTGGTTTAACCTTGAAAACAATAACCTCGCTCGCTATCACGAAATAGTCAAAGAACTTAATATAAAAGGTTATATTATATACTACGAATACTACCATTCCTTACAATGCTTGCGGCTGTCGTAAAAAACGATTAAGAGCATACATTAGAGGATAACATCGAGTTGAGCTATTGAGGCATCATCGTTAACTCCATCTGAAATCATCTGTTCAACGATCCCTTTTGCAAGAAGGGTTGACGTCAGTTAGGTGGCTGGTTATAAATCTATCGCCAAAAGCTTTGGTAATATGTACGAAAGACAGAGAGTACAGAGAACAGTTTACTAGGAGCCGGTTCTCGAAAATCGGCGCACCACTCTGTACTGGGACCGATGTATTATCATAATAGGACAATCGTGGTCAATAAGCCAGACGTATTGTTAAAAATGTACATACTTGACTATCTTCTCACAAATTTCGTTTTTACGATTAAACCTCTGAAAGTTTTAATCTTATTCCAGTAATTCTTAAATTAATAAGAAACTGAAATATATTTGAATGGTACTTTATATTTAGGGGAAAAGTAGGAATCACGCATACAGAGTCGTGGACATCTCGAGTTGGAAAACAACTTCCACTTATAACTCTTGCATTGTTCGCCTACACAATTACATTACCATCCTACCTTATTTACACCTCGCACATATGTGCCGTACAGCCATTGATTTGCTTCCGGTTGACCTACGGTCAACGGAACTCGCCAACGAACGTCACCTTCATAAAAAATATAACAATATATAACTTCCGGTAGAGCTACTATGAACGATATATATTTTATAGAGAATTTATTGCCTACGTTGTGCGTTTAAAATATATGTATTGTTATGGCATTTTACAGATGTTTATCCCATTTCCAACTAACGCAAGCCGAAAAACAGTGAGTGAGAAGCACCTACGGATTTTTTACCAAAATTTGACCCATGGCATGCCCGGTTAACCTCAAACAGAGGTGGCGAACCTTTATATATCAACGTTCCATTTTATTATAAATATGTCTATGACTTTAATAATGACCTTATACATTTATAAGGTCATTATTAAAATCATAGACATTGTAAATAAAACTAATTTACGGATTTTACTTTGCTTGTATTTGATTATTGATTGCCTGTCTTTTTGAAGACTTTACAGTGTTCATGACCACGGGCTGACTCAGTCAAATACAAACGCGATAAAATCAGTAAAATAGTTTTATTTACAATATGTAATACTACATCAGAAACCAAAAGTATTTTTACCCCAAGCATTTTGTTGCGTGCGACGGCGACCTACGTCCCGGGACAGGGACGTCGAGAGGTGAGGGTACCCGAAAGGGTGTTCCGTCGGGCCGACCACTGAGGACAAGGAACTCGGCACTGGTGGTCGGCCCAACGATGAAGGCGACGTGGGTACAGGTGGGTTATAGGCCCGCGCGCTGTCTTTTCGTCGCCCCGGGCGGAATGGACCGCGTGTGCACTTACCATAGCCCACCCATAAAAAAAGAATTTTGATGCGTGCCATTAATGGCACGCGTACTAAAGGTTAGCCATCCCTGACCTAAAAGAACCGGCACTATCTGAGACGTCCTTTTAAACACCTTTGAACAATTATCACTGTTCGCCCCAAGATGAGTTAAGCCGTATGACCATTTGCCATAGAGATTTATGAAACACAGAAAAGCAGTTGAATATAACAAAATTATAAAAATTTTAATCAAAGCAATATTTTTATCATCATCATTGTCGTCATCATCATCTCAACTCATATATGTTTCACTACTGGACTCGAGCCTCCTCTTAAATGGCAGGGAAATGCAGCTACTATACCACGTTGGTTAGACGGGGATTTATTTCACGTTTGCTTTCTCTTGCGGGACAATTAAGGGTTACTGACTTAGAATAATAACGAATAGAAGGTAAGTTCACGCACAAAAAGTGAGGCATTTCAATTGGAGCCTAATGGAGCTTACGGCGGTACCGTTCCGTAATGTACAAGTCATTGTACTGCACGAACGTACGCAACTCTTAAAAAATAAATAGGTAATTATGACGGTTTGTGCATTCAAATGGTGTCACAACACATTTGAAAAACTTAAAAAGGCTTTCAACATTACTTTTAAAACTATTTCGACGATTTATGTTAATAAAAACAAAATTTGATTTCATTATTTGTATAGTGGTTTGCGTGTGTACGTGTGTAATCGTCTCCGCGTCATTAGTATTTTTAGATTCAAATTTCGAAAGTTCGAAGTATCAGTACTTCGAACACTATCCTTCTATACGTTATTATTCTAAGGCTACTGAGACCTTATTATATTCTTAATCCATCACCTAAAGAAGAATTACGATATACCTATATTATTTATCAATAATCAAAAGTAATACCACTTAATCTATCTATCTATTATATAAAAGAGAAGGTGTGTGGGTATGTTCCATATAGGCTCTGAAACGACTAGACCGATTTCAATGAAACTTTCAGGGAATCTCCAGATTGACCTGGCGAGTAATACTGTAAAGTTTGGTGACGATCGGAGCACTCCTCTTTCTGAACTGTCAAATGATGTAAGTTTATCTATACCGATAAATAAAATTAAAACTATTATTACCGATAAATAAAAAATAATAGGCTTATTTCATGCTCACACGGTTATTTGCACGACACCTATGCCTAAAATACAGATTAAAAAATTTTTGTCTGTCTGTCTATTTGTTCCGGGTAATCTTCAAAACGCCTGGACCGATTTCAAAAATTCTTTCACCAATGGAAAGCTATAATATCAGGGCGTAAACTAGGCTATATTTTATCGCGGTATTCCCACGGGAACGGGAACTACGCGGGTAAAACGACTAAAACCGAAACGAAGCGAGGGCGGGTTGCTAGTTGTTTAAATAAAGCAAAATCTAGCCCGGCGAAGCGGGCTGGGTACTTTATAGTTTTTTATAGTAGTAGTTTATAGTTATTATTATGTGGTAATTCAGTAAGAATACAATATAGTACAATTTCCCCTCATTGCTTTGTTTGAGCCTCCCCCATAATAGAAGAATAGAAATCCTCCATAACTCAAGAAAGGCAGTCCTCCCGTGACCATAAACGCTAAAAAATGTTTGATACGTCAGGAAATTCAAAATTAAATACAAACACGATAAATGCCGTAAAAATAGCTCTATTAAAAATGTAAATCGCATAAATATTACAAATCATTGATCTACTATACCACGTTGGTCAAACGGCTTGATATAGGATTTCATTTAGAGTTTTCCGTCTCTTGCATAGACATTATCTGCATATAATATCCCTTAATAGTCTTTTACGACATCCACGGGCAAGAAAACGGATGGTGAATTGTATTCTTACTCCGTCACAACTCGGAAAACGCAATATTTTAAAACATCAAAACCTACAACAAAGCAACCTACACACGATTTCAGTTTACATCAAAAACATTACCTTATCTAAAGACTACAGATATTATAGACATTAATTTGTGTCATGGCAGTTCAGCATCCTATTTTATGAGCAATAACTGACATACGTCATCCGCTTTATTGATTATCTATGTATTATCATATCCTACGCTACTGTAATAAAAGAAAGAAAATTTAAAAATTGTAGAGTGTCTATTTAATCTTATCTCGGCTCATATTATACGTCCTTTTGTTTTCCTTAGTTCCAGTCTCTTCCACAGTAGGAGAAAAATTGACCCACGTTATTCGAAAAGATTGGTCTGTACCAATGAAAAACCTATGGTTTGAATTCGAGTTTTCTTTCTTTTGCGTAGACATTATCTACATATCATATCCATTAGTAGTCTTTCACGCTCAAGAGACAGAGTGGTGAATTATATTCTTACTACGTCATCACAGAGAATGTTATCTATTTACCATAAATTAAAATAGTCTTTATTTTTTTATAGCCTTGTAATAAAGTGCAATATTTTATTGATTACTAGCAACCCGCCCTCGCTTCGCTTCGGTTTCAATCGTCATACCCGCGTAGTTCCCGTTCCGTGGGAATATCGGGATAAAATATAGCCTATGTTACTCCCTGATATTATAGCTTTCCATTGGTGAAAGAATTTTTGAAATCGGTTCGGTGGTTTAAGCGTGAAAGCGTAACAAACAAACAAATAAACAAACTTTCGCATTTATAATATTAGTAAGGACGTAGTGTCCACAGAGATGACTGAAGAACATAAACTGACAACAATATTCCAGGTGAAACTAAACTTGAAATAGAGTTTTTTTTAGTAACTCTATGTGAATACAAATGAATAAATTTGAAGTGTCTGATTGTAATATCAAAATAATGTGCTTTTTATGCTCACATGGTTATCATACCTAGGTAACGTGTAAATAACTTTAAATATTTTTTGTGTGTCTCTTTGTTTGTACCGAGTAATTTTCAAAATGCCTGGATCGATTTTTAAAATACTTAACTACCAGGTAGCTGTCTGTATAAGAAGTAATTTAGACTAAATTTTACTCTCATATTCCCACGGAAACAGGAAATACGCGGCAATTTGCTAGTGTATAATATAACAGACCAATAATAATCCTTCCATTATGAAAGAGACATTTTTACATTATAGGATATAGGTATATACGCCAACATTCATTTTGACATCGCCATAACAAACTTTATCAAGTTCTCTAATATATTTTGCCAAAAAATTACATTTTAACAGAATCAACGATTTATTTTTATCTTTTTTCATAAAAAACCTTTTATCCTCAAGAAGATCATGTATTTCGCATCCACACAAGATAGATTAAATAGATCTTACCCTGAACTTAATCGCAATTTATTTTATGCCACCTTAGACTTATTGACTAGCCTTGTTGACACCTAAATGACATATTTGACACCTTGTCGAAATTGAAATATATTAAAATGACAACCTCAGAATACGGTCTTCAAACAATGCTTACAAATACCTCACAATATTAGATACAAATTAAAAAATCTTCTTCTTCTTCTTATTTAATGGCAATGAGCTACAATAATATGAGCTATTGGTGCCAGTGTCGAGTTATTATATTGATTATTCACGTCTTTAGTCTTCGTCTTTCAGTCAGTCGTTAGCATGATTTGGTGCTTATATTCAAGTCATGCCCTCTCTGGGAAATTTGGCAGAATGTCAAAATGCACGCAATTCGCTATTATTTCATATTCACTACATTTTAGAAATTTATCTGCGTTATATTACATAAAATATTAGCAAAATTATTCAATATAACAAAACACTAAAATAATGAACAAAATATAAAAACACTACGTGACATTATGGCATTCGCGTCAAAAATCCTTAAGAAACCTTAAATGGAAGAAAAATGTTAAATATGTTACCGCAACTTAGTTTAGCGTATTATTTTTATAGTGGATTATCTATGGTTTAGAGACATTCCATCAGAATGGTGGATGATATCATTTTCCAATATATAATATTACTCTATAGATATAATATAAAAAAAAAATTGTATCTTAGAATAATAACGTGTAGAAGGATAGTGTCCATACGTAAGCCTTCAAAAATTTGAAGCAAACAATATTACATACGCGCAGGCGATTACACACTACAAATTGAAATCAAGTTTTTATTAACATATATCGTCAAAATACTTTTAAAAGTTATGTTAAAAACCTTTTTATGGTTTTCAAATGTGTTGTGACATCATTTGAATGCACAAACTGTCATAATTACTTATTTATTTTTTAAGAGTTGCGTACGTACGTGCAGTACAGTGAGCTTGTACATTACGGAACGGTGCCGGCGTAAGCTCCATTAGTCTCCAATTGAAATGCTTCACTTTTTGTGCGCGAACTTACCTTCTATACGTTATTATTCTAAGAATTGTATTCAATACAATCGGGATTGTCTGTGAAGTTAGGCTCGATTCTGTTTTTGATCGATTTATTTAGTGAAGTATTCAAGTGTATGATGAGAATGTATGATCGAGACAATGTGGGGAAATATTGGCTTCATTTTCATCATCTCAGCTTCCATAAGTTCCACTGCTGGCCTCCTACACGATAAGAAGAAAATTGATCTCCTATATCACGCTGATCGAACGTGTTGATATAAGATTGCATTTCGAGTTTTCCTTCTCTTGCTTGATGCAAATGCTATCTGAATATCCCTTAGTCGTCTTTTAAGACGCCTACGGCTAAGAAAGAAGATGGTAAATTGTATTCTTACTTCGTCACCAGATGAAACAATGACTTCAACGTTTGAATAATGTAGAACTTAGCACATGTAAATATATTACTAAAAATATCAGGTACGTAGACGCGATATCATGTTTGTAATTTGCAAGTAGATATATCACAGTAAAACCTTTGTTATCGCACTTGCTAATCTATATTAGTGCGTCAGAGCTTTATCGCGATCAATGTATTTTTTAAATCAACACCCTGAACTAAGGAAATAATCCTTGTATACAGGGCCTAAAAACATAATTAACGGACACAAATGTCATCCAAACTTAGAACAACAGTTTGTGAATCTCGCAGTGTTGTCCTTTTTAGGGTTCCGTGCCCAAAGGGTAAAAACGGGACCCTATTACTAAGACTTCGCTGTCTGTCCATCCGTCTGTCGATCACGGAGCTGTATCTCAAGAACAGCGATAGCTAGACAGTTGAAATTTTTATAAATTATTTATTTCTGTTGCCGCTATAATAACAAGTACTGAAAACAAAATAAAATAAATATTTAAGGGGTGCTCCTATACAACGAACGCGTTTTATTATGCCCTTTTTTTAGATAATGGTACGGAACCCTTCGCGCGCGACTCCGACTCGCACTTAGCCGGTTTTTTTTTTGTTGTAGGCCTGGTCTGGACACATTCCGTTGCCCCAGCCAGTCTGTCCGGGCGACTCCATAAACGACCGTTTTCTCTTCCTATCGTGGTTGGGTTGACCACTGGTACCAATTCCTTGACATCTGTGGTCAGCCCTACCAAAGCGTTGTCCTACATGGAATTCAAACCCACGACACTGGAATCCTAGGTCGGTATCTTTACCACTCAGTGCAGTTATATACATTCATTATAATCATTCATCGTTTCAATTCATAAACGTCCCACTGTTGGACTTGAGCCTCCTCCGCAATTGAAGGGCAGTTGTCCTCTACCATGCTGGTCAGACAGGTTGTTATAGGATTTTATTTCGATTTTTCCTTCTCTTTCATAGATGTTATATGCGTATTATATCCCTTAGTCGTCTTTTACAACATCCACGGGCAAGATAGGGAGTGCTGAATTGTATTCTTACTCCGTCAACACAGAGACATTATCTAACATCAACATCATTATATAAATTATCGAACTAAAATTATCCTTATTTTCTGAACAAAATATTATTCAATTATGTATGTATACAACCGCTGAACTATAAATAAATTTACCTTATTATACAGGTATTTATTTATGTATTAATGTCTGGTTTTGTGATAAAGAGATTTATGTATATCCACGCTATTTGTATTGGGGTAATGTCGTGCGTAATCAATTCTTTTGTACGCCATTTGTTATCTTATAATTCTAGGATTCAAATCAGTGTATGATAAATTTTAATATAATTATATTTCTAATTTCGTATAGTTTTTTTTTTTTTTTCTTGTGGTGACGGAGCAAGAATACAATTTACCATTCCCTATCTTACCCATTGATGTCGTAAAACATAACATATGTGCAAGAGAAGAAATACTCAAAATAAAACCCTTTACCAACATGTCTGACCAGCATGGTATAGTAGGTTAAATTACCTCCGACTGTGAAGGAGGCCCGAGCCCAACAGTGGGACATATGTGGGCTGCGATGATGATGATTATATTTTTACTATTTATTGTTTTTACTTTCCTTCTCTCTACTTTTATTTCATATGGTGATGAAGTAAGAATACAATTAACAACCCCGTGGGTTAAAAAACGACAAAAGGATTATAATTTTTATACAACACCTATGCTAAAGAAGAAAGATTGGCAATATATACTTAGGTACACCATTATCATATAGAAAATACTAGAATATATTCATTTTTTTATTATTGATAAACAAATTTGAGTAATTCCCTAATTAATTGTTATAACGTATTAAGAATATTATGTTCCACCAGCCCTTATTTTCACGCGGGATTTAGAGAGAAAATAAACACCAGGATTAACATTTTCACCACACGGAAATCATAATGTGATAATTTAATTATCGTTCACTGTTATGACAAGTTTGTTATGCAAATCGACCATCAAAAGTTTTATTAATGTGTAATATTTATATAGTATACACAATAAGTCATTACATTACACCATTAATTTACTTTTTATATGCATTGTTAATGGCATTCTGGGACAAGGCTCTATGTTATCAAAGTAAAATAGTTATTTGTACATTAAATTGTTTTAATATGCTTAGTTTTGATTTCAATAAGTTCCTTGGAATGAATATGTATATCGTCTTAAGTATTTATTATATTAAATGATGGTATATCATCATCTTATCCGTGTGATGATGGAGTAAGAATATAATTAACCACCCCTCTCTTGCAATTCGATGTCGTAAAAGACGACTTATCGATGTATATGTATAAGTAGGTCGATTTCTCTCCCATTTTGTAGGAGGCCTGAGCCCAACAGTGCGACTTACATATTCTGAGACGATAATGATGATGATATCATCACCTCAGCTCATATAAGTCCCACTGCTGGGCCCGAGCTGCCTCCATAAAAAGAGGAAAATTGACTATACTGCGTTGGTCAGGTGGGCTGGTATGGGGTTTAATTCCGACGGCTGTACGCGGGGGTCATCCGGTCGATGGCCCTGTACGGCGCACCGGTGTGGGCGGGGTCCATGACCGTCCGACTTAGGGCCCTTCTGTGGCGACCACAGAAGGTCATGGCGGTCAGGGCCATCCGCGGATACCGCACGGTGGCGACGGAGGCAGCGTGCCTATTGGCCGGGACTCCCCCGTGGGACCTGGAGGTGGAGATGCTCGCCGGACTATATCGGCGGGTGACGGGGGTGCGAGCGGGGGGCGGTGTGATCTCGTTAAGGGATCTCACCGCCTGGCGCGTCGACGCCCGCCGAGACGTCATTGCCCGTTGGGCAGTCCGGCTGGAGAGGCCTCAGTTCGGGGTACGAACCGTGGAGGCCTTCCGGCCGGTGCTGATGCAGTGGTTGGAAAGGCGGCACGGGGTGCTCTCCTTCCGACTGGTGCAGGTTTTGCCGGGGCATGGGTGCTTCGCCAAATACCTGCACAAGGTCGTTAGGAGGGAGAGTACACCGTCCTGCCACCACTGCGATTGCGACGAGGACACGGCGCGCCATACGCTCGAGGCCTGCGCGGCTTGGGCAGTGCAGCGCTGTGAACTCGTCGCAATCATCGGTACGGACCTGACGCTGCCGGCTATCGCTAGGGCGATGGTCGACAGCGTCGGGAATTGGGACGCGGTCGCAGCCTTCTGCGAGACAGTGATCTCGCGGAAGGAGGCGGCGGATCGCCTGCGTGAGAAGCGCAGCCTCGATGAGGAGATCCGCCGCCGGCGACTGGGGCGGCGTAGGCGCAACTATCTGCGTCTCATGCCGCCCTAGCTGAGGCCGCGGGTGACGTGACCGGGGATTAGTCCGTCACCCGCTGAGAGGCCGACCGCGTGAGGAAAGACCGACGTCCTCCCCGAGGGGGGGGGACGTCGGTCGATGGGAGGGTACCCCAATTAGGGGTATTTCGTCGGGCCGACCACTGACGACAAGTTAGCGCTGCTCCGGTGGTCGGCCCAACGACGAAGGCGACGTGGTTTTTGGGTGGGTCGCGGGAGTTGCGTGCTTAAGCCCCTCTGTCGCCCCGGACGGAGTGGTGCGGAGGCGCGCCGACCGCGACCCACCCATAAAAAAAAAAAAATGGGGTTTAATTTCGGGTTTTGTTACTATGGTCTAAGATCCCGCTATACAACGACCTTCACAGAGATGTTTATTTGATGAAACTTATTTTTTATTTAATTTAATATGTCAATAAATATATTGCAGATTAGTTAATATTTTTTTTATACATTGCACCGGTTTGATTATTAGACAAATTCTATACCAATCGAAAGTATGAAGCCCATAGAATATGCAAACGTCGATCAGACCGGTGCAAAATGCTAATATCGATTTATCTGTTTATACCTGGCTATCCGAGAGTTGTGACTGGCAAAGAATAGGCAATCTAACGTTTGCATATTCTATGGGCCTCATACTTTCGATTGGTATAGAATTTGTCTAATAATCAAACAGTTGCAATGTTCAAAAAAAATTTTTTTTTTTAAATTATTAATTAATCATACTCTGGACTAAAATTTGTTAGGCAACCCATATGCAATATATTTATTGACATATTAAATTAAATAAGAAATAAGTTTCATCAAATAAACATCTCGGTGAAGGTCGTTGTATAGCGGGATCCTTAACTATATTGCACAGATGTTATATGCATACCACACGCTTTACTCTTCTTAGGCAAGAAAGAAGGTGGCGAATTGTGTTCTTACTCCGTCACCGCGCAGAAACTGCTATATGTACTATGAGAAAAGAGTACATAGTCAGTCAACCCAAGTAATTTAGATAAGACCAGAACCAGGTGCAAGAAAACGAAAACTCGAAATGTTTCATTTCTTCCTCCTTTACGAACACGTCTGACCATCATGGTATAGTGCAGGTGCTTACCGGACATGGGGTCTTCGGTAAGTACCTGCACAGAATTGGAAGAGAAGAGGCCTCAGGATGTTATGAGTGTGGCGCGCTAATCGACGATGCGTGCCACACACTGGAAGTATGCCCCGCCTGGGGGCCTCAGCGTCACGTCCTGTCAACGGAACTGGGAATAACAGACCTGTCGCTGCCGACCATCATCTCCAAGATGCTCAGCAGCGACAGCTGTCGGTCGTCGATGGCCTCCTTCTGTGAGGCTGTCATGACAAGGAAGGAGGCCGCGGAGCGGGCACGCGAGGCGCTTGCGTCAGCTGACTCGCTCCACCGGCGATGACCAGGGAGGAGGAGACGTCGCTATGCGCTCCTCCACCCACCGCTCTGAATGATGACAGGACGTGGCCAGACGGCCAAGCGTTGGGGTGTCGGGGATAGAATTTTATCAGACGATCTCTCCGGCACCTCGTAAAAGCGCGGAAGGGGCCGCTGTGGTTTTAGTGGGTATTTCGGTCACTTCTGTGGCCAGCGAGTCCCACACACACTCCCCTGTCTGTAACCGGCGGGGGATAGTGCGTAAATGCATTTCCACAGCGAGAAAAAAAAAAGATAAGAACAGAACGATGATGATGACACATATTTATTTAAATAACTAGCTTTTGCCCGCGGCTTCGCTCGCGTAAAAATTTACTTGCATATTGAACTATTATTGCAAAGAATATTATCAGCATAAAAAGTATTATATTTCTTAATGTAAGAAATACTCTATCTATGTGTCAATTTTCATCCAAATCTGCTCAACAGTTTACGCCTGATTGAGTAACAAACATCCAAATATCTTCACAAACTTTCACATTTGAATATTACTTCCAGCCTTATAGTTCAGATTCCCGTGCAAATACGATGATAAATATGTCTTTCCTTAGTCTCTGATAACGTACTATTCCACTGATGAAAAAAAAATTATATCAACCGCGACCCACCCAAAAACCACGTCGCCTTCGTCGTTGGGCCGACCAGGATAAAATATAGTCTAAGTTAATCCTTATGTACGCCTGGTAGACCTGATGGTAAAATATAATCAATATCGGTCCGGCTTGGGCAGTGCAGCGCTGTGAACTCGTCGCAATCATCGGTACGGACCTGACGCTGCCGGCTATCGCTAGGGCGATGGTCGACAGCGTCGGGAATTGGGACGCGGTCGCAGCCTTCTGCGAGACAGTGATCTCGCGGAAGGAGGCGGCGGATCGCCTGCGTGAGAAGCGCAGCCTCGATGAGGAGATCCGCCGCCGGCGACTGGGGCGGCGTAGGCGCAACTATCTGCGTCTCATGCCGCCCTAGCTGAGGCCGCGGGTGACGTGACCGGGGATTAGTCCGTCACCCGCTGAGAGGCCGACCGCGTGAGGAAAGACCGACGTCCTCCCCGAGGGGGGGGGACGTCGATCGATGGGAGGGTACCCCAATTAGGGGTATTTCGTCGGGCCGACCACTGACGACAAGTTAGCGCTGCTCCGGTGGTCGGCCCAACGACGAAGGCGACGTGGTTTTTGGGTGGGTCGCGGGAGTTGCGTGCTTAAGCCCCTCTGTCGCCCCGGACGGAGTGGTGCGGAGGCGCGCCGACCGCGACCCACCCATAAAAAAAAAAAATGGGGTTTAATTTCGGGTTTTGTTACTATGGTCTAAGATCCCGCTATACAACGACCTTCACAGAGATGTTTATTTGATGAAACTTATTTTTTATTTAATTTAATATGTCAATAAATATATTGCAGATTAGTTAATATTTTTTTTATACATTGCACCGGTTTGATTATTAGACAAATTCTATACCAATCGAAAGTATGAAGCCCATAGAATATGCAAACGTCGATCAGACCGGTGCAAAATGCTAGTATCGATTTATCTCTTTATACCTGGCTATCCGAGAGTTGTGACTGGCAAAGAATAGGCAATCTAACGTTTGCATATTCTATGGGCTTCATACTTTCGATTGGTATAGAATTTGTCTAATAATCAAACAGTTGCAATGTTCAAAAAAAATTTTTTTTTTTACATTATTAATTAATCATACTCTGGACTAAAATTTGTTAGGCAACCCATATGCAATATATTTATTGACATATTAAATTAAATAAGAAATAAGTTTCATCAAATAAACATCTCGGTGAAGGTCGTTGTATAGCGGGATCCTTAACTATATTGCACAGATGTTATATGCATACCACACGCTTTACTCTTCTTAGGCAAGAAAGAAGGTGGCGAATTGTGTTCTTACTCCGTCACCGCGCGGAAACTGCTATATGTACTATGAGAAAAGAGTACATAGTCAGTCAACCCAAGTAATTTAGATAAGACCAGAACCAGGTGCAAGAAAACGAAAACTCGAAATGTTTCATTTCTTCCTCCTTTACGAACACGTCTGACCATCATGGTATAGTGCAGGTGCTTACCGGACATGGGGTCTTCGGTAAGTACCTGCACAGAATTGGAAGAGAAGAGGCCTCAGGATGTTATGAGTGTGGCGCGCTAATCGACGATGCGTGCCACACACTGGAAGTATGCCCCGCCTGGGGGCCTCAGCGTCACGTCCTGTCAACGGAACTGGGAATAACAGACCTGTCGCTGCCGACCATCATCTCCAAGATGCTCAGCAGCGACAGCTGTCGGTCGTCGATGGCCTCCTTCTGTGAGGCTGTCATGACAAGGAAGGAGGCCGCGGAGCGGGCACGCGAGGCGCTTGCGTCAGCTGACTCGCTCCACCGGCGATGACCAGGGAGGAGGAGACGTCGCTATGCGCTCCTCCACCCACCGCTCTGAATGATGACAGGACGTGGCCAGACGGCCAAGCGTTGGGGTGTCGGGGATAGAATTTTATCAGACGATCTCTCCGGCACCTCGTAAAAGCGCGGAAGGGGCCGCTGTGGTTTTAGTGGGTATTTCGGTCACTTCTGTGGCCAGCGAGTCCCACACACACTCCCCTGTCTGTAACCGGCGGGAGATAGTGCGTAAATGCATTTCCACAGCGAGAAAAACAAAAGATAAGAACAGAACGATGATGATGACACATATTTATTTAAATAACTAGCTTTTGCCCGCGGCTTCGCTCGCGTAAAAATTTACTTGCATATTGAACTATTATTGCAAAGAATATTATCAGCATAAAAAGTATTATATTTCTTAATGTAAGAAATACTCTATCTATGTGTCAATTTTCATCCAAATCTGCTCAACAGTTTACGCCTGATTGAGTAACAAACATCCAAATATCTTCACAAACTTTCACATTTGAATATTACTTCCAGCCTTATAGTTCAGATTCCCGTGCAAATACGATGATAAATATGTCTTTCCTTAGTCTCTGATAACGTACTATTCCACTGATGAAAAAAAAATTATATCAACCGCGACCCACCCAAAAACCACGTCGCCTTCGTCGTTGGGCCGACCAGGATAAAATATAGTCTAAGTTAATCCTTATGTACGCCTGGTAGACCTGATGGTAAAATATAATCAATATCGGTCCTGCCGTTTTGAAGATTACCTGAAATGAATAGACAGACAAAAAAATTTGGACCGTATTGTGTGAGCGTAAATAAAGCCTATTATTTTGATAGACAAATAGACGCTTCAAATTTATTTATTTGTAGAGATAGAAAATTGGAATAATATCTTGATTGTAACTTACTGTCTGGTAGCTGCTAGAAATATTACCACGCTCTCATTGTTCGTGGGTATCGCAAAATACTACTAAGACAAAGATTTACATCGACCTGGACCGGTGATGCCGTCTGGCCAACAATGTCGTGCGCCAGGTCATAAAATGTTGCTAGAACCTTTGCAATATATCTACGATGGCATAAGAGTACCTACAGATCGCGTCGATCCAAAGTGATTAGGATAAGAGCAAGATAATGATGATATATCATTGGCTCGGTGTCTTCGACTATATGCGTTTTACCCTTTTGGGGCAGCCCAAAATTGTTTCTTAGTGCGTGCTTACCCCAAATAACCGATCGGTATTACAAAATTTCACATTCTTAGGCCCGATATCTTTGGCTATATACTTTCACCCTCTTAGGGGTGGAATTGCCCCGGCATCGGCCCCGAAGGGGCGGGACGGCCCATCGATCGGGCCAGTTCCCGTCCCGAGCGCGGCCCGATCGCCCGTCAGCGCGGAGGGGGTGACGATGGATACGGACCGTTAATGGACCCCGTATCCATTCGTCTCCTCCAGGCCAACCTCAACCACACCGCCGGTGCGCAGGACGTGTTCCTGCAAGCCATGGCGGAGTGGTTGATAGGAGTAGCCGTAGCCGCGGAGCCGTACGTGGTGCCCGACCGGCCTAACTGGTTGGGTAGCACCGATGGCACCGTGGCAATCGTCGCCTCCACGTCGTGGCCTTCGTCGCCTCTGACCCTTAGGGACAGGGGCGTCGGATACGTCGCGGCGGACTGGGGGGAGATTACGCTCCTCGGAGTCTATCTCTCCCCTAACTGGAGTGTGACCGATTTCGAGGCCTCCCTCACCATCATGGAGGCCTCGTTACGGCGAATGGCATCGCGCCAGGTCTTCGTTTTGGGGGACTTCAACGCCAAGTCCGTGGCGTGGGGGTCTCCCCGGACGAACGACCGAGGACGGGCGATCGAGGAGTGGGCGGCGGCACTGGGCCTCTGTTTGCTGAACAGGGGCTCGGTGCATACGTGCGTGCGACAACGGGGCGGGTCGATAGTGGAACTTTCGTTCGCTAGCCCCGAGGTCGCCGCACGCGTGGGGAGCTGGCGCGTCGTGGAGGAGGTGGAGACCTTGTCGGACCACCTGTATATCCGGATGGAGGTCTCCCCGGTAATCCCGACGCCCAGCAGGGGTCACGGGGCGGATGGACGTCCTGCGTTCCCGCGATGGGCTGCGGGTCGCTTAGACCGGGACCAGCTGGCGGAGACAGCCATCGTTTACTCGTGGCTGTCCTCTGCCAACCAGTCGGATGGGGTGGACGCCGAGGCTGGCCGCATCCGCAGTGCGTTGACGCAGATCTGCGATGCGGCCATGCCCCGGGTACGGCGTCCGCCCCCGAGGAGGGCGGTCCACTGGTGGTCCCGGGAGCTGGCGGATCTCTGGGCCGCGTGCATTCGCGCCCGGAGGGCCTACACCCGCAGCCGGCGGCGCCAACGCGACGTGGAGCGGGAGGCCTTGCTGTATGAGGGCTACCGCAATGCGCGGTCGGCCTTCAGGCTGGCCGTCTGCTCCGCCAAGGACGTCAGTCGGCAGGAGATGCTGGACGGTCTCGATCGTGATCCCTGGGGACGCCCCTATCGCGCGGTGCTGAATAAGCTCCGCGCGCGGGGCCTTCCCCTCACCGAGACTCTCCAGCCCAGCCTTCTCACCCGGGTCGTCGAGGACCTGTTCCCGCGGCGGGCGGAACACACGCCCCCGGTCATGGCCCCGCCAGACACTGACCGGGAGGCCGACGACGACAGTGTTCCGCCCATCACGGAACCCGAGATGGGAGTGGCGGTGGCGCGCATGTGCGCAAAGTCCACCGCCCCCGGGCCCGACGGTGTTCCAAACCGCGTGTTGGGCCTGGTCCTCGACCACCTGGGTCCTCGCCTCAGGGAGCTGTTCGACGCGTGTTTAGCGTCCGGACGGTTCCCTGGGTGCTGGAAGGAGGGAAGGCTGGTGCTCCTGCCGAAGCCGGGACGGTCTCCGGGGTCGCCTTCGGCCTACAGGCCTATCGTGCTGCTCGATGACACTGGCAAGCTACTGGAGAGGGTGGTAGCTGCCCGCATCGAGCGGCACCTCGTCGGCACGGGGCCCGATCTGTCGGACGCCCAGTTTGGGTTTAGGAGGGGTCGTTCGACGATCGCGGCTCTGTTGCGCCTGAGGGCCGTGGCGACTGAGGGCGTCACCGGTGGGGGAGTGCTGTTGGCGGTGTCCCTAGACATCGCCAACGCATTCAATAGTCTGCCATTCAGCTGCATCAGGGAGGCGCTCCGGTATCACGGAGTGCCAGCTTACCTGAGGCGGCTAGTGGCAGACTATTTGGTGGGACGCAGCGTCCTCTGTACCAACCGAGCAGGGGACGTTGTGCGAACGCCCATGACGTGCGGTGTCCCACAGGGGTCGGTCCTCGGACCCACCCTGTGGAACATCGGCTACGACTGGGCGTTGCGGGGGAGCCTCCCGCCCGGGCTGGGCGTGATTTGTTACGCCGACGACACGCTCGTCACAGCCCGTGGTGGGACGTTAGAAGAGGCGGTAAGCCTGGCGACCTATGGCACCGAAGAGGTCGTCAGGCGGATCGAGGCGCTGGGGTTGAGGGTCGCCCTGGACAAGACGGAGGCCCTCTTGTTCCATGGGCGCCTTATGAGCCCTCCCATCGGCGTCTCGATCACCGTCCGATCGGTTGACATCAGCATCCGGGCCCATATGAGGTACTTGGGCCTGGTGCTCGACGGGCAATGGTGGTTCCGGGAGCATTTCCGCAGGCTCGCTCCGCGGCTCGTCGGCGCGGCGTCCGCCCTATCGTGGCTTATGCCGAACGTGGGCGGACCGAGCGCTACGTGCCGACGGCTGTACACGGGGGTCATCCGGTCGATGGCCCTGTACGGCGCACCGGTGTGGGCGACGTCCTTGACCGTCCGACTTAGGGCCCTTCTGTGGCGACCACAGAGGGTCATGGCGGTCAGGGCCATCCGCGGATACCGCACGGTGGCGACGGAGGCAGCGTGCCTATTGGCCGGGACTCATTGGCCGTGGGACCTGGAGGCGGAAATGCTCGCCGAGTTGTACCGGCGGGTGTCGGGGGTGCGCGGGGAGGGCGGTGTGATCTCGTTAAGGGATCTCACCGCCTGGCGCGTCGACGCCTGCCGAGACGTCATTGCCCGTTGGGCAGTCCGGCTGGAGAGGCCTCGGTTCGGGGTGCGAACCGTGGAGGCCTTCCGGCCGGTGCTGATGCAGTGGTTGGAAAGGCGGCACGGGTTGCTCTCCTTCCGACTAGTGCAGGTGTTGACGGGGCACGGGAGCTTCGCCAAATACCTGCACAGGGTCGTAAGGAGGGAGAGTACACCGTCCTGCCACCACTGCGATTGCGACGAGGACACGGCGCGCCACACGCTCGAGGCCTGCGCGGCTTGGGCAGTGCAGCGCCGTGAACTCGTCGCAATCATCGGTGCCGACCTGACGCTGCCGGCCATCGCTAGGGCGATGGTCGACAGCGTCGGGAACTGGGACGCGGTCGCAGCCTTCTGCGAGACAGTGATCTCGCAGAAGGAGGCGGCGGATCGTCTGCGCGTGGAGCGCAGCCTCGATGAGGAGATCCGCCGCCGGCGACTGGGGCGGCGCAGGCGCAACTATCTGCGCCTCACCTCATGCCGCCCTAGCCGAGGCCGCGGGTGACGTGACCGGGGATTAGTCCGTCACCCGCCGAGAGGCCGACCGCGTGAGGAAAGACCGACGTCCTCCCCGAGGGGGGGACGTCGGTCGATGGGAGGGTACCCCGCGTATGGGGTATTCCGTCGGGCCGACCACTGACGACAAGTAAACCTGCTCCGGTGGTCGGCCCAATAACGAAGGCGAGGTGGTTTTCGGGTGGGTTGCGGGAGTTGCGTGCTTAAGCCCCTCTGTCGCCCCGGACGGAGTGGTGCGGAGGCGCGCCGACCGCGACCCACCCAAAAAAAAAAAAAAAAAAAAAAGGGTTGAATTGCCAAAAATCTTCGTTAGAGCTCTTAGCTCGTAAATATCATCCCCTATTTCAACCACTTACACGCATTTTTTCGCGAAAAAAGTAGCCTATGTCCTTTCTCAAGCTTCAGTCCATCTTTGTACCAAATTTTATCAAAATCGGTTAAATGGTTTAGACGTGAAAGGCTATCTGCTTTTCACCCCCTTAAGGGGGTGATTTGCCAAAAATCCTTTCTTAGTGCTCATGTACCCCAAGAAATACGATGATGTAAAAAAAAATACGTTTCTAGGCCCAGTGGTTTCGGCTGTATGCTTTTTGGTATTTTAGGGGTTGAATTTCATCCCCATGTAAGTGAAACTACCAAAACGCTAGAACGAATATTTATTTATTTATTATCAGGTGCCTTAATACAAAGATTCACGGTTCTATCATCAAAAATGATGAATTTCCATACAAAATATCATCCCCTATTCAACCCCTTATACCCATTTTTTCGCAGTAAAAAGTAGCCTATATCTTTTCTCAAGCTTTAGTCCATCTCTATACCAAATTTCATCAAAATCGGTTTAGACGTGAAAGGCTATATGCTTTTCACCCCCTTAAGGGGGTGAATTTCCATAAATCCTTTGCTTGTACTCGTGCACCCCAAGAAATACGATGGTGTAAAAAAAAAAATACGTTTCTAGGCCCAGTGGTTTCGGCTGTATGCTTTTTGGTATTTTAGGGGTTGAATTTCATCCCCATGTAAATGAAATTTCCAAAACGCTTAAACGAATATTTATTTATTTATTATCAGGTGCCTTAATACAAAGATTCACAGTTCTATCATCGAAAATGACGAATTTCCATACAAAATATCATCCCCTATTTCAACCCCTTATACCCATTTTTTCGCAGTAAAAAGTAGCCTATATCTTTTCCCAAGCTTTAGTCCATCTCTATACCAAATTTCATCAAAATCGGTATAGACGTGAAAGGCTATATGCTTTTCACCCCCTTAAGGGGGTGATTTGCCAAAAATCCTTTCTTAGTGCTCGTGTACCCCAAGAAATACGATGATGTAAAAAAAAATACGTTTCTAGGCCCAGTGGTTTCGGCTGTATGCTATTTGGTATTTTAGGGGTTGAATTTCATCCCTATGTAAGTGAAACTACCAAAACGCTAGAACGAATATTTATTTATTTATTATCAGGTGCCTTAATACAAAGATTCACGGTTCTATCATCGAAAATGACGAATTTCCATACAAAATATCATCCCCTATTTCAACCCCTTATACCCATTTTTTGCAGTAAAAAGTAGCCTATATCTTTTCTCAAGCTTTAGTCCATCTCTGTACCAAATTTCATCAAAATCGGTTTAGACGTGAAAGGCTGTATGCTTTTCACCCCCTAAGGGGGTGAATTTCCAAAAATCTTTTGCTAGTGCTCGTGCACCCCAAGAAATACGATGGTGTAAAAAAAAATACGTTTCTAGGCCCAGTGGTTTCGGCTGTATGCTTTTTGGTATTTTAGGGGTTGAATTTCATCCCCATGTAAAAGAAATTTCCAAAACGCTTGAACGAATATTTATTTATTTATTATCAGGTGCCTTAATACAAAGATTCGTGATTCTGTCATCGAAAATGACGAATTTCCATACAAAATGTCATCCCCTATTTCAACCCCTTATACCCATTTTTTCGCGATAAAAAGTAGCCTATGTCCTTTCTCAAGCTTTAGTCCATCTCTGTACCAAATTTCATCAAAACGGTCCAGCGGTTTAGACGTGAAAGCGTAGCAGACAGACAGACAGACAGAGAGACAGACAGACAGACAGAGTTACTTTCGCATTTATAATATTAGTAAGGATAAGGATAAGGATAATACCATTTGACAGAATAAAGCAATTTCATAGTTCATTTGACAGTTCGTTCCGAAGCCAATTATCTTACACGTATATTCGTGTTCAACAACACAAAATGGTTTCCACTTCAAACAATCGATTTGCATCAATACACTGATAGTGCTAATGACCATCCTTACTAACATTAATCGATAATTGAAGGCTACTAAGTCGACCTTTATATGAAAACGTCTAACGATTCCTCAAGAAAATAGCCTTACGATACCTGAAAAATGTAATGAGATAAGCAGCTTACATGCATCGTTAACCAGTGTAGTACATAAACTATGTATTTATGTACTTACATACAGGTAGTTTATCGCAGTTATATGCTAAAATGTTGGTACCTCTGATAATTAGCCTTCAACGTTATCTTTGCGACGTTAATAGCAATATTGTATTTAACGTTAGTCAGAATGTTTAATTACAATTTAACAGAACAATACAAAAGGAATTTTTAAAAACATTCTTCAAAATTAAAAAATTCGCTTCACGTTTTTTGTTTATTCTATTTTTGTATATTATTATTTATGGTTAATACGCAATATTTATTAAAATATTTTATCGATTTGTAATGTTACGCAATATTGATTATTAAAAAAGAAAACTTTCTTGTTACAACACTTCTATAGAAATACGTTTATATTTAAATATATTTTCTCTTTGCTTTATATAAATGCAATTTCATTTAAAAGTAAACACTAATCTGGCAACAATAGATTTTTTTATCAGCGATATTGAACGTCAAAATCGAACGATAAAGAGATACTGCGCAAAAAAAGTTTCAATTTATAACAAAGCGTAAATATATTAAAATGTAATTTACTTACCACAAATATAGCTGTAATACACAGCAGCATATATTTTATGCATTTCATTCCTAAATCTAGATTATTCTTCACCATTTTTTTTTTAATTCACCGCACTAGTAATGCTTCCAACTCAGTTATCCACACTGTACTGAAAAAGTCCAATCTCTTATCACCTGATAAGGCAACGTTCGCGGTATACGTTCAACTGTTCACTATTATTTGTAAGGCAAAGAAAATGCGACGTTTTCCTTTTAGCCAATTAGATTGTCTGGTTTTAATGGCTGACTAAATTTGATGTTAAATAATGTCGTCACGCGGCTGCTATTCGTATTATAATGAGTGCGTGTATGGACTTATTTTGTTTCAAATATTTGCCTTTTGTTTTGTAACAATTATGATTGTCATGAACATAATATGGCCTGTTTTATTAGCACATATATTGTAAAGATACTTAAAATAGTATATAGTTTTAATATACTAGCTGACCCAACAGACGTTGTTCTGTTCAAATAAAATAAAAGCAGCGCCGTTGGAATTTACAACTGTGAATCTAAACCGTTCTCGAATCCCCTTGAACTCTCACAAAAAAATTCATCACCATCGATCCAGCCTTTTAGGAGGAGTTCAGTGTTTGTCTGTCTGTCTGTTTGTTCCGGGTAATCTTCAAAACGGCTGGACCGATTTCAAAAATTCTTTCACCAATGGAAAGCTATAATATCAGGGCGTAAACTAGGCTATATTTTATCCTAGTATTCCCACGGGAACGGGAACTACGCGGGTAAAACGACTATAACCTATAACCAAAGCGAAGCGAGGGCGGGTTGCTAGTTTATATATAAGACTAGCAGCCCGCCCTCGCTTCGCTTCGGTTTCTGTCGCCTTATTCCCGTAGTTCCCGTGGGAATACCGGGATAAAATATAGCCTAGTTTACTCCCTGATATTATAGATTTCCATCGACGAAATTTTTTTTAAATCGGTCCAGCCGTTTTGACGATTACCCGGAACAAACAGACAGGCAGACAGACAAAAATATAAAGTGATTTTTAGGCATATGTATAGTGCAAATAACCGTGTGAGCATGAAAAAGGCCTAATATTTTGACATTACAAACAGACACTCCAATTTTATTTATTGGTATAGATGTATTCCGTTTGGTGACGGTTTTAGAATACAATTCACCACCTTCTTCTTGTCCGTGGGTGTCGTAAAAGACGACTAAGGCATTATAATCGCATACAACATCTATGCAAAAGAAAGAATACTCGAACCAACCTGTCTGACTAGCTTGGTATTGTAGGTCAATTACCTCCAATTGTGAGGAGGCTCGAGCCCAGCAGTGGGACGTATATGAGCTGTGATGATAATGATAATATACGTCTTCGTAGTGGTTTAACTAGCGAATTCTCGTACCAAGGGTCGTGGTTTTAATTAGGGATGTTGTAGATCGTCATAATCATAACCGAAACTATCGGATATCCATCCATCCATCAGCCCATAGAAATCCACTGTTGGACATAGGCCTCCCCACGAGAATGCCACTCGGAAAGGTCCTGTGCCATACGCATCGAACGGTTCCCGTCGACTTTTGAGATGATGTCAGGTCATTTGGTATAAGGCTATCGTACGCCGCCACTCGGGAACCTTTTTTCCCCAACGGTTGTTCGAGGAGCAATGTGGCCTGCCCATTGCCATTTCAACGTGCTAATTCTTCGGGCTGTGTCGGTCACACCCATTCTACGGATTTCCTTATTCCGGACTTCATCATGTGTAGAGCAGGGGTGGCCAACACCTGCTCTACATGGTGAAGTCCAGTCGATCGTAGTAAGGCAAAAAAGGTAAATACGTAGAAGGCGCACCGTAATCAGCAACTGCTGTACCCATCAATTCCAATTGTGAAAATTTCAAGAAGTATGTAAATGGTAGATCGCACAGGGTTTCATGAGTAAACAGTAGATCTTGGGGCTAATGAAGTTGGCCACCCCTGATGTAGAGCATAGCCCCCTCCATAGCACGTTGCGCGACTTTGAGCTTTTTAATGTGGCCGACATTTAGAGACCCCGTTTCAGTGCCGTATATCTCATTGTTCGTAATCCATACTAATATTATAAATGCGAAAGTAAGGGTGTTTGTTTGTTTGTTTATTTGTTTGTAACGCTTTCACGCTTAAACCACCGAACCGATTTCAAAAATTCTTTCACCAATGGAAAGTTATAATATCAGGGAGTAACATAGGCTATATTTTATCCCGGTATTCCCACAGGAACGGGAACTACGCCGCGGGTAAAGCGACTGAAACCGAAGCGAAGCGAGGGCGGGTTGCTAGTACTCTATATATATGAAAATATATCCGAAACTGTAGAATATTTACATCCAATGCTGAACTCTGGTCTCCTCCACAATGAGGAGAAAATTGATCTACCTACTCTACCACGCTGATCAAACCTGTTGATATACGGTTTTATATCGAGTTTTGCTTCTCTTGCATATATATTACACAGTGACGGAGTGAGGCCTCATTTACGGAGACGCGGCGCGTCGCACGTCGCGATAGGCTGTGCGCGGCCCGCACTAAATTCAAATGTAGGGCGTTGGATGAGTGCGTTTACGGAGAAGCGATTTTACACGCGTTTACTTGAAATGGAGCGTGTTTTACGGCCGAGCCCGCGGATGGCATAGTCGCGTCTCACGCGGCGTTTATCGCGGCGGCGCACGCAGCGGCGATTCTCGATAAAGCGATGCCTGTGGCGGAACCTTCTGCCAGCCTCATTTGGTTATCGTGCAACACAGACGTAGTCACCGTCGCAATGGAGTATGATATAATCGACTTTTTTTTAGAAGAAAATTGTATATTAAAAAGTGAGTTATTTAATATAAGGAGTGGCCCAGTGTTTACAGCAGCGGAATATGATAAGTTTGGGTCGGTTTAACTGAGAATCCAGCGTGCACCGCAGCGATGCCCGCTGTGTACTTCGCTACACGCTTGAGAATACGACGGGGGCGCAGCTGTGGGCACCGCCACTCTGCCCGCCTCGCGTTTCTATAAACAACATCGTATATTGTTATAAGTCTGTGTTTACGCGTGCGATGATACGAGCCGCTTCACGCACCGCCGCTACGTAAACAATAAAAACGTCCAACGCACCGCGAGACGCCACGCCACACGCGATGCGCGACGTCCCGCGTCTCCGTAAATGAGGCCTGAGAATACGTTCCGTGTGGTGACGGAGTAAGAATACAATTCACCACTCCCTATCTTGCCCGTGGATGTCGTATAAAACGACTATGGGATATAATATGCACATCACATCTGTGCAAGAGAAAGAAAACTCGTATTGAAACCCTATACCAATATGTCTAACTAGCATGGTATAGTAGGCCAAATTCCCTCACATTGTGGAGGAGCCCGAGCCCAACAGTGGGACGTATGTGGGCTGCGATGATTATGATGATGATAGATATTACATGCAAAATATTAGTCGCCTTTTACAACACCCACGTGTAAGAAATGGGGTGATGAATTGTATTCTTACTCCGTCACCAAACAGAGATGGAATTATAATTATAAACTTTTAAATATAGCCATAAGTCCTTCAAGAAATTATTACCCCCAATCGTATTAAAATCAGATTCCTATTCTACTTTGAGCTAATTATATATATAATATTTGCCTAATGATGCTTAATCCAAAGAGAATAAGATATTCTACAATTAAATCACATCCTTACTAATATAATACTAATATAATACTAATATTATAAATGCGAAAGTAAGTTTGTTTGTATGATACGCTTTCACGCTTAAACCAACGAACCGATTTCAAAAATTCTTTCACCATTGGAAAACTATAATATCAGGCAGTAACATAGGCTTTATTTTATCGGAACGGAAACCATGGGTAAGGCGACTGAATCCGAAGCAAAGCGAAGGCGGGCTGCTAGTGTGAATATTAGCACCCCAGTTTAGCTGTCATAGATGTCTGTTTTAGGTCTTAACTTTCCAATACTATAGTAAGTACTACTCTATGGTCTTTCCTTTCAATATTGTTGAGGAGAGTAACGGCTGCTTTAAGTTAACTCGTTATCGAGTGCCGCTTGTGGGACATAATCTGAATTAGAAAATAAATATTAGAGCTATAATACTTGCTAAAGACAGTATACACGTGTAATTTTATTTATTAAATCTCAAACCCGCTGTTTCTTGTCGCTTGCGCTAGCCTTCTGGGCTTGTGACCACGTTCTGATGGCTGCTGGCTTCTTGGATTAACTTCAAACTAAGTATAAAATTGACAATGTGTAAGTATCCTTATAGGACTTATACATAATAAATGATTTGATTTATTTAGGAACATAATCTTTTCAATGACGCACGAATTTTGGTAATCTTCGAGAACATTCTATATTGATATTTTCCATTGCATTTCACGATATTATTTATATATTCTTCTATATGTGTTTGTGTAACCGCATAACTTCCAAATGTTAAATAGTGGTATTACATACATACATACATATATTCGCGCCTTTTTCCCATAGGGGTAGGCAGAGACCACTTCCCGCCACTTGCTACGATCTTGACATAACACTTTCGCCTCCTCCACATTCATTAATCTCTTCATGCATATTCTCCGGTTTCGGGTACTTCTAACCTGGCCTTTCTTAAGAACGTCCCCGATTTGATCGTGGAACGTCCGCCTTGGTCTTCTCCTTCTAACACTTCCGCTCAGATTCGCCTTATAAATTCTTCTTGATAATCTCCTTCATTCTCTCTACATGACCAAGCCAACTTAACATACCTTTCTCAATCCTTGTCACTACATCAACATTCATATCACAACGTTCCCTGATTAGTGTGATGATTTTTTATGTGTTCAGCTAAATTTAATAATGTTTTTATTATTGTTACTATTTACAATCTAAAAGAAAGTCGTGTTAGTTACACTATTTATAACTCTAGAATGGGTGTACCGATTTACCTGAAAATTGGCAGGGAGGTAGCTTAGAACCAGGAAACGGACATAGGATACTTTTTATCCCGTTCAACCGGGTTCCCGTGGGACTTGACATAAAACGTCAAAGAGAATACAAGTCACTCTAAAACGTGGTATAACAAAAAACGCATCTATCATGTAATAACAAAACGCAAATGACAGCTATAAACAGACTGTATTTTCGGTAATTTAGAAATAATATGTACGAAAAAAAAAATAGGGCGGTACGAAGTTCGCCGGGTCGGCTAGTTTTCAATAATTTATGAACTTGAAACTCTTCTGTATTTCCATTTCTTGTGACCTGTCTGCATTTCTTGAGCGCTGCAAATTTATGTAGCACTAGCTTTTGCCCACGACTTCGTCCGCGTAGAAATTATCTGTGGCATAAGCAATCATAGATAACTGTGTACTGTGTACAGGGTTCTACAAGCCCACCATGTTAATATGATCAATTCTTTTTGGCAGACTCGTAGCCTTTCTGTGCTTGTGACTCGTTGTAATCAAGGCGGTCGCTGGAGGAGGAGTGTTGTTGGCGGTGTATTTATATGACGTCAACTCATTTAACAGTTTGCCAATCTGATATAATTATCAGGGGGTGCTTCTATACCTAAGGTGAGTGATTACTGACTAAATGGAGCGGCGCAGTAGTCGCGGCGTCAAGTGCGCAGAGGACATTGCCCTAACGCTTAAGTTGTATTGCTGCCAGCTGAAATCGTACTTGCGGGTGATTGTATGGTATATTAGCTGAAGTTGGACCCTCTGCAAACTGCGCTTAATTTAAATAAGTTACACGTTTGGCTGTACTCGGTATTGAGGTGGTGATTCGATGAGTCACGCTGCCGCCTAGAGTGGCCCTATATAAAACGAATGATTTGCTATTTCATAGACTCTGGAACTATACACCTGTTGGCACAGCAATCACCGTTAATTCGATTCCACTCGTTCAAGGACCAGATAAAATATTTGGGATTAGTACTCGACGAAAGATAGTACTTCAAGAGCATTTTTATCAAATTATACTCCCCGGCTCATTGACGCAGTATTACATGTTAACGGCTGTGCGCGAGACTGGTTCGATCAAAGGCCCTGTATGGTGCACCTGTGTGGGCGAATTATGATAAGTCTTAGAACTTTCTTCTGGCATTCGCAGAAAGCCATGGTGCTTGCCTCCAATGTGATTGAGGGGAGTGGTGGCTGCTCTAGTAGTTAACTGGTGATTTGGGGCTGCTTGTGGGATCTGGGCCAACCATGCTTTTCTTTCCTTTTTTATTTTTTATTTGAATTAAATTTAAAAAAAAAATAGTTATATCCTATCTCGAAAGGCATCACACTGGAGCCAAGACTATATTTTGTATACGTAATTGTATTCAAAAATGTTAATAAAATGACACCCCGCTGAGTTTCTTGCCGGATCTTCTGAGCTTGTGGCCGCGTTTCGATCCGGTGGCAGATATTGTTTTATATTCAAGGGACGTAAAAATTTGACAATATGTAAGTGCCCTCAAGGGGCCTATGCAGAATAAATGATTTGGTTTGATTTGCTTAAGGCTACACGCAGATACCGTACCATGTCGACCTTGGCAGCATGCGCTTTGGCCAGAACTCTACCATGGAACTTAAATGTAGAAATATACGGAGCTCCCACAACTGTGGTTCCAGCTAAGATACAGCAGACATACTTTTGAGATCTGTGTGGCCTAGGTAGAGCAGCGGCGTGAATTCATCGCAAGTATCACTGCCGAAGTTGCCGACCATCACTTAGTTCACAGTCGACAGGTCAGGAACTGGTATGAAGTCAGCATCTTCTACTTGGCAGTTATCTCGCGTAAGAACTGGGCGGAGCAAGTCAGGAAGAAAACTTCCAAGCTGACTCGTTCTACCGCTGTGGCGTGGGTTGATGGCTAGCCCGCGTGCTTTCGCTTTACTATTTTTACGTAATAGAATCACACTCTCGACAATCGTCCATCTAATGTCGCGACCCGGTCCTTCCAGAGCGAGAGCCGGAAGCCAAACTTTCTGAGGGGGTTTGCTTGTGGTTGGTTTTGGTCATGTATTTAGTATTACCAAAACTCATTGCACGTATTCACACTCCCTTCACTTTCTACACGGTAGACAGTGACCTGGCAAAAGTCCATGAGCAGTATCACTTATCATTAGGTGTGCTGTTTGCTCGTTTGCCAACAACGTCAATGAATAAACCACCCTAGTCAAATACATGGATGGCTGAACCGGGGATTAGTCCGCCACCCGTAAAGTAACTGATCGCGCGAGGCCGATACCACGACAACATAATTTGCTGCCTGGGGTCTAAAAAAGCTGTTCGAGTGACCCTGCACAGCTTTCTTTTTCTATTCATTCTACAAACTATGCATTTCGCACTACACGCTCCACGAAGGAACCTCACAAACGAACACAAATAACCCCAGTCTCAGAGCAACAATTTGTCGATCACACAAAAAATTCTCCGGCGTTAGAATTGAACCCGTGACATTGGCACGGTAGGTTGGTAGCTTAACCACTATGCTATCAGTGCAGTTAATTAATCATTGGCATTGTGTGAATTTATTACTTGTGTATTAGAGTGAGAAATATCAATACATAGGTAATTCATCCCCTATTTTACTCCCTTAGAAAATAATATATCCTCTGAAGGGTTCATTTTAAGGATATTCTTTTATAATGAGTGTTTTTATATCGATTTTCAATTAATTAGATCTTGTATTAAGCTGTATAAGTTACTATATATTTTTAACTATCCCAGGGGAACTCTTTAATTTATCGAGATTAAAAGTATCCTAAATGTTGACCGGGGATGTAAGGTATCACCGTGCAAAATTGCATTTAAATCGGTCTAATAACTTCGGAGATTAGCCCGTACAAACAGATAAACAGACAAACATACAGAGAAACAAAAAAATTAAAAAAAATCTGGATGTGTTCTATTTTACTTCTAACATCCCCCTGACTTGGTTTTTAGCGTTTTTTTACTATGTACAGACATTCGATCTCTACAGTTTTATTATATGTATAGATATGCTGAGCTGTTGCCTTTTAGGACATTAATACCTGGATTTTCGATTGTTAAATACTACGATTATTTTAATTATCAATATTTTTTCGTGTTCGTTTTATATATAATTTTGTGTACATTTTAAAATGTATGTATGTAACTATAGTGTCCAATAAATCTTATTTTCTTTTTTCTTCTTTTCTTTATATTAAAAAATTGGAATAGGTAAGGTCCGCTCCAGGCTAAGGTGCACCACATAAAGGCATTTTTCCTCTAACGAATGTATTTGAGAATATAGTATTTTTAATTAGTTTAAATCCAGATAAATCCATCCATCCATTAGCCCGTAGACGTTCACTCTTGGAGATAGGGCTCCCTATGAATGGTACACTTAACGGACCTGCCCCACTTGCATCCAATGGCATTTATATTAAAGTTAATTTAGATTCAAGGAAAGTATTGATATTCGTATTTCCGTTATCAATAATATCAATAAGTATTTCCGTTAGTCGCCACTCGAGAAGCTTTCTTCCCCAACGTTTGTGACTTCGGCGAGCGATGTGATGTGATGATGATATTGCCACTTTAGCATGCAGTCATCATGACTGACTGAAGAATTAGCACAGTGCTGTATATACCTTAACCTTGCTTCACCGTTCTTCTAGTTTCTAGATAAATACCAGCTTTGATTGACTTACCGTGTGCTTTTTTTTTGGGTTGGCTTGCGGTCGGCGCACTCCTCGCACGACTCCGTCTGGGGTGACAGAGGGGCGTAAGCACGCACTCCCACAACCCACCCGCGATGCATGTCGCCTTCGTCGTTGGGCCGACCATCGGAGCAGGGCGACTTGACGTCAGTGGTCGGCCCGATGGAATACCCCCTATTTGGGGTACTCTCCCATCGACCGACGTCCCCCCTCAAGGACTTTCCGTGTGCTGGCGGTGTAAGTTTATAATTCTCTACTTCCTTCACAAGATGTAGGAATATTACCCGTGATTGTCATAAAAGACGTCTAAGGGATATCATATGCATAGAACATCTATGCGAAGGAAGAAAATCTCGAAATAAAATCCTATACCTATACGTCTGACCAGCGTGGCATAGTAAGTCAATTTCACTCATATTATGAAGGAAACTCGGGCCCAGCTGTAGGAAATATATGAACTGGGATGATGAATAATTTTAATAATTGCTGATAACTAAGTTTCATTTTAAATAACAATCATTGTTGCTGATAACAGATATAAAAGTGATATGCGCTGCATGCGATCTTTACATGTCCTCTATGAAATGTTATCGTAAACAGCTTACACTGTTGAGTATGGAATTATCCCGGATGAGCCGACTCATTTTCATAGCAAATAATATTAACGAGTTTTGGCGGGCAAATAAAAGTGTTAAGACCACTTAAGGTCTTGTATTGTATTCATTTTCTTAGTATTGTATTAAATAATATAATGTCATGACATATATAATGACGTCGTTGGATGCAGTCGACGCAGAACCAATCTTTGTGGCAAAACAAGGCCTCGATAATGTGGAACCGCTGGGGTGTAGTGAATATGATATGCAAGCGCTTCATTAATGTTTTCATTTGCCACCAAAATTCCCAGGAGATACCATTAATAGTACGGTCATAGCACTCTTGAAAGCGTCGATCTATCTTACGGACGGACCACAACTAATGAAGAATCTAGATGTGAAGAAACTGATAATTTATGATGAAAATTTTAATTCGACACTGGCAACAATTGTGTCGTATTAGTCATCATCATTTCAGTTCATACACGTCCGACTGTTGGGCTCAAGCCTGCCCACG
Organism: Lymantria dispar; assembly: GCA_032191425.1. Taxonomy (NCBI): domain Eukaryota; kingdom Metazoa; phylum Arthropoda; class Insecta; order Lepidoptera; family Erebidae; genus Lymantria; species Lymantria dispar. The sequence continues at coordinate 32,491,714 of CM063444.1, forward strand.
AAAGGAGGGAAATTGATACTATACCACGCTGGTCAGTCGTATCGTGTCGTGGTATAGGGTTTCATTTCTAGGTTTCCTTCTATTGCATAGATGTTATATGTATTTTATTCCCTTAGTCATATTTTATGACACCCATGGGCAAGTGAGGGTCGTATTAGTATTTAATCGTATTAGTAATTAATTATATCTTACAAAAAAAAAATAAAGATTATTCTGTTGTCAACGTAGCACTACCACTAATTGTTAATAAAATTAAACTCGACTGTGTGACGAAAAGTTCGCAAGTAAAACTTAAGCGACTGCTACTTCGCGTACTAACGCGAATTTGTCATACACTCAATACAGATATAGAGGTTAACACATATTTATCATCATCATTTATACAGCTCATATACGGCCCACTGCTGGGCTCGTGCCTTCTCTACAATGCAACGGAAATTGACCCATTATACCACGCTGCTCAAATAGGTTTTTATTACGAGAATTCCTTCTTTTGAACAGATGTTATCTGCTTATTATAATCGCTTAGTCGCTTTTTACGACACCCACGGAGAAGAAACGGGGTAGTGATTAGTAATTCTTAGACAGAAAAACTAATCTATGCTATTCAAAAGTTCATCATCATCATTACAGCTCATATACGTCCCACTGTTGGGCTCGGGCCTCCTCCATAATAGGAGGGAAATTGACCTTACTATGCCATGCTGATGACAGGTAGGTATACAGACGTTCTTTCCGGCACCCCGTAAAAGCGCGGCAAGGGCCGCTGTGGTTTTAGTGGGTATTTCGGCCGCCAATTTGGCCGACGAATCCCACACCGTTTCAGTCTTTCACTGACGGCGGACAGTGCGTAAATGCTTTTCCACAGCGTGAACAATAAAAAGACAGGTATGTATAGGGTTTTATTTCGAGTTTTCCTTCCCTTGCATATATGCGTATTATATTCCTCAGTCATCTTTTACGACATTCACGGACAGGATAGGGAGTGGTGAACTGTATTCTTACTCCGTCACCAGACGTCACCAGAGGGTTATAATTACAGGAATAGGATAAAGAGTATGTTCCCTTCAATCGTGTATAAAACATCTTAAAAATCAAATCCACGTCTTTAAACAAATTTATTTACATAAAGTTCACAAACACAATTTGCAACTAACAGTACACTAATTAAATATATTAGATTATAAATTAATAACATATAAATAAACAACATTTAAATTAAGGCATTATTAATTTAATATTCTGTGGTAATGTGGTTTGAAATTTTAAAAATAACTTTGCTACAGCTGCATCCATATTGGTTTCCTGATTTAGTCATTCCAATTTTAAACCTTTTAAAATTTCGTATGCAGTTTTCTTGATTTTGTAAATAAACTCTTTTTAATATGATTTCTTATGATTTCAAGTCATCGTTATTATAAATGACCTGTTGGACGTGAGATATCTTAGTCCGCCTGTGACCATGAACGCTGTAAAGTATTCGAAGCGTCGCGCAATCGAAAATCAAATACATAGGTATGCGATAAAAACCAAAAAAAAAAATATTTTATTTACAATGTGTAATATTCGCTTAAACATCAGAATAAGCCTAATATATATATAAGCCTAAGCATTTATACAGAAGTACATACGAAATTTTATACAGTTAACAGCAGAAAAATAAATTTTATTTTATTGTTTTACGTTACATTTTATCAGAAAATGCTTCTTGCTTTGGGTCTGTCAAAAAAATAACTGTCAATATTTCAAGTTTCTAGTTTTAGTAATCACCTGTCATGAATCAAAAGGCAGAGTTGCTGATCATCATGATTTAGATGACTTAATTTGCTAAGGCAAGCTATAGAAAATTCTAAAGACTTCTTCGAGACCTCTTACTTGGACATTGGTGAAATTGCTCTTACGGTGCAGCAGAAGTCAAAAAGAAAATAAAAAAAAAGTTGCCACCAATGAGATGTCAGAACCAATTATATTATATTTAATAGTTGTAGGAAAATTTTAAATGACCAACGAGCTGATGAAAGTTTCTGGGTGTCATTGGATGCAGGCGGCACAGTACCGCACTTTGTGTGATGGACGCCAGCAGTGGCCGGCGAAGGGCTGAATAATGATGAAATAAAACTAAGAGTGGAGGACAAGTCTCAATTCACACCGAATCTACCCAAAAACTTATTTTATTACACATTTAATTATACTACACTATATTGAATTTAATTAATTATATAAAGTATATCCCATTCCTAACCGCATTATAAACAGTGTTATATATAAAATTATTTACAGAACGATATTTAATAAAAAAATACATTAAAAATAATTGCTATTGCTTTCTTCTCTTTAATTAAATAATTTTCTTGACTATCAATTATATTTTCCTATTAAATAGCAGTTATATATTAAATAATTGCTGTCATTGATAACCATACGATAAATAATGCAGGAATAATGACTATTTAAAATGGAAACAAGAAAAAAAACTTGCAGTTTCTCAAAATAAGAATGGTATCAAAATTAAAAAGCCCTTTCAGTTTTTTATAGGAAAAGGTGTTGGTAATATTAAACATGACTATAATAAACTACTAGAATATAGAAGATTGTTTAATTAACATCCTTTGTAGAATTTCTCCTAAAAACATTCAATCGTTATTTTCAGCTAAGACTCTAGCAACAAATCTTCAAAAATAATCTGAAACAACAAAATATTCTTTCGCGCGTTTTTTAAATTTAGAACTAGAAATGGCAGGACATAAATATATAAATTGCACATCGCTACTGACTAATTATAATTACCTACGTAAATTAGAAAATAAACTTTTTACTTTTTCACCTTAGAATACCTAATAACGTATAGAAGGATAGTGTCAGTACTTAGAACTTTCAAAATTTGAATCTAAAAATACTAATAGCGCGCAGACGATTACACACGTACACACGCAAACCACTATACAAATTATGAAATCAAATATTATTTTTATTAACATAAATCGTCGAAATACTTTTAAAAGTAATGTTAAAAACCTTTTTATGTTTTTCAAATGTGTTGTGGCACCATTTGAATGCACAAACCGTCATAATTACCTATTTATTTTTTAAGAGTTGCGTACGTTTGTGCAGTACAATGACTTGTACATTACGGGACGGTTCCTGCGTAAGCTCCATTAGGCTCCAATTGAAATGCCTCACTTTTTGTGCGTGAACTTACCTTCTATATGTTATTATTCTAAGTTTTTCACGTTATTCTTTCGCCTTTAACGACTAGTGTTTGCTATTAATATTCTATCAGTGGCAATAACTATTAATGTATTAAGTGATGTATATGAAATAAATCCGTTTTTAGGGATTTTATCGCATTTGTAGTTACTTAGTCGAACATTTTTATTATACTTTACATATTTATAAAGTTCAAGTTAATAAAATACTATAAATTTAATATTTAATAACAACTGACCAAAAACAATGATTTTTTTTTTTATATAGTCTTTTTCTTTTTCTACTGGCAATAAACAAAAATGAAAATGAACATTTTAATAAGTAATATTATAGCGGATAGATAATAAAATAATCTGTAATAATGACTTGGACATTAAACACCTTAGTTCTTCCATGTTCATGAATGTTAAAATGTATCCGAAACGTCGGGCAAATAAAATCAAATACAAATTCAATAAAATCCTTAAAAATTGTTTTATCTTATATTTAATACTTATGTACTCAATGAATTAACACGCTAAAGTGGCAATAAGCAGGTCACATCGAAATATGAGGTAGGCCTACGTCCAGGAGTAAACGGCGATAGGCTGAATAATGATAATGATGAAACATTGAAATCATCACCACATGACGTTAACCTTTATTAAGAAATCATAAAAATTTACAATAGATTTCATTCTTGTAATATTAGGTAATATTTTTATTAGTATAACATTTGTATTTTTTTTATGATAACAATACTGCCACTATTCGGTGTAGGTACAGTTCTAATTTATTGTATAAATATTTAGGGCTATTTAAACCAACTTCTAATCACACGATTGAAAACTATGAGATATAGCTTACCAAATATATTAATTCATTGCTATTTTGACATATAGATTATACAACAAAATAAAACAAACAATGGTCTTTCTAGAAAAAATATGCTGAAGGCTTAGAATAATAACGTATAGAAGGATAGTGTCAATACTTCGAACTTTCAAAATTTGAATCTAAAAATACTAATGGCGCGCAGACGATTACACACGTACACACGCACACCACTATACAAATTATGAAATCAAATTTTGTTTTTATTAACATAAATCGTCGAATTACCTTTAAAAGCAATGATAATAATCTTTTTATATTTTTCAAATGTGTTGTGACACCATTTGAATGCACAAACCGTCATAATTACCTATTTATTTTTTAAGAGTTGCGTACGTTCGTGCAGTACAATGACTTGTACATTACGGAACGGTGCCGGAATAAGCTCCATTAGGCTCCAATTGAAATCCTCACTTTTTGTGCGTGAACTTACCTTCTATACGTTATTATTCTAAGGCTGAAGGCTTAGAATAATAACGTATAGAAGGATAGTGTCAGTACTTCGAACTTTAAAAATTTGAATCTAAAAATACTAATGGCGCGCAGACGATTACACACGTACACACGCACACCACTATACAAATTATGAAATCAAATTTTGTTTTTATTAACATAAATCGTCGAAATAATTTTAAAAGTAATGTTATAAACCTTTTTAAGTTTTTCAAATGTGTTGTGACACCATTTGAATGCACCAACCGTCATAATTACCTATTTATTTTTTAAGAGTTGCCTACGTTCGTGCAGTACAATGACTTGTCCATTACGGAACGGTTCCGGCGTAAGCTCCATTAGGCTCCAATTGAAATGCCTCACTTTTTGTGCGTAAACTTACCTTCTATATGTTATTATTCTAAGGCTGAAGGTAAATAACAAATAACTAAAATTAATAAAATGCAAATGTACATTGATAGTACTTAGTATAATGCAAAATGGTCATTTGTTCACAATAAATAAATAATAATCGAATTACTTTCAATGAATTTTGACTGACGCCATTTTATTGGGATCTTAATTATGGATACGCTCCATGTTCTTCTCTAGATATTTTTGCCATCCACAATGCTCCAGCGACAGCTAGTGCCTGATAAGATAATAAGATAAACACATTAAACAAACATAATTATCAAAAATATTCACATATTCTTTTAACTACTTAACACCCAGTTCAATACCATCTTTTTATTATTAATTTTATTAATTGTTAAAACCGATACGGTAAGCAATTGAAAATATACTTATATTCTACATGTTTTGAAAATACAAAAAAAAATATCTTTAACTAAATATATTCAAATCAAAATAATAGATGTTGGCAAAAAGGTTCATCAAATCATCCAATCAAATCATCAAATCATTTATTAATTTGTTAAAGGAATAAAACTTGTCGCTATCCATAACTTTCCCGTGAGAGTCGCAAAAATAGGCTAAAATACCAGTGCAATGAATAGCAGAAGTCTAAGAAACTCATATAAGAAATTAAGTAAGTGCTACCGCATAAATCAATCCCTCTTAGAAGCCCCCCTTAAAGGATGAAAATTGACAAATTATTAAGCTTGTGTTATTTACTTTTACTGATCAGTATTTGTGCTTAATTTGAAGACAACAAAAGGGAGACCGGTCTGACCCATCGAATTACAGGCCAATTGCGATAACATCCTTGCTCTCCAAGATAATGGAGAAGGTTATAAACCACCAGCTTCTGCAGTACCTTAAGGATCGCCAGCTTATCAGTGATCGCCAATACGGCTGTCGTCATGGTCGGTCGGCTGGTGATTTTCTTGTGTACCTCACCGTTGGGCAGAGGCCTTGGAGGGCAAGGATGAGGCGCTGGCGTTTAGCCTAGATATCGCAAAGGCGTTCGATAGGGTCTGGCACAGGGCACTTCTATCGAAACTACCATCATACGGAATCCCCGAGGGACTCTGTAATTGGATCGCCAGCTTTTTGGATGGTCGGAGTATAAAAGTCGTCGTAGATGGCTCCTGCTCCGATACCATGACCATTAATGCTGGTGTACCACAAGGCTCGGTGCTCTCCCCGACGTTCTTTATCCTGCATATCAATGACATGCTCTCTATCGAGAGTATGCGTTGCTATGCGGATGACAGCACAGGTGATGAGCGGTACACTGAGCAACGGAATATCCCTCGGAGTACTCAGGAATGAAGGGTTCAACTTGTGTCTGAAGTCGAGCGCTCTCTGGGGCGGGCCTCGGAATGGGGTGAACGGAACCTAGTCCAGTTCAACCCCACAAAGACACAAGATTGCGCGTTCACTGCAAAGAAGGACCCGTTTGTCATGGCGCCACAGTTCCAAGGAGTAACTCTCCCAATTTCTGAGAGTATTGGGATTCTCGGCGTCAAAATATCGAGCAAAGTCCAGTTTGGGAGTCATTTGGAGGACAAAGCCAAATTGGCAAGCAAAAAGTTGGGTGTCCTGAACAGAGCCAGGCGGTACTTCACACCGAGACAGCGTCTTGTGCTATACAAAGCACAAGTTCATCCTCATGTGGAGTACTGCTCACATCTCTGAGCAGGTGCGCCCAAATATCAGCTAGATCCACTTGACTCCCTGCAAAGACGGGCTGTTCGAATCGTCGGGGATCCCAATCTTACGGACAGATTGGAGTCGCTGGAGCAGCGGAGAGACTTTGGGTCACTCTGTGTACTCTACCGACTCTTTCACGGGGAGTGCTCCGAGAAACTGTTTGACTTGGTACCACCGTCACCATTCTACCAACGTACCACTCGACATCGTATCAGGGTTCATCCATTTCACTTGGAAACGTTATGGTCTTCAACTGTACGTTTCCAGCGATCATTTCTCCCACGTACGTGCAAGCTCTAGAATGAACTACCTGCTGCTGTGTTTCCCGAGCGCTATGACATGTCCTTCTTTAAACGAGGTTTGAGAAGAGTATTTCCTTCACGCTAGGCAGCGGCCTGGCTGTGCCCCTGGTATTGCAAAGGTCCATGTGCAGCAGTTTCACTTACCATCAGGTGTGCTGCTTGCTCGTTTGCTACCGTTGGCAATATAAAAAAAAAAAAGACAAGAAATATTTTTTAACCATACAAACTGCGAAAAGAGAGTGAAATTTAATACGTTTCACTACATATAGGATTGAATTTCGCAAAATTTAAGAATATTGGTGAATATCTTCATCACAAAACGAAACTACAGTCAAAACTGAAAATAGTTTCAGTATTTATGGATCGGCGTGAATAAGTCCATCAAACAAGTTGCCTGACTTATCAACACCGAATGTAATGTTATCGTACGACTTATACCTATATATTTTACACCCTCAGAGGATGAAAAATGACAAATCCTCCTTTATTTATTATTACTCAACAGTATTTGTGCATTTAGCGAATGTCTACGTCACCAAAAAAAAATGACATTATTTCATGCTTCTAACCTCAGTAATTTCGGCTCAGCATTGATAAATCAGCCTTAGTTTGCACTAGCAACCCGCCCTTGCTTCGCTTCGGTCTCAGTCGCCTTACCCACGTAGTTCCCATTCCCGTGGGAATACCGGGATAAAATATACCTTATGTTACTCCCTGATATTGTAGCTTTCTATTAGTGAAAGAATTTTTTAAATCGGTTCAGTGGTTTAAGCGTGTAAGCGTAACAAACAAACAAACTTACTTTTGAATTTATAATATTTGTAAGGACGTATTTAGTTAATAGCCGCATGAGGTTTTATTTGCTATGTCCGATGTTTCTCAACCGAAAATAGATAAATTTGTATTTTTTTTTTGTGAAGTGTACATATAGCTGTTAGCCACAGATGGCTTTGACAGCTTGACGCGGACCATGGGTGAGCGCTGAAGGCTCTCAAACCCGTGAAAGTAAAACTAAGCATTATCGCCCAAGGCCTCTTTCTGTGGGGAACAGACCTATGATTTAGTCAACCAGCTCCTTTATATATAAAACTCACCTGCATTATAACAAGACAGACACCAGCTGCGCCAATACCAGCCGCGTGTGACTGCACCCAATTACCAAACGATTCAGAGCATCCACTTTTATAGGCAATAGGTACCGTACAATTAAACGTTTGGACAGTCCCATACACGTGACTGCAACAGCTGACCGGCAGGCCAATCGTCTCCTGAGTACCGAGGGGTATTAACCAATCGCTAGCATTTACCACTCCACAGCATTCGAACTGGAAAATTAATTTGAAAACATTATATCGTTTTTGTTTTAACTTAAAGATTCGTGGGCATATTTCATATCATTGGCATTCATCATCATCATATCAGCTCATAGACGTAGCACTGCTGGGCTGCTGCTGAGAGGGAAATTGATCTACTACACCACGCTGGTCAAAGGATTTATTTCGCGTTTTCATTCTCTTGCATAGATGTTATATGCATATTTTATACCTTAGTCGTCTTTTACGACACCCACAAGCAAGGTGGAAGAAGAAGGTGATGGTGAATTGTATTCTTATTCCGGAGAACGGGGAATCATTGGCATTATTCGAGTCAATTTATTATGTACGAGATGATACCAGTGACTTTGTATGTGTTAATCATCACTATCTCAGCTTATATACGTCCCAATGCTGGGCTTAAGCCATGAAAGGGAAATAAACCTACTGTACCACGCTAGTCAGATGTGTTGGTATAGGGTTTTATTTGTTTTTATTGCCAACGGTGGCAAACGAGCAAGCAGCACACCTGACGGTAAGTGATACTGCCACACATGGACCTTTGCAATACCAGGGGCACAGCCAGGCCGTTACCTACCGTGAGCCAGGCCATTGCCTATCGTATATCCAGTTATTCTTATCTAGCATAAATGTTTTATGCATATTACAATCCCTTAATCATCTTATATGAGTGCAAGTTATTAGTTGTAGCAGTTATTACTATAGGTATAGTTAATTATTACTAGAGGTTTTTTTGGGGTGGGCAGCCTACCCTTGTCCGGGGCGGCTTAGGGGCGTCGCGCAGCTCCGTAACCCACCCGATAGCACGTCGCCTTTGTTATTGGGCCGCCCACGGGTGCAGAGTTCCTTAACTCCAGTGGCCCGACGGAATATCCCGAGTGAGTACCCTCTCCCATCAACGTCCCCTTCCCGGGACGTCGATCGCCGTCGGGGCTAGCCTCGCGTCTATAGGCTTAGAAGTATCTCGGTTATAAAACTATAGCTAAAACTTTTGCAATTTTCAAAAAGAAGTACGAATTGTTTCAGCCCCGTCTTTGCCGTCGCTCACGGGCAAAATGGTGAATGATGATGAGAAAAAAATAACCTTCAATTACAGTAAATAGTCACAAAGCAGAAGAAAGTCTTTAAGATATGTTAATATTTTAAGTATTATGTGTCTCCAAAAACACAGCATTTGGGTGAGAGAGAGTCCTGTGATTTCCATGAAAACACCAAGAATAGGAGACTAAACTTACCAAACTTACCGTAGTTAGTACCTTTGTTCACCGGCAGAGGCGTAATTTCCGTTCGCGCGCTTTCAACTGTCAAGTGTCATAGCGTTTTGTGAATTTTCCAAAAGAACATCGTTAGTTTTATAAGTGAAAATATACCTTATTTTATGTGTTGAAGTAAAATTATTGCAGTATTAAGAAATAACTGCAACACAGCATTGCAATTTACGCCGCTAAGCAGCTGTATGTACATTTTTTAATTTTAATGGAATCTAGTAGCAGAGATACCGAAGTTAGTCCAGAGTGTTGCTTTAGATGGAGAACATATCTCGACTGAAAGTTCTAGGTACACTTCGTGTAGCGAATCACTCTTAACTTCGGAAGTCGAGGAAGGTTTGGCCTCACCCCTGTCTAACAAGGGACCAAGAACAAAGTGTATAGACAGGTTCAAACTTGTACAAATTCTAAGGGAGACAATTTGATGTCTCAAAGGCTATATGTGGCTATCTATTTGGCACAATTACCAGTCTACATGAATAATGCGTATGTATCTACACAGAACAAAGAAAATGTTTCTGCTACTAGTATACTACTTCTGCTATTCCTTGCTTAAGGGACCAATACAAATAGAGTCTCTCTTTTTTGACATTTGATGATTAAGGTACTGAATTTGATATATTCGGTACTGAATTAAAAGATCATAAAGTCTGGTGATCTAGAGTGATTGACATGATTGACCAATTTTCAGCAGTTTCATTTACAAGCCTGATAATCTACTATATAAAAAAATAAAAAATCCTTTCAGAATAGCTTGGCTGCACTTGACTTTGATGGTGTGAAAGTCAAATGAGGAATTGTGTCATTTCTATTAAACTAAGGACTGGTTAGCTTTGACTGAACTTTTGTTAGTTGGCTTATCTAATAAGGTTTTAGAACAATGGCAGTTGAGAGTGGGTTTGCAGTCTATATTAAAGTGGGCTACAGTTAATCCCAAAGATCTAGATCCTAACTCGTTATTTATAAGATTAATAAAACTCTTTCCAAGTCATAGAAACTCAGAAACCACTATGTAGATTACTTGTGATCAATAGCCTGAGTGTATGGGGATCAGGTGTGATTATATATTGAAACTAATTGTCAATCAAACCTCAAGGTTACTTTACAATGTGTTTACCAGGTGCTGAATATTCGTTCAGTAGGGAAGCATTACAACCAATTATTGATAATGATTTCTTGATGTTTACATAAGTAAATGAGAAATAACATCTTAGTCCACCCGTGAACATGAATGCTGAAAAGTGTTCAAAACATCGGGCAATCAAAAATCAAATACAAACACGATAAAAGTAGGTCAATTATTCAATCATTAGGAGGATCACGGGCAACCAATTTATAAATAGCCAGTTGCCACTTACCTTTCAATGTCAAACCAACTCTGAGATTCTCATCAAAGAAAATTTTAGAGATTTTAGTCACAAAAGTTTCACCAGAAATAACTTAGATGATATAGAAAAGAAGTTTAAGTTACTTCAGCAGTATGAGCAATTCAAAGAGTGCTTTTGAAAAATGTTCTTAGTAAAGAAAGCAGATGGGCTGAGACCAATATTCGACTTTAAGCACTTAAACAATCATTTTCATAATGACTGCACAGATGGCGTAGTAGTTAAGATACCAACCTACCATACCAGTGTCGTGGGTTTGGTTCCCACGCAGGACAGCACTGTGCAATCCACAAATTGTCATTCTGAATCTGGATGTAAGTTGTGTCCATTAGTTATATGTCTGTAAAGTCCACCACAATACAAGGATTGTTTTCTTAGTGCAGGGTGTCTTAATTATATATTTATTGGATATCCCAGACAGATGTAATCAACTTTCTTTAGAGCTCAAAAGTGGTTGGGTAAAATCAATATTCATCAGACTTATTTCCATTTATGTATCCAAGATACATACAAATGGTTTGTAAGGATTATTTGCAATTGCGAAAACCTACAATTGACAGTCCTGCCCTTTAGTCTGTCTATAGCCTAGCGCACTTTTGCGGCAATACAAATTGGGTTGCGGATACCCATAGAAAATAAAAGATTCATCGTCTAGTACAGTTAGATGATTTCACGCTGGTCAGGACAGATCCAAGCTTGCACATGTTACAGAAACGCTTGCAATGCTGGAGGCATTGGGTGTATAAATTACGAGGTCTGTAATAAAACCCATGTACAAACCTTTTTAGAATATCTCGGCCTAGTCTGGAACACCCAGACCAATGTGTGATTAACCAACCGGGCTGTCAGTCAACATCAACTGCACTGTCGAGCACAGTGGTTTTGAAAAAACATTCAGTCGGAAATGCCAGAGACGAGTGTTTAGCTAAGAAGTATAACAGCACCTGAGATGGTGGTTCGATGCGAGAGATAGCAATCCAACCCCGTTTAGGTATAAAGGAGAAGTAACTTACTTTCCTAATATATTTTTTGGTGTACCCCAAGGTAGCAATCTAGGGCCTACACTATTCCTGGTGTATATAAACGACTTGTGTGATTTACAACTTCCAGGTGGACAAATAATAACATATGCCGATGACACAGCACTTTTATTCAGTAGCAACACATGGGAAGACATTAATAAAGTAGCAAGTGAAGGGTTAGCTTTTGTCGTAAAGTGGTTAGAGTCCAATCTCTTAACTTTAAATATGCCTAAAACGAAATATATAACTTTCAGTATCCGAAATAACACTCAACCAGCGATAAATTCTGTTAACCTAAGAGCTCATGCATGTTCTATTGATGGTAACTGTACATGCACCGAAATCTCTAAAGCTGCCTCTATTAAATATTTGGCTTGACCATTGATCAGCATCTTAATTGGAAGGACCATATTTCTGTCTTGACTTCCAGAGTAAGAAAGCTTATATTTGTATTTAAAACCATACGTCAGTTTTGTCCACCTAATTTAATTCTTATAGTCTATTTCTCCTTATGCCAGTCCATTATAACATACGCTATAATGGGGCTCATGGGGCGGTACATCTAAAACCACACTTCTCTGTCTAGAACGAGCACAGCGCGCAGTCCTCAAAGTGAGGAGTTTTAAAAGATTTAGATACTCTACTTCCTTATTATATTCTGATCTATCTGTTCTCTCGGTAAGACAGTTATTTATTAAAAATTCTATATTGTTACAACATAAAAATAAACCTGATTTTACAACGAGACGCAGACAAGATATTGTTTATGCTATACCTAAATGTAAGACCTCATTTGCTAATAACTTTATACATTTACTAGCCCCATTCATATACAACCGAATTTCAAAACAAGTCTGTATTCGCAATCTAACACAAAACGCCTGTAAGACTGCACTTCTTAATTTTTTAAGTTCTTGAAACTACGACGAGACCGAAAAATTATTAAAAATCACAACATAAATACACCTTACAAATACTAAAGACTAACATAATCATATACGAATGTATGCTGGCTCACACAAACCTACATATGAAACATATCCTCGTATGAAACCCAAGCGCGCGACCACGTGCATATGCACATAAATTCACATGCGGACGCAATGCACACCACACGCCCACACATATACGCACACCTACATGTACACACAAGCGCGCGCACACACGCGCACGTACTCATATTACAAGTTACATACCCTATTCGCGAACATACATATATTTCTGTTATGTATCGGTACATACACACACACACATCTCGGATACACATACGTACACACCCACATACACACACATACCCAAACGCCGATACCAACGCACAAATACATATACAGTTATGCACATATATACAAATACTAATAATACATAACTAATGTAATTTTTATATATATTTTTAAATCTAGTTATAATTATCTGTGCTTTTATACCATTTTCAATTTTGTCACAATCATTTATAATAAAGTGAGCAAGTATGAAAAACATTCAATATATCTAGGATTTTTTTTTTTGTGGGTGGGCTGCGGTCGGCGCGCCTCCGCACCACTCTTTTTTTTTTTTTTTTTTTTTTTTTTTTTTTTTTTGTGTGTGTACAGCTGTTGGCCGCAGATGGCCTTGACAGCTTGACGCGGACTATGGGTGAGCGCTGAGGGCTCTCAACCCGGAGAAAAGTATGCTAAGCGACATCGCCCAAGGGCTCCCCCTGTGGGGAACGGACCTCGGCTTGGGGCGTCGCTGGAGGCAAAGTGGGCGTGCCCACGTTTTTGGTAGTGACTTTTGCGCGGCGCGGTTTCGCACCTCGACGGCGAGGGCGGAACCGCGGATATTTATTTGTTAAGGCCTCGCGGGCCGTGTAGGCTCTTTGTTGAGCGAGTGTGATAATGTCGTCCTCTTCGTCGAGGACGTGACGAGGACGTCGGATAGAGGAGATTTTGGAGGGTCTATAGGAAGCCGCCCCAACCACTAGTTGGTTGGGGTGTGTCATGGCAGAGTCAAAGTAGCTCTGAGAGCACCGTTTCATAAACTGCTTGATGGTCGGCAGTTCGAGGTCGATGTGGAGATCGACGTTTCGTATGAACCACGGTGCTCCCGTAGCTCGGCGCATGAAACGATTTTGTAATGTCTGTAGCCTGTGGATCCTGTGTGGCTTAACATGCGCGAACACCACGCTGGCATAGGTCATGATAGGCCGTATGCAGGTGGTGTAAAGTCGGACTTTTCCGCACCACTCCGTTCGGGGCGACAGAGGTACTTAAGCACGCAACTCCCGCAACCCACCCGAAAACCACCTCGCCTTCGTCGTTGGGCCGACCACCGGAGCAGGTTTACTTGTAGTCAGTGGTCGGCCCGACGGAATACCCCCTACGTGGGGTACCCTCCCATCGACCGACGTCCCCCCCTCGGGGAGGACGTCGGTCTTGCCTCACGCGGTCGGCCTCTCGGCGGGTGACGGACTAATCCCCGGTCACGTCACCCGCGGCCTCAGCTAGGGCGGCATGAGGCGCAGATAGTTGCGCCTACGCCGCGTCAGGTCCGTACCGATGATTGCGACGAGTTCACAGCGCTGCACTGCCCAAGCCGCGCAGGCCTCGAGCGTATGGCGTGCCGTGTCCTCGTCGCAATCGCAGTGGTGGCTGGACGGTGTACTCTCCCTCCTAACGACCTTGTGCAGGTATTTGGCGAAGCACCCATGCCCCGTCAAAACCTGCACCAGTCGGAAGGAGAGCACCCCGTGCCGCCTTTCCAACCGCATCAGCCCCGGCCGGAAGGCCTCCACGGTTCGCACCCCGAACCGAAGCCTCTCCAGCCGGACTGCCCAACGGGGGATGACATCTCGGCGGGCGTCGACGCGCCAGGCGGTGAGATCCCTTAACGAGACCACACCGCCCTCCGCTCGCACCCCCGTCACCCGACGATATAGTCCGGCGAGCATCTCCGCCTCCAGGTCCCACGGGGGAGTCCCGGCCAATAGGCACGCTGCCTCCGTCGCCACCGTGCGGTATCCGCGGATGGCCCTGACCGCCATGACCCTCTGTGGTCGCCACAGAAGGGCCCTAAGTCGGACGGTCATGGACCCCGCCCACACCGGTGCGCCGTACAGGGCCATCGACCGGATGACCCCCGCGTACAGCCATCGGCACAATATATCTAGGATAAGAAAAATATATAATATTCATAGTCATTTAATCTTTCTTCAAACCTTGCATATACTGTACAAGTTTGTTAATGTTACCCACATAATACATTAAAAATTAATAGTCGTCATAGCCGCTACTTATTTAAATACCTGCACAAATCGAATGTATTAATTAAATATGTACCAATCGTAGTTTATTGTAACCGTAGTGTTTTACTTGTTTATTGATCGAGGACCGGGAGGCCTATCTTGCTGTAATACAGTGATAACTAGTACGGTGGATAGTGTAATCTCAATCTAGGATCAAATTTAAACAATATACTAAACTAACCATTATAAACATTATATTTAATTCGATATGATAAGGTAAGGAAGTACTTTCTATAAAACTGTTTTCATTTTTGTACTGTTAGCATGGTTTGTTGTTGTAGTTTGTTATATTAGTAAATAAAGTTATTATTCTTATTCTAATAACAGACGCAGCGGATGCGAGCTGGAGAGCACACCTGTACAATTAAGATGATTGGGAAGGTGGGCTGCACATCAAAGAATATGGTGTTCAAATCTAAAAGAGATGTACGCAGTCTTTGCTGTGATCAGGTTACAAAAAGGTTTATTTTAAGAAGTAGTGCTTACATATTGGTCCACAATTGGGCATTGAGAGATTTGATCTTATATTATAATTTTTATATTATACAAAAAAATATTTTAAAAGATCTTAATTTTTGGTTTTCTTTACTTTATTTTTTAAATGTTGTATTAAATAAATATGATTGTTAATATAGTATTAACATTTAACATTGCTCTTGAGCTGTAGTATGCTCTATTGAAAATTATCTTCTTATTTCATTATTTAATGATAATCTAATGATACACCTTTGCAGTATATTAAAACATTAGTCTGTAATGTTGTTTGTGTTATTGTTGCTTTTGCAAATATGTTTTTATCATCTATTATAATACCACAGTGGGCCTTGTCTCTCACTGTGTCTTAATCTACCGTTTCTTTGTTTTTTCTCTTTAATCACATAGCATTTTGTGTTTAATTCTAATTCATCAGCAGATTTCAAACAGGTCTTCTCATCCCAATGCTGTGTTTTTGGAGACACATAATATAACTGTTTTACACAAAATAAAACAGGTATTATGTGTTGAAGAAAACACAGCATTGGCTCAAGGAACTTGCTGGTGAGGAAGACGCTATGACACTTGACAGCCGAAAGCGCGCAAACGGCAATTAACAGCGCCTCTGCCGGTAAACAAAGGTACTAACTACGGCAAGTTTGGTAAGTTTAGTCTCCTATTCTTGGTGTTTTCGTGGAAATCACAGGACTCTCTCTCACCCCAATGCTGTCTTTTCTTCAACACATAATACCTGTTTTATTTAGTATAAAACACTTATATTAAAATTAAATTTAAGTAAAATTTTAAGTATATATTTAAAATTATCAAAAATAATACAGTAATTGCTACCATATTATTACACCTACGTCAGTGACGGAAAAGTTAAAGAATGAATGCCTGACGTAGTATGAACATGTCATAATAAAGTCGGGATGAAAGTATTTGGAAGGAAATTTTTAATAATTTTTAAGTCACGGACTTTTTCCGTGTGATGACGGAGTAAGAATATAATTTACAACTCCCTATCGAACTCGTGGGTATAACATCTGTGCAAGAGAAGGAAAACTCGAAATGAAACCCTATACCAACATGTCTGACCAGCATGGTATTATAGGTCAAATTCCCTCCCATTCTGGAGGAGGCCCGAGCTCAACTTATGGGACTTATGTGGGCTGCGATGTTGATAATGATAATTATAAGATGGATAATGATAATTATAATGATAAGATGATGATAATTAGGATAAGATCAGGATGATAATATTATTAAACCTGTTACTAGACAGGTGGACGTTTCTAAATTTTTTTCATCATATACGTTATCCGCGTTAAGAAGTATGAATAAAATTGCCCGTGGGTGTCGTAAAAGACGATTAAGGATTAAGGTATATTATATATATATATATAACTAGCAGACCCGGCCACGCGTTGCCGTGGCTAATGCTTTTGTTATATTACATTTTATTAAACTATTTAAGTAGAACTGTAGGAGAACATCTGTCATAGAGGTCGTCATATTCTTTTCCAAATGGTATCTATGTAAAAAAGCGAGTTAATATCGTATATGACACGTTTGTAGGTTTGACATAGCAGCGCTATCTATTAATTACTTACTCAATCCAGTCAACTAGTGTTGCCCAAATGCAAGACCAAGACGAGACTTGGACCGGTCTTGGTCTTGGTCTTGCAACATCACACCTGGTCTCGTCTTGGTCTTGGTCTTGCGCACCCGGGTCTTGGTCTTGGTCTTGGTCTTGCGCACCCGAGTCTTGGTATTGCAGCAAGAGTCTCGCAAAGTTTTGCAGTTAGAATAACGTAACAGTAATTTATCATGGCAATGAAAAATCCAACTAAATTAATCAAATATCCTATCCTATCTATCCATCTGTTAGCCTATAGTTCACTATTGAATACAATACTTACCACTGGAGAAAATTACTTTTCTATTCCCCTGGTGTTCCATTAGACAGCGTTACTACTCTTATGACAGGACTTTCGACCCTATTTTCTTAAGACGTCACAACACGAGGCAGTTGATACAATAAATTTTATGTCATTTTATAATCAATGCGATATTTTACAATTAATGCGATTGTTTATATTCCCCTTCAAGTTAAGTGGTATGTATCTATTGTATTTCCAGTTTAGTTACTGATACTCTGGATACTTGAAAAAACCTGTTGCTCTATTGCCTATATAAATACTTTGGCCGCTGGATCCATGTAGCTCTTATTATACTATTTATTCAAGAACATATAAAACTAATTTAAAATTTTATGGTTTTAATACTTGTAAAATGTATGATATTCGTCGTCATCGTCACAGCTCATAAAAGTGCCACTGCTGGGCTTAAGCTTCCTTCCAGTAAGAGGAAAATTGATCTACTATACCACGCTGGTCAGACATGTTGGTACAGGGTTTTCTTTCTAGTTTCACTTCTCTTGCACATATGTTATATACACAGGGTGTATTAGGTTATGGGACAACTGTTCATGTATGTTGTAGTTCAACAATCATAGATCATAATTAGAATGTATATTACACAAAAACAATATAACGTAAAAGTTATAGTGATTACAAAAATGTGTGTCTAAGAGTTTATGCCTTAAATTTTATGCATTATGTAGGTATGTACAGATAGGATATATGTAAGCATGTAAAATTTCGACAGTATAAATAGGTATTAGATTTGCGCGAACCTTTCAATGGTTACGTAGGTACAAAGGCGACTCATCAACGGTCATCGGCCGATCAGCTGATTTATGTTAAAGCGAAGTTTGTCTTGCTTATGCAAACGTAATCATTGATTTATTCAAATTCTAATGAACATTTAACAAAATACGAATATGTTGTAGATTAAGTATCATTCCTTTACACATTTTAATCAATTTAGACGAAAAAACGATGACAAAATTGAGAACTTACATGTCTCTCAATTCATTCACGAATCGATATTTTTATTTCAATTTTTTTTCATGGGTTCCTAACACCATTGCCCGATCCGATTTGATACGACATCCACGGGTAAGAGAGTGGTGAATTATATTCGTACTCTGTCTTTTTTTTGTGTGTGTGTGTGTGTGTAGCTGTTGGTTGCAGATGACCTTGACAGCTTAACGCGGTCAATGGGTGAGCGCTGATGGCTCTCAACCCGGTAAGTAAGTTAAGCGAACATCGCCCGAGGGCTCCCCCTTGTGGGAAACGGACCTCGGCTCGGGGCGTCGCTGAGAGCAAAGTGGGCGTGGCCAAGTTTAGGCTAATGACTTTTACGCGGCGCGATTTTCGACCTCGACGGCGAGGCCGATACCGCGGAGTTTTATCTGTTATCGCTGCGCGAGCTGTGTAGGTCCTTTCTTGGGCGATCATAATAGCGTCATCTTCTTCTTCAAGAAGATGACGAGGACGTCGGACCGCGGATATTTTTGAGGGGACGTAATTTACCGCCCCAACCACTAGTGGATTGGGGTGAGTCGTGGCAGAGGCAAAATAGCGCTGGGAGCAACGCTTCATGTACTGCCTGATGGTGATCGTACTCTGTCCCTACATGGACATTTATATAGATTAATTGTAGGCATATTTCTATGTCCAACAGTGAACGTCGTTGGGCTAATGAATAAACGGATATATAAATATGTATAATGGGCAAGAGCACTCTCGTGATTACGGTATTTTTGTCCTTAAGCCTTTCCGAAGAGTAATTCTGAAAAGCCAACACCAACATTGGGAATCGATTGACCAATAGATGGATATCTCAAGACTGATTTGACTTGCCGTGTAGTGACGGAGTAAGAATATAATTCATCACCCCCTATTTTACCCGTGACTGCGAACCCACGACTAAGGGCTATAATATATAACATCGGTGCAAGAGAAGGAAAACTTGACATGTATGACCTGTAACAACACGGCCGATCACCGTGGCGATGCCCCTCCGGCCACGGCCGATTTCCCTCCTGTTATGTAGAAGACACGAGCTCAACCGTATATAAGCTGAAATGGTGATTTGAATTAAATGCAAGACTGCGAGACTCTTGCAGGCCCAGTCTTGGTCTTGCTCAAGTCTTGCAGGGCCAGTCTTGGTCTTGGTCTTGCAAAAATTAAGCGGTCTTGGTCTTGGTCTCGGTCTCGCATTTCTCGCAAGACCAAGACCAAGACCGCAAGACCAAGACTTTTTTGGGCAACACTACAGTCAACAGATATCGCCAGCTGTTAAAATCGTTTGGAGTTAACAGATAATTGTGAATGTCAAATAATAGACAAATAATCTGCAATAAAATAATATTGCGATTATAAATTGAGATGTAAGCTATCCTATCTTTCAAGTTGGATCAAACTGCACACGGTGTGCAAATTTGATTAAAATCGGTTAAGTAGTTTAGGAGTCCATCGCGGACAAACAACGTGACACGTAATTTATATATATTAAGATAACATTGATGCAAGAGAAGAAAACTCCATACAAAAGTCTATTCCAACACGTCTGACCGACGAGGTGGCATAGTAGATCAATTTCCATCCCATTGTGGAGGAGTTCTGAAGCTGAACCCAACGGTGGCACTTACGTAGCCTAAAATGTAAAAGTGACGCTACCATTTCTTGTATACATTAATCTGTAAAGACATTTTATCAATTTTCTATGAATCAACACGATAAATAATTTCGTAAAACACTTATAAATTTAGATATTGTTGATATTACCCAAGATAAAAGATGACTGCAATAAACTGAGCGTGTTTACTAAATTATAAATAGCGGCTAACTATACGTATATATTGACGCCATAAACTTGTTGCCATGTTTTTTTTCTGAAGCGCCCTTGTTCAGTTACGTTTATAAACATTTCTATCAATAAAGACATCACGCCTATATCCATATGGTGACGAAGGTCCGCGATTTGAAGAAATAAGAATACTAAATAAATCTTTCTCTACTGTGGCTAAGGCTATAGTAAAAAATGATTGATGATTGAAAGTAAATACTTGAAGCGAAACAGGGAAACAATATAACTTTATTCCAAACTAGCAACCCGCCCTCGTTTCGCTTCGGTTTCAGTTGCCTTACCCGCTTAGTTCCCGTTCCCGCGGGAATACCGGGATAAAATATAGCCTATATTACTCCCTGATATTATAGCTTTGCATTGGTGAAAGAATTTTTGAAATTGGCACAGTAGTTTTTGAGTTTATTTATTACAAACATACACACATACAAACTTTTCCTCTTTATAATATTAGTATAGATATAGATTCGTATAGATAAATAATTTGTCAAGCGTGATGTAACAGACAAATATTCATTTTCACCAACTACTTCTAAATTTTATGTAACACCTAATACAGGATAAATCGCAATCATCGGTGCCGATCTGACGCTGCCGGCCATCGCTAGGGCGATGATCGACAGCGTCGGGAATTGGGACGTGGTCGCAGCCTTCTGCGAGACAGTGATCTCGCAGAAGGAGGCGGCGGATCGTCTGCGCGAGGAGCGCAGCCTTGATGAGGAGATCCGCCGCCGGCGAATGGGGCGGCGCAGGCGCAACTACTTGCGCCTCATGCCGCCCTAGCCGAGGCCGCGGGTGACGTGACCGGAAATTAGTCCGTCACCCGCCGAGAGGCCGACCGCGTGAGGAAAGACCGACATCCTCCCCGAGGGGGGGACGTCGGTCGATGGGAGGGTACCCCACGTAGGGGGTATTCCGTCGGGCCGACCACTGACGACAAGTAAACCTGCTCCGGTGGTCGGCCCAACGGCGAAGGCGAGGTGGTTTTCGGGTGAGTTGCGGGAGTTGCCTGCTTAAGCCCCTCTGTCGCTCCGGACGGAGTGGTGCGGCGGCTCACCGACCGCAGCCCACCCACAAAAAAAAAATAAAAATACAGTATAAATGACACATAATATTCAGGTAATTTTTTGAAGTTATACATCTTTTGGTCATGTTTATTTGTAACTAGCAACCCGCCCTCGGTTCGCGTCGGTTTCTGTCGCCTTATCGGCCGTAGTTCCCGTTCCCGTGGGAATACCGGGATAAGATAAGTTTACTCCCTGATATTATAGCTTTCCATTTTTGAAAGAATTTTTGAAATCGGTCCAGCCGTTTTGAAGATTACCCGGAACAAACAGACAGACAGACAAATTTTTTAATCTGTATTTTAGGCATAGTTATCGTCCAAATAACCGTGTGAGCATGAAAAAAGCCTATTATTTTGACATTACAAACAGACACTCCAATTTTATTTATTGGTATAGAAAACGTCACAGATGTCAGCTAAATAATACCTTATAATAAAACTTTAAATGTATTAAATACCTTTTTTTTTCATTATTAATGTCGTTTTTCTACAAACGTAGGATAACGCGAAGGGAATATGAAAGGTTTTTAGAAAAAAAACTTGCGCCAAAGAAAAAAGTATAACTTCTTACGTTCGTACATACGAGTAAGTAAACCTTAATTTATTCTTTTTCTTTTTTTAACCGACTTCAAAAAGGAAGAGGTTCTCAATTCGTCTGTATTTTTTTTGTTTTTTGGTAGTAATTGATGTTAAAATTTTGTAATTTTAAGTAATATCCAAATATATAAAAAAATAGATGTGTCAGCTGCGTAAATATATATTTTATAATAAATCAGTCATCCCGTGACCATAACGCTGAAAACTGTTTGAAACGTCGGGAAATCAAAAATCAGTGTGCCTACTCTTGAATCTCGATCCCAATCCTAAATCCAATCGCAGCTCGAATTTGAGCAAATTTGGTACTCTTGAAAGTGACACTAGCGCACGATTGGAATCAAATTCAGTGGCATATTTTTGAACTAAATGAATTCGACTCTCGTCGATTAAATCAAATATTTGCTACTCCCGACGCGATTTTGACGTAGTTTAAAATCGTTAATGTTGCACAATTGCAAGAAAGCGTCTTTGTAGTGATCGAGTTCGATAACGTTATTAATTTAAAATAAGAAAATACGGCACATTTGGTGGAAATAACAACGCCAAACGCGAAGAATTCATTTTCGATTTTGTTCAAGAGTACTAAATATAAGTTTGGTGAGATTGGAATTGAATTGGATTCGAAATTAGAATGGATTTCCAGAGTAGGCACACTGATATAATAAACGTAATAATATCCATAAAACAAGTTTTATTTGAAAAATAATATGTCATTTATATCGTATTAGGTGTAACTTAAACTTTATTAATCGCTGATGAAAAAGACCATTAGCTTAACTACAGAAGGTTCAAGCCCAGAAAAAGAAAAGGGTATGCGCTTAGAGCAAATTTACATCAGCTCGTAGAACTTTCCTTTGTGGTGCTCGAACTTACAATAGTCGGCACTAGAAGTAGGTACCTAAATCATTCTGCCATCTGTGTTTACTTATGCCTTTTATCAGCAGAGACATTAAACCGTACAACTTTTAGTCCCACATAAAAGAGCATATTTTTCTTGTGATGATAAAGTTAACATAAAATGAAGAAGTTTCCTAAGTGTCGTGAATCACTATTAAAAATATTTCCAGACTATTGTCTTGTTATCTGTGCAAAAGAAACAAAAGTGGAGCAGAGATCCAATATCATTCCATTGACTAGCGTGTTGCTATTGTAAATTACTTTCAATCTATAAAGAAGACCTGTACCCCCATTAATGGAATATATTTAGGCTAAATAAAGCCAAGTTTTTAACTATATAGATAAAAATACTAAAATAATCTATACCAATAGATAAAATTGGAGTGTCTGTTTGTAATGTCAAAATAATAGGCCTTTTTCATGCTCACACGGTTATTTGCACGACACCTATGCCTAAAATACAGATTAAAAAATTTTTGTCTGTCTGTTTGTTCCGGGTAATCTTCAAAACGGGTGGACCGATTTGAAAAATTCTTTCACCAATGGAAAGCTATAATATCAGGGAGTAACCTAGGCTACATTTTATCCCGGTAAAACGACTAAAACCGAAGCGAAGCGAGGGCGGGTTGCTAGTAAATAATAATAAAAGATTTAAGTAAAATAAATTAAAGCGCCATGTTTTAAACGACTTTTCACGATTTTTATGTTTTATTAGCAACCCGCCCTCGCTTCGCTTCGGTTATAGGTTATAGTCGTTTTACCCGCGTAGTGCCCGTTCCCGTGGTAATACCGGGATAAAATGTAGCCTAGTTTACGCCCTGATATTATAGTTTTCCATTCGTGAAAGAATTTTTGAAATCGGTCCAGCCGTTTTGAAGATTACCCGGAACAAACAGACAGACAGACAAAAATTTTTTAATTGCTATTTTAGACATAGGTGTCGCGCAAATAACCGTGTGAGTATGAAAAAAGTCTATTATTTTGACATTACAAACAGACACTCCAATTTTATTTATTGGTATAGATAGCAATTGAAATGTCTATAAAGAAAAAACTAATGAATAAGAATAGTATAAACAACATCTAACAAAGTCTGTAAGGTCTGTGTAAAAGTTTTACATTAGATTTCTTCGTCACGATTTGTTCTGATAGCATTATCATCATAAATCAAATACGATTTAAAACCTGATTTATTTAGGTTGACATTGTAGTTTTAAAGATAGCAACACTTGGTCTAGAAGGTCGAGATAATGATTGTCAAGACTTACCTCTTCTTGGACTTGGTCCCATAGTTTCGTGACCTCGACACTTTTGTTAATGCCGTAAAGCTCCATGGTGGACATCAGCTGATGTTGTACCAACGCGACAGTGTTACTCCTCAATGCATACCCAGCTATACATGCTGACAATTGAAACACGAACATCAGTAACATGGCACCAACGAACTGGAAACATTGAGATATATTTTTAATTATTTTTTTTAAAGAAAACAACACTCACTGGGAACAATCTCTTCTCTCACGCTACGCCACCTTTTTTGTTTAAATAAAGTACATACAGTTTAATAAATGATTAGATTATTTTTCTCTAGCCTAAAACGGAACGCACTAAAATTTCTATCACTAAATATGAATCATGCAAAGGAAACCCAAATGGTGACGAGATAAGAATACAATTTGTTAACAGTCTTTCCTTACTATTAGGAAACTTAAAATTGAGGGATCGCTAGAAAAAAGACCAATAGCACTCTCCTGGGAAAACTATAAAAAATCCGCCTACAAGTCTAGTGATACTAACATTTGACCCCTCTTTAGGAAGAAATATCCAACCGGGGGACGGCGATAACCTCGTTGGATGACTGGAATAATTATTACTTTACTTTCTTTTAAACTTTATAGTTATTTTATGCTTTTGTTATCTAATAACACCCTTTTGACTTATACGAAATCCGTGAATAAGGAAACCATGATGATATATATCTTAATCCATCACAACAAGGAAACGGAACGCCACATCAATTAAATACATAAGAGGAAAACGTGATTTCTTTTCGAACAGCCATTATCCTTATTTAAAATTCCAAAAACTTAAAACAAAAAGTAATGCCTCGACTATATCATACTGTCCGTGTGGTGACGCTTTAAGAATAGAATTCACAACCCTCTTTCTTGCCCGTGCGTGTTGTAAAAGACGACTATTTATAATATGCCTACAACATCTATGCAAGAAAACGAAAACTCGAAATGTTTAATTTCTTCCTCCTTTACCAACACGTCTGACCATCATGGTATAGTGCAGGTGCTTACCGGACATGGGGTCTTCGGTAAGTACCTGCACAAAATTGGAAGAGAAGAGGCCCCAGGATGCCATGAATGTGGCGCGGCAATTGAGGATGCGCGCCACACACTAGAAGTATGCCCCGCCTGAGGGCCTTAACGCCACGTCCTGTCCACAAAAATGGGAACAACAAACCTTTCGTTGCCGACCATCATCACCAAGATGCTCGGCAGCGACAGTTGTTGGTCGTCGATGGCCTCCTTTTGTGAGGCTGACATGACAAGGTAGGAGGCCGCGGAGCGGGCACGCGAGGCGCTTGCATCCGCTGACTTGCTCCGCCGGGGGCGACCAGGGAGGAGGAGACGCCGCTATGCGCTTCTCCTCCCACCGCCTTGAATTATGACAAGACGTGGCCAGACGGCCAAGCGATAAGATGTCGGGGATAGAATGTCATCAGACGATCTCTCCGGCACCCCGTAAAAGCGCGGAAGGGGCCGCTGTGGTTTTAGTGGGTATCTTGGTCGCTTATGTGGCCGGCGAGTCCCACACTCATTTCCCCGTCTGTCACCGGCGAGAGGATAGTGCGTAAATGCATTTCCACAGCGTGAAAAAAAAATAAAAAAAAAAGATCGTAGTATAATATGTTAATTTCACTCCTATTGTGGAGTAGGCTCGAGCCCAGCAGAGGGACGGATATGAGCTGTGATGGTGGTGATGATGATCATACATTCATCCATCATCTCTTGCCCATTGACCTTTACTGTTCAATCTAACCCTCACCAGGGGCGAATATATTTCCCGGACGAGGTGGAGCGAGGAGCGCGCCGATCGTAACCTACCACCAAAAAAAGGGGGGGGAGGAATATATTTGCTATAATCGCTAATTGTGTTATAAAGTTTCCCAGGAGAACATTGTTCTAATGATACGGGGTCGATTTTAAAGACACTCTGGATAAAATTTGTTGTGGTAACAGGGAGTAAGAATACAATTCACCACTCATCTTGCTAGTGGATGTCGTAAAAAACGAGTAAGGGATTTAATATGCATATTAAATCTATGCAAGAGAAGGAAAATTCGAAATAATCCAACCAACCTGTCTGACCAACATGGTTTGGTAAGGTTAATTTTCCTCCTATTGTGAAGGAGGCTCGAGCCCAACAGTAGGACGTATAGGAGATGAATGATGACACTTCTATCATTTGTTTAAGAATATGAATTTGTGAGCATCTTCGTCACAATCTCTATTTAAACTTGTTTAAATCTTGTCAGCAAATATTTCTTTACTTAACATATTACCAATAAATAAAATTGGAGTGTCTGTTTGTAATATCAAAATAATAGGCTTTTATCATGCTCACACGGTTATTTGCACGACACCTATGCCTAAAATAGCAATTAAAAAAATTTTGTCTGTCTGTCTGTCTGTTTGTTCCGGGTAATCTTCAAAACGGCTGGACCGATTTCAAAAATTCTTTCACCAATGGAAAGCTATAATATCAGGGCATAAACTAGGCTATATTTTATCCCGGTATTCCCACGGGAACGGGAACTACGCGGGTAAAATGACTATAACCTATAACCGAAGCGAAGCGAGGGTGGGTTGCTAGTATGTAAATAATACTTCTTGATTACTATTCAAGTTTATGGTATTATGAAGACTCGTTTTTTGCGAACTACAGTTATGAATTGTTAATCGCAATTTGTTAATCAACAAGGAAAAGATCGCGAAGATTCACATCAATGTTAAGAAACAAAATTAAAAATCTTTGTAATATGCTTCTTTAAAAACCTAATAATTCCTTTTCCATGTGGTGACTGAGTAAGACACCACCCCCAAATCCTACCCATGGGTATCGTTCAAGACGACTAAGGGATATAACACGCAATTAATATCCAAGGAAGGGAAGAGAGACGGAAAATTCGAAATAAAACCCTATACCAACCCGTCTGACCAACGCGATACAGTAGGTAAATTTCACTCCTTTCCAGGAGGAGGCTCGATCCCAGCAGTAGGATTTATATGAGCCGAGATGATGATCCAACAGTTTGGGATAGATTTGGTTACGGATATTGAACTTAAATTATTGTAAAAGAAAATGAAAATTGTGGTGATTGGTATTTTATCCCCTTGAAGAGGTTTATTTTTGGGCTATCAGTTTAGCTGGTTAATAGAAAACTAAGGTAACGTGTCTCTTACAGACACCGATCCTATCTGAAATTATCCGAAACTTTTAAATTGGTTTCAGTAACGGTTTTAAATCGGTTTCAGTGACGCTTTTAAATCAGTTGCAGTTAGGGTTTTTAAATCAGTTTCAGTAACGGTTTTAAGTCGGTTTCAGCTACGGTTTTAAATCGGTTTCATTTCAAATATCTGGTAGGATTGGTTACTGTTACGGAACTCCATAACATCCCTAATGTAATCTATGCTGCCACTTTTATAGTCATTAGGCTAATGGCATATATAAATATAATATTTTCTATATGGTGACGGGGCAAGAATACAATTCCACCACCCCTCTCTTGCCCGTGGGCGTCATATAGGACCACCAAGTGATATAATATTCATATAATATCTACACGTGGGTGATCGTACGAGACGACTAAGGAATATAAAACGCATATAACATCTATGCGAGAGAAGGCAAACTCGAAATAAAACCCTATACCAACACGTCTGACCAGCGTGGGTAATAAGTCAATTACCCTTCCATTATGGAGGAGGCCCGAGCTCAACAGTGGGACGTATATGGCCTGAGATGATGATGATGATCTATACGAAAGAAGAAACTCCAAATGATACCTCAACCTGTTTGACTAGCGTGGTATAATAGATCATTTTCGAGCCCAATAGTGGGACGTATATATATAAGCTAATATGATGATGACGAAGTAGTCAGTACTCTATACTGTAATCAAGATATTTTTGTAAAATATGAATAAGTGCTTAAAGATGCATAGAACATCTATGCAAGTGAAGGAAAACTTGAAATAAAACATCATCATCATCGCAGCCCACATACGTTACACTGTTGAGCTCGAGCCTCCTCCACAATGGGAGAGAATTTGACCTACTATACCGTGCTGGCCAGACGTGTTGGTATAGGGTTTCAATTCAAGTTTTCCTTCTCTTGTACAGATGTTATGTGCATATTATATCTCATAGTCGTCTTTTACGACATCCACAGACAAGATAGGGAGTAGCGAATCGTATTCTTACTCCGTCACCACACGGAAAAGTGATATAGTATAGAATCATGGTATAGTAGGTCAATTACCCTCCTATTGTGGAGGAAGTTCGTATACATAAATATAACCTCTGCATCTACCACTAATATTATATTATATTTATGTTTTATATAATACTACGTAGCAACCCACGCTCGCTTCGCTTCGGTTTCAATCACCTTACCCACGGCGTAGTTCCTGTGGGAATAACGGGATAAAATATAGCCTATCCTTACTTTCGTATTTATAATATTAGTAAGGATTATAAACCTAGATTGACCCGGACCAACTCCACCTGGTACCATTTGGGTCAACGACTACATTCCCAAGGAGGGTTGACGTCAGGCAGGTGGCCGGTCATAAAAGTCATTGCCGAAACTTTTTGCAATATGTCAAAACAGATGACATATTGCGTCGACCCCAAGTAATTGGGATAAGAGCAAGATGATGATGAGTAAGGATTATAAACGCGAAAGTTTGTGAGTATGTGAGGGTGTGAAGATGTTTGTTGCTCTTTCACACAAAAACTACTGAATGGATTGTGATGAAACTTCACAATAACATAGCTTACATATAAGAATAAAACATAGACTATAATTTATTCCGATATTCCCACCGGAAAGAGGAACTACGGGTGAAACCGCAGGGTGCTGCTAGTCTACCATATTTTAAATTCTGACTGATACTGACAGTCAGATAAAAATAAACACCAGTTGTGCAATTTAAGCTGATTAACCCAATTAACCTAATTAAAAAAAACCTAGACCATCACGAGACTTGTAGACACTATGAGCGCTTATTGTATAGATTTAATACCCATCATCGTCTCAGCTCACATCAAGTCAAGTTTCATCAAGTTTCCTCCACAATGGGAGGGAATTTGACCTACTATACCATGCTGGTCAGATGTGTTGATATACGGTTTTATTTCAAGGTTTCCTTCTTTGGCACTGATTTTATATGCGTACTAGCAACCCGCCCTCGCTTCGCTTCGGTTTCAGTCGCTTTACCCGCGGCGTAGTTCCCGTTTCTGTGGGAATACCGGGACAAAATATAGCCTATGTTACTCCTTGATATTATAGCTTTCCATTGGTGAAAGAATTTTTGAAATCGGTTCGGTGGTTTAAGCGTGAAAGCGTTATAAACAAACAAACAAATATCCTTACTTTCGCATTTATAATATTAGTATGGATTACATCTCTTAGTCGTCTTTTACAACATCCACGGGTAAGATAGGGAGTGATGAATTGTATTCTTACTCCGTCACCACACGGAAATCTTAAAAGTTTATTATTAGTATTATGCCTTCTCAGTCTTGCTGAATATATCTCAAAATTGCAGCGTTCTAATTTGGTGGTTAACTTATTAGAATTGTTAGGTTTCAGATAATGAATTGTCATAATATAATAATTACAGTTAAATTAACCATTTTTATTTTCGTTTGGTAACAAAGTAAGAATACAATTTACTATCCTCTATGTTCTCGTGGGTGTCGTAAAACACCCCTGAGGGATACAGTGTGGTTTTTCAAAATCTGTCTATATAAGAAAAGGTGGAGGAGGTTCGATTTCTATGCTAGGTAATAAAAAGTATACACACAAGATATATATACAATTATACATACAAGATATCCCTTAGTCGTCTTTTACGACACCCACGGACAATGGGTGAATTGTATTCTTACTCCGTCACCACACGGTAAGTAGCTTACTAATTAATAATTATAATTACACACACTCGAGTGTTTATTGACACGAATTAGATAATATTAAAATGCCGAAATTATTCATAAATTAAAATTACAATATATCAATAAAGCAAGTATTATTTCACTTTTTAATCATCGAAGTATCGAATTCTTTAATCGTCAAGTCTGTTGAAATAATACGAAAATAGGGCACCCGCCTTGGTAAACGGACCTGCTGGGCTAATTCCGTACATACATCTCGGACCAGAACTGTGCCATGTTTACAACAAAACTATTGTGATAAACTTACTACTATATTTTAAGACTAATATTAAAGATACAAACATATATTTTAAGACTTAATATCAGAGATAATTATGTTTACTTTTTCTTTGACGTATTTTAATATAACATTTTCTACGCGTATAAATAAGACGAATGTTATATCATTTTATGAATGCGATAATTATATGACCCAGATATTTACGCATGTAAATAGATATGCAAAATTAAGCATTAAAGAACACACGATATTTCGAGTTGCTGACAATAGACCAATCGAAAATCATGATTCGTCTATTAACAGCTTCAATTAACATCAATCACCGTGATTCTCGGCAATAAGAGACTTCACTATGAGATAACAGACGCTTTCATGGTCACGTATGACGTTTAGATAAAAGAAAATGTTCCACTTACCGCCATATTCATAAAATAGTTCTCCATGAAGGCTCCATAGAAGCCGAAGAATGATATAAGGAAAATAATAATGCCGGTTGCGATGCAGAATGCTGGTAGAGAAAAGAATCTCTCAGATAAAAACGGATGGTAACCATTGTAAGCTGACTGTACCGAAGCGCCGACTGACAGTATTATAATACCGGTAATCTGCAAATATTAAAACACTAATGCAAACGTACGTTAATATATATATATATATATATATAGTAAACAAAATATGATTGGAGACTTACCAAAAACAGAAAATTAACAGTCACTAATATATATTTGACAGTAGTAAACAGTTTAGACCACATTTTTGACTATAATTATATTCTAAATTCTACGTATACACTCGCGTGACAGCTTCCACAATTTAAACTGAGATATTTTTATCGCTATAGGTAGGTACATTAATCTTGATAAGGAAAACAAGCTGATTTATCTGAGGTGTTCTAATATCTCGTTCACTCTAGCGTACATAACATAGCAGACTGAATTATAGAAGTGTATTTAGTATAGATGAATCGATTAGAAATGATATTATCCTGTTTCTGTATATTTTTTAACTAAGAACGTCTTATACACATGAATGTCTATCGAATTTTACTAACGATATGACAAAACACGTTAATTTTAACTCGGCACGATGCTGGTACATTGAATATTACGTATTCGTTTAACGACGATAAGCAACCGGCTTCTACAACATTATTTCCATTGTTATCTGAGAACTATATTCTAGTTTTTAAAATGTATATAAAAATACAATTAACTTCACAACCGACAATGATAAGAAAAATTAAGTAAACTCTGTAACGTTACATTTTGAATAACTAAAATCTAAAATTTCACGATCGAAAGTACTGTGCATTTTTGAGACAAAACGACTTTTAAAAAAAATTAAAGATAATGATAATTCATATTATGCTACACTTATGAATATTTATAACGTATTATTTTATTATTTATTTTATTGGTAGGGATTCATGGATGTACATTTAGAGGTCTCGTTTAAATACTACTATTATTTTAAATTACCAATTCTTTTGAAATAAAACTGTTTCGACGGATTTTATCGTGTTTATAATATTGTATTTGATAGTCCGACTTTTCGAACACTTTTATGGTCTCGGAAAGTCTGTTAACAATGCTATTTATCCTCTTTTGTCATTATATCTTTCATCTTGTGTGCTACTGAAATTATATGTTAAATATTATCATCCGTCCATCCATCCATCCATCAGCCTACAGACGTCCACTGCTGGACATAGGCCTCCCCACGAGAATGCCACTCGGAACGGTCCTGCGCCACTTGCATCCAACGGTTCCCTGCGACTTTGAGAATGTCGTCAGTCCACGTAGTGGGGGGTCGTCCTACGCTGCGTATCGGACGCGATTCGTGGTCGCCACTCAAGAACCTTTCTTCCCCAACGGTTGTCGGTTCAACGAGCGATGTGGCCTGCCCATTACCATTTCAACGTACTAATTCTGGGGGCTATGTCGGTTACACCCGTTCTTCTACGGATTTCCGTGTTCCAGATTTTATCATGTAGAGAAATACCCTCTCCATAGCACGCTAAGCGACTTGGAGTTTTTTATGAGTCCGACATTTAGAGACCACGTTTCAGTGTCGTAAGTCATCGCTGGTAACATACACTGGTTATAAACCTTTGTTTTCAGACACTGTGGAATATCGGACGAGAAGATCCTCTTAAGTTTCCCAAACTGTTATCATCATCTCAGCCTGTATAAGTCTCACTGCTGGGTTCAGGCCTCCTCCATAATAGAAGGGGAATTGACCTACTATTCCACGCTGGTCAGACAGTGTTGAAATAGGGTTTTGTTTTGAGTTTTCATGCATAGATGTTATATCCTTATTATATCCCTTAGTCGTCTTTTACAACATCCACGGGCATGATAGGAAATGGTATTCTTACTCCATCACAACACGTAAATTAAGTATAGTATAGTAAGTGTATTTAAATTGTCAGTGTGATGACAGAGTAAGAATACAATTCAAGAACTCCTAACTTGTCCGTGAGTGTCGTAAAAGACGAAAAAGGATTAAATATGCATATAACTTCTATGCAAAAGAAAACAACCCTATACGTGTGACCAACATAGTAGGTCAAATTCCTTTTTATTGTGGAGGAGGCTCGAGTCCTACAGTGGGACGTATATGAGCTGAAATGATGATGATGATTTCAATGATACCATTGTTGTGCTACTGAAATAAGCACCCGAACTGATGGCATCTATATAGGTTGTGGCTGGCTGGCTCTGATATTAATAGGTTTCAAAACAATATAATTATTATATATTTCATTTGAACGCCTTTTATTTTATTGTCATATATTAGGGTGAGTACACCGTCCTGCCACCACTGCGATTGCGACGAGGACACGGCGCAGCAAACGATCGAGGTCTGTGTCGCTTGGGCAGAGCAGCGTCGTGAACTCGTCGCAATCATCGGTGCCGACCTGACACTGCCTGCTATCGCCAGGGCGATGGTCGGCAGCGAACTGGGACGCGGTCATCGCACCCTTCTGCGAGGCAGTGGTCTCGCGGAAGGAGGCGGCGGATCGCTTGCGCAAAGAGCGCAGCCTCGATGAGGCGATCCGCCGCCAGTGACTGGGGCGGCGTAGGCGCGAATACCTGCACCTCATGCCGCCCTAGCCGAGGCCGCGGGTGACGTGACCGGGGAATTAGTCCGTCGCCCGCTGAGAGGCCAACGGCGTGAGGAAAGACCGACGTCCCCTCCTCAGGACAGGGGGGGACGTCGGTCGATGGGAGGGTACCCCAAATAGGGGGGATTCCGTCGGGCCGACCACTGATGTCAAGTCACCCTGCTCCGGTGGTCGGCCCAACGACGAAGGCGACGTGCATCGCGGGTGGGTTGCGTGAGTGCGTGCTTACGCCCCTCTGTCGCCCCGGACAGAATGGTGCGAGGAGCGCGCCGACTGCAACCCACCCCCAAAAATAAATTGTCAAATATAACTCAAGCTTGAGTTACCTGAATAGTATACAAAAACATTAGGGATATCGCGGTTATGACGTTTCTACTCTAGATACGATTACGGATTTTAAATTATTTCGGATTATCTGGTAGTTTCTAATAGGTTCGGTTACAGAATTATAATTATTTCGTATTATCCGACAGTTTCAAATAGCTTCGATTACGGATTTGTAATTATTTCGGATCATCCAATAGTTTCGATTAGTTTCGATAACACATATTGCATTTATAGGGGATTTTAAAAGGAAAGTGATAAATATGATGATCAACGTTTTTGATCGCAAGGGTTTAAATGATTTTCTAATTAGATGGCAAAAATGTATAGCTAACGACGGTAAATACTATGATTAACGACATCTGTTTTATGAACAAAAAAATGGTTTTAATTTATCAGTACGAAACGGCAATTTCATACCTTAACCCCTCATATTAACCTTTAGAGAAGTCTACGTTAAAGCTGTCAGTTTGGCTGATGATAGAAAACCTTTCACAACATGTATCATACAGGCACCAGCCCTATCCGAAATTATTCGAAAGCCAGGTAATTAAGCCACTTCCTATCCAGTGGAATTCCAATTAAGAAATATATAATTCATTTAGATCATTTTACATATGTGAAACACAAACAATATTTGTATGATGGTTTGTAAACTTTGAAACTATCCAATACCGATGTGCCGCTATTACCCGAAACCAGTTTTATTAGAAAAGAAATAGTAATGCTTTTGAATACTATAATAATGCTTAAGACCCAACAGTTGGCGCTGTGATCGATTTCAAATGAAAAAAAGATTAAACATTTACCTATTAGGTTATTTTTTTTTTGAACTTATACTTCTCCTGGCGCTTTAGCGAAAAATGATATGCCTATGCGCGCGCTCACCGTCACGAAAAAACGACGCTCTGAAGTGACTATTACCAAGTCAACATTTTTTACGATGCGCGTGCAGATTGTTTCAAACCTTAACTAGATAAAGCATTACAATAACTTCCAATATATTGAATACCTTTAACATATTTATAAACTTTCAATATATTGAATACCTTTTTTCCATTATTAGTATCGTTGTTTCTACAAATGTAGGATAACGCAAAGGATAAAACTTTTAAAAAGATTTTTTTTTTTATCTTTTTATGCCAAAGAAGTATAACTTCTTACGTACGTATATAAGTACACACACACTTTTTAATTAAAACTTGTACGGAAGTAGTCTGTATAGACTAGTTCCGTACAAGTTTTAATATTATAAAGAGGAAAAAATTGTATTTTTGTGTGTGTGCATGTCTGTAACGAATAAACTCACAAACCACTATTCCGATTTCAAAAATTCTTTCACCATTAGAAAGCTACATTATCCCTGAGTAATATATGCTATATTTTATCCCGGTGTTCCCCCGGGAACGGGCACTACTCGAGTAAGGCGACTATAAGCGAAGCGAGGGCGGGTTGCTAGTAATTAATAAAAGTCTTCTTATCGAGCTAGAACAGTGGGTGGGTTAATTTATTAACACAATACAAATCAATTACAATATTACTAAATAATTTATGATTCAAGTTCAACTTCTTCAAATTTTGAACGCCACGCTGAATATCCGCCAACAAAAATTAAAAGCCCCTGCAAAAGAAAACTAGATATTAACTTATAGTTTTTATAGTCCAACATTATTGACGGAGAGTAGAATTAGACGAGAAGTGGTTAATGTAAAAAAGAATCAATCAACCATGCGAAGGTATTGTTTAAAACCACTTCCTAGTGGTGCCGTATGACCGAAGCCACGGGTAGATAGGCCGAGGACCACCACCCGCAAAGATGCCGACTGCGTGAGGGCGATGCTCCAGCAACCCGAAAGGATAACCCGCAGAGCTGGTCACAAATGTCAAGAAATCGGTACCAGTGGTCGGCCCAATGATGATGGGAGGAGGAAATTTCCCGACCATAACCTACCAAAAAAATGGGGTGTCGTATGAGAAGACTAAGGGACTGATCCTACTATTAGAACACCTGCAAGCTGAAAATCCCTATGGTTTCTACGCATGATATTGAAGAGCACAGGCTGTGAAGCACTTTTAGTAAACATGACTTTATTTTAAACATAAAAGAAGGGTTGAAAATATGAATTCCACTAAGGAACAATAGATAATATCACTGAAAGGCCAAAAGATAAAATTTTTGGTTAGAGAAGCTTCGGTACAGTCTTCGGACCGTCGAGGTCTCTTCAGCCAGGGCCGGATTAATCTTATCAGGGCCAATACTGTTGATGGATTACACAAATTTTCAAAAAAAAAAAAATTTAGTTTTCTTTGTGCATGGGCCCTTAGGCAGTTGTCTACACCGCCTTATGGATAATCCGGCCCTGTCTCCAGCCTGTCTGCCCAACGTCAATGTCGTCAAGGTAATCTAATACTCATAGGCTCTTTTACAACACCCACAAACAGTGCAAAAGTTGGGAGTATTCACAGCTGCGACCACAGAGTACAAAGATGTTGTCGCACAAGATATGAACTATAAATTTCTTTAACACGTTCACAGTGCATGCCCCACCGATGGCTCATGAGTCCCTCGTAAGTTTAAACCTTATAACTTTATACACGTATGAGTTAATACACTTATATAAACTTAAACATGTGATCAATGAACTAAAGAAAAAATATACGTTAAAACTGAATAATTTTTTAATTGGGGTTGCCAGTATTCACTGTCAAAACTCGCTTGATTTTTGATTTTTACACTTGTGGGGTTGTCTCAATAATCACGGCTATACTGTTAACGTTATGCTACTTTTGCAGCAGTATTTATACTAATGTTACCAATAAACAGGTGGTGACAAGTGAGCTGATCGCGATGATATAGGCCTGCTGTCCCAAGTACTCTCCTAATGCTGTGGCACATCCCACGGAATATGCATTGGCAGTCTCGCATTCAAACGGCGATATGGTCCCGTAATCAATAAAACAGCAACTGACTGGAATCTGACTGGAAACCCAGTCGAAGCGTCCAGATACACCGCAACATTCGAACTGAAAATGAATAAAAATACGACATCATATTATATAAACTTAGGTAAGACAATTCGGAGGCATTTTTCTTATAAACAATAAAATTAAACGGACTATAATCCGTGGTATTGGAGTAAGTATACGTTTGTTTGTACGTTTCTTTCCCTTGAGGGCTTGTAAAGAACAACAAAGAATCACAAGCAGATAAAGAAGGAACCTCACTGAAAGAAGTAACCTTGAAATAAAACCAACCCGTCTACAACCCACCTTGAAATAAAACAAAAGGAGGGAGGGGAGGCATCCTCTCCCTCCTTTTGGGGAGAAAGCTCGAGTGGAGCGCGTTGCTGGAGTGATGTGAACGTACTCGTATATCATATATGAGCTGAAACTGCGATGATTATTATTTTTTAAAGCCATCGCTACCCTGAGTAATAAGCCGTTACATCTCGAAGAACTTCACACACAATGGGTAATGTCCATTAATTTAGACTTAGAGACATTAACCTATTTTTCGCCGTTACAAGGGAAATAATATTAAAAAAACCATGACGTATTAAACATCAATATGAGTCGTGAAGTGAGTCGAAAACTTCTTTGAGAAATAAATCGGCAAATATGTCACAATTCTACTTGTTGCTTCTAGAATAGAAAAATGATCATATTTAAATCAAAAACAAGACCTTATCAACATTTTAGTAGGTTTAAGCATTTGTTCAAGACATTGGTTACATTGAACGGATTGGAACGCCTTAAATATTTGGGCATGCAAAGAATACTTAATTGAAATAATCTATTGTATCAGGAGCAAATCAAAACTTCGCCTTTTAAGTTTTTGTAGTATTTCGAAATTCAGAAGTATATGCTATATAAACCATATATACATAAGTATTTAATATTTATGGCTAGTGAAAAGTCCTTAATAAATATATTCATTAAAAAAGCATTCTTAAAGAGCCTTTTTCATATTGTGACAGAATAAGAATACAATTATCACTCCCTTTCTTGTCTTTAACTGTCGTTAAAAAACAACTATCATCACAGCCAACATACGTCCCACTGTTAGACTCGGGCCTCCTCCACAATGGGAGAGAATTTGACCTACTATACCATGCTGGTCTGACATGTTGGTATAGGGTTTCATTTCGAATTTACCTTCTCTTCCACAGATGTTCTGTGCATATTATATCCCACAGTCGTCTTTTATGATATCCACGGGTAAGATAGGGAGTGGTAAATTATATCCTTACTCTGTTACCACACGGAAAGAAAGAAGAAAACAACTAAGTTACATAATAGGCATACAACACCTATTCCAGAAAAAAAAAACTCGACATAAAACCTTATACTAAACCGTTTGACCTTGGTATTATGGAGCAGGCTCGAGCCCAGTATTGAGACGTATATGAGCTGAGATGATGATGATGAGATAATATTTGAGGAATCTATGTCTGTGTTCAATTCACTATTCTCCAGCTTGTAAAACTTAAGTAATCCTTTTCTATGTTCAGCTATACTCTTCCACGTATATTCTAACAACATGATATATAGAAATAAATAAACAAAAAGGGAGCCGTCGCTTAGGACGCCCAGCAAATGTGAAACATCTAAAATACAATGCATAATGTATAAATAAAATATTACGATTTATTTCCAGAAAATGATGATTTTTATTCAATAAATATTTATTTTTATTAGTATACACAATAGGTATGTGTTTAGGTTAATAATTTATTTTGAGCTCACTAGATGGCATTGTACTAAATTCTAAACCAGGTTATGGTTGCGTTACTCAAATGCACATATCGAAGCGTGGCGTTAACGCCACGCCAACGATCAGGTTCACCTTCGCCTATAGATGTTTTACATCAAAAGGCCGATTAGCAACCCAATCAGTTTTTTCTTAATAAGCTCGTTGCCTTTCCTCCCAAATTTACCTTTCTTACTTATTCATCCGTAAAAAATATAGCAAAAATTACAGCAGGAAACTAAATTTCAGCGGTTCGATAAATTTTCTGATAAAAATATTCTAAAAATAATGATAATAATAGATACTTACACCCATTTGTAAATCATCCCAAGCCTTCGTAACATCTAATCTTGTACCATAAAGCTGTAGCGTCTGCGCCATTGAAGATCTAATATCTGATTGTGCATCGTCGCTAAGTGCAAAACTAACTATCACCATCGATATCTCAAACACCAGAATTATGAATAGAAAAACCACATACTGTAAGATAAGAAGATTATTAAAGACTATAAACATTATACACTTATTTTTTTAACTTTTTAAAGGCACTGCAATAAAACAAGGAATCGGGATTATTTCAATTAATAATCATTAACTATGTCTTTGTATATCATGAGTCTGTTCCATCAGTATTTCTATAACTCCGCTACCCCCCAGAATGCTACCTATTGCTTAACCTGTAACCAATCTATAAATGAGAGTTAATTTAAATAGATACATATCTTTATATAAAAATTTCTTGTGTACGTGTGCATGTCACTTAAACGGCTGGGCCGATATCGACGAAATTTTTTGTGTGTTGAACACACACACAGGGGATTTGATAATGGTTTAGATTCACAATTGGAATCGGTAGCTGGCGCTGCTGTCGATTTCAAAGAGAATTCCTTTTATTTTATTCTAACAGAACAACGTCTGTTGGGTCAGCTAGTCGTTATATAAAATAATAAAATTCTTGACGTTCCTTAGGACGTTTTAAAGTTATAGATCCAGATTGAGCAAATCTGTTATATCTGCAATCACTATTATTAATACGCTTTTATTAGCTTCAGACGTATGTTAGTATGTAACGGAATCTTTGAACATGATTTTGACACCCTTCAAAACGTCGTCGGATTAATTCGAAATTTGGCATACTTATTAAGGACCGATGACAATTCAATATTTTAAATTTTGTTTTCAGTTTCATCAGTTTGACCCGTTATCCTTACTAGGATAATCAGGATTAGCGAAAATTCAACTAAAAAATGAAAAATAAATAATAGTTCAAAAAAACTAAAAAATACGCTTTAAAGAAAATTCAACTAAAATGAAGAAAATAAATTTTAAAAATTTGAATTAAGAATAGTGTATAAGTATAAGAAAAAAATATTTTTATTGTAAAAAAAGCGTGGGGTGTTTTTTAAGATATTATCAAAATGATAATCCTTCTACTCATATCTGTCAATAAAATATTTATAACTATTGACAACGACAGCGTGGGGTGCATCCCACGCTTTTTTTACAATAAAAAATATTTTTTCTTATATGCACTATTCTTAATTCAAATTTTTTTAAATTTATTTTTAATTAAGAATAGTGTAATGTCACTTAAAGGCTAAGGAAGCATGCTGAATTCGAAATAATTACAAGTGTTAAATTAACATACACACATAATACATATCTTCTCGTTAACCTAATAGATCCCTGCCCACAAACCATTTCTAAAGGATTGTAAATGTACCTTTCCACCGTCGATGAAAATTTCATTGATTTACATCTGAGATTACCAAGAGAACTTGAGGATCTAAAAATATTTACAATTTTAATATTCACACAATACTTTTTATGTGAATCGTTTGATTTAATTTTCTACCACAATATCGTATAATGGTACAAGTGGTCAAGTATTTTTTTTATTCATTCCACGCAAAGTAGGTGTTATATAATATTCAGTAATAATAATTAGTAGAAAAACAGTTGAAAACGTTCCATAATAAAATAAAACGTTTTAGATCTTAATTATTGTTACGAAAACACGTATCAAAAACTATTTGGTGTCATATGTATTTATAACGTGACTTTCTGATGAATGGCTTCTGTTGACGTTTCATCGTAACTTCGCCAATGTCTCGTTAGACATGTATATATACTGCATAGGATCATACGGAACCAAATCATCGAACGCGCACATAGCAACTTTTTTATATATTTATTTTTTAATTGTCAATAAGGCAAAGGTAAAGTTTCATACTCACTCCAACTACAAAATAAAATTGTTGCGAAATAGCAGCATAAAAGCCGAGAGCAGTTCCCAATATTATGATGACGCCAGTTGCTATAACGAATCCGGAGAGCGTAAAAAACCTCCTTGTAATGAGAGCCTCATACTCTGAATATCTCACTAAGACAATGATACCAACGAGAAGAAGAATAAGTCCTGTGAGCTGAAAATAAAAAAAAATATGCCTGATAACTATACCTATACAAATATGTAAGTCTGGCTGTAAAATCCTATATTAAAAAGAAATTATTGCTAGGTACTAATTTACTATCTTCTAGGGAATGCAATCCCGACTCGAGATCGTAAATTCGAGATCCCGCGGGTTTAGAAATATCAATGCCGCAGCGTCCCGAAATCGGGAACTCGTCTATTTTAAAATAAAATTTACATGACTGAATACGATGAAAACTGCTTGTTTGTGATATTGAAGTTAATTAAAACAAAGTATTATTTGAAAGAAAATAAAAGCCTTTATCCTTTAATATTACTAACTAAATAATTAACAGTTTTATTAACATGAATATAATCAAAACAAATGTAAATAAAGGTATAGCTCAAGGAGATCAAAATGTAGTTACGGGTGATTTTAAAAGTAACTTTGAAAAAAAACAAAGTGTATCAAGAGTGCTATCTGCTAACTGGCATCTAATATCTGTTGCAATGTACCCAGATGCTGAGAATGCCCTTGCTGACTCAACAACGGTTGGCAACAGTGTGATTAAGCAATTATACGCAAACTGCAAAAAATTCACCCTTGTTCCTTCAAACTGAAATAAATCCATTTCTTCTTTATTACTGATTCTAATTTATATAAGTTTGTGGATACAGGTGTAAAAGGACTTTTATACGCTCGCAGAATTTCTTCTAATTCCTCTTGAAGTAATATATTAGTTTGTGTAGCAGTAGCACTTAAATTCAAATCCTCTGCAATCATAGAAAATGTCAAGTCATCTTCGTTTTATACTGTCGTATTAATCTCTACTTGGTTTGGTTCTTTACGATATAATCGTGTGATTATATTTTTAATTTCCTTCCTTATGAGATATTTGCTTGGCAATTGGAAAGTCTCGTTGCCTTTCCATTGCTCTAAATCATCTTGAAAATTATTCGGATTTTCCAAATATAAGTCAGTTAGTTCAGTCAGCGCACCGCTCGCGTCCCGAGCGGATATATGTCGCATCGCTGACCATTGCGGCCCAATCCTGTTAATCTCGAGCGGGATCTCGTCATATTATGCTTCGGGATTTATCCCGAAAAATTACACGGGATCTCGCCAGATCGGGATCGGGATCCCATACGTCCCACAGTGGGACTTCCACTGCTGGGCTCAAGCCTCCTCCACAATATAAGAGCGACCTACTACGGATATAGGATTTTATTTAGAGTTTACCTGCTCTTGAATAGATATTATATGTATATTATAAGGCAATATAGGGGGTGGTGACGGATTAAGAATACAATTCGCCACCCCCTCTCTTGCCCATGGGTGTCGTAAATGACGACTAAGGGATATAATATGCATATAACATCTATGCAAGAAAATGAAAGCTCGAAAAAAGAAGTAGAGCAATTACCTTCCCAATTTCCCATTGTGGAGGAGGCTCAAGCCCAACAGTGGGATTTATATGAGCTGTGATGATGATGATGATAAAGGGTGAGTAATTGTATTCGTACCAAACAAAAACTCTATCTACTACTATTACTTTCAAATATTAATATATTTTTTTAAAATCAGATATTGATTTAGTAGCATAGGCTTTCTTTATGTTTATTAACAACTAGTAGCTTGTGGTATTGAACTTAGAGAAGAGCCCAAGCTACTGTGTAGTATGTATACTAAGTACTGGCTGGAGCTCTGCAAATATAATTATGTGATAAACGGTATTAGACTTTCAACCTATTAAATACCCAGGATTATTAGAATTCTGATTATTCTACGCCATAAAAAATGGATGCATAGTAGCATAGCATAAGAAAAGTTAAGTTCATTTTTTATGATATCATTTGAATCAATAAAAATATACCTTAACACCATAAAACAGACACAAATAGTGATCACGAGATTAAAAAAAAACAGTTCTCGAAAACAAGATACCTATAGATAACCTATTCTTTGAATTCGATTTGTAATTTGCAATGAACATCACTTCGAGGTAATTTTAAACCCAACTCACCAAAAGTACTCCATTCACTGCAACTAACGAATACCTCACTGATTTCAGAAATTTTGGCATTCTAAATTTAAAATTCATAGCCATCATTTTTTTTTTTTCTTATTATATAAAATATACGTACTCGCTTAAAAACATAAGTTAACTAAAATTGTATGATGTCCGTTTATCAATCATATCCAAACCAATATCTTTTTTATCTTGACACCTTCATCTAATCTCCCAATACAAAACGGTAACACAGAAGATCTGCCTCTTATGTAGGCTAAACAGATTATGTAGGAATATATTTAGATAGCCACGTCGTAAATAATATTACGTTGCACTATAATTTACACTAGGAATGTGCCCTAGACTTTTTTATTACCTTTGGAGACAAATAAACGATCAGCCTACTTGATAATAAGTGGTAACTGCCGGTCATGGACTTCAGCACTATCAGCGACATGGCCAAAAAGATTAGAGGGAATGGAATAAAGACAGCAAGGAGAGGAGAGTTACTTCCTAAGACTCTCTCTCTCTCTCTCCCTCACTAAACGAAGCGTAGCAGCAAATTGATACTACACAGACGGCGATTTTCCAGTCCATTATCCATGGGCAGTAACTATTCATACCACGTTTTTACCAGCGCCCATTTCCAAACGTAATTTACCAAGAACATTTTCGAATTTTGTGGACATTTGCATAAAACATCTGTAACTATTTATTTCCCCAACAAAAAGATTATCCATAGCCGTAAATTACAACTAAAAACAAGAGAACGGATCAGAGGACCACTGAGGTGAAGGAATCAGTAATCAAGTCAGTCCAATGATGATGGGGAGATTGTACGGTAGGTTATGGAGCCGCATGTAAATCTTCCATCACCGCGAACGGATGGCTCAGGGTATGCCCAGACTGAAGCCTACTACAAAATAAGGGCGTCCAGAAAGAAATTGTCTTGAATTGTAGATGTCTGCAAACTATTTCTTTGTGGTAAAGCGAGACAAAAAGTCAAAACATGCACCGCGATCAGTCATTGTACGGTGTTAAGGTTTACAGACCCTCGCTTCCAATGAAAATAACAATAGGCAATAGTGAATTATATCATCAATAAATATTAATATCAACTAGGCGTATTTATTCTCATCAATCTCTTATACTTACTTGATCGCAACGCTAGAGCAAGTAAGAGTTTTAGTAAAACAATTCTTTTTTTTTTTTAATAAGTAAACAATACACAACATCATCGCATCTCGCTCGGTATGCTTTTTTCGGTTTGAAAAAAGAAATGTTCTTATTATTTTAATACAATTTACATCATTATTTAGTCACATCAACTAAATATTTT
The DNA here is from genome assembly GCA_032191425.1 of Lymantria dispar. Classification (NCBI taxonomy): domain Eukaryota; kingdom Metazoa; phylum Arthropoda; class Insecta; order Lepidoptera; family Erebidae; genus Lymantria; species Lymantria dispar. The sequence continues at coordinate 32,536,183 of CM063444.1, forward strand.
AGAGCACACAAATAACCGTGGTCATATATAATCTCGTATTTGTTTAACTAATAAACTAACCTGTAGGTGAACGTACGAGACGACTAAGAAATATAAAACGCATATAACATCTATGCGAGAGAAGGCGAACTCGAAATAAAACCCTATACCAACAAGTCTGACCAGCGTGGTGTAGTAGGTCAATTACCCTTCCATTATGGAGGAGGCCCGAGCCCAACAGTGGGGCGTATATGGGCTGAGATGATGATGATGATTTTTAAACTATAGTACTGAATATTCTGAAAACAAATAACCATCACTTCAAACGCTACTATTTTTCCGTAAAGAAATGAAAATGCACATCGTATATGGCAACACTTTTTTATTTTCATGGTAGTTTTTGGGAACCTATTGTTGGTAACACAGGCATTCGCTCTACTTGGTGATTGTTGGACGTAGTTTGTGTTATTATCTTATTACGATAAATTATTTTGGCGGTAAGTCCTTGTCTTTATTATTGTTTCTTAATATTTTAAACACAGTAAACTATTCGAATGTAAAATTCTATAACATCAAATTAACAGTAATAGTATCCTGTGATTCATCGGCTCAAGTGACGATGCCAATCGATGTTTACTTCACTCACCCTGCATACGCAGTTCGAGAAATTAAATTAAAGTATCTATAATTTGTTACAGGTCTAAATTTGTATAATTAGATTAAAAAACCAAAATTTCAAAATGGCTCTTGGAGGGGGAATGTCGTGCGTTAAATATCTCCTGTTTTGCTTCAATCTGTTGTTTGCGGTAAGTTTTTATATGCCTTTTGTTAACCTTCGCAAAAGCATGTCAATAAAGCATGTCATTTTATGTTATCTCTGTATTTAAATGGCAGAGGCTTTTTCTATAGGCAGGGTGTTTCTTACATTTATAATAAGTAATAAAATTTTATTTTGTGGGCTACCGTCGACTTTGTTTTGACTCGTACATGAGCCATTAAATCGATTATACAAGACAGCATGTAATTAAAGGATTACTTTATAGGTAATAATAGTTTCATATAGAAATTTTCAATTTCTATTGTCATAACTATTCAATTTATGACAATTTTTTTTTATTTATTTGTATTCATTACTGTCGTTAAATCGTTTTTATTACTTCACTGATAAAATTGGAGCCTCGCATTCTGCTCAGAGTAAAAAGGCCACAGAAAACCAATTCAGCTAAGCTATACAATGTAAATTGATTTGTCATAAAAATTTTCTTCCATATGTTTCGTGAGGTGATGGAGATAAAATATAATTCATCACCTCTCTCGCCTGTGGGTGACATAAAAGATGACCAAGGGGTATAAAATGCTCACAACATCTATGTAAGAGAAGGATAACTCGAAATAAAACTCAATACCAACCCATCTGACTAACATAGTATAATAGGTCACTTTCCTTCCTATTGTGAAAGAGGCTTGAACCACCATTGGGATATTTTTGAGCTGGAATGGATGAAAATTCTATCATAATTTATTTTCTATGAATGTTATAAAAATTTAAGATTCTTTGTTGTTATAATATATGATATAATTATCTAGGTTAGTAGGTTGGCCATGTATTTATCTAAACAATATAATATTTATTTGCAAAAAAAGAAACCGCCTTCAACACTGTAGACAATGTAGATAAATTTTTAGATTTTTGTGTGATTTTCAAAAATCGCTTGTCCCATTTTGATAAAATTTTCATGGGACCATTTGGGAAGACCCTTTACAACTAAAAAGAATCATCAAAATCAGTTCATAAAAGATGAAGTTATCCACAGTCAAACATAAAAAGCATATATATATATATATATATATGGTTGAATTGAGAAACCTCCTCCTTCTTTGAAGTCGGTTAAAAATGCTGTATATGTATAATATTATGCAATAATTTTATTTTCTAGATCACTGGATTAATAATCCTGATTGTGGGCATCAGAGCTGAGATAAAGTCATCTCCTTACATTGACTTGACTGACTCCAACTTCTACACATCGGGTCCTATTGTTCTGATCATTGTTGGTGTTATTGTATTCATCGTTGCATTCTTCGGTTGCTGCGGTGCTGTCAAAGAGAACCATTGCATGATAGTTACGGTGAGTTGTTTTTTTTATTTTAACTGTTATATGTTTTGTGATAAAAAATTTTTAGCCATTATTATTGCAGTTTATAGTCTTAATATGTGTGGTGATGGAGTAAGAATCCAATTCACCGCATCCTGGCTTGCCCGTGGATGTCGCAAAAGATGACTAAGTGATATAATATGCTTATAACATCTATGCAAGAGAAGGAGAATTCATAACAAAAGCCTATGCTAACATGTGGCCAGCATGGTATACTTAGTAGGTCAATTTCCTTCCCGTAAAAGAGGGGGCCCGTACCCAACAGTGGGATATATAAGGGTTGTGATGATGATGACAGCATTCATTGATGCATAATTGTTTGTAAATAATGCAATGTAATATTCTTGATATTATCACAATATGTTAATTACAAATTTTCATTTAGGGGGTGGTGGGCTATAAAAGATAGCTAAATGATATTAATATGCAGATAATATCTATGCAAAAGATGAAAAATTCTAAATAAATCCTATTGTCTGATAAGCATCATATTATGTAGTTATTGTACTCCTTATGGAGGAGGCTCCAGCCCAGCAGTGGAATGTTTTTAATGAGATCGGTCACTACCACATACTGTTTCAAATTATAGTACACATCTGTTTTTAAGTCTTCTTATACAAAGAGATGAATTTTATTTTTTTTTTGTGTTTTTTTTTTGTAAATAGATAATCAGAATTTGATAACTATACACAGTTTCCATACTACATTTAATTCAGAGTGGAGTTTGATGTATTTTAAAATTTTATTTTATCGTTTAGCAAAAATAAATAATGTTTTTATGCACATAACATCTATGTAAGAGAAGGAAAACTCGTATAGACCTGACTGAAACCTGTATGACCAGCATGAAACCTGTCTGACCAGCATAGTATACTAGGTCAAATTTCCTCCTATCGTGGAGGAGGCCCGAACCCAACAGTGGGGGCGTATGTAACAATGTTTTTTGTGCCCCTCAATTTACTAATAGCAAAGCTTAAAATTTCTCTCGCCCTATTTAAAACCTAAATATCTACCAGCATTTTAATATTTTCTATTTTAATACTAATGATCATACAAATTATGTTTGTTATAATAACACGCCATTTCACGGAACTTTATAAACAAATTCGTGTTTTATATACCTATATCATATCGATCCATAGATAAGAGTTAATCGTTTAGAACTACAGTCAAACCTGGATAAGTGAGAACTGGATAAGTGAGAAAACTCTATAAGTGAGAGTAATAGCCAGGACCCGTCATTTTAAGCTCCCAAAACCTCTATTAGCGAGAAACAGAAACCTCTGTAAGAGAGAATCGTTTTTCCCTCATGGACCTCCGTAAGTGAGACTGCTACTTATCTATACCTCTATAAGCGAGAGTCGAGCTTTATTATTTAGGAGGAACTATAGCTACAATAAAAATATACACACATACAGGAACAAATGACAAAATAAATTTAACATCTGCTATTTTATGACTCTTTCTTAACTTTCGTGGCACTTCCTACCATTGTTTTTTAATTGTTTTCTCGTCAATATTGTACCTATTCTATTTCGTGGAACTAAATAACGTTGTTATTTTAACGCATTCTTTTCGAATGGACACATGTGCCTGTGTACCGTCCTGCTTGTCGGACTTACTCAGTTTATAGTTAATCCATTGCGAAAGAAAGTTCTGTTCTGCATCATGTCAAAACGGAAAATTAAAGTACTGTCATTAAGTGATAAACTTAAAATAGTGAATGCGTTTGAATCCGGAAAATCGCGAAATGAAATTCAAAGAGAGTTTAATTTACCAGAATCCACCTATTATAAAATTATAAAATCCAAAGACTCTATAAAGTCCGAGTGCTCTGATGGACATGGAAATATTAAGAGGACTAGAGTTTCTGAATTTACCAATATCGAAAAGTGCCTTTTGGAATGGATAAAGCAAACTCTCGATAAGAACATTCCTATAGATGGACCTTTGTTGAAAGAAAAATCAAAAGAGTTTGCTACAAAACTGGGAATCCAGAACTTTTCTGCTAGCAACGGCTGGTTAGAGGGTTTTAAAAGGCGTCATGATATAGCTTTTAAAAAAGCGGCTGGGGAAAGTAAATCTGTGGATCAAGGTGTGTACAACCACTGGACTGAAGATCTGCCAAATCTTTTAGAAGGGTATGGACCAGACGATATATATAACGCGGATGAAACTGCTTTGTTTTACAAGTGCCTTCCGGATAAAACATTTACGTTTAAAGGCGAAAAATGCCATGGAGGAAAACAAAGCAAGGAACGTCTTACACTTCTCCAGTGTGTAAACATGAGTGGTACAGACAAACTCCCACTTCTCATCATCGGGAAATCAAAGCGACCTAGATGTTTTAAAGGTGTTAAAACTCTACCCGTTGATTATGCCAATAATACAAAGGCTTGGATGACCAAGATATTATTTAAAGATTGGTTGAAAAAAGTTGACAAACAAATGAAGATAAACCGAAAAAAAATTCTGCTATTCATTGACAACTGTGCTGCCCATACGGAGTTACCAACACTTGCAAACGTAAAAGTAATGTTTTTACCTGCTAACACCACTAGTAAACTTCAACCATTAGATCAAGGCATCATTCACACTTTTAAACGCTTTTATCGCAGAGAAGTCGTTAAACATATTCTTACGAGTCTGGAAGAAAACAGTAGCCCTGACATTAACGTACTTCTAGCTATGAAATTTGCTAGAAAAGCATGGTACTTAGTCAGTGACGTTACTGTCAAAAACTGCTTCAAGAAAGCTGGGTTTTGGAAAAGTACAGATGAGCAAGACCTGCCAGAGGAAAATGATGTTGAAATTGGACCTAGCAACGAGGAATGGACTAAGCTTGTGTCTCACGAATCCAATATGTTAATGCCGAGCTTCGAAGATTTCGTTCAAATGGACGACGACGTAACTACCGCTGGAGAACAAACCGACGACGATATCGTTAAGAATTGTGTGAACACCTGTATTGCTGGAAATGACAGTGAAGACGAGGCACAGGTTCCGGAAACAGAAGTAAAGATCATTCCAATGAAGCTAGCTTTAAATGCGTTGGAGACGGTCCATCAGTACTTTGAATACGCGGCGGTTGTTGATCAAGGAATATTCGACAAAATTTATGAGTTAGAGAAAAATATTCAAAACACAAAAACAAAAACTCAAGCGAAATTGACAGATTTTTTTTAAGTGTAAATAAATTCTAAATAAAATAAAATTACATAGTGCATGAATTTTTGTTTTGTTTTCGTAAGCATCTTGTTACCTACCCTTATAAAGTACTTATATGTTGAAATCTGATTAACGTAACCTATACACATCATTAAAAATATATATGTACATAATATATGTTGTGCATATTATGCACATAATTTTATCATATTACATATTTACTACATTCGTACTTGCTGTGACTTGTTATTGCTGCGTACCTCTATAAGAGAGAAACGCTATCCATGTACCTGCATTAGCGAGAAACTCGGGTTAGTGAGAAACCTCTATAAGCGAGAATGAGATAGTGCTCCCTTGAACTCTCGCTTATCCAGGTTTGACTGTATATTTATAAATAGTAGGGCGAAAATACACCTGCAACGGTTTCATATCACGAATTAATCACTGGACATGCAGGGCTTTTCTACTCCACCCTAATAACAAATGGTGAACCCAAATGACCCCAATTAATTATTATTTATTTAATGATTTTACTTGTGGTGGCGGATTAAGATTACAATTCACCAACCCCTCTCTTGCCCGTGGGTGTCGTAAAAGACGACTAGTAATATGCATGTGGCATCTATGCAGGAGAAAGAAAATTTGACACAAAACCCTATGCCAACCCGTTTGTCCAACGTTGTATAGTAGGTTAATTTCGTGGTTTTAATAAGTCTTAACTAAGCGATTTGGCTCGCCTTAAGGTAAGTCTACTAATTGGTTTGTTGAATTTATAATTAGTGTTATTGGTTCATCATCACCTCAGCCCATGTACGTCCCACTGTTGGGCTTAAGCGTCCTTCATTATCGGAGAGAATATTAATCTACCATACCACGCGGGTCAAACGGGTTACCATTTTTTTTATGTGTCGGCTATGGTAAGCGCACATGCCGTCCATTCCGTCTGGGGCGACGAAAGGACGACGCGCGGGCCCATAATCCACCCGTACCCACGTCGCCTTCGTCGTTGGGCCGACCACCAGTGCCGTGTTCCTTTCCTGTGGTCCAACGGGTTACCATGGAGTTTTATTTCAAACTTTCGTCCTCTTGCACTGACGTATATATTCCTTAGTTTGCTTTCAATATGTTAACATAAGGGGTGCATTGTATTCTACCTCTGTCACCACACGGAAACAATAAATCTACAATGGAAATTTATTTTGTTCTTAGTCCTTGTCGGCATTGCCCGTAGGCAATAAATAAAATTACAGAGTCTCTTTGTTCAAAACAAACAAAATTACAGTCTCTTTGTTTATATACGCCTAATTAATATGTTGATACACATTTTGTTATCAGATAGAGTCGTTATGTCCGATGAAACCAAAACAAATAATATCATCTATATGCGAGTTAACAACTGCTTATCTAAATACCATGATATTAACTTGTAGTTACAAAATATATACCCAAATACCAAACATTAATACAATATCTAGTCTGTTGTATGAAAATCTGGCTGTTGGTATATAAAAAAGCAGCAAGTGCTGTACGGTCAATCCGCTACTTTAGCGAAACTTGGCTCTTAAGGTTGACTGTCTGATTGAAATGGCTGTCAAAATCTGCCAGTATAGTATAGGGAATTTATTCCGATGAGCGTAACGCAATAAGTTGAGATAACGGATACTTACCGCAAGGATTTAGTGACCAGACTGTCTTATACTGAGTATCAAGTACAATCCCTCGCCCACTCAGTAGAGAGGAACCCATTAATTCTTTTCTCTTCTAAAAAAGAAGTACAGCACGTAACGCAAATTACGCACTACGGTTTCAAATAAATGAGCATATAGAATAACGCGTTTTTCACTACGCGTAAACTCTATTCTAGCTTTATTTCTCAACTAGTTATGCCTATGCCCTCGCTCGCTATAATGTAGATTTTTGTTAATAAAATTTATGCTGAGGAACACAATTTTACCTAGTGCCTTTGTAGCCTTTTCGTATTTTTGACATGTAACGTGTTTATATGTGCGATCTCTGGCGAAACGGGCGTAACCTTATGTTAAACAGTTTGCAAGTCACCTGTTGGGTAGTATACTATACGGACCTTGTAGCAACTCGAGAAAATTTCCGTGCGTTCATGCGTTTCTGCCATATCTACTGTAGCAATCAATCTTAACGCTCACATATATGCCCCGTTAAGCTCTTCGGTATCCGTGGTGCCGTACTGCTGCGCTATTGTAGCTGTACACCTTTTTACTTATTGGCTGACTAGTCATTTTGTTTTCCTGTCTCTCGCTTTGCCTAGGAGGGAAGTGGAATCTCTCTTTCCAACTCCTCCTCTTTAATCTTTTCTAATTAAATTTGTTGCGGGTCCCAAGACAATTAAAATCATATCTCGGGACTGCCTGAGGGTCAAACCTCGGTGTCATTTATGGAGACCATTGTGGATCCTGGCTTACAGGAGTTGCAATGGTGGGAATAGACCCAAAAAAAAATGTAACGTGTTTACAAAATGTCAAGGCTATTGTTTTAGGAGTTAGGTCATGAAAGCGTAACAAACAAACTCACAGTGGCTTTTGTAATTTCAACTAGTATAATATTATAGAAATCATTCGCCAGTTAAGTGGTGTGAATGTCTGAACAGACTGGATTTGTGCTAGTGAAAGTAGTTGGATTTCTGCTTTGAGTTGAAATACTTATTATATATAACAAACAAACCAATTAGTACTTTCCTTTAGGACGAGCCGAGTTGCTCAGTGTTCATACAAATTTCTGGAGGACTTGCCTATTGGTTATTAACGACCAACTAATAATTTTCCGTGTGGTCATGGAGTAAGAATACAATTCACTACCCCCCTACGATATGCATAATAAATGCAAGAGAAGAAAAAACAAAACCCTATGCCAACCCGTTTGACCACCATAGTAAATCAATGTCCCCTCCCATAATGGAGAAGGTCTAACCTTAACAGTGGGACGTACCTGGGCTGAGGTAATGATGAACAAATAATACTAATTACAAATTAAACAAACCAATTAGTAGACTTTAATTAAGTCGAGCCAAATCGCTTAGTGTCCTTACAAATTTCTGGGAGATTTCCTCTATTGTTATGTATAATTAACGTGTAGTCTAATTATCATTATCCTTATTAGCTACTCTATATGTTTTGTTTTGCTGTGTGGTAGCGGCTTCGAATACTACCAACCCTTGCTTTGCTCGTGGGTGTCGTAAAAGACGACTAAGAGCCCTAGATTGACCCGGACCAACTCCATCTGGTTCCATTTGGGTCAACGATTACATTCCCAAGGAGGGTTGACGTCAGGCAGGCGGCCGGTCATAAAAGTCATTGCCGAAACTTTTTGCAATATGTCAAAACAGATGACATATTGCGTCGACCCCAAGTAATTGGGATAAGAGCAAGATGATTATGATGATGTTTTGTTATGCAAATACATTGATTGGAAAACAAAAATCTAATTTAAATGTTAGGTACAGACGTTCATGTTATTGCAGAATTTTCAATGTTTGGATTTTTAGCGAAACTTCGCACGTAAAACCTAATACAACATAAAACGTATGTATTCGTCAAAACAATACATGCACAGAATTAGTATTATTATTCAAGATTTTAAAGTGACATAGTGTCAACAAATAAGTCTTCTGTAAGACTGTATCCTTATCCAAATTAATATTATAAATGCGAAAGAATTAATATTATAAATGCGAAGATGTTTGTTACGCTTTCACGCTTAAACACCAATGGACAGCTATAATATCAGTAACATAATCTATATTTTATCCCGGTATTCCCACGGGAACGGTAACTACGCGGATAGGCGATTGAAAGCGAAGCGAAGGCGGGATGCTAGTATATAATATAATATTAAATACACAGATGGCGTAGTAGTTTAGTTACCGGCCTACCACGCTGGTAGCCTGGATTCGATTTCCGTGCATAACTGTATATTGTGCGTTCCACAAATTATTGTGATGAGTCTAGATGTACTTTGTGTACATTAAATGTATCTTTGTAAGTACTTCGCAATAAAAGGATTATTTACTTAGTATTATTTAAAAAAATGTGGTCCATACATTCGTTATTCCTTCCATCCATTGTCCATGACCATCTACCGTTAGACATTGGCCTTCATAAAGGGTAACATGCTATAATTGCCACGCTTGACAAGATGGATTGTTGATCAAATTATTGAAATTATGAGTTTATAGGAGTGGTTTTTACGACTTCCGCCTTAAGAGTGATAAGACATTGTAATTCTTAACCCGTCACCACATGGGGACTGTCAATAACTAAATATTACGAGTATATTCTTAATGGTTCGCATGTATCGAAATTACATTTTGTATTCACTACAGAGAAACTTGTACAAAGGTTTTGATGACGAATATCTTATTGTTAAACGTGAGTAATTTGTAAATACAGCGCAGTTTTATTTTATGATAACGTCCTAAGTCAAATACAATATCGTTTGATGTAGGATGTCATTTTCATCATTTCAGCTTATATACCTACATCCCACTGTTGGGCTCAAGCCTCTTCCACAGTAGGAGAGGAATTGACCTACTATACCACGCTGGTCAGACGTGTTGATATAGGCATTTCTTTCTAGCTTCCCTTCTCTTGCATAGATGTTATATGCATATTATATCCCTTGGTCGGCTTTTACGACACCCCCGGGCAAGAGAGGGAGTGGTGAATTGTATTCTTACTCCGTCACCACAATGAGATGGATGTCATTTTACATGTTTTTAAGAGTTACTGAAGTTTAAAAAGCGCTTAATTTGTGTGCATATTTATAATTTTTGTTCTATTTAACTTTTTTCATCATCAAAGCTCATATACGTCCCACTGCTGGGCACGAGCCTCCTCTAGAATAGGAGAGAAATTGATCTACTATACCATGCTGATCAAACTTGTTAATATAAGGTTTTCTTTCGAGTTTCCCTTCTCTTGCACACATATTATATGCATATTACCCTTAGTCGACTTTTACGATTACCTGCGCCTCATGCCGCTCTAGCCGAGGCCGCGGGTGACGTGACCGGGGAATTAGTCCGTCACCCGCCGTGAGGAAAGACCGACGTCCTCCCCGAGGGGGGGGACGTCGGTCGATGGGAGGATACCCCACGTAGGGGGTATTCCGTCGGGCCGACCACTGATGTCAAGTAACCCTGCTCCAGTGGTCGGCCCAACGACGAAGGCGACGTGCATCGTGGGTGGGTTGCGGGAGTTGCGTGCTTACGCCCCTCTGTCGCCCCGGACGGAGTGATGCGAGGAGCGCGCCGACCGCAACCCACCCCAAAAAAAAAGTCTACTTTTAGGATACCCCCGGGCAAGTGAATTGTATTCTTACGCAGTCACCACACAAGAGTTTATTAAATAGCAGGTTACATTTAAGTTTGAAATCGTACTAAATAATGTCGCCACACTGAATTCTAAATGAGTTAAAACTATTTTTATTCACTTTACTGGAACATTTTTTCCTTATATCTCAAGCGTCAGTATAATTTAATTAAAACACGATAATATCCATTAAATTTAATAATACAAATTATATTATTTCTTGTTTATAATACTCGTATCATACTAAAATAGAAAAGAAAACTATAATTGGGCTTTCATCCTATGACTCCCCGGGATTATATGTATTTCAACTATTCTGAGTGTTGAACTACAATAAGCTCAGCCATTATTATCGGTGAAAGGACTGGTCACACCATTTATCGCCTGTTAACATAGTGCTCTGGCTGCGTTACTATACCTGGTATATTTATATATCTTATCACACTGTTAGAAAGGACTTCACTAAATTATCAATCAAAGGAAGGAATCAAATAAAAGGGAAATTAACCTACTATATACCACGTTGGTTGAATGGACCGGCATGGAGTTTTTTTTTTTTTATTTTTATTTTTTTTTTTATTGCCAACGGTGGCAAACGAGCAAGCAGCACACCTGATGGTAAGTGAAACTGCTGCACATGGACCTTTGCAATACATTTGCATCCATTCTCTTGCGTATATGATATCTGTATGCTGTATACCTTAGTCGTCTATTTATGACATTCACGGATAAGAAAGATTGTGTTAAATGGCCTTCTTACTCCGTCACAACACTGATATTAGTAGCAGATAAGTACTTTATTCTTACGATCTTCTCGTTAGGTCATAATTGCTCTAATGTTGAATAAACCGTAAGTGAATAACTAATCATGATTAACACTTCCTGCTCTTGTAATCAGACTCGCTCAGCATTTCACCATCTCAAATATCAAGAAAGCAACATTCATTCAACCGCAGAATTCCATTATTGTCCCCAGGTTTATGTTATGTGTGTAGTTATGAATTACTATGTTGTTAAATATATTCCCGTGTGGGAAGGGTTAAGGGTAAAATATTTCACTACCCCAACGTGTTATAGAACTCCATGCAGCCCTTGTATCACCCCTGCTTGGAGAGAGTACAGTCGGACCGTAGTCGCTCGTAATGAAATACGTTAAGAGAAATAATGTTTTTTGATGTTTGCGCGAGTATTAGACGTTGTAACTAAAACTATTTTACCGATTTGGCCCAGTTTCAGCCAAAAACCGGTTTTCGGCTTAGTTTCAGTTTGGGCTGATAATCGAACCGAAACTACGGCTGAAACCGAAACTGAATTCGTAAGTTTTCACGCTGCGCTAGAACATGCTTGATGCACGAGGTGCGAGAGACGATTGTCATTTTACCGCGTTCATAGGCATCTCATAATTTTAGTTATTTCGTTTGTGTCTGCGCATCGCGAATTTCATAGTTTGAGGCTTTGAGGTCATCACTTCAAAACAAGTATATTTTATTTTACTAGTTTGTTCGTTCGTTTACTAGTTCGAAATTTTAGAAACAAGGTAAACAAAAGAGTGCCTTATCACAGTGTTTTTAAAAATCGAAATAATTTTGTTCAGTTTTGTAAGTTTCATTTTATGTTTATATTACCTACAGTATAAACTGACTGATTATGATAGACTGACTATTTATTTGTCTTCCCACAAAAATATTGACCTTATAATTTACACAGAAGTTTCGTTTTCGGCCGAAACTGAGACTTAAGCCGAAATTCGATTAAGGTTTCGGGCGTAAAAAAGTTTCGGTCGAACACTACCTCTCATCGTTAATACAGTGACTTATATCTACCCTCTACAGAATTAGCCGTAAAAATACTTTCATCTATAATGTTTATGTAAATTAGAAATATATTTTAGGCGGAATATTGGCAAGAATAATTTGCCACCCACCTATTAAACCATGCCGCCAAATGACGTAAGTTCTGACATCACTTAAAACTACCTACGACAGCATTGCCACTTAACTAAACGAAATGAGGTCATGCTCTAGATTTTCTGAACAAAAAATATGCATATAAATTTATCTTTTTATTCAAAAGACATTTGAATTTTTATTGTTTTCTTGTTAACCTTTTGACCTATTCTAAACTATATTTGTTGACCGTGACCTCGTTAGGTGGACATTTGCTTGGTGATAGTGCGTTACCTGAATACTCAATACTGTATTCATGTTATGGATCTGATAGCGTTCATTCAGGAATCATACTTCGTTGATCACTATAATGACTGAGAACATGAATGTACTGACTATTAGTTTTATATATTTACTTATTTTATTTATAGGTATAGAGAAAAAAAAACCTGTACTGGATTTTTAATTATAATTTCAAATAAATGCTTTAATAGATAATTGAATAGATAATGAATCAAGATCGATTTAATGCCTATATTAATAATCCTGTCTCCAACTTTAGTACGATCTTAAGTAAAAGATAACGTAACATTTGGCGTCCTTAAGATCATTGATTCTCTTGTGTGTTTTAAAAACCTTTAATAATAAATTCTATATTAATGATGTAAATAAAGTATTCGCACAATGCTTCCTAATTTAAAGAATTACAAAAATAATTCCTTATTATTAATTGTTCCAATGCCTAGTGTAGTCTAACTAATTAATAGTATTTTTAGATGACCTTACCTACCTGCAATTTTTTTAACTTATAAAAGTATACCGGCTATTTTAACATTCAAATCGCGATTTGTTCGTCAATTGCGTTAATGAGACCAGCCGACCTACGCTTCCAGTCTTTGCTCAATATTTATAAAGTTGTTTAGCAAGTGTAACGTAGCAAGGTAGAATAATGATTTCAGTTTCAAATTAATATTGGGTTCCGTCGTCTATAAATATATTATAGGTAAAAAAGTGTGTGTGTACGCATATAAGGAGTTATACTGATTTATCGTAGCAAGATAAAAATCTTTCTTAAAATCACAATAATATTTTTCCTCGAATAAAATTCAAAAAAATATCACAGTTATCAATGTTCTAATTTAAACAGAGTCTACTTCACAATAAATACATTTTAAACAAATCTAGGTTTAACTCAAAAACTGTTTATAAAAAATGTATATACAGTCAAAAAATTATTTAAATGATCATGTTGACTTTTAAATATTAGATATAAATAAATATAAATAAAACATTACTATGGCACGTAAATTCGCATCATTTTGTAAATTAGAGGAAAGAAGAGAACCAACTTAGTTATATGTTCCGACACGTAACACATAACTGTACCTAACACATAAATTGTTGAATATAAAAATCAAATAATCTGGTGGGTATAGGTATCGCCAAGGAATAAAACTGAAAGCTTTTAGATTTCAAAATTTACTAGAAAAATTATATCTGTAGCAAGAATACAAAGGTTTGATTTTTAGGGTTCCGTACTCAAAGGGTAAAAACGGGACTATTACTAAGACTGCGCAGTCTGACCGTCCGTCCGTCTGTCTGTCACCAGACTGTAACTCGCGAACCACAATAGCTAGACAGTTGAATTTTTTACAAATTATGTATTTCTGTTGCCGCTGTAACAACAAATACTGAAAACAAAATAAAATAAATATTTAATTGGGGGGCTCCGATACAATAAACGCGATGTTTTATAGATAATGGTACGGAACCCTTCGTGCGCGACTCCGACTCGCACTTAGCCGTTTTTTTATTTAAATATTCATTAGTATTCGTTTGTCGTGTCGTGACGGAGTAAGAACAATTCACCATCCCCCTCTTGCTCGTAGGTGTATTAAAAGACATCTAAGGTATTAAATAATAACATCTATGTCGTAAAACCCTATAATACGTCTGACCAGCGTAGTGTAATAGGTCAATTTCCCTTCCATTGTGGAGGAGGTCGAGCCCAGCAGTGTGATGTACACGAGCTAAAATGGAATGGATTCATTCCACAGAAAAATTAATATTTCTGTGATTCATTCAATCGTTTTATACAGGGTCGTGAATTTAATCTGTCAATTCAAGACTATGGTCAAATCACCTTTTATACATATTTATATACCATATATGTAAATGATAGCGCTTGACAAGATGGCGGTTGATTTACCGCTAATGACATTCACGTTGCAAAAATAATCGTGAAAGCAAACTAGTTTTATTTACATGGATATTAAAACAGGTATGAATGGTTTTAATATTTCATTATGAATTTTATTATAAAATTTTTATCATCTTATCGCCTCAAACATTGCTGGATTTAAACCTCCCCCATAATAAGGGGGCAATTAACCTACTATACTAAAGATGACTATATGTTCGGTTTTGAACGGGACAATCCCGTTTTCAGGTTGTCTATCCCGTTGTCCATACAAAACTGTCCCGTTTTTTGCAAGCAGAATAAATGATCATTTATTATACTGATAGAAGGACGTGTTTTTGTCTTTTTACGATATCCAGGAGCAATAAAGTGGTAGACTAATAATATATGTAGTAATCTTTCGATAACGTGAATGAAACCATCCACTAGGTTCTTTCATAAACATGAGTAGTATAAATATATATGCACTCGGGCAAAACAAGACAATACGTGCAAATTACAAATACCCTTTTACAATGTGGTAGCTCAACATGGCCTTTTGTATTTTATCGGTTATCACTTATGGCGGCGGATAGTCCTTCAAACGTTTATATTACGACATAAATATTGATGGAATCTATTATTCATAAACTTCATATTTTATATTCAGAGGTAATTTCATACAAAATGAAACAATCATTCATATTGTAATAATAGTAATATTAACGATTATCTAGTACTGGATGTAATATTTTTTTTTTATTGCCAACGGTGGCAAACGAGCAAGCAGCACACCTGATGGTAAGTGATACTGCTGCACATGGGCCTTTGCAGTGCCAGGGGCACAGCTAGGCCGCTGCCTACCGTGAAGGAAATACTCTTCTTTAACCTCGTTTAAAAAAGGACATGTCATAGCGCTCGAGAAACACAGCAGCAGGTTGTTCATTCCAGAGCTTGCACGTACGTGGGAGAAATGATCGCTGGAAACGTACAGTTGAAGACCATAACGTTTCCAGGTGAAATGGATGAACCCTGCTACGATGTCGAGTGGTACGTTGGTAGAATGGTGACAGTGGTACCAAGTCAAACAGTTAATCGGAGCACTCCCCGTGAAAGAGTCGGTAGAGTACACAGAGTGACCCAAAGTCTCTCCGCTGCTCCAGCGACTCCAATCTGTCCGTAAGATTGGGATCCCCGACGATTCGAACAGCCCGTCTTTGCAGGGAGTCAAGTGGGTCTAGCTGATATTTGGGCGCACCTGCCCAGAGATGTGAGCAGTACTCCACATGAGGACGAACTTGTGCTGTCTCGGTGTGAAGTACCGCCTGGCTCTGTTCAGGACGCGCAACTTTGCTTGCCAATTTGGCTTTGTCCTCCAAATGACTCCCAAACTGGACTTTGCTCGATATTTTGACACCGAGAATCCCAATATTCTCAGGAAGTGGGAGAGTTACTCCTTGGAACTGTGGCGCCATGACAAACGGGTCCTTCTTTGCAGTGAACGCGCAAACTTGTGTCTTTGTGGGGTTGAACTGGACTAAATTGCATTCACCCCATTCGGAGGCCCGCCCCAGAGAGCGCTCGACTTCAGACACAAGTTGAACCCTTCTTTCCTGAGTACTCCGAGGGATATTCCGTTGCTCAGTGTACCGCTCAATCACCCGTGCTGTCCGCATAGCAACGCATACTCTCGATAGAGAGCATGTCATTGATATGCAGGATAAACAACGTCGGGGAGAGCACCGAGCCTTGTGGTACACCAGCATTAATGGTCATGGTATCGGAGCAGGAGCCATCTACGACGACTTTTATACTCCGACCATCCAAAAAGCTGGCGATCCAATTACAGAGTCCCTCGGGGATTCCGTATGATGGTAGCTTCGATAGAAGTGCCCTGTGCCAGACCCTATCGAACGCCTTTGCGATATCTAGGCTGAACGCCAGCGCCTCACCCTTGCCCTCCAAGGCCTCTGCCCAATGGTGTGTGAGGTACACAAGAAGATCACCAGCCGACCGACCATGACGAAAGCCGTATTGACGATCACTGATAAGCTGGCGATCCTCAAGGTACTGCAGAAGCTGGCGGTTTATAACCTTCTCCATTATCTTGGAGAGCAAGGATGTTATCACAATTGGCCTGTAATTCGATGGGTCAGACCGGTCTCCCTTTTTAGGGATCGGGTGGACATGGGCTACCTTCCACGAAGACGGAACCCCTATTATATTTGTTATTATTTTATAATCTTCGGATGTAATAAAATATATAGTCCATGTTAGTCGCTGATAATGTAGCTTTCTATTGATGAAAGAATTTTTAAAATTGTTTCAGTAGTTTAGGCGTAAAAGCGTTAACAAACCAACTCACATTTCCATTATGATATTATCTAGGATATTTTCTTATAGATGCATATACAGGTGTATCAGGTTATGGGGCAACTGTTCGAGTATGTTGTAGTATACCGGCCATAGATCGTAATTAAAATGTATATTACACAAAAAACAATATAACATAAAAGTTATAGTAATTTCAAAAATGTGTATCAAACAGTCTACGCCTTAAATGTTACGTATTATGTAGGCATGGATAGACAGGATACATGTAGGTAGGCATGTAAAGCTTCGACAGTATAATTTCATTCATACATACCTAGAATTGCACAAACGCTTCAATGGGACCAAAGGTACAAACGTGACTCGGCGACGATAATCGGCCGATCAGCTGATTTAAAGCGAAGTTCGTTTTGCTTATGCGAACGTAATCATTGATTTTTTCAATATCTATTGAACATTTAACAAAGTACGAATATGTTGCAGATTAAGTATTACTGACTTTATACATTTCAATCATATTTAAATGAAAAAACAATGACAAAATTTAAAACTTTTCATGTCTCTAATTCATTAACGAATCGATATTTTTCCTTCAAATTTTTTTTATGGGTTCCTACCACCATTGCCTACCTCCCCTTTGACCAGTTGCCCCATAACCTGATACACCCTGTATTATATATATATATATATATATATACATTTGATATAGAGGTCATCTCTATTAAATTGTTAATCGCTTTTTTTTTTGTTATGACTACCGTTTAATTATTTATTTAAGATAAAGGTACTTGTATTTAATTCTACAAAGTAAGCGTTAAATATAATTAATGATATATAAGAAAACCATTCGTGTGGTGATGGAGTAAGTATACAATTTACCACTCTCTCTTTCATGTCCGTGGGAGTCGTAAAAGACGACTAAGAGATATAGTATCTATGCAAGAGAAGGCAAATTCTAAACAAAACCTATGCCAACCTTTTTGACGTATATGAGCTTTAATGATGATAAGGAGAAATGGCATACTGATCAAAGAAGACGAATATGAGGTACATCCATATTAATATTATAAATGCGAAAGTAAGGATGTTTGTTTGCTTGTAACGCTTTCACGCTTAAACCACCGAACCGATTTCAAAAATTCTTTCACCAATGGAAAGCTATAATATCAGGGAGTAACATAGGCTATATTTTATCCGGGTATTCCCACAGGAACGGGAACTACGCCGCGGGTAAAGTGACTGAAACCGAAGCGAAACGAGGGCGGGTTGCTAGTACAGTACATAAAGTTTTCGTCCATTCATTATATAAGATTTTTTTTTTTAATTTGCTGTCCTTGTTGCTGCAAATGATTCATAATCATTTTAAATTTTATTTCACGTATCAAATATGAATCATTTGCAACATACCTAAATAATCATAATTAAGAATTATACCGTTTATTGCGTATTGGACATAGGACTTTTTCTAAGAACGGCACATGACGCGATCATTCAATTGGATGGTTTCTCAGCGTAATGACAAGCGGGGTTGATGATCGCATTAAGGTATTATACTTTTATCAACAGAGTGCTGCTGTCAAGTCTTCTGGTGATTCCTTTGGGCAAATTTTTACTATTCCCACGGGCAAGAAATAGCTACAACTCTATTCTTAGTCGATCTCCACACAAGAAAGTTTTAAATAAACTTGCATGCAAATGAATATTATCAATACACTTACTCCTGATGTTTACGCGAGTGTTACACGTTGTAAATAAGTCTATTTTTACAGCTTTTCTCGCGTTTGTATTTTGATAACGGTAGATTGATTTTGGAAATCAAAAATCAAATGCTAACGCATTAAAATCCGTAATCATATCAGCACATACACGTCCCACTGTTGGGCTCGAGCCTCCTCCTCAATAGGAGGGAAACTGCACTACTATACCACGCTGGTCAGACGTGTTAGTATAGCGTTTTGTTTCGAGTTTTCCTTCTCTTGCATAGATATCATATGTATATTTACTCCCTAAGTCGTCTTTTAAGACACCCACGGGCAAGAGAGGTGATGGTGAATTGTATTCTTACTCCGTCGCCACACCAAATCCGTAAAAATAGTTTAGTTTACAATGCACTTATTTTTATTCATATGTCAAATTCTATTAGAAGAGCAATAGGTAGATGGTATTAATCTATATTTTAATACTATTATTTATAAATCTATAGTGGTCCGAGGCCGCGGGTGACGTGACCGGGGATTAGTCCGTCACCCGCTGAGAGGCCGACCGCGTGAGGAAAGACCGACGTCCTCCCCGAGAGGGAGACGTCGGTCGATGGGAGGGTACCCCAAATAGGGGGTATTCCGTCGGGCCGACCACTGTTGACAAGTAACCCTGCTCCGGTGGTCGGCCCAACGACGAAGGTGACGTGCACCTTGGGTGGGTTGCGGGTGTGCGTGCTAACGCCCTTCTGTCGCCCCGGACGGAGTGGTGCGAGGAGCGCGCCGACCGCAACCCACCCCCCAAAAAAAAAAACAATGCACTTATTTTTATTTATATGTCAAATTCTATTAGACGAGCAATAGGTAGATGATATTAATCTATATTTTAATACTAATATTTATAAATCTATAGTGTTTGTTTGATTAGATAGATGCTAATCTGAGGTACTACTAATTCAGATTGAAAAGTAATTTAGTGTTGAATAGCTCATTTATCGAGTAAGGTGTAATATCACGGTACGAGTAATAAAAGCGCCACAACATTGAAAATGTTGCGAAAACTGAAAAATTGATTCATTTTGAGAGCTTTCGTGGTTTTCGCTGCGCATTATAGGTGCCTACGACCAACTCTTGTACAGCATATATAATTGAAATACATAATATAGCATTAATCCATAGCAGTATATTCGTAACTAATCTAATTTGGTTATAATAAATAACTCATTGATTAGAACTGAATGTTATCGTTTAGAATTTGCTGATAATATAAGCATATATAATGCAAAAACATTGGCGTCTATAATTTCATTGAATTAGGCGATACATAACAAAATTATTATTTAAAATTGTAAGGAAGGGAGATCCACTACTTTCCCCTCGATTAATCAATATACAACAAGAAAGGAAGGCAAGCGGGATAGGAATAGGGCAGAACAGGATATAAAGAAGTCTTCCTATGTGATAAGCTGCTTCCGTTCTGGAATCTATTACAATTTCCCCCAGAACTTCGAATATATGTAGTTTCGACACGTGTTTCCACAAATGCGCATTTGAAGCTGACCCTTCCTGTGTATCCCTTTCAAAGGCAAATTCCACCTTGATTCTATCCCGCATGCTGTCATTTCTTGTGGTGTGCGGTAAATTGATAAACCGTGAGAAAGTAGTGAATCTCCATTCATTCCGTTCACTTTAAAATTATTGTAGCTATATACAACATAATTTAAACAACAACAAGCCTTCTCGTAACGGCCAGTATAAAAAACTATTTTGGTATAGTGTTTCTAGTTTATACAACAGACGGCGATCTGTGGGTACTCTTGAAATCAATTCTAATTTCGAATCCGATTCAATTCCAATATCACCAAACGTATTTGGTACTCTTGAACAAAATCGAGAATGAATTCTTCACGTTTGCCATTGTTATTTACACCAAATGTGCCATATTTTCTTACTTTAAATTAATAATATTACCGAACTCGATGACCACAAAGACACTTTCTTGAAATTGTGCAACATTAACGATTTTAAACTACGTCAAAATCACGTCGGGAGTAGCAAATATTTGACTTAATCGACGAGAGTCGAATTCATTTAGTTTAAAAAAAATCCACCGAATTTGATTCCAATCGTGCGCTAGTGTCGCTTTCAAGAGTACCGAATTTGCTCAAATTCGAGATGTGATTAGATTTAGGATTGGAATCGAGATTCAAGAGTAGGCACACTGAATATATCTAAACAGAACTCCTTTAAATCAACCACCTTCAAGGACATAGATGTGAGCCGATAAAAATAAGATTAAGCACAATATTTCTATATCAAGCTGGAAGCATGGAACCTGCGCCCTGCTAATAGCCATAAGATCGATCTCGCATTACCTTTGATTCAAAAATACAACATGTGTTACAAATCTGCTTATGCCTGATGATAATGAAACTATCGTTTTTATATCTTAATGTGCTTATAAAACCGATTTTTGATCAAACTTTTTAACGAAAACACTGTTGTCCCTTTCAAACTATTTGCTTGCATAAATGACTTCGTTATTCAGATACCGACTTACCGCGCTTATGTTTGTAAAGTCTACAGCAATACAATGATTTCCTTAGTGCAGAATGTTGTATCAAAATATAAATAAAAACATCGTGAACCAAACATCTCATTAGTCGCTACAAACAAAACATTCACTTCATAATAGAAATACATAATGCATGTTTATGTAACTGACAGTTAACTCGTAAAGCTACATACTAAATAGCTTCAGTAAAATTTTGTTTATTTTGCTATAAAAAACAGCTGGGATTTATTTTTCTTTCAGAAATATCAACGTTATGTTTTAATTACTATTATAATTACGAACTCGTTATATTCTGCAAAAACTGTGTGATGTTATAAAAGAAAAAGTATAATAATAATGTGATTTTTAAGCGCGATATTTAATATTTGGATAAATATCACGATTATAAGTAATATTTTTAACACGCTTTTTAACGCGTGCATATCTTTTCTCACCTCTTTACTGAATTCAAAAGGGAAAATAAATAAAGTTAAAAAAATACTTTATTAGTAAATCGAACTAAAGAGTGAAAAATAAGTATTATATAAAAAGCGTGGGTTGTCTGATAAATCATGTTCTCGAAAATATTCGAACGATACAATTCGTCCAAAAATTATGCGAAAGATATGAACCGCCCTACAGGTTTTTCTACAATAATATTAATATTTACGTTCTTTATATTATTCCTAATTAAGAATTATTTTTCACGAACATACGCTACCTTCTTTTTTAAATATAGCACAAAAATTACGTATATAAGACAAGTATGATACCTATTACATCTTTTCGCCGTCTTTTACGATCGTTTTGGAGAAAAAAAGAGAATGTGATTTGTATTCTTATTCCGTCACTTCAAGGTATTGAATTGCATTACTCCATTCAAGTCCGCAATATTACCAAGGTGATACCTTTTCTAAATAGCGTGTGTATGTGTAGTGGCGGCTACGAATACTACCAACCTGTATATTGCTTACGGGTGTCGTAAAAGACGACTAAGAGTTTTTCGTCGACCTGAGCCAACTCCGCACATACCGTTAGATCAACATTTACATTCCCAAGAAGAGTTGATATCAGGCTTTTTTTTTGTTTTTTTGGGGTGGATCGCAGTCGGCGCACTCCTCGCACCACTCCGTCCGGGGCGACAGAGGGGCGTAAGCTCGCACCCCCGCAACTAGTATTGCCCAAAAAAGTCTTGGTCTTGCGAGTAATGCGAGACCGAGACCAAGACCGCTAAATTTTTGCAAGACCAAGACCAAGACTGGCCCTGCAAGACTTGAGCAAGACCAAGACTGAGCCTGCAAGAGTCTCGCGGTCTTGCATTTAATTCAAATCACCATTTCAGCTTATATACGGTGGAGCTCGTGTCTTCTACATAATAGGAGGGAAATCGGCCGTGGCCGGAGGGGAATCGCCACGGTGATCGGCTGTGTTGTTACAGGGTTTCATGTCAAGTTTTTCTTCTCTTACACCGATGTTACATATTATTCGTGGGTTCCCACTCGCGGGTAAAATAGGGGGTGATGAATTGTATTCTTACTCCGTCACTACACGGCAAGTCAAATCAGTCTTGAGATATCCATCTATTGGCCAATCGATTCCCAATGTTGGTGTTGGCTTTTCAAAAATACTCTTCGGAAAGGCTTAAGGACAAAAATACCGTAATCACGAGAGTGCTCTTGCCCATTATACATATTTATATATCCGTTTTTTCATTAGCCCAACGACTTTCACTGTTGGACATAGAAATATGCCTACAACTAATCTAAATAACTGTCCGTGTAGAGACAGAGTACGAATACAATTCACCACTCTCTTACCCGTGGATGTCGTATCAAAACGGACCGAGGCAATGGTGTTAGAAAGCCATTTTTTTTTGGCTATGTTAAGCACACATGCGGTCCATTCCGTCCGGGTCGATGAAAGGACGGCGCGTGGGCCCATAACCTACCGGTACCCACGTCGCCTCGTTGTTGGGCCGACCACCAGAGCAGGGTGACTTGTCGTCAGTGGCCAAATAACTCCGTCGCTTGCCAATCAAATTGAAAAAATCTTTTTTGTTGGAAATGGGGAATGTTAAATGACATAAAATTTATTCTATCAACTGCCCCGTGTAGTGACGTCTTAAGATAATAGGGTCGAAATTCCTTCCTTTGTCATTGGAGTAGGAACTCTGTCTAATGTAACACCAGGGGAATAGGAGAGTAATTTTCCCCAGTGGTACGGGCTGTATTCAATAGTGGACTATAGGCTAGCAGATGGATAGATAGGATAGGATAATATTTGATTAATTTAGTTGGATTTTTCATTGCCATGATAAATGACGTTATTCCAACTGCAAGACTTGCAAGACTTTGCGAGACTCTTGCTGCAATACCAAGACTCGACTGTGCAATACCAAGACGAAACCAGGTGTGCTGTTGCAAGACCAAGACCAAGGCTGGTCCAAGTCTCGTCTTGGTCTTGCATTTGGGCAACACTACCCGCAACCCACCCGCACACCACGTCGCCTTCGTCGTTGAACCGATCACCGGAGCAGGGTTACTTGTCATCAGTGGTCGGCTCAACGGAATACCCCCTAGAGGGGTACCCTCCCATCAACCGACGTCACCCCCCCTCGGGGAGGACGTCGGTCTTTCCTCACGCGGTCGACCGTTGATATCAGGCTGACAGGAGGTCATAAAAATTTTACAACATGTACTACAAGAAGAGTACATATTAAGTCGACCCCAAGTCCCCAAGCAGAATAATGCTAATGACTTTTAGAAACGCAGTAATTTTTTTAACGTAATGGAATTAGCTCATTCATAACTCGTCTCTATATGTCAAAGTTAAAAAAAAACATGTTTCAAATTGCAACACTAATACGTGCCGACGGTAACACACTACATTGAATGGAACAGACGTCTGACAAACATGGCGACTGGCAGGTGACGTCACAAACATATACCTTCAATGCATCATTATCTTTTCATTATTGTGTTGGTTTAAAAGCATTTACGTCATAGAAAATATTTTCACTCCTACAAGGTTCCGTTTTAAAGATACAGATTGTTATTCTCCACTGATTAATATTTATTAACCATAAATATTCATAATATGCTGATGAGTAATGACAATCTGAGTTTGTATAATTAATCATTCGAACTCACCTCACGTTAGGTCCCGCTGTTGGGCTCGAGCCTCTTCTACAATAAAAAGGAAATTGACCTACTATACCACGATACTCAGACGCGTTGGTATAAAGGTTTTAATTCAAATGTTCCTTCTCTTGCATAGACGTTATATGCATATTTGATCCCTTATGGCCGGTTTCTGAGCTTCTCAGTTAAACTATCAACAGCTATTGCTTCAATAAAGTTAAACGTCAGTTAAACTTCCAAAAACTTGCTGGGTTTCTGACTACCCAACGCTCTGTCAAATAACTATGAAACCGATAACTGGTTTCTTAAATTGTCGCTAGATGGGTCTCTTCACAAGATCGAGTTTACAATTGATTTTTTCATTTTATTTCATCACTATTACCAATATTATTAACACAAATATTTTTTCGAAAGTCAATATATGAACTGAGATTACTTTAGTTATAAAATATGATATTTCATTATCTGTATGGTGCGGTGCGACTCATTGCTAAATCATTATTTAAAAAAAAAATGTTGTTTTGTTTTTTGACAAAGATACATCACAGTACCTTTGTTAAAACGATGTCTCACTTTAAATTCTTCATCCGTGACATTTCAAATGGATTTCTGCGACTTCTTAGGTTGCGAGATATGGACATACTATAAACACGGTCCAAAACTTTCCAGACTGTGATGAACTGCTGGTATCCATAATTATATCTATTAATGCGTACAGTGTAAGTACAAAGTGAAAATCCCAATTAAAATGAACAAAAATCACAACATATTTTTAGGTTAGTTCTGACCCAACTTCAAACAATACTTATCGAATCGATAAACGTCCCTTTTTGGTCAGTTAAATTAAACCAAGCTTAACTGACGTTTACCGTATGACGGCGTGTTCAGAAACGCAATTTCACAAGTTATCGGACGGATAGCGCTATCGAACGGTTAAACTCCAGTTTAATGTGCCTCAGAAACCAGCCATTAGTCGTCTTTTCACCCACGGCCAAGATAGGGAGTGATGAATTATGTTCTTACTTCTTCACCACACGGAAAACGAATAATTATGGATAAAGAATAACCTATGCTTCCAACTTCCTTAAATCTTCTAGTTTATTCGAAACAGCTGTGTAAACATCGAGATGTTTGCAGGTCGAGACCTGCAGGCGAAAATAATCGATCCCATAACCACACCCTCCTGAACACAATGGAAAAACAGTACCTTGACAGTGTGTTTTATATTATGGCTAAAAGAAAAACACTTACTCGTATCATTTGCTGTGTCGTTGCCCTAATCTACTATTAACAACAAAAGAAATAAAATATTTTGTTTATGACAACATCTCGCACTAAGGAATAATGGCTTTTGTACAAATGCAAAATACAGTGGAAGTGGGCATCCATAAATTACGTGAGGTGTTTTTTTACATTTTCTGTATCTGTATGGGGGGGAGGGACCCCCCCTAGTGAGATGTCGTGAAATTTTATTCAACCCCCCTCCCCCAATCTCACGTGAGATTTTTCAAAATGTGGATTTCTTACGTAAACGCGTTGGATTGTTATTGTAAAAAGAAAAAAAATTTGCTTCGTGCTTTTATTTACGACTAGTTAAAACTAGTAATCAATATTGCTGAAAGTTTAATTATAAGTGTAATAAAAATTTTACAATTAACTACTGCGATTAAAAAAAGAATATCTACTCTAATTCAGTCCATCGAGAATCATGCGCGGTCTCAAGAGAGACTATTGGAACCAACATGTCCATATGATTTTCAGTAAAATCATCTGCTCCTTCAACTTCGTTCTGATCTAGCCACTCTAAGCCGTTGGTGCTTGCGCACAGTAACTCATTAGCTCGTGCGTCGCTTGTGACAATCCGTGAGGGGTGCACTTTGCGGAACATACGCACTTGCTTTGCTGGTGCAATGTGGGCTGCTCGCTTGTGCTCTGCAGCTCTTGTGCTAGATGCAAAGTAAATACCGCATGTACTGCAGCATCTTTTCTCTAAATCATCACGTACACTTGGGCAATAGAGATCATAAGGCGTGCTGATGAAGGCATTCAGCGGTTGAATCGGTAGGCAATGGCGTATTAGAAATGGAGCAAATGACTTTGCGTCCGAATTAGTGAATGATCTTAATCGTATTGCGATTACGCTTAAGATTAAATCTTAAGCATGTACCATCTGGTTTAAATGGACCAAAATAGTTTAATTTTTTTTTGTTTCAATCAGAAAAAAGTTGCGTGATATTTGCCGAGACTCCCCCTCTCTCCAACGTAAGATTAGATGAGATTTGACTCGACCCCCTCCACCCATTAAACATCTCACGTATTTTATGAACGCCCCCAAACGAACAATCAACACATACAAATTTATGAATCTCACAAAGTTCTACGTGAGAATCGAACTAATGATACTCGACAAGAGAGCTCGCTTAGACCACTGTCCCATCTGTTCAAATGTTCTATTTTTAACCAAAATTCTCAATAACAACTTCCAATTTATCAAAAGATAGCCTACTTATTTAATAAGCTGACCAATCGTATAACCAATTGACCGCGATGAAGTCAACTTGCCACCTTTGACACACGCCGTGTTCTGACATCTTATCCAGTTAAATGGTTACATCCTTTTCTACTTAAATACGACAACTAAAGACGCACAATTCTAACACTGGCCGTATTCAAACATAAAATGTACTGACTGTTTCTATTACGTTTCTAGTAGGAAGTATGTTAGTATTGTACTTCTAAATCGGTATGTTTTTTGACGAACTAACACCATCTCTCCTTTGGAAATTTATACTTCCAAAGATGAGTTACAGCATGAAAGAAAAGCCAATATAGTCAATCATTATCATATGGGCTCGTACACATCCCACTATTGGACTTGAGCCTCCTCCATAATAGTAAATTGATCTTATAGTAGATCAATCCATGCTCGTCGGACCGTCGGACGTATTGGTAAAGGGTTTCATTTCAAGTTTTCACTCTCTTGCAAAGATATTAATATGCATATTTAATATCTAAGTCGTCTTTTACGCCACCCACGGGCAAGAGAGGGCCGTGAATTGCATTCTCCATAGTCTTGCAAAAAAATTTTGTATGAGTATCAACAATTTTTAGCTGTACTTCGTTCGGTGAGCGAGAGACCCGGCCCAACTTTTTGAGGGTGATAAACACCCTCAAAAAGTTGGGCTTCCGGGTCTCTGTAGTGTAGTGGTTTTGGTCACATCTTTAGTACCATCGAACCTCATTGCACGCATTCACACTCCCTTCACTTTCTTCACGGTAGGCAGCGGTCTAGCAAAGGTCAAT
The DNA here is from genome assembly GCA_032191425.1 of Lymantria dispar. NCBI lineage: Eukaryota > Metazoa > Arthropoda > Insecta > Lepidoptera > Erebidae > Lymantria > Lymantria dispar. Next base: position 32,563,918 of record CM063444.1, read on the forward strand.
GAGCGGCATTATCACAGCAATTAAAAAAGTCGTAGATTTGAAATAATAATAAAATATAAAAACGTTGACCTGTACTTATGGATTAACAAGCATGTATACAAGCTATAGACATGCAGACATCCTCAAAGCGTAGCCTCCTTGAAACGCACTCGGCAACACCAGTATAAAAGGATGACCCTCTTTCGTTTTAAAAAGAGTGACGTCGAAAGAAACAACCGTACGCTGACTTAAAATTCCACTGAAAATCTCAACATTTATGGTAGGGGCTTGGACATATTACATAATCGTCTTACGTATATAATTATTATTTGTAAAGTCCTATAATGCTTATGAGTTGCGTGCGTGATGATAAATTTAATTGCAGCAATGAGATAGGTAGAACCGTTTCTAAGGGTTTTACCGTGTTTGAAAAATAAAATTAATTTCATTTCCTTTCTATGTTCTTAAACTATGATACTTATTTTCAATTTGCCATGGGAGCCGTAAAACAGGCTGAGGATTCACCAAGAGAAATAGACAATATCACTCTCGTGGACTTATTATATATACTTCGTCTATACAAGAAGTGCGATCTGACGGGCCTTCAACATAACCACAAGCATGGTAATTATTATATTATCAATCATCCTTTGAGAGGGTCTGTGTTCAACAGTGGACGTCGATAGACTGATAGGTAAATCGTAATAAAGACAATACTAGAGAGCGAAAAAAAAAAGGAAGGAAGTCTTCGCCACATTTGGTATACTGTATTGTGGTCATTAGTAGGTTGGAAGTTAAAAAAATGTAAAAAATAAGTCACGATATAAGTATGTTCCCATTCTTTAAACTAAAAACCTTAAAAATTAAGGCACAAATACTCTACATGAACATCATACTCTTAGTAAAACAACCGATTTTAAATATTCAGTTTTAACCAACATATACTAATGAGTTCCATTGTCTGTTTTTATTCAAACAACCACAACAAACCGCTGTAAGTGGCTTTACGGAAAATTGCACAGCCTTGAAAGATTCAAACAAAATGTTACTTGTAAGAAAGTTTTATTTGTTCTCTGTAAAATAATACGGTTGAAACGCTGACAAACAGGTCCATTATACTAAAAAGAAATCGAAAGGAACATGCGATCACGAACTTCCTTCATAATGCTTTAATAATATTTTTGAAGACAATGCCCTGGATTGAATAATAAATTCTTATAATAGATACTAAAAGCATCCAGGTTCAGCACAAACGTGTGTGTGTGTATACGTATTTATTCAGTCGTATATATTAAATACTAGCAACCCGCCCTCGCTTCGCTTCGGTTTCAGTCGCTTTACCCGCGGCGTAGTTCCCGTTCCTGTGGGAATACCGGGATAAAATATAGCCTATGTTACTCCCTGATATTATAGCTTTCCATTGGTGAAAGAATTTTTGAAATCGGTTCTTTGGTTTAAGCGTGAACGCGATACAAACAAACAAACATCCTTACTTTCGCATTTATAATATTAGTATGGATGTAAATAAAATTATAACAACATTCACATAACAATCTCTGCAAAAAACTAATTTATTAATATGACTAAAACGAATCATGCAAACTATGTACGGACGTGATAAAAGATAAAATTATTACAGTTAAACTCTGTTCAGTGGCTGAGTGGAATTTCCTGTTACGTCATAATCACAAGTTCACAACAATAATTAAAAAAAACCTGTTATTATATTTTATAGCATGTGGTGTCCTATGTTACATCCATTTCATTTAATATCGTTGATACTAACTGCCTTTGGTTTATATAGACATAGACAATCGGAACGCCAGTATGTACCTACATCTACGCATAAATATATATATTCCACTTCTAAATGAAGCTGATAACCAGAAACAGACTGGAATCGTTAAAGGAACAAATAAAGTCAGTCTAATCCATCGATAAAACTTCAGAAGGATATTGCAGATATCCAGCTATTCCTACTCAGGGAGCCCAGACACCTTTATTTGATCCTTCGAACCGGATTGGTACGCTTAGCAGGTCGTCAGTAATATCTATAAAAGATCAGGGTCAATAAAATATTAATGTTCCATTACTCCCCTCTCGACACAGGCTTCAATAGGCATATGATATCAGCAGTGAGACGATATTTAAGTTAATATAGTGACAAGATTTTATTGCGTTTACATGACACGACAGTATGTGTTTAGCTGTCAATCTTAGTACTTTGATTGATAGCTACTTATTTACATGTTAAGGTATTGGCGACAGATACCTGTCATTCGGTTTATCGAGTCTGGCGCGTTTGTGGCACTACTATACTTGCTGACCTTCTTGTCTTTTTCTAAAAGCCTTTTTCAAGCCATTGGACAATTTGGTAACTGGCATTTTATGCGTTTTTGTATGTATTTAGCTGTTAGCCGCATATGGTTTTAACAGCTTTGCTTCGATTATGCGTAAACGGTGAGGGCTCTCCATCTACAACAGCGTCTTATGCTCTTATCACGAGTTTTTATTGATGAGCCCTTAGTTTATGCGCCTATGATTCTGTCTCATAGTTTAATAATGAATGCGCCCCGTGCCAAGGCCCTGTTGTATTCCTGATTCTGCCTTCAGTAGTCCAAACCATTTAGACTGTGATAATTGTACATGCCGTTCGTAGCTTCGCGGACTTCACTCCTTCAAACCTTAAGATAATAAACAAGAATATTAAAATAATGATATTGAATCTGTAAAACCTATAGGTATATATATACATATATCATATCAGTATGAGTGTTCAATAACAACATTCGTCTTTAATATTGTTATATTTTATTCAGACTAACGACCGATAAACAGCATGTAAATGCGTATATATTTTTATCCTACTAATGTTATAAATGTGAGAGTTTGTGCAGATGTTTGAATTTTTTTTTATTCAATCGCATATTAACCATTGAACAGATTTGGACAAAAATTGACATATATTAATATGTTAATTTTTGTCCATATCTGACCATTGCCTGGATAAATATAGAATACTTTTTATCCCGGTATTGTTTCCTTGGGATAACAATCCAATTTTACTCATTCAAACCTTATCCATTGAATGGATTTGGATATAAATTCGTCTTGGGAAAGTTAGTTTTTACGCGAATACGCGGGCGGATGCTGGTTATGTATAAGCCTCATCGACAATGAGGGCACCTTTAAGATGCACTCGTGGGCCAAACAATTGATATAAAATTTTATAGCGAGCTTACTTTAACTATTTCATAAAGGTAATATCCTACAAAACTGTATTGTAAGGTATGAAGACCCTCTTTACTGTTTTACAAGTGCTTTGGGTTCTATCTTGAGGGCCATTATTCGGTGGATCAAGATAGAGTTCTTGACCCAACAGACTAGGCTCTGACCCAATTTTATCGTACCTCGACTCTTATATACAAAATTGTCACATATTTATTATATATTTAGTAGTTGATATGCGCAAATTCGTCTGCGTCTCATAAATAAACGGATTTAGAGAAACTAAGTCTGAGGCACCTGTAATGCGGACAGCAACAGAAGTCCTCAAAAGGAATGATTTCCCCCGTTTTTACAACATCTTTTATTAATACTCCGCTTCTATTGGTCGTAGCGTGATAGTATATATGTATAGTCTTCCGCGATAAATGGACTATCCAAGACCAAAAGATATTTTTTCAATTTAAACAACTAGTTCCTGAGCGCCCAACCAAAAACAAATACAGCTTTATAATGTTAGTTATAGTTATATCTTAATAAGGTTAGTCATAATGCAGACTCGAGATTTCTTATCTCGAGAGTCAGCTAAAATGACTAACCGTCGAATTAGCTATCTATATATATATATATATATATATATATATCATATATATATATATATATATATATATATATCATATATATATATATATATATATATATATATATCATATATATATATATATATTTATATATATGCTTTACCTTGAAAATCACAATCATTTGCAGGTCTTATACTGTGATGAGTCAGATTTAAATGAGCAACTAGTTGCAATCGTTGTGAAACATTTATTAGTATTGTTTCCTTATAACTTTACGCGCTTTAAAGCTATTAAATAAATATCACCCATAAGTTTGTAAATCACTTATGGTTATAAATAATCTACCCTTGGACAAAGGACTAAGGGTTATGACAGATAGGAGCATTCATGCGTGTGAACAATATTCAACAAACTCATTTGAGCTGTGAATCTTTCGCAACTACGTTAAATACAACGTACTGTTAAGATAAAAAGATTGTTTATTTTCTCGTATTTGACAATATGCTATGGTTAACTAAATATTACAAAAGATTACAGAAATTAATAACGAAAATATAGTATAAGGTGTCCAATATCTTGCAAGTAATGATTTTTGCTTTATTATTTTCTTAACTTCCGAAAATATTTTATCGGTTTGTCTATTTTGCGGTTCAATCTTTTGCAGTAACATAGGGAACATGATACTTAAACTATTTAACTTAGTATCTTTTTCATAAGAGGCGTTGATGATGTTAAAATCTAAGCTATATACATAGGAACACTTTATTTTTAATATTTGCGGCAAAAATAGTCAAATCTCCTCGTTCCATTTTTGAGCATGGGTTTTCTCTAGTTATATAATACTTATTATGTAATACTTATTATAATATAATAAGTATTATACATATAATGAATTCTGCTTTTACGCGAGTATTACACATTATAAATAAAACTACTTTTACGGATTTTATCGCGTTTGTATTTAATTTTTTATTGCCCGACCTATCGAACATTTCATCGCGTTCATGGTCACGAGCGCAATTTTTTTTTTGTGTGTATAGCTGTTAGCCGCAGATGGTTTTAACAGCTTATCCCGGACAATGGGTGAGCGCTGAGGGCTCTCAACCCGGTAAGAAATTTAAGCGAGCATCGCCCGAGGGCTTCGCCTGTAGGGAACGGACCTCGGCTCGGGGCGTAGCTGAGGGCCTCGACGGCAAAGCCGGTACCGCGGAGTTTTATTTGTAATCGCAGCGCAAGCGGTGTAGGCCCTTTGTTGGGCAATCGTGATGAAGTCATCCTCTTCATCGAGAACATGACGGGGACGTCGAACCGCGGATATTTTTGAGAGGACGTAGTTTACCGCCCCAACCACTAGTAGATTGGGGTGAGTCATGGCAGAGACGAGCGGAATAAGAAGTTTCATCGTTATTACAGATTAAACCCGCTACAGAATTAGTTATGAAATTTGTGACCCACATTTTATAATGAATCTATTGTTGATCAAATGTGTAGGAATAGATAAGATTATTACAAGACGTAAGAGTAAGAAACTCATCAGCCATGTTATCTGCACTCCTTACTAGATCTATACAGCATGTAAAACCCGTAAAGTAAGAACCTGTAGCCATTATATTCTTACTACGTCACGCGGATCTGTGTCACCAACGAATATGCAAATGGCAGTAATTTACTTGTAAAGCTGCACCATCTATTATCAAACTATAACAATATGAAGAAGTGGAAAAGTACATATTGCGTAGACCCTAAATAATTGAGTTTATCTCCAGCAGGATGATGATGATGACGATCACTTATATTTATTAATATCTTGAGCAAAATTCTCGCGAGTAATGAAAGTATAATCAATCAATGTTAGCGCCATTTAATTCTTGTCCATTTCATCGATAAAAGTAAAGGTTATGAGGGCAATAACATCATTGTATATCGGTTGATTATATAGTCTTTTTGCAAGCTTCTTAATTTATCTGTTATGCGTATTGTATTATTTTATACTAGTAACCCGCCCTCGCTTCGGTTTCAGTCGCTTTACCCGCGTAATACGTTCCCGTGGGAATACCGAGATAAAATATAGCCTATGTTACTCCTTGACATTATAGCTTTGCATTGGTGAAAGAATTTTTGAAATCGGTTCTGTGGTTTAAGCGTGAAAGCGTAACAAATAAACAAACAACCAAACAAACTTTCACATTTACAATATTAGTAAGGATTACGTTGATATATTATTATTATAACAGCTCGTATATTTTTGAGTCTCGGGCTCCTCCGCGATGGAAGGAAAATTAAGCTATTGTACCACGCTATCCGTGTGGTGACGGAGTAAGAATACAAATCAGCACCATTTCGCTTTCTCTTGGGTGTCGTAAAAGACGACTAAGAGATACAATATGCATATAACGTCTATGCAATAGAAGGAAAACTCGAAATAAATTCTTATGCCAACACGTCTGACCAGCGTGGTATAGTAGATCAATTTCTCTCCTATTGTGTAAGAAGCTCGAGCCCAGCAGTGGGACGTATATGAGCCGACACGATGATGTGATAACCACGCTGGCCAGACGGATTGGTATAGAATTTCATTTCGAGTACGTTTCTTTTCGTTACTTCTCTTACATCGATGTTATTGATATTATCTATATGCCTTCTGTGATATCTTTTTCGCCCTTAGTCGTCTTTTACGATTACCCATGGGTAAAAAAAAGGCGGGAGTAATTATATTCTTATCACCATACGAGAAATGAGGTTAAAGCGTTCAAACAAAGAAATTCTAAAGGTTGGTTTCTTAGTTTATATTCGTCTTATTGTTGAGGCCGAAACTACGCCAAATTGACAGGGAAATTGGATTACTATATCACGCTGACCAGACGGAATGACATTAAGTTTTATTTCGGATTTTCTTACTCATGTTAACATTTCATCTACTTACGTACCTCAGCTACGACAACTGCAGCAAAGGATGTGGTGCATTTTATATTCTTATTCTATCAGTCGTATAGAGCAAAAGTTATAATAGAAGTAGCTTTAGCCCGTGACTTTGTCCCTGTAGAATTAATGCGTAACTCCATTAAATATGATTTTCATTATTATACAGGGTGTATCAGGTTATGGGGCAACTGGTCAAAAGGGAGCTAGGCAATGGTGGTGGGAAGCCATGAAAAAATTTGAACGAAAAATATCGATTCGTTAAGGAATTAGAGACATGTAAACTTTTCAATTTTGTCATCGCTTTTCGTGTAAATCCGATTGAAATATATAAAGTCAATGATACTTAATACGCAACATACTCATACTTTGTTAAACGTTCATTAGAAATTGAATAAATCAATGATTACGTTCGCATAAACAAGACAAACTTCGCTTTAAAACAGCTGATCGGCCGATGACCGTTGACGGCTCGCCGTTGTTACCCACGCTCATTGAAGCGTTTGCGCAATTCTAGGTATTAATGAATGAAATTATACTGTCGAAGCTATACATGTCTACATATATTCTGACTGTACACGCCTACATAATACGTAACATTTAAGGCATAGACTCTTAGACACATTTTTTTGAAATCACTATAACTATTATGTTATATTGTTTTTTGTGTAATATACATTATAATTACGTTCTATGACCGTTAAACTACAACATACTCGAATAGTTGTCCCATAACCTGATACACCCTGTATAATCGTTAATAACAAAGAAAAATGAATCTATTTTACAACCCTTCACGGATGCAAATGCGCAGATACATTTTGTATTTATTGAAGTGTGTTTGTGTTTAATTTGAAGACAATGGATAGGTTTTTCTTCCCATACAAACGTTTCACTCGTCTTTGGAATTACAGAAAAACCTTTCTTCTCAAAAATAATAATAATAATAATTTATTGTTATCTTCCACAAAGGTATCTTATTACTAATGTTTACATTTAATGTTACAAATAAACCCTTGTGGGAGACTGGTATCTGAACTAGGTTGCCCTGTCATACAGATTACCAGGCTCCCCCTCAGTAGCATTAGACAATATTTCATATAGGTACTTTTGATAACTTAAAAAAATAAACAAAAGAAAAATAATGTATGTACTTCTAATAACAGAAAAAGTGTTTGAGTTGTGCACACAAAATCTCTACGTCACAAAAAAAAAAGCATCAAAGTTTCAATATAATTCTTTTTGTTTCAATAATTTCGGCTCGGCGTTAGTGATTCACTATTTTAATTTTATATACATATAAAATATGATAATCAAACTAAACGCTTTTGTTATTGATATCCGTGCCAAAAATGCACCGGAATTAAAAATTGGCACACTATACTGTCGCACTTTCGTCTCTTTGCATCATAACGACCGCCCATATTCATTATTCATTCTGTTGTCCTTCCGAAAACATTTTTATTAAATAACCTATTACGACTATAGACCGTATTTGTCCCTTAATAAATCTATGCGTGAGTTTGGTAATATTATAAGCTATAGGACCACACTGTTGACAGTTATGTGTCTACAGTCGCGGGCCAATCCGTCCGGGATACTACCTCACTCTCGCAGAAAATCGACGTCCTAGTAATAGCAATTTGTTACTATGCTTTGTTCGGTGAGGGAGAGATTCGGTAGCCTAACTTTCTGATTAGCCGAGGCCGCGGGTGACGTGACCGGGGATTAGTCCGTCACCCGCCGAGAGGCCGACCGCGTGAGGAAAGACCGACGTCCTCCCCGATGGGGGGACGTCGGTCGATGTTGATTTTATAGTTTTTCAGAGAGGAAAGATGGCCTAGTTACTCCTTATATAGAAAACTACCTGGTAGTAAAGTATTATCAAAATAGGTCCAGTCGTTTTGAAGATTACCTGAAACAAACAGGCAGACAGACTAAAAAAAAGAGTACGTGTACAAAGTACGCATATCAGAAGTGAAACTCCTTCATCCTATATCCTTTATCTTTTTCGTTTCATCGAGTTTGAAATCACAACGATTCTAAAGAAGTTTCACTTCAAAAATTAACTGGTTTTTAGGCGTATATATCGTGCAAATAACTGTGAGCATTATAAAACCTATTATTTTGACATTACAAAGAGACACTTCAATTTTTTTTATTTTTATCGATTTTTTTTATTTTTCTGTTTTCGTATCTTTTCAAACGAGGTATACCCTCATCAACAATTTCATGACACGCAACGAACATGACTATTACATTACAAAGCATAAAATTGAGTACTTTTTTTTTGTGGGTGGGCTGCGGTCGGCGCGCCTCCGCACCACTCCGTCCGGGGCGACAGAGGGGCTTAAGCACGCAACTCCCGCAACCCACCCGAAAACCACCTCGCCTTCGTCATTGGGCCGACCACCGGAGCAGGTTTACTTGTCGTCAGTGGTCGGCCCGACGGAATACCCCCTACGTGGGGTACCCTCCCATCGACCGACGTCCCCCCCTCGGGGAGGACGTCGGTCTTTCCTCACGCGGTCGGCCTCTCGGCGGGTGACGGACTAATCCCCGGTCACGTCACCCGCGGCCTCGGCTAGGGCGGCATGAGGCGCAGATAGTTGCGCCTACGCCGCCCCAGTCGCCGGCGGCGGATCTCCTCATCGAGGCTGCGCTCCACGCGCAGACGATCCGCCGCCTCCTTCTGCGAGATCACTGTCTCGCAGAGGGCTGCGACCGCGTCCCAATTCCCGACGCTGTCGACCATCGCCCTAGCGATGGCCGGCAGCGTCAGGTCGGCACCGATGATTGCGACGAGTTCACGGCGCTGCACTGCCCAAGCCGCGCAGGCCTCGAGCGTGTGGCGCGCCGTGTCCTCGTCGCAATCGCAGTGGTGGCAGGACGGTGTACTCTCCCTCCTCACGACCCTGTGCAGGTATTTGGCGAAGCTCCCGTGCCCCGTCAACACCTGCACTAGTCGGAAGGAGAGCACCCCGTGCCGCCTTTCCAACCACTGCATCAGCACCGGCCGAAAGGCCTCCACGGTTCGCACCCCGAACCGAGGCCTCTCCAGCCGGACTGCCCAACGGGCAATGACGTCTCGGCGGGATAAAATTGAGTACTAACACATATATATTGCACTAGGGGCCGTAAATAGCCGCAATGATATCTGTTTAACCTTGAACTATGTTGATAAACACATTGCAAATGACTATATGAGCTCAATTTACGGTCGATCAGTTCTTTGGAAATGTCTGAATGCATAGATTGATATTATTGATGGAGTGTCAGCCCGCAAAAGGGATTACTTATCTTCCTTATATTGGAAATGAACTACTACCCGTGCAGAATTACGCAATACGTATCAAAGGACCTCTTCGTAGATGTTTTTAAATCTCAAATTTAAGATAAGTAAAACATATTTAGATCGTGGGTCTATTTGACACAATAAGCTTTAAAATTCTGGGTAAATCATGTAATTTAATAAGGGAATAACGAACATCTCGTGAGCCGACCAAAATCAGGTTAAAAAAGTAATATTAGTTATAATAATTTAGATTTCGACTCATACAAGTATCTTAATACCTTATTATTAGTTAAATATGTCTTTGTTCTTATTAAATAACTTACAAAATACTGCATCAATAGTCATGCTATTTTTCGGTGTAGTGTAAGAGTATGAATGAAATCTTATTTTATTCAACGCGTGCGTAGATGGCAAAAAAACATAATGTTAATACAATTTTATTCAATCAAATATTTTGACGAATATTTGCGATATTTTACTCTCGAATCTAGTACTTTCAAATTCTCGTTGTTTAAAGTATTATTTACATGCTTTGGACAAAGTCTATGAAGATGATACTTTGTATTAAGTTCCTCTAGACTTAGTACGTACAATTAGAGCGACTTCATCCTTTGTGACATAACTCTTTTCTCTTGTTCCTCCTTCACTTTTAGATAACACAGTTTAGTACAGTTTGACAAACTTAATGTGTAAAATAACAAATGGGCCGCTGAAGTCAAGAAATCTGTATTAGTGGTTAACCCAATAGCCTGTCTAGTTATGACCGGTAGGTTATGGGGTCGAATACCGCCCTTCCGTCCCTAACGAATAGGACGGGGTGTGTCCAAACCATAGCTGAGGTTGATACTCGTGATTTATATGCTATAATACAGTGGTTCTCAAACTTTTTAAATGACGGAACCCTTTTGGGAAGCAAAATACTTGATGGAACCCTACAATAAAACAATTATTTTTATAAGTGTATTCTATATTAATCAGCATAATAAAAGTACAATGTATCAGTTACTAATTATTATTTACTTCACCACTTGGTAAGGACAATAATAGAAAACATTAAAAAAGAAAAAATCTAACTAGTGGGAGGTATGAAACTGTTTTTTATTTTTCATCAATTGCTTGATATCAGGTTTGATGGAAGAAAGTTGGAGTCTCATATCAGCTTCGGCGTCCAGTCTATTGCGATATTTTGTTTTCGTGGCTGCGTAGGTAGAGAATCCTGTTTCGCACAAATATGTAGTTGGGAACGGGAGAAGAATATCCAGAGCCATTTGGCCAAGCATTGCATATTCATCTTGGATTCTGCACCAAAAATCATTAAGAGGCGTCGTTTTGAACAATGACTCCATACTTGTGTCTGATGACATTTCTAAAAGAGATTCATATATCTCATTTGACATGTTTTCAGGCTTTTCCAAGTTGGGTAAAAAAGGATTATGAATCCAGGAGTTCACTTTAATTTTTGTATTGTGTTCTTCGGGAAAATACTTTTCAAAAGATGCGCGCATCGAACTGAGATATTGGACCAATTCTTCAAACACATTATCTTCAAACATTTCTGAGTCGTTTTCGCTAACAAACTCACTGAGTAACGTAAAACTTTCTATTTCTTTCTTACCAATGCAAATGATCCAAAAATCTAATTTTCTTTTAAAAGCAGTTATTTTATTATAGGCCTGAAATACTGTTGTCTGTTTACCTTGCAACGATAAATTTAATTCGTTAAGTTTTTGAAAGATATCCGCCATAAAAGACAATCGGAACAACCAAGTTTTATCATACAAACGGTCCTTCAAATTAAAAGAAGTATCTGCTGAAAGAAACATTTGTAACTCGGCTCTAAGTTCAAATAGCCTTGTTAAAGTTTTTCCCCGAGACAGCCATCGCACTTCTGTATGGAGCAGCAGTGTTTTATGTTTGCTGCCATAATCTTCACACAATAATGAGAACAATCGGGATTGTAGTGGTCGTGATTTGATAAAATTAATTATTTTTACCGCTTCATCCATAACTAATTTTAGATTAGACGGCATTTGCTTCATCGCAAGTGCTTGTCTATGCAGAATACAATGACTGGAACTACAATTAGGCGCTTTATTTTTCATTCGTGACACTGCTCCTGCTGTTTTACCTGTCATCGCCTTGGCCCCATCTGTACAAATGTCAATGCAATTGTTCCAACTGAGATTATGTTCTTCAAAAAATATATTTATTTTATTAAAAATTTCTTCCCCGGTAGTGTTTGTAAGCAGCGATGAACACATAAGCATGTCTTCTTCAAAAGAACTTTTATATGGATATCTCACAATAACCAGCAGGATAGCCAAACCAGCGACATCAGTCGACTCGTCCATTTGCAAAGCGAATCGTGTATTTTGTAGACGTGTAACTAGTTCTTGTTTGACGTAGCTTGCCAGATCATGGATTCGTCGTGAAACAGTATCGTTTGATAGCGGAACAGTAGAAAGATGCTTTGCAGATTTTTCATCAAGCATACATTTTGTTATGTCTAATACACATGGTTTTATTAATTTCTCAGCGATAGTGTGCGCTTCACCTGCTTGTGCAATGCGATAGCTAACTAAGTATGATGCCTCCGTGGCCTTTTCGTTGGTAGTTTGTGTTACATGCATCATATTTTTTTGACTTTCTAATAACTGATCTTTTTTGCGAACAAAAAATTCTTTATTCTTGTCTTTAGTCTCGGGGTGTACGGTTTCTAAATGTCGACGCAATTTGGCAGGTGCCATGGAACTATTAGGAAGCAGTTTACTACAGAGCATGCAGAGAGGTGAGCCGTTGGAATCAACAAATCCGAAACTGATATGAGATTCATCATACTTCCTTTTTTTCGTCTTTGAAACCGTCGAGCTTGACGTCGTGGCACTCGTGGCATCATCTTCTGGATCGGTGATTGCTAAATTCTCCGCGCGCATTGCTTTTGAACATTCAGCGTCATTAGAAGATGTTGTTGGAACACGTTTAACACCTTTAAGCCAACGTTCCATTCTTCTTTATTTATAATGTTACAAGTCAGGATAGTGGGGTTTAAATAATGCACAATCGTTACTGCGTATAAGAGACTAAATTTAGAACCTACAGGGAAGAAATGTATAAAACTGAGACAACAGAATACAGCAGGCAGTAAAACAATGAACACTAGTTTCTCGCTAGCGAGCTTGTAAGTAGGTAGTAACTTATCGCTCCGAACGCTAATCATCAACTGACGACGCCAACTTTTTTTTTTTTTTTTTTTTTGTGTGACTTAGTTGTTAGCCTCAGATGGCTGTGACAACTTTACCCGGACTAGAAAACGACGCCAACGCGCGATCGCCGCTTTTATACTTAGTCCTAGACTCGATCTCAAATATTCTCGAAAATACTCGAGTCGGCACCTTTGATAAACAAAAAGCAAAAATAAAAACAGAAATTTAAAAATAGCGTTGTAAACAATATCGACTTTATCCTTTGAAGTTAGAGACGAAAGTCGCTAGTTGACAACTATAGCGTCTAATTCAGAGGCGGCTTTTATCAAAGAGACTGAGCGCTTACAAGTATACTACCCGCTCGTTTTAAGTTTGCCGCTGGCGATAGGTATGAGTGTATGACGTTCGAAATTTTTTATTTAATTGTAACAATAAAAATTGTGTACGTTAGATATTTGGGTAAAACTATGACACATTATAAGTTTTGTTGTCACGTGGGGGAGGGTACGCGCATTCCACAGACCGGCAAACTTAGAGCGAACGCGTTGTACAAGTATAAAATTGTTGAGACCAAACTTATGAGATATTGTACCAGCTAATGTAACACAAGCTTATACAAATACAAATAAATAAATAAATAACATTCATAGCGTTTTGTCTCCGCGCGGCCGCGGAGTCCGCACAGCCGCGGAGCGACCAGAGAGAGGTGTTTTGATTTTTTTATTTCTAAATTCTTGCGGAACCCCGACAGAGGTATCACGGAACCCTAGGGTTCCGCGGAACACACTTAGAGTATAGCTGCTATAATAACACAGCAAAGACATGCTTATTTCACATTGTATTCTTCACTGTTACCAACAACGATTTTAAGTTCTAGTTAACATCTGTAGAAACTTACCTTATAGTAATGTTAATTATGTAGAACTACTTGAACTAATCAAGTGTGTATAATTACTAAAAACACATCCGCCTTTTATATCATGTAGTTTGACACCGTATTTCATCTGTGTTCCATTTGATGACGATGTAAAAATATAGTTAACCAACCATTCAATTGCCGCGGGTTTCATAAAAAACAACCAGTGGGTTAAGTACAAATATTTGTGTCAAAATATTCATAACAAGTATGCATATAACATCAATGCAAGAGAAGGAAAACTCGAAACAAAACCCTATGCCAACACGTCTGACCAGCGTGGTATAGTAGGTCAATTTCCCTGCTATAATTGAGGAGGCCCGAGCCCAACAGTGGAACATATATGGGCTGAGATGATGATGATTCATAACGTTATCGAGATCAATTTGTATGGATGTAAGCAGTGCCCCTATCATCCAATAGAGGCGCTGCTCCAAATCCCATACAAATTTGTCTCTCGAGACCACAGGAGGACCACCGTGAGAGAAAAATTGATCTACTATACCTGCTAGACTCTGGTTAAACGGCTAAACCTAGACTAATAGCTAACTCATCCGTTGATTACGAAGTAAGAATACTTTTCTGTGCTTCTCTTTATTTCGAGTTTTTCTGCTCTTATACAAATGTTATATGCATATTTAATCTCTTTGCTGTCTTTTACGACACCTTTGTGCAAAAAGGGGGTGGTTAATTGTATCCTTGCTCTATCACGAAACGAAAAAAAAAACAAGGATATGTTCTGCTTGAATAATAAATCGTATTGTTTTCAAGGCTTGTACGCTGCATTTATTTTATGCTTACTACTGCTATCTTGTAATGCGTAACAACCTAACATAATGACATAATTCGAAAAACACATTCAAGATTACGATTAATTTTATTTAGGACTTAATTAATTTACTACGCTATGTAATGTACCTCTCGAAATTATTTGCTCAAACAATAATGTGTATGTTGTCATTTAAGCAAGGTAACTGATCTATTAACTATTTATTAAACAAATTTACTTATGTATTTACTTTTATATATTAAAAAATGTGTAAGCTACTTAGTAGGAACTGGGTCATTAGGCCACAAATACCGTTTGTATGAGACAACGTGCGTTGTATTTTGTTATCGAAGTAGAAATCAATAACCGATTAATGTTTTATATCGGACTATGACTTTTCGCTTAGATAAGCTAGTTTGTAGCAGACATGATATTTACTGATTGTTCATTATAGAGGACGATGGTGGAAATTGCGACCGTTTAACTAAAATATATATAATAATAAAAATATATATAATAAAAATATATATAATAGCCGTCCGTGTGTTGACGGAAGAAGAATACAATGCTCCACAATCTTGCCTGTGGATATCATAAAAGATGACTAGATATACCTAATACACATATGCAGGCGAAGTAAAACTCGAAACAAAACCCTATACCAACCTGTGCCCAGCATTGATATAAGTAAGGTCAAGTTCCCTTCTATTGTGTAGAAGGCTCGAAACCAGGAGTGGGACATATATGGGCTAGTCGATATAATTATCCTAACAGTACTTTTCTTATACATCTATAAAGTCAATATCACTTGTAATACGAGATCAATCAACTACATAATATTTATCAAAAACAAAACCTTGTCTCTCCGCAATTACCCGGTATCCCTTGGGGTAAATACGAACGTTGGGTTAATTATGGACGGCATAGGCGTCAAGACTATAAAAATATATTCTATTTTAATTGTAGCATTCGATTTTTTTTTTCATAACTTGCAGTTACAGAGCTATTCATTTCATAGCGAAATGTTGATATATAACGCATCTATCTATAATTGAAATTATTATCTATGGTTGCAATTAAAACATAATTCCATTCCAGATAATATGCAACCATTTAGGGACCTCAAACGAAAGAATCATTCACATGTGCCGCCGACGCCGAACGCTGTCGCGAGGCTAACCTCTCCGCGGGTACCGGACTAAATCCCCGGTCCGATCACCCGCAGCCTCTGCTAGGGTGGCATCAGGCGCAGGTACTCGCGCCTGCGCCGCCCCAGTCGCCGGCGAAGGACCGTGTCCGCGTGGAGTCTTTCCTCCCACACACGGTCCGTTGCCTCCTTCCGCGAGATGACAGCCTCGCAGAAGGCGGCAACGGCGTCCCAGTGCCTGACGCTGGCGACCATCTCCCTAGGGATGGCCGGCAGCGTCAGGTCGGTACCGATGATCGCGACGGCGCGGCGGCGCTCCCCCGCCCACTTTTATTCTAGTTTAATGAATCTGAAATTTAGGAACAACATGACCGCTTTTACACTAATTAATTACTGTAAAAGCGGTCATGTTGTTCCTAAATCAGCGATTTACCTACTTTTATAAGACTCTTATTCAGAACTTAATTTGTACACTTAATAATAAGTGTCTTACCCCAAACACTTAGTCGGCATTGAGCCAACATCCACCGCCAACAGATGTCACCCTTTAAAAACAGTCGTTACTATTGTTATAGGTATAATAAATTTTACAAAAACAACTTACTAAAGAAACCAATAATAGAACTAGAACAGTAAGATAAAATTTATCCGGCTTATGTCACCATCAAATTGTTAAATGGGATAGTTTGCTATAAATAGTTACTTTGTGACCAGAGCCATTATTTCTGAATTATATACGCTTCGTACTATTTACTGCTTCGTTCTACTACATATACCGGTAGCATACTAAACATTTTCGTGACTACTTAATTAATTACGCGACTATTTATTAGTCATTAAACATTACTCTTCAATTCAGCAACCTATTGACACCCCCTCCACGAAGACAGTATAATGCTATCATGGCCCTCTTGGCAAGCCTGTAACCGATCGCAATTGATGTTATGCTGCCAAGGGAGCTTTACTGCCCTCTACTCCTGTCTCGGCCTAAAATAACCTAAGAATAACGTGATTTATGAACAATTACTAAACTCAAGCAATTTTTTTCCAGTTCTCAGTGTTTTTGCTGATTATCTTCGTTGCTGAGCTGGCTGTTGGCATCGCAGGCTACGTCAAGCATCAAGATCTGGAGACTTCGATTGTGAACCATTTAAACAAAACTATTTCTCAATATCCGACCAACCCGGACGTTGCCAAGACCTTTGACATTCTCCAAACTGATGTAAGTGTCCTGCCTTCTCCTATAATGATTTTTATCATCAATTGCTACAACAATCTATTGTCTTGTCCAAAAAGTCAATTTTGTGGGGCAACTTAAGGTTTTGTTGAAAACTCTTTGTAAATACTGTATGTCGTGTCTTACTTGATCTATACCAATAAATAAAATTGGAGTGTCTGTTTGTAATGTCAAAATAATAAGTTTTTTTCATGCTCACACAGTTATTTGCACGACACCTATGCCTAAAATAGCAATTAAAAAATTTTTGTCTGTCTGTCTGTCTGTTTGTTCCGGGTAATCTTCAAAACGGTTGGACCGATTTCAAAAATTCTTTCACCAATGGAAAGCTATAATATCAGGGCGTAAACTAGGCTATATTTTATCCCGGTATTCCCACGGGAACGGGAACTACGCGGGTAAAACGATTATAACCTATAACCGAAGCGAAGCGAGGGCGGATTGCTAGTGTTTAATAAAATCACGCGCTACAAACAGTAATTTTTCTAAAATCAATACACATTCGTCAGCAGCAAACATGCGCACGTGCAACTACACATCATTGTTGCTGTATTTTCTTTTTCAAGTTATTTTGTTTAAAACGTGTTACTTACGAAATATTCAAATATAATAGGTACAGTAGAAACTCGAATATACGGTTTCGTGATTATCCGGACTGCCAACTACAACCTACGTATTGTACCTACCAATCGAATGTATGCGAGTATGAACGTGTCTGAAATGGAAAGTCTCCCCCGCGGGTTCGCTGCCCCACGCGTTTCATTACACCGGCACACAAAAAAAAAGTGGAATGTACTTTGGACCGGACCTACCTACCGACATGTTTTTCGACCCTCTGAATCTGAATTTCAAGTCCGTTTGGCCATGTCACCCTCCAGTTTTCAGTAAAATGCAAAAAAACCTCAAAAAAAGGCCAAAAATTGCAGTCACAGCAATGAAAAAATTTTTGTGGACCCGGATCACGTATGGTTTTTGTGTATTTCAAATAACTAATCTAAATCTAAAAGTTAATTAGCCCGGTAAGCCGTCCAAATTTGCAAAAAAAACGAAAAACCCAAAAAAAATGTCAATAAATCATGAAAAATTGAATTTTCGAAATAAAATTTTTTTTAGACTCGGGTTGAGTATGATTTTCATGTATTTTGTTCCGTTGAGTTTAAACCTGAAGTTTTCTTGCCCCGTTAACGTTTTAAAATTAAAAAAATCGCATAAAACCAAAAAATCGAGAAATTTGCAATTAAAAATATGAAAAAAAAAATTTTTACGCATAAAATACAAGTTAAGAAATTGAAAATATAAAAAATTGTAATATCTATAAAAAATTACGTATAACTAGTATAAAGAGAACGATTTTCTTGAATTTCAAACTGTTCTTCGTTGGTATCGAACTCTTTCGTTCTCAAACGATCTACGCAGTAGATTTTTCTTCTGTTTGTTATTATCTCTTAGTGTATCCCTTTTAAGTGTCCAGTTTCCTTGATATCTAGTCTCCATTTCACTTATGTCTTGATGGAATCGTTCTCCCTGTTCTTTGCAATTGTTGGCCTTTTTTTTTTGAGGTTTTTTTGCATTTTACTCAAAACTGGAGAGTGACCGGGCCAAACGGACTTGAAATTCAGATTCAGCGGATCGAAAAACATGTCGGTAGGTAGGTCCGGTCCAAAGTACATTCCACTTTTTTTTTGTGTGCCGGTGTTATTATTTTAGTTAGTAGCATGCCCCGCGGGATATGTATTCGTCTTCTAATAAACGCATAAAAATATGTACATACTACATATACACAAAACCGAAGGTTTTTCAGGAGGTTAATGCCTACCGACAACAATTAGTCCGGTTAATCAAGTTTCTACTGTACCTTAATATTTTTGCAACATTGATTTAATTAATACCTGGTATTGTAAAAGAAGAAATCGACGAGACCAGTTTACTATGGTTAATCAACATGAAATTTAATGAAGCAGAGTTCCGAGGCGAAACATGTGTCGAATCAGTATTGGAAGTTCTGCGCTACAGTTAAAGTTCTAGAGACTGCTTTTCAAACAGGAGTAAGACCCGTCCCACCGTATTAATGTTTTCTTGAAATATGCGGTATTGGTTAAGCGTAAGAAAGTACAAAATTCACGTTCCTGCCCTCAAAAACAATATAGTGGCTTTCTGCCATTTATTCTACTACTATCAACCCGGCCTCGCCCAAACCCTAACCCCCCGATAATATAGTGAAAAATTTTTGAAATCGGTTTGGTGGTTTAAGCGAGAAAGCTTAACAAACAAACAAATTTACTTTCGCATTTATAATGTTAGTAAGGATTTCACAAGCAATATTAGCAGCAAAAAATGATAAAATGTAACCAATTTTGAGAGATTCTAGTCATTACACTGGTCACACGTTACATTATACATTTAGCTTGAAATTGAACTAACGTTTGCTATCGAGCATAGATAGAACACAATCGTAAGTTGTCATCTTGAGCGGAATACGGAACTATATCGCACCTTTAATTCAATACCGTCACTATCGTAAATAAGCAAATTTTACAGGAATTTTAAAGATTTATGACAAATATTAACTAATATAAATAAGAGTAGGTATATTAGCGTTTCAGGAATAATTGTCTTTTATTTTTATTTTATTAACAACTATTATTCCTATTAAAACACATTTTGTTTTTTCATTTTAATTATTATTAATTATTGGCTATAAATAATTTAAAATATTAGTGACGTAAACATTTTCGAAAAAATTTAAAAAGTTAAGTGAAATTAAAATATGTAAATTGAAGCAATGTGTAAATTCAGTGCTCAGCAATTAGATGGCATTAAAAACAGTTTTTCGAAAAATTTCGTTTATTGACGCTATTGGATTAAAGGATAAGATAAAGATAAGACTTATAAACGACATAGCAAATGTTTGTTGCGAGATCCATAGAACAGTTCATAACAAGAAAAAATTTCAGACGGTTCGTCTGGTTATTTTTGATGATACCACATAAACGACAGTATATGCTGCATATTAAAAAACATTATTCGTAATTTGTAGTTGCAATGCTGCGGTATCAATGGACCTGAAGACTGGGCGGCCAACAATCTTACCATACCGAATACCTGCTGCGCCGGACAGGAGATCGCTGGTGGCACCACTGTACCTTGCACTGCGAACTCTGAACATTTCCATAAAGACGGATGCCTTCCTAAAATAGTGGATTACTTCAAGGACATCGCTTTGGTGCTCGGTGGCGTGGGACTGGGAGTGGCTTTTGTACAGGTAATAATTAGTTTATTGTTAAACATTTTTAATATGGCGACGAAGTAAAAATACAATTTAGGTACCGCCTCTTCTTATTTCGCGATGGTCAAATAAGACGAAGATTCCGTTAACACCATTGCAAGAGCAATAAATCCCTAGTCAGCATTATTGGAAATGAACATGCTCGACATTGGAATCGTCTGAGAAAGTATAATGTTAACCATTTTAATTCTTGGTAATTAAATCAATTTTCTGTGCGGTGACGTTACGAAGTAAGAATACAATTCACCACTCCCTATCTTGTCCATGGATGTTGTAAAAGACGACTAAGGGATTTAATATGCACATAACATCTGTGCAAGAGAAGGAAAACTTGATATGAGACCCTATACCAACATGTCTGACCAGCATGGTATAGTAGGTCAAATTCCCTCCCATTGTGGAGGAGGCCCGAGCCCAATAGTGAGACGTATGTGGGCTGCGATGATGATAATGATGAAATCAATTATACAAGTCATTCATCCCAATTTGCGCAGTGCGTGTCGAATTTCACTAATCTGGAAACACGTATGGATTTTCTCGACGTTAATTACCCCAATATATGAATGTTATAATTATAAAGATTTTCTTTGTTCCGACTCTATAACTCAACGAAATGGTTATGGCAACAATTCTGATGGATGTATAATTAGTGTATGACGTAAGGCGAGCAATAGATTGCCTGATGATCTGTATGACAACGATAATGTCTGTGTTTGTAAAGTTTATTAGCCTATTGGTTTCAATAGGTCCTGGTGGTTAGTATGAAGTTGATCCTTTTTCAATTTCGCGCCTAGCCGCAACCGCCCAGTTTTCCGACGCGATGACAGAACAGAATCATAGCATGCCTAATGTTCCCTCTTCATCTATTAAGGGGCCAACGACATCTCTGACAGAACATACAGGTGTCACAGTTGCTTGTATTAGTCTATAGCAGCGCCCGCTATTTTCCGTCTGTACACCCTATTGTGAGGCGTAAACCTTCACTTTAAAAGGCGAATTCAATTTCTCAGCACAAGGAAAGTCCGATTATACACTGCCTGCATACGGCCGATCATGACGTATGCTAGCGAAGTGTTCGCGCACGTTAGGCCACACAGGATCCGCAGATTACAAGCACTACAAAATAGATTCATGCGACGGGCAACGGGAGCACCGTGGTTCATTCGTAATGTCTATCTACACATCGACCTCGAACTGCCGACCATCAGACAGTACATGAAGCGTTGCTCCCAGCGCTATTTTGACTCTGCCATGACTCACCCCAATCCACTAGTGGTTGGGGCGGTAAACTACATCCCATCAAAAATATCCGCGGTCCGACGTCCCCGTCATCTCGAAGAAGAGGATGACGACATTACGATCGCCCAAGAAAGGGCTTACACCGCTCGCGCAGCGATAACAAATAAAACTCCGCGGTATCGGCCTCGCCATCGAGGTCGAAAACCGCGCCGCGTAAAAGTCAATAATTTAAACGTGGCCACGCCCATTTTGCTCCCAGCGACGCCCCGAGCCGAGGTCCGTTCCCCACAGGGGGAGCCCTCGGGCGATGTTCGCTTAACTTACCGGGTTGAGAGCCATCAACGCTCACCCATTGCCCGCGTTAAGCTGTCAAGGTCATCTGCGACCAACACGCCATACACACACACACACACACACACACAAAAAAAAAATCTCAGCACAAGATTTACTGAAGATGGTTTTTTAGTTGCTGCAAAGAATACACGCAAAAATATAAATATGTAATAGTAACTGATGTTTTTATTGCCTTTGGGTGACAGACTCTAAAGTAAATGGTAACTGTCGCTTATGAACTTCAGAAATTCCAGGGGTACAGCCAAGTCGCTGCCTACTGTAACAGGGACAGATATAGTATTGGAGAGTGGAATGCTTACAGGCAGGCAAAAGAGGAGTTCGACCCTCGGGATTAATGGTTTATTGATCTTTTCTATTAGACTATCTACATCCAATACAAACTCTTGTTCTCTGCTGTTCTTAATTCGATCTATACTTTAAATAAAACATATATTTTTCTGTTACAGCTCCTGGGCGTCATATTTGCATGCTGCCTCGCTCGCTCCATTCGTAGTCAGTACGAAACAGTTTAAACTCGCCATGCGGTACTTTTATAATCTCAAATATTGAACAACAGTACCCAATATTTTCTGAACACATTATTTTTAAGATTATTTTGCTAAGACAGTTTATTTTTTTAATTGTGATTTAAGATACACCTCTCTACAACGTTTATGTATATTTTGAAATAATTTATTTTTTATTGTTATTTCAGATTTTTATATTATTTTAAGATTTAAATTTCACGTAAGTGCTATAGTATAATTTTAATGTCACAGGATATTAATTAGCATTAATATGTAACGTGTAGAATATTTGCAAAATAAAGTGGTTTGATAAAAGCACAATGCACAGATTTTAATAGTTTCTCGAAGTGCTCAGTGTAAAGACTGATTTTTTCTAATAGAACCGATACATTATGCCAAAATTCCTATTGAAGCTGTTCTATTGTATTTTCCTATTCCTAAATTCAAAAATTAAACATTAAATCTTATAACTTTTACTATTTCATATTTAACCTATGTAGACGTGTTACACTATATACTATTAGATTGATAAGATTCGTTTGTTAATTAGATGCAAACTACAAGGTCAAGGTCTCATTGATTAAGGATTCCATTTAACGTACGCGAATTGTATTAGAAATTGCCTCTAATTCAAAAACGTTATCAATTTTTAATGTTTTTGAAAGTGTTTCTATGTCGTGTATATTTATAATAAAACCTGCAATTATCTAAATCGACTTTTATTGTAGAATACTGTTTCTTATCCATCCATCAGACCGAACTATGTCCCCTGTTGGGCATAAGCATATTCACGGAGGCGGGTTAATATTTGCAAGAAATTGCTGTTCACTATCCCGCAGGCGAATGTGTTTGGACGCAGTCGCCGCCTTCTGTGAGGCAGTCATCTCACGGAAGGAGGCCGCGGAGCGTGCGCGAGAGGAACTCCTCTTCTGCCCTAGCGGGTGACTGGACCGGGGATGAATCCGTCAAGTGAAGATCAGGGCAACTGTAGTCAGACTTTCTGTGGGAAAGGGAAGGTATTCCGCCGAGCTGGCCACGAACAAACTCTGTACCGGTGGTCGGCTCAATGGCGAAGGAGAAAAAATACAGTGGGTTATAGGGCCACGCATCGCCCTTTCATCACCCCGAACGGAGCGGTCGGCGTGTACGCTAGGGATGTCTATGCATCGATGTTGAAAGGGAAAACATTGATATTGCTATAGGCAAAACATCATAACATCGATGTTAACGGAATTCATCATCGATGTTTTTAACATCGATGTTGAAAGGAAAACATCAATGTTGGTATAGGCAAAATATCGTAACATCGATGTTAACGGAACTGATCATCGATAATTCAATATCGTAACATGCAACATCGATGTTAACGGAATCGACTATCTTCACGCAATAAAACGTACCCGTTGTAGACTTTCTTAAAAAAAAAGCTCATTACAATTTTGCGCTGAGAAAAGTACTAAGTAAAAAAAAGGTCATCAAAATTGAGAATTTTAGCGATAATGGACGTTTTTGGAACATCAATGTCACAAGTCACCCTATACTTTATAAGAACAGACTGATTTCCTAAAAAAAACTCATCAAAATTTGCCCGAAGAATATTATTTCGAGTCAAATGCCATCGATGTTAGAAAAACATCGATTATCATCGTTAGGCTTTCGATTATGACATCGATGTTTTTCTAACATCAATCATCCCTAGTGTACGAAAACAAGGCAAATATGGGTTAACCCATACCACATAGAATAAATACATTGTGTTTTCAGGTTATATTAAAAATCAAACACCAATCAGTGTCCTAGTTACACACATTTTTATTTGCCTATTTTATACCATGATATAAATTGTAACAAAGGATGGTTATTATCAGAGTATGTCTCGAGGAACATCAGTTTAAATACAGCTGTTGTGCAAGCAACACGTTCAAAGTACAAAATAATTTACAAACAAAAACAACCCCATTCCTGAATCAGTTTTTTCATCTCTCTGTCGTATGTCGCAAGCATTTAAATCTCACAGCACCAGATCTGACTCAACGTAACCATTAACTTTACAAAAAAATACTAGCTGTGCCGGCAGCTTCGCTAGCGTAGATAATACTAACATATTTAATGTTATTAATTTGTTTGTACACTCACATTGTCCCGTGACAGTAGTAATATCAATATTAAATAATATCCATAATACATAAATTACAATTTTGTTATCCTAGCAGTTGTTACGACAACGGTAACTGAGCACAAAACTTCTTGACAGTCATTACTATTTTTATGCTAACATTTGAAGATACTGCTTCGCTCATATTCCTCGCAGCGGTACATATTATAAGTACCTTTTGTGATAACAGGCTATCTGATACAATGAGATTTTTTGTAATCTAACATATAGCCCCTGTGATTAGGGCGCTCAAACAGACAAACAAAACTCTTCAGCTATATAAAAATAATATAGATATTTTCGAAGGTATCACCAAAACATTCATAATATACGAGCGACATACATTTTAGCTAAAAACATTACAACGCTAATCTATTATAGTACTAAGGTTAGGACATACATTATCTAGACAATAAAATAACTTATATCTATAATTGTTTACATACTAATCGGAATATTTTAGGATAGTTTGAGATGTCGATAGTGGGGGAGCGGAGGCCAACGTGCCCAATTTTTGGCACTTCATGAAGATAAAATAGCAAATATAGATTTTATTACAACATATTAAGTTCATACTGTAGTTACATTGATATGTTGTGTAAAGTATTGTAAAAACATCAAATCCGTAACCAATGCTCTATGGCTTCCCATATATATTGTCACATCACACAAAACGTATAACAATGACGTGTCCACGAAAACTTACCAATAACACAGCACAGTACACATGTTTATATAAACCTTCACAATTTTTATTATTATAAAAATAAATAGGATATTATCATACCAAATTCTATTCTAATCAATCAAGTTTACAAAACAAATATTTGATGATAATGCAGATACAACTAATTCATATTTCCAAGTCCCCGTTTTATTAAATTGCACATTATAAAAACAAAACCCTGGATATTTTAGGCGCGAAACATCTTGAAATTCAAATAATTTGACTATCTAATCCTTAAAAAAATTGGACAAAGTCGAAAATCCTATCTAGTAAACCTTCCAAGTTTTCAGTCAAATAAGGCATGCATACTAATTTGGCCTTCATTAACAAAACTAAACAATACCAAATTAGATTCGATTGTTACGATTAATATATAAATATTCACTCGAGTACCGGCTGATTATTTTCACTATGATGATTACCAACCGTCTATTTATCTGTCTATGCCTTCCACATGTTTGTGTGACATCTCAGTAGATACAAGCGATTTGCTCTATGTAAAATAAGTTTTGTTCGAAGAAACTAGACCATTAAATTTGTACTTACATTGCTGCCAGTTCTATCAAAAAACACATAAGTACTATAATTACGTAAGTTTATTAAACACTCGGATAGTTTACACACATTTCCTTTAACGACATACCGATTGGAGTTAAAAACTGTACGCTAAATTGCATTGGAAGTGAATAGGAGATATTTTGTGTATATATAGATTTTCAGATTGAAATATTCGTGTTTTATATTTAAGCGATTAGGATATACAAAATCATTCCGCTTCTATAAAAAAATGGCTATCAGATAAATATATCACATACGAATTTTTCACAGTAATAACTGTTCAAGAACAGTCGGGTTACTGACAGCAGTTAAAAAAATACATTTTAGTATTCATTAAAGAAAAAAATTGTGAAATATATCTAGTAGTCTGAATTAAAAAAACGTTTTTATAAGATAATAATGCGATTTATTACCAATTCATAATCCATTGATATTTATCGCAATAGTTCCAGACATACTTACACATAACAAGTGTATGAGATCATTGCGGACAGCGGCAAAATTGACTCAAATCACTGGTTTTTAATCAACTACAATACAATTTCGTTCAGTTAATATATAGCTGTATTTATACAACACCAGAGTTAGACAAAAAAAAATAGCAGAAAAAAATCATTTCAAATTCGTAAATAAATTTTTCGTCTCACTAAAATTATTTATATCAGACTGTCTCTCAAGCATTTTAGACATCACATTAAATTGCAACTAAATATGAATAAGCCGTTTAAACATACTCTGTGTATAACTTTTGATGTTTTAGACTTGCTAGTTTAACATCAAATAATTCACACAGATTGTTATTATTTTGTGTATATAATTATAAGCTTATATTTATGTGAACAGGATGGATTTAGAACATAATGGTATTTGAGTATGATGCTGCAGATTATTCCTTGGAGTGCGGGCGACGACGAGGGAATCATGTGGCATAACGCTTGGTCCAGAGGCGCGCGATACGATCGTGTTCCTCTCTGTTTTGGAGATACTGTGTAGCAATGCTTCCTACCAAAGGATCCGCTGAAAAATAATATAAATAAGGGGTTAATCATCAGCTTGGATTGAGAGCCCGCAGCGCTCACCCAATAGTCCGGGTGAAGTTGTCACAGGCCTCTGCGGCTAACATCTAGTCACAAAAAAATCATCACCATACTGGACGTGAGCCTCCTCACATTTCGCCACAAAGTGCGATCCTGTGTCGCTTGTATCCCACGACGCCCAGCAACTTTCATCAGATCGTCGGTTCATCTGCGTTGTCTGGTTCGTGGTCGCCCCTCGAGAATCTTTCTTCCCAAACTGTTGTTGGTTCAACAAACAATTTGGCCTGCCCATTGGCATTTCAACGTGCTAATGCTTCAGGCTAAGCCAGTTCGACACCCGTTCTGCTACAGGTATCCATATTCCATATTTTATTTAAAAATATGTATATATCATCTCAGCTTATGTGTCCCACTGTTGGATTCAGGCATCCTCCACAATGGGAGGGGTATTGATCTACTATTCCCCGCTGGTCAGAGGTGTTGGAATAGGGTTTTGTTTCGAGTTTTCCTTCTCTTGCAAAGATGTTATATGCTTATTATATCCCTTAGTAGTCTTTTGCGACATCCACGGGCAAGACAGGGAGTGGCGAATTGTATTCTTACTCCATCACCACACTGTGATATATATCTTTTATATATAAATTTCATGTGTATGTGTGTATGTCACTGAACTCCTTCTAAACGGCTGGACCGATGTTAATGAATTTTTTGTGTGTTGAACACACACAAAAAAGTGGGTTTGAAAATGGTTCAGATTAATATTTGGACCTGTTAGATGGCGCTGCGATCGATTCCAAAAAGATTTTTTTTTAAATTTGAACTGAGCAACGTCTGTTGGGTCAGCTAGTTTTGTATAAATATTTCTTTCTCATCAACACCCTGCTCTTATCCCAATTACATATTTTGGGGTCGCTTCTATATGTGCTCTTCTTTCACAGTACATATTTCAAAAGTTATTGACGAATAGTTTTATGACCGGCCGCCTGCCTCATGTAAACCCGCCATGGAAATGCAATTATTGACCATAGGGCATCAGATTTAGTTGACCCAGATCTATGTAAAACTTTTAGGCATCTTTTACGACACCCACGGGCAAGAGAGGAGGGAGGGGCATGAATTGTATTGTTACTCCTTCGCCACAGCAAATGTGAATGTATATGTATAATTTACTAAGAGCTACCAAACGATTTTTCAAATAATAGCTCTTCAAACAATGGTGAGACAATATTTTCGTGACGATTCTCATAAGCTGTATAAATATACAATGAAGAAAACGTGCGTTAGGACGAAAGGGTTACAAGTGCTTTGACCTCTTGTGAGATCAATGTAACTCTGTTAGGTAACACGTGTGTTTTGTTTACTCAAACTGAAATTATTGGTCTTGTCTGTTATTTTATCGATAGAAAGAAATAATACATTTATTCTATTCTCGTTAACAAAATAAGAAAAGGACTTCCTACATAAAATAATTTAATTTTAACGAGAAACAAAAATGGCTATTGGCTCAGCTCATGCTATTTATCTTTAAAGAAATAGCGCTGGTGTTCGGCCAACACCTGGTATATACATTTTATAAATAATTATCAAAACTTAACATCCCCATACGGTAACGGGTTCAGAATGTACCATACAACCATTTATTTTCTGCCTTGATTGCGCAAAAGCGGGCTAAAGAACTACAAGAAAAAAAGGCAGGGCCACTCTTGAAAAAAAAAAGCGATAATGGTACATTCTTCTGTGTAGAAACCTATGTCCAACAGTTGACTTAATAAACCGATGGATAAATTCATCAAATGTTATTAGGTATAGATAAAGTTGTAACAGATTGACTTTTCAAATGGAATTTTAAATCTTCCTTATAATCGTCCGCGTTTCCCGCCTTTCGCCAAGGTGTTGTATGTTTATGAGATGTATGCATATAACATTATTGCAAGAAGACAGGAATTCGAAAACCAAATTTGACTGCACAGATCTCGAAGTGATTAAAATAGCGACCTACAGTGTCAGTGTCGGGGTTCGAATCCCACGCAGGACAACATGCGTGCGATTCACAAATTGTTGTTCGGAGGCTGGATGTAATTTGTGTCTTTTTGTAAAGTACCCCGCAGTACAAGGATTATTTCCTTAGTGCAGGCAACACCACGTCTTTAAATTAAAAAATAATAAACCTAATGTTTCGTCGCATTGTGGTAAGTGACCCGGGCTGGGTCACTTACCATATGTCCAACAGTGGCCTTAAATAGACCGATGGATAAATTCATCAAATATTATTAAGCATAAACAAAAGTTGTAACATATTGACTTTTCAAATGTAATTTAAAATCTTACTAAGCGTCCGCGTAGTGACGGAGTGAGAATACAATTCACCGCCTTTCGCGAAAGTGCTGTCTGTATGTTTATGAGATGTATGCATATAACATTATTGCAAGACAGAAATTCGCAAACAAAATATGACTGCACAGATGGCGAAGTGGTTAAAATAGCGACTTACAGTGCCAGTGTCGGGGTTCGAGTCTCACGCAGGACAACACTGTGCGCTCCACAAATTGTTATTCTGAGTTTGGATGTAATTTGTATCTGTTAGTTATGTTTGTGTTTGTAAAGTAGCCCGCAGTACAAGGATTATTTCCTTAGTGCAGCAGGCAACACCGCGTCTTTAAATAAAAATAATAATAAACCTAATTTTTCGTCGCATTGTGGTAAGTGACTCAGCCCATAAAGAAGAGGATCATCGCTAGATCAAACAAGTCATTTTTATAGAAGCTTTATTGCGCGAAAACTAATTATTTCCACACTTGGACGTCTTTAATTACTTTTATCTCAGGTTCAACTAACTGTGACATAAATCATTTTACTACTAAGCGAATAATTATTATTAAATTTATGTTAAATAATAAACTCAGTACTTTCCCTCTCAAATAATTTAATTTAAAATATTTGTTTATTTTCTGTTTTTAATTTAAATAGAAGTAACACAGAAGGTATAAAATAAAACATTTAGAGCAGAAATTTCCTCCAAGGAAAAGAAAACCAAGAGTTAGAGAGAGCATACTTTTTACTGAACTGACAGAACATAGTAAAGAAATTTGATACAATATTCTTTACAATATAAGCCTTTTATCTTAGTCCATAGTGGTAAAGGAACCAACAATGTTCAAAAACATGTTTTGGGTCCCCCGCAACAAATTTAATTAGAAAAGAAAAGCAGGAGTTGGAAAGATTCCACTTCTCCTACTATGAAAAACCACTCTATATTCCTTATTTTCTAATTTATTTCTAGTTTTATCTATACGTAGAAGACTACTAAGACGGTGTCGTAGAAGACGACTAAGGAATATAATACGCAAATAACATCTATGCACGAGATGGAAAATTGAAAATAAAACCCTATACCAACACATCTGACCAGCGTGGTATAGTAGATTAATTTCACTCCCATTTTATTTTATTTATTTTTTATTTTAAGACAACACCCTGCACTAAGGAAATAATCCTTGTATTGCGGGGGACTTTACAAACATATAATTAACGGACACAAATTACATCCAGACTCAGAACAACAATTTGTGGATCGCACAAAGTGTTGTCCCGCGTGGGATTCGAACCCCCGACACTGGCGCTATAAGTCGCTATCTTAAACACTACGCCATCTGTGCAGTCAAATTGTGAATGGGCTCGAGCACGGCAGCAAAACGTATGGGAGCTGTGCTGAAGAACACATGTTTTCCCGCCGATTCTACGCCTAATCTCTCCCAAGCTGTGTCATTTTATCGTACCATCGAATTTTTGGGAATAAAAGGAAATATCTGGTTAAACGAGCTTCGCTCGGAATATTTTTGTCGAATTTATTTAGATATATATTAATAAAAATTAAATAATGAAAAAAATATAAAAAAAATACAAAAAGAGAATAATAATAACACCGAGATTCGATCCGACGACGTTGAATGCTAAAACAATACTAAAAGGAAACTGCACTACTTCCCAACTGAGCTATCGTAACTCATGACGTTGACGGCAAAATTTGAATTCATATTCTTTTAAAATTTAATGTCATTATATTGTTTTGTTAAAAACACCGACAAAACAACATTTTCTATAAATAAAACCTAGCTAGATCGATTTTTTGGCCTCGGAAACTCTAGTATGCCAAGTTTCATCAAAATCGTTGGTGCCGTTTCCGAGATCCTGAATATATATGTATACAAGAATTGCTCGTTTAAAGATATAAGATACTAAGCGCTTGATTTGTCTTTCCTGTAGTAGTTAGTATCGGTGTTAAAGGCGTGGCCATAATACTTGTCTTTTATCCGACTTATGGTTTTCATAGACAAATAGAGTATTGAGATATTCTGTATCATCATCACCATCGCAGCCCACATACGTCTCACTGTTGGGCTTGGGCCTCCTCCACAATGGGAGGGAATTTGACCTACTATACCATGCTGGTCAGACATGTTGGTATAGGGTTTCGATTCGAGTTTTCCTTCTCTTGCACAGATGTTATGTGCATATTATATCCCATAGTCGTCTTATACGACATCCATGGCCAAGATAGGGAGTGGTGAATTGTATTCTTATTCCGTCATCACACGGAATATTCTGTATAGCGACTACAAATACTACCAACACTTACATTGCATTAGGTGTCGTACAAGACGACTGAGATATACATAACCTGAGCCAATTCTTATGATATCGTCTAGAGACCAATCCTAAAGAGCGTTGACGTCAGGAAAGTGTCTAGTCATAAAACTATTCTCAATAACTTGTAATACATATAGGTATATGTACGATGGATGAGAAATTTATATCAGGAATGCTATTGATATGAAGTTGCGAATCTGGATACGGATGTTAGGATAACATTATATCGGTTATGGATATGTAATTATTACGTACTAGCTTCTGCCCGTGACTTCGTCCGCGTTGTGTAGTTCTTTTGTTGCTAACGCTAACTTTAACCCGCGACTTTGTTTACGTAAAAGTGAGATTATTTTTTACGATTGTGTCACACTTTATTTTTGCAAAACTTTAACCCTTTATGCAGCTCACGTAGCGAATCTCTCTAAAGGAAAAACCGAAAAGGAAGAAGCTCCGATTTTAAAACATACTTTATTGGTGCTCCACTCCTATTGGTCTTAGCGTAATGATATATAGTCTATAGCCTTCCACGATAAATGGGCTATCTAACACTGAAAGAATTTTTTAAATCGGACCAGTAGTTCTTGAGATTAGCGCGTTCAAACAAACTCTTCAGCTTTATATATTTAGTATAGATTATCCGACAGTTTCGGATAGTTTCAATTACGGATAGGTATTGATTTTTTAGGGAATTGTAAAAGGATTTAGCTAATTATGGTGATCACTAGCTTTTGCCCGCGGCTTCGCCCGCGTAAAAATTTACTTGCATATTGAACTATTATCGCAAAGAATATTATCGACATAAAAAGTATTACATTTCTTAATTTAAGAAATACTCTTATCTACGTGTCAATTTTCATCCAAATCTGCTCAACAGTTTAAGCGTGATTGAGTAACAAACATCCAAATATCTTCACAAACTTTCACATTTGAATATTACTTCCAGCCTTGTAGTTCAGATTGCCGTGCAAATACGATGGTATTGTGGCCTTACCTTAGTCTCTGATAACGTACTTTTCCATTGGTGAAAAAAAATATATCAATCAAACACCCGCAGTTTCATTCACGTAGACCCCATTCCCATGCCAATACCGAGATAAAAAATGCCTATGTAACTTGCTGATATTATAAATTTACATGGGTAAAAAAAAATATATAAATCCCAGAAATATCAGAGATATAAATTGCCTATGTTACTCGCTGACAACATAGGTAGCTTTCCATTGGTGAAAGAATTTTAAAAATTGGTCAACATCCCCCGGTATAGTTCTCGTTCCTGGGCAAATACCGAGATGAAAATAGCCTTTATATGGTATTCACTGATAATATAGCTTTTCATTAGTGAATTAATTTTTTAAACCATTAAATTCCCGTGATTTCACCGGCATTGTACCCGATCCCGTAGGAATATCGGGATAAAAATAGCTTAAATATGTTACTCGCTTAAAAATAGCTTTCCATTAGTGAAATAATTTTAAAATCGACTTAATTCATCCACACCGGGATAAAATATAGCCTGGGATAAAATAGTCTAAGTTATTCCTTATGTACGACTGGTAGACCTGATGGAAAAATATAATCAATATCGGTCCAGCCATTTTGAAGATTACCTGTAACGAATAGACAGACAGACAAAAAAATTTGGACCGTATTGTGTGAGCATAAATAAAACCTATTATTTTGATAGACAAAGACGCTTCAAATTTATTTATTTGTAGAGATAGAAAATTGTAATAATATTTTGATTGTAACTTACTGTCTGGTAGCTGCTAGAAATATTACCACGTTTTTATTGTTCGTGGGTGTCGCAAAATACTACTAAGACAAAGATTTACATCGACCTGGACCAATTGGTGATGCCGTCTGGCCAACAATGTTGGCCAGGTCATAAAATGTTGCTAGAACCTTTGCAATATATCTACGATGGCAGTAGTAGGTACCCTACCTACATATCGCGTCGATCCAAAGTAATTAGGATAAGAGCAAGATAATGATGATATATCATTGGCTGGGTGTCTTCGACTATATGCATTTTATCCTATTGGGGCAGCCCAAAATTGTTTCTTAGTGCGTGTTTACCCCAAATAACCGATCGGTATACAAAATTTGACATTCTTAGGCCCGGTATCTTTGGCTATACGCTTTCACCCTCTTAGGGGTTGAATTGCCAAAAATTCTTTGTTAGAGCTCGCTTATCCTTGCCAAAATTATCTTCATAGTGCTTGGTAAGTGAGCACTAAGAAAATCTGGGGATAATCCAAGAAAGCCTGTGTACTAAAATGATCCTTCCTAGGCTTAGTGATTTCGGTTAAACGCTTTTCACCCCCTTAGGGCTAAAATTGCAAAAATCTCTCTTTCCCCAAGAAAGGCAACTTTATACAAAATTCCATGTTTCTAGGCCTAATGATTTCGGCTATATATTTTGCACCCCTTTAGGAGTTGATTTTAATAAAGTAATTTCTTAGAGCTCACTTACAACAAAGGAAAGAGAATTGCATAGAAAGTTTTACGTTCCTAGCTCCAAGAGTTTCGTCTATACGCTTTTCACTCACTTAAGGGGGTGATTTTCCAAAAATCCTTTGCTAGTGCTCGTGTACCCCAAGAAATAAGACGACGTAAAAAGAAAATACTTTCCCCTATTTCAACCCCTTATACCTATTTTTTCGCGATAAAAAGTAGCCTTATATCCTTTCTCAAGCTTTAGTTCATCTCTGTACCAAATTTCATCAAAATCGGTTAAGTGGTTTCGACGTGAAAGACTATATGCTTTTCAATCCCCTTTTTTTTTGGGGTGGGCTGCGGTCGGCGCGTTCCTCGCACCACTCCGTACGGGGCGACAGAGGGGCGTAAACACGCAACACCCGCAACCCACCCGAACACCACGTCGCCTTCGTCGTTGGACCGACCACTGGAGCAGGGTTACTTGTGCTTTTCAACCCCTTAAGGAGGTGAATTTCCAAAAATCCTTTGCTTGTACTCGTGCACCCCAAGAAATACGATGGTGTAAAAAAAGTACGTTTCTAGGCCCAGTGGTTTCGGCTGTATGCTTTTTGGTATTTTAGGGGTTGAATTTCATCCCTATGTAAGTGAAACTACCAAAACGCTACAACGAATATTTATATATTTATTATCAGGTGCCTTCATACAAAGATTCACGGTTCTATCATCGAAAATGACGAATTTCCATACAAAATATCATCCCCTATTTCAACCCCTTATACCCATTTTTCCCAATAAAAAGTAGCCTATATCCTTTCTCAAGCTTTAGTCCATCTCTGTATCAAATTTCATCAAAATCGGCTTAGACGTGAGAGGCTATATGCTTTTCACCCCTTTAAGGGGGTGAATTTCCAAAAATCCTTTGCTAGTGCTCGTGCACCCCAAGAAATACGATGGTGTAAAAAAAAATACGTTTCTATGCCCAGTGGTTTCGGCTGTATGCTTTTTGGTATTTTAGGGGTTGAATTTCATCCCCATGTAAATGGAATTTCCAAAACGCTTGAGCGAATAATTATTTATTTATTATTAGGTGCCTCAATACAAAGATTCGTGGTTCGATCATCGAAAATGACGAATTTCCATACAAAATGTCATCCCCTATTTCAACCCCTTATACCCATTTTTTTGCGATAAAAAGTAGCCTATATCCTTTCTCAAGCTTTAGTCCATCTTTGTACCAAATTTCATCAAAATCGGTTTCGACGTGAAAGGCTATATGCTTTTCAACCCCTTAAAGGGGTGAATTTCCAAAAATCCTTTGCTAGTACTCGTGCACCCCAAGAAATACGATGGTGTAAAAAAAATACGTTTCTAGGCCCAGTGGTTTCGGCTGTATGCTTTTGGTATTTTAGGGGTTGAATTTCATCCCCATGTAAGTGAAACTACCAAAACGCTAGAACGAATATTTATTTATTTATTATCAGGTGCCTTAATACAAAGATTCACGGTTCTATCATCAAAAATGACGAATTTCCATACAAAATATCATCCCCTATTTCAACCCCTTATACCCATTTTTTCGCGATAAAAAGTAGCCTATGTCCTTTCTCAAGCTTTAGTTCATCTCTGTACCAAATTTCATCAAAATCGGTTTAGACGTGAAAGACTATATGTTTTTCACCCCCTTAAGGGGGTGAATTTCCAAAAATCCTTTGCTAGTGCTCGTGCACCCCAAGAAATACGATGGTGTAAAAAAAAAATACGTTTCTAGGCCCAGTGGTTTCGGCTGTATGCTTTTTGGTATTTTAGGGGTTGAATTTCATCCCCATGTAAATGAAATTTCCAAAACGCTTGAACGAATATTTATTTATTTATTGTCAGGTGCCTTAATACAAAGATTCGTGATTCTATCATCGAAAATGACGAATTTCCATACAAAATGTCATCCCCTATTTCAACCCCTTATACCCATTTTTTTGCGATAAAAAGTAGCCTATATCCTTTCTCAAGCTTTAGTCCATCTTTGTACCAAATTTCATCAAAATCGGTTTCGACGTGAAAGGCTATATGCTTTTCAACCCCTTAAAGGGGTGAATTTCCAAAAATCCTTTGCTAGTACTCGTGCACCCCAAGAAATACGATGGTGTAAAAAAAATACGTTTCTAGGCCCAGTGGTTTCGGCTGTATGCTTTTGGTATTTTAGGGGTTGAATTTCATCCCCATGTAAGTGAAACTACCAAAACGCTAGAACGAATATTTATTTATTTATTATCAGGTGCCTTAATACAAAGATTCACGGTTCTATCATCAAAAATGACGAATTTCTATACAAAATATCATCCCCTATTTCAACCCCTTATACCCATTTTTTCGCGATAAAAGTAGCCTATGTCCTTTCTCAAGCTTTAGTCCATGTACCAAATTTCATCAAAATCGGTTTAGACGTGAAAGACTATATGTTTTTCACCCCCTTAAAGGGGTGAATTTCCAAAAATCCTTTGTTAGTGCTAGTGCACCCCAAGAAATACGATGGTGTAAAAAAAATACGTTTCTAGGCCCAGTGGTTTCGGCTGTATGCTTTTGGTATTTTAGGGGTTAAATTTCATCCCCATGTAAGTGAAACTACCAAAACGCTAGAACGAATATTTATTTATTTATTATCAGGTGCCTTAATACAAAGATTCACGGTTCTATCATCAAAAATGACGAATTTCCATACAAAATATCATCCCCTATTTCAACCCCTTATACCCATTTTTTCGCGATAAAAAGTAGCCTATGTCCTTTCTCAAGCTTTAGTTCATCTCTGTACCAAATTTCATCAAAATCGGTTTAGACGTGAAAGACTATATGTTTTTCACCCCCTTAAGGGGGTGAATTTCCAAAAATCCTTTGCTAGTGCTCGTGCACCCCAAGAAATACGATGGTGTAAAAAAAAAATACGTTTCTAGGCCCAGTGGTTTCGGCTGTATGCTTTTTGGTATTTTAGGGGTTCAATTTCATCCCCATGTAAATGAAATTTCCAAAACGCTTGAACGAATATTTATTTATTTATTGTCAGGTGCCTTAATACAAAGATTCGTGATTCTATCATCGAAAATGACGAATTTCCATACAAAATGTCATCCCCTATTTCAACCCCTTATACCCATTTTTTCGCGATAAAAAGTAGCCTATGTCCTTTCTCAAGCTTTAGTCCATCTCTGTACCAAATTTCATCAAAATCGGTCCAGTGGTTTAGACGTGAAAGCGTAGCAGACAGACAGACAGACAGACAGAGTTACTTTCGCATTTATAATATTAGTAAGGAGTAAGGAAGTAAGGATTGTATTATTTCCCTTTAGAGACGCTTATATTTAGGCTATCAGATCAGCTGATAGATAGAAAACCTGTCAACCTGTCTCATATAGACACCGACCCTATCCGATAATATCCAAAACTTTTATATCGATTTCGGTGACATTCTAATTTCTGATATCCGATAATTTTGGTTACGGAGCTCCCTAACATCCCTAGTTCATACCAACTCCAAGTAATTGGGATTAAAGCAGCATGATGATGATATTTTATATAAGAAATACCTGAATATTATAACAGAAACCAATACAGTGGACCTGCGGTAAACCGGCACCCCTTGTAATCCAACATGTCTAGTTATTAAATATTTTTTCGTCAACTTTTGCTAATGTAAGATATGCATGATTGAACAGGTTACAACTTGTACGCGGCATTACTATTGTGCTTTTGTGTTAGGGATGATCGATGTTAGAAAAACATCGATGTTTTTCTAACATCGATCGTTTTTTTTTTTAGGTAATCTGTCGAATGTTTTTAGCAAATTTTTTTTTTTTTTTTTTTATTGCAAGCAGTGGCAAACGAGCAAACAGTACACCTGATGATAAGTGTTGCTGCCGCTCATGGACCTTTACAAGGCCGCTGCCTACCGCGAAGAAAGTGAAGGGAGTGTGAATGCGTGCATTGAGGCTCGGTGATACTAAAGGCACCATCAAAACCCTCCACACGCAAACAACCTCAGAAAGTTGGGCTTCCGGCTCTCTCGCTCACCGAACGAAGCGCAGTAACAAATTGCTACTACTCAGACGTCGATTTTCTGCGAGAGCGTGGTACTGCCCCGGACGGACCGGCCCGCGACTGTAGACAGATAACTGTCGACAGTATGGTCCTACCACTCCTTTTGATTTTGATGACACTTTTTTTTCCTTAAATCTGTCGAATGTTTTTGACATCGATGTTACTACGAGGACATAAAATCTTCCAGGCAAATTTTGATGACCCTTTTTTTTTAGGAAATTTGTCGAATGTTGTAACATTACGGTGGGAGTTATGACATCGATGTTACGGCGACGATATAAAATCCTGCGGGCAATGAGCTTAATGAGCATTTTTTATTTTTTTTTAGGAAATTATCTTCGCAGCTGCGTTTCCGTCACTACGCCGACATTCCACGATGTTTCCTTTTCGACATCTATGTTTTCCTTTCAACATCGATGTTTTCCCTTCAACATCGATGTTTCCCCTTTTCAACATCGATGTTTTCTTTTCAACATCGATGTTTTTCCTTTCAACAACGTCGATGTTCATCGAGCATCCCTATTTTGTGTATAGTTTGAATTTGACTACATGTAATAGCGGTACGGCGTATCGTGCGTTCATAGTTTAAAATTTCATTGTATATTACGCATACGTGCCTGTCGGATTACAAGGTACTCTTTTGTAAGAAAAAACCGAACTATAAGGGGTTCTTAGGCTCCGACAAATTCGATAGTCCGACACTGCCGTGCAAAACGTCTGTCGGATTCCGGGGGGTCCACGGTAATTTAATCACAATATTCCTATCACGTTCCCTGTCGGCCATAGCTCTCCCCGAGATGTAGAATGCGATAATTCCTGGTAGGATTATCGATTACCATAGGTTGTGTTGCTGCCCATTCTGCTAATGATCCCTTAGCCAGATTTTATAACCCCTAAATGAAAATAAGGAGATGGTGTTACTTTTTTTTTCGTAAGTTATATAAATGTACAACGGTTTCTTACCTGGATTGCAATCAGTGAGTAATGAACATATTGATAGTAAAACTTTTGATATTGTCAGTGCTGGCGACCAATTGTCTTTCAGGATATCCAGACATATCACACCCTGGCTGTTGATGTTACAATGATATATCCTAGTTCGGAATGTTACCTGAAACATAAAAAAAAAAATTTAGCAATTCACCTCACAATATATTTGATCTCTATTATATCTTTAATATCTATCCTTTATTCTGGTGGTGACCACCGGGTTGAGAGCCATCAGCGCTCACCCATAGTCCGGGCTAAGCTGTGAAAGCCATCTGAGGCTAACAGCTATACACAAAAAAAAACCTTGTGGTGACAGAGTAAGAATATAAGTCACCACCCCATATCTTGCCCGTGGTTGTCGTAAAATTCAACTAAGGGATATAATAACAAGCAGATAACATGTATGCAAGAGAAGTAAACTCGAAATAAAACCCTATACTAACACGTCTGACCAGTGTGGTATAGTATCAATCTCTCTCCCACAGAGAAAACCCGAGCCCAATAGTGGGCCGTATATGGACTATGAAGACGACGGCGATGATATTATCCTTAAAAGTATTTTTTGTCATTACAATATTTCTCATAACACTGCATTAATTTTAATTTTTGATACGGCATTTTGAAGATTATTTTTCCTTAACGAAAAAAATATATTTTAAAATTAACCTTTTATAGTAGATGTTTTGAGTAAAAACATTATATTTCCTACGTTTTCTATTGAAAGGGCACAAAAGCAAGTGGTTTACTCAAAAGGCGAAGTAGGGACGTATACGACCAAATAACGTAGATTGTTCTCAGACTATTGCCTACCCATAAAAAAATATATAATAATACCTTTTGTTGTGTATGAAAAGAACCGATGTTTGCAATGTATCTAATGTGTAGACAAAAATCTCTACATTTATCTGCTTATGCACACCTAACTCAAGGAGACGTACGACAAAAACAAGTCGGACCAAATAAACTACATCAAGAAAAAGGACGCAGGTAGTCTTTGTGACGTCATCCTCACTTTAGTAAAACGAAACATGTTGCTATTCTGACAACAGTTTATAGACCTTCTGTAAGAACGTTCACTTTGGCTACAACTTAATTACTTAGATCAAAAACTTTAAGAATATTTTTTTATGACAACACCGTACACTAAGGATATAATGCTCGTATTGCAGGGGT
This sequence comes from Lymantria dispar, assembly GCA_032191425.1. NCBI lineage: Eukaryota > Metazoa > Arthropoda > Insecta > Lepidoptera > Erebidae > Lymantria > Lymantria dispar. The sequence goes on from CM063444.1 coordinate 32,604,389, forward strand.
TTTTACAAACAAATAATTAACGGACACAAATTACATCTAGAATCGGAGCAACAATTTGATCGCGCAAAGTATTAATCTGAGTTGGATTCAAACCCGCGACACTGGCACGGTAAGTCGGTATCTTAATCACTACACCATCTGTGCAATTTATTTCATTGCCAGCTGCAAAAGATACATTCATTATCATATCACCGTCTCATATCATATAAGTCCCACTTTTGGGCTCGAGCCTCCTTCACAATGGGAGGGAAATTGACCTACTACTTGCGTCCCTTCATTCATCATCATTTCAGTTAATATACGTCCCACTGTTGGGCTCGAGCCTCCTCCACAATAGGAGGGAAACTGACCTTACCTTGAAGCTGGTCAGACAGGTTGTTAAAGGATTTTATTTCGCGTTTTCCTTCGCTTGTATATGTTATATGCGTATTATATCCCTTAGTCGTCTCTTACGACATCCACGGGCAAGATAGGGAGTGGTGAATTGTATTCTTACTCCGTCACCACACGGAATAGGCATGATGACTAATTTTGAAAAACTGTTTTATAATATTCTTAAATAACTACTATTATCAAAAAATATATTATTTTTGCAATAGGTACGGTTTCTTTAGAAATAAATGTTATTTTAATTAAATGCATATAAATTAGCGCTAAATAACTCAATTTGATTGGTGTTTAGCTGAGCATGGCGGACTTGTGTATTTTGTAGTTTTATTTTATTAAATAAATTAATAATCTCATCTTATAAAAGAAAATAAATATTTATTTCAAGATATATCCTTTGTGTTACAGTAGATAAACACATTATTTTAGTGATTTTTGGTTACAGTCATCATGCCTATTATTGCATCCCTTAGTCATCTTCAAAAAAGGCGTGGAGCCCATTGTATTCTTATTGCATCATGAAAAGGATGATATGATTTGATAATGAAGAATTTATCATTCATTTCAGCTCGTATACATGTCACAACTCGAGCCTCCTCCACAATCGATGAGCAATTGATCTATTATACTACGCTGGTCTATAAGACTGGTTGCTATTGCATTTTATTTCCCTTTTATATTAAATGGTAGTAGTATTTTATGGAACTTAATAGTGTCAGGGGTTAATCCAAATCGTTGCCTATTTGACAAACAATAGTGTTCCTTATAACGACGGACCAAGAAAGTTTAGTACTCTTTTTTTGGTGCATTCCACACATTCCACGCCTCTAACAGCAATAAGAAGTGACTAAAGAAATCAATAGACAAAGTTATCAGAATTGCAATTAATTGCAATGTAATGCTGAGCTTTAGATTTCTCACGAGATTTCTCAAACAATATGGGGCGTCGAATGAAAAATGGTGACCCAGACATGTTTTGGGTAGAGTAGAGACTAGAGAAATGTTATGCAATAGCCCCCATCCCCGTCTACATAGACAGACGCAATAACTATACGGAATTTTAGCAGGTTTACCGAAGCTTGCACTGGGAGTCCAACACCCAGACCCACTAAGACTAGAAGACCCACTAAAATTGGCCTCATGTAGAAAGGGAGACTTGATAAAAAATTTTGGCAAACCAATAAAACCAACCAACATCTATCGATGCAAGCTATCGTTAACTGCAATGACAGTTAATTAAGAGAGTCAGAACACTCAAAACACTGACATTTGGTCTATTTTTACATCATAGTTAACTATAGAATTCAGGAAGCAGTCACTACCGAGGAAAAACTGATTTTTTGTCGAAACTAATGAGCCACGTCATGTTATTGCAAATAAGCCTTCTTCACAGTACAAGTCTACACCACAATAGGAGGGCCAACTATACCACGCTAGAGACGTGTATAGGGTATTATTTCGAATTATTCTTCCCTTGCTATAAGCATATTTAATCCCTTAGTCGTCTTTTACGACACCCATGGTCAAGAGTGAATTTATAGTCGTACTCCATCACGACATGGAAATAATACAGACTTGGAGAATTTAAACAGTGCTTAAATGATAGTCTAGAAAATAGCAAAAACCAATTTGGTATCCTATACACGACTCAAATAATTGCACTACCTTTACCTATGAAATTGACACATAAAATATTTAGTTTGTAGAAATCGAATGTTTACAATGATTCATCTAGTCATCTGAGTGAAATCGCGAGAGGATTTACTAAAGAGTTTTGAAATCTGATGACCTCCGTGTATAATAGATATTTTTATACCTACAAGCACTAACCATAACTAACACTTATCTTCATTATAATTGACGCTTGTAGAGAGAAATAAATCAATAAATATCAAAATTGAGACTTAATAGACGACAGCAACCTAAAGCGATTTCTTGGAACTGCCTCAGTCCTTACCGACACTTCGAAGAAACAAAGGTCCGACAAAAAACTGTAGTTTTATTTATGCATTTATTTTTATTAGTCATGTTGATTTAGGCTATTCTTAAACAACTTTATACAAGGTTTTGGTTCAGAATGCTCATATTGAAATAAAATTAGAGAAATGGTAGTTTAAGACTGTACTGCGCTAAGAATGCAATGGTTTGTGCGGATATTTCCGTGTAGTGACGGAGTAAGAACAAGATTCACTACCCCTTATCTACCCCGTGGGTACTGTAAAATACGACTAAAGGAAATAATGACTGTGACCATGGCCGACTAGCTTATTAGCCGATTAGTCAAGTCGTAAAGAGGTCGACAAATCGGTCGATTAGTCAGCCCAATCGATCACGGTTTCGGGGATATTCAGAAATGACCATGACGATTCGTTTACTCAGTTGATTCGCAAAAGTGCATTCAAGGGGGACTAGTAGGCCCAATGCCCATGTGGAGGGAATATAGTGAGTTAAGGGGCTGTATATTGTCTTTATTCATTAGTGATTGAGCTCAATTAAAATTTAATCATGTCAAAAAGCCAAAAAAGATCCCTACCCAAGTATGGATTTTTTGGCCAATTGAACAATAATGAAAGTACAGTGTAATCAATTTCAAATAATAGTTTCTTATGGTGAACAGGAAAAACCCGCAGTTAGTATAATGGATAGTCGGCGCTCTTTGAACAGTTGTCGACTACGATATCAGCCAGATATCGACTTCATAGAATATTCAGCACATGTTTGGTACCAACTCGTTTAATCAGTGTGACTAGTACGCCAATTCCTCTCCCATAGTGGAAGAGGTTTGAGCCCAGCAATGGGCAATACTGACCTGATTTAATAATAAGATACTCAATTCTGGGTTTATATATTGTTATTATAATACGAAACAATTTGTTTGTTGAAGCATGCTTATCAAGCACTACCAGTTGGGATTCAAAAATCTCTCGTTAAATAACCCCTTTATCAAAAACGATTACAGGTTTTAATACATAACTGTGACACCCAGCAGTATCTATAAATGTTACCAAACCGGCCAAAAGTTCGTAAAAATGACCATCAAGCGTTCTGCGCAGACGCTGTAGTCATAGTAACTACTGAGATAACAAAAACCATGCTTGATGTATTTTGGATGTTAATAATAATATTATTTCTGGTGTCGCGGGACGACGTGGATCTTCTACCAAAAATATAAACATTAAATGTAATCTATGTATTTTTTTTAATCACGGAATCGAAATTGTTCGCACAGCTAGGCAATAGGCTACGCGTTAACCCAAAGTTTATACAAGTAATACAGTAACGGTTTCTTTTTGTTGAAATAATACCACGTTCAAATAATGGCAAATGTACAAGATATGCTACTCGGAGGTCCGCGATTCAATGCAACAGTGTAATCGAATTATAATATTAGTAATGTCAACGACTGCACCTGCGGCTGTATCCGACAAATGGAAGTAGAACATCAATTACGTGAGACTAAAAAGGTCATCATCATCTCAGTTCATATACGTCCCACTACTGGGCTTGAACCTCTTCCATAATAGGATGGAAATTGACCAACAATACCACACTGGGCGAGCGGATGGATATATGGTTTTATTTCAAGTTTTCCTTCTATGTAAGTCGTCTTCTACCCACGGGCACTATAGGGGGTGGTGAATTATATTCTTACTCCGTCACTGCACGGAAAAAGGGTTCATTATGCGAAAGGATTATGCATAAACCTCTAGCTATTACTTGAATATTAAAAGATAAACTAAAATGTAAAAAATACATCAAAAAGGTTATTTGTTCTAATAAACTAAATTCTCGAAAAAATACAGTCAGGGCTTTCATACTCCGTACATATATAGGGTACTTATAGTGTATCAATCATCAAATTACGCCTCATGATGTGAGACAGTGAGTGATGGCATGCGCTCCGTTCAGTATTTTTAGTGGACTGTCCTCGGCACACATTGCCGCCCCTAAAAGCTTTTATTGCAATGCGAACCAATTCAAATAATGTTGTCTCGAGACCGAATGTATTTGTAAAAATATAACATTCAAAACTAATTTACCACAATAGCGACCCGCCCCGGCTTCGCACGGGTCCAATGCTGATACTAAATATACTACAGAATGTCTTTATATACAACGTTCACAGCTTTTTTGTCATTAGACAATATAATCATGTTTTCTTTAGAGGTTATTCTTGAAAGAGCGACATATTATGCATGTATTATACATATAAACTTTTCTCTTGAATTCCTCTATCTATTAAAAAAAACCTCATCTAAATTCGTTGCGTAGTTTTAAAGATCTAAACATACACAGGGACAGACAGCGGGGAGCGACTTTGTTTTATACTATGTAGTGATTTCGGATGGGCCAATTTAATACTATGTAGTCAACAATAACATCGCCAAAGTAGTGTTGATGTCAGACAGGTGACCGTTCGTAAAGCCAAAACATTATCTTTTGCTTTTCTCCGTTTGAGTTAGAATAAAACACGTGCCTTTATCGAGTGGCGGGAAAATACTGCTGACGATTTTCTGCCTGCAGCCATAAATGGTTTGACTAATCCGCAGTAGTACTACACTCGTATAAACAATTAACGTCTGAATACCGTATAACATCATTCTGTAAGTACGAAGACCAGAAGACTAAACCTCTCTTTATAGTAGCGACTTCAGCTATGCCAGGGACACCCAGATTCGCCCCTGGCATTACTGAAGTTCAAGAGCGGCGTTCCGCTACTGAATATAATAAAAAAAATATTGTGTACGGGCCTCTTTTTGATTTGCAATAACATCAAGATCGGGCTAAGCGAGAACTAATTTTTATTGCCTAACCTATAGTTAAATATATGTATCCCCATAATAACGACGATGTATATAATTATTTCTAATACCCAAATAAACCAGCGAATGTTTAAACATTCGGCACTGATGGTCGGCCCAACGACGAAGGCGACGTGAGTACGGGTGGGTTATGGGCCCGCGTGCCGTCCTTTCGTCGCCCCGAACGGAATGGACCGCGTGTGCACTTAACATAGCCCACCCATAGCCATCGTCTTTATATGTGGGATATAAGCTGAAAACCATACGGTATTTAATCCCTGAGAGACAACTAATTTACTGATTTTAGAAAAGATCTATCACAACACTCAAGAATGTTGATGAAATGGTCTGACGCAACGGTTAACTTTATTCAACTATATTTATAAACGATGCTACCTCAGAGTTGAACATACCCATTCAAGGTCAAGGTTATGATATAGAATTAGGGTTTCTCTTTTAACCCTGAACTTTGTCTGACCTCTAGACGGTGGGTTATTTATAGGCATACTAGATGTGCTTGCGGTTTAATAACGCCTTCAAAAAAATATGGCCAAAATGAGCTTCCAATTTTTTTTCGCTTTTAGGCCAAGATATAAAGTAAAAGTATAATTACAGCTCATATATGCTCCAGTGCTGGGCGCCTACTACACTGATATAGGATGTTATTACGGGTTTTCTTTCTCTTGCATAGATGTTATATGCATATTACAAATATCCCTTAGTCGTCTTTTGTGATACCAAAAGACCAAGAAAGGGGGGTGGTGTACTGTATTCTTAATACCACACAGAACGAATACTATAACTACCAATATAAAGTATGTGAAGATAGAGAAAGTATAATTTCTAAAATATATTCAACATTGCGAATCTAGTCTTATAAAACACATTTTCGTGAGATTTGCACTCGACATTTATTTTGAAACGAGCACAAATGCCTGAATTCTATGTCTGGATACTCCTGGTGTACACCACGCTAGAATTATGCTACTATTTAACAACTGACATTTTTTTCTTATGCAAGGAAGTAGATTTACTAGTAAATAGTTGAACTTCATTCATCTCAGCCCATATATGTCCCACTGTTGGGCTCGGGCCTCCTCCATAATGGAAGGGTAATTGACCTACTATACCACGCTGGTCAGACGTGTTGATATAGGGTTTTATTTCAAGTTTTCCTTCTCTCGCATAGATATTATATGCGTTTTATATCCCTTAGTCGTCTCGTACGATCACCCACGGGTAAGATAGGGGGGTGGTGAATTGTATTCTTACTCCGTCACAACACGGAAATGGACTTCATTAGTCATCAATAAATCTTCATTTATATTGTCTTAAATGCAAACTGTTTCATGTGATGACAATAAAAATACAATTCACCACGCCCGTGGGTATAGTAAAAGACGTCTAAGGGATAAAATATGTATATAACATCTATGCAAGATAAGGAAAACTTGAAATAAAACTATACCAACCCGTCTGAGCAGCATGGTATAATAGGTCAATTACCCTCCTATAGCGGGGGAGGCTCGAACCAAGTAGTGGAACATATTGGAGATCATGATGTATATGAAATGAAATAAAATTATTAAGGAATAATGGAAGGAAATCCTTTATGGCTACCCCAGCCGCTGGCCCAGAGCAGAGTTGTTATGCATGGGGCTATACAACCCACAATGTTCCTAGACAATTGTTATTAGACGCGAGGGCTATGCTGTTCCTCTACCCCTAGCACTAACAGATTTCGGACGACATTTGACGGACACTGGCAGATCCCTATAATTTAGAGTAGTCCAACTATTGTTAAAGGCGAAACATGTGCGGTTAATGTGGGTGCACAACGGACTTAGCACAAATTTGTTCACTTCAATCCAAGACGAAAATAGATATGTATATATAAAAAAACCGCGTTTTTCTACCCTATATTGCCAACACCATCATCAGTCCTATTCCTACTAGAAAGAAAATTAAACAACTATAATAGCGCACTGACGAAATAATTACGTATTGGCATATGGTTTGGTTTGGAAAAGAGAAACCTTTCTCTTGCAGTGTTATCTGCTTATGTGGTTCAATCATTCCCTGCAACACCCACAGGTGAGGAACGAATAGCTACAAAATTCTATTCCTAATCCACCTATACTCAAAGTATAGACAAATAATTATGTATATTATGAGGCAAGATATTAATCTACAAAACTAGTGTATCATAAGGTAAAACTATTAACAACGAGGTTAACACAACAAAATCATAGCTAAAAAAGCATGTGAAAAATAAACTTTATCTAACGCTAGCTTCCGTTCGCGACTTCGTCCGCGTGGTATAGATACTATGGGCTAACTTTAACCTAAGACTTTGTTTATGTAGAAGGTGAAAATATTTTTAAATTATGTCACGAGCTCCTCTTGGTCTTAGCTGAGCTCCCCTTCTTCTAGAGAAGAGTCTTGCAAAAAAAATCAAATACAAATGTGACAAACTCAAAATATCAAAAATCATTAAGAAAAGAAAGCCTATGCGGTATTTTATATCAACCACCATGTCATCATCTCGACTCATACACGCTCCACTGCTCAAGCCTCCTCCAATAGGAGGGAAATTGACCTTATTATACCATGCTAGTCAGATAGTTTGGTATAGGGTTTTGTTTCGAGTTTGCCTTTTCTTGCATGTTATATGCTTACTATATCTCTTAGCAGTCTTTTACGACATCTACGGGCAAGATAAGGAGGGAATTGTATTCTTACTCCATTACCACATAGAACAAATTCTTAGGTCATAACAAAATGATGCATTTGTATTATGAAAAATTTAATATGCTGACTGTTACATTTTGTAATTGTTTCAGTGTTTTTACCAATAAATGACATTGTAGTCTCTGTTTGTAATGTCAAAATAATGTGTTATTATCATGCTCAAATGGTTATTTGCATATGAATTGACATATGCAATACAAACCAGATTTTAATTTTTTTTCTAACCCTGTTACAGATAATCTTCTAAACAGCTGGATCGATTTTGATATTTTAAAACCAGGTAGCGGTTTATATAAGGAATAACTTAGGCTGTAATTTATACTGGTATTCCCATGGGAATGGGAACTATGTAGGTGAAACTGTGGGAATTTACTAGTCTACAATATAAATGAAAAAATGACTAGTTTCAATATGGATACAAATTCTACAACTACAAAAATAGATACAAGGGGTGATTACCTTAGGAGGTTTGAATGGATATTCTGGTGAGAAGTGTATGTCAAGGAAAAAAACGCCACCTTCATATACTGATCCAGGTGGCCCAAGAATGGTGGAAACCCATTCATAAAGATTATCTCCCTTTGGTCCTGCACTGCAGTTTGGTGGTGGATCCAATGTAATTTCTGCAAGCTCCTTCTGAATCCTCTTGGCCGATGTTCCCAATGCCTTAGACATCTTTGGATTTGGTTTGTTCTCCTTTGTCTCAGGTTTGCTTTCCGCTACACCTCCACTAGAGCCAGCACCTCCTCTGCCACGTCCCGTTCCACTCCCTGATGAACCAGACGCACCGGACATTATCTAAAAGCACCAAATGTCTCATTCCGCTAAACCAAAAAGCAAGCAAAATAGCTCATGTAAAATGAAGGTGACAACTATTAAAATAATGCATATTAGTGTGTGTATACTCTGATGAGAGTCAATGAAACATGCATCGTTCAATTCAATATGCATTTTTAGAATAATGCATCCCAAAATAAACGGGTATAATGACACAAGAATGTAATGTGCAAAAAAATTTTAAAGTGCAATGACATGATTATGACTAATGATTGTAAATGATTACTAAATCAAGTGAACACAGGTGATAACAATATGCAATTACTAGATCATCAAAAAACACAAAATAACTAATTAACAAAACGTAAAATTATTTTTTAATCTAAGCATGAACATTATCTATAGAACAAAGACAATCACGAACGCAATAAGTAATATACGATACATTGAAATTATAATAAACAAACACAACTTCAGGTTACTTATAAATCCTAAACAAATAAGTCAGATGAATAATGATAAAATGTAGTAAATGGTAAAGATTTATTTGTACCTTACGAATAACAGTCGGCCATCTTGTGGGCTGGCGTTATCCGATAATTTAGAATTTTGTGGTTCACCAATGACCAATTGAATGTAAAAGATGTCGCCCGATACCCAAAGAACACAATACAAAGAAATTCATCCACAATATGTACAAATTTTGTGCAACGCTATCAATGGAAACTCCGTGTTACGACGGTCCGCACTGCAAAGCGTAAATAGGCAGCCTGTTACTTTCCATACATTTAACGCTCTATTTATATATGAGCAACAAAATAATATGTACCTTAATTAAGAGTAAAGCTTGAATTTGCTGTTTTCCGGTAAATCTCCCAAAATTTGCATCCACTTCTACCACATTTCATCCATCTGTCCGTCACCTTTACGAACACAAACAACCACTGACTGAAATTCACGGAATGCACACAACTTTAATTAAAAAATAAAAATCTTGAAAATAACAAATTGCAGTAATCTTATACTTACGAAATACAAAATTTAACTATAATTATGCTAGTCTGATTTAAAAAATAAGCAATAAGATTTATGTAAAAAGGATTAAAGAAAAACTACACGATGCACAACCACTTTCCGACCGACATTTTATTTCTTTTTTTTTTTAGCAGTTGCCAATGCGAAACGTCTGTTAGAAAATTGCATTATTAAAAAGGCAGGTTATTATAGCTTTGAAGGATAACTATGTCTTGACATCCATCATCCTATGGATTATAAAAAATAATACTCTAAAACTATTGTGACTATTCTGATAGTGATCTTGATGCTTGGTCCATGACTTGATACTTTGTATAAGCATGTGTTGAAATTGTAATAGTATAAATTTATATCATCATCATCTTGCTCTTATCCCAATTACTTGGGGTCGACGCAATATGTCATCTGTTTTGACATATTGCAAAAAGTTTCGGCAATGACTTTTATGACCGGCCGCCTGCCTGACGTCAACCCTCCTTGGGAATGTAATTGTTGACCCAAATGGTACCAGATGGAGTTGGTCCGGGTCAATCTAGGGCTCTTAGTCGTCTTTTACGATACCCACGAGCAAAGCAAGGGTTGGTAGTATTCGAAGCCGCTACCACACAGCATTTAGTATAAATTTATATAAGATGTAAAAAAAAATTAAGTATAAACTCAAAATCTTTAAATAAATACTTTCAATTCGAAATGAATTTTTACAAAACTATTGTAACCATTAATTGATATAGTTCAACACACTGTTTTGAACTATAAGTTTTTGTTTATATGTTACCTTAATACTGAATGTACATCTTATTTTCTGAGATATGCATCTTAGTGACTAATTAAAAGAACAATAATAAGAAATAATGAATATTATTATGAAAAATTAGTAGGAACATGAAAGTGACATATGGTTTTTTAGTAAACTTAATATCTTAGTGTTTTAACGTGTTATATTAAATAAATTGATGGAATTTTATGTAATGTGATGTGGAGATCCTCTTGGGGTGCACTGAATATAATATAAAACTGCTTTACAAATATTTTTGCTTTCCAACAAAATGCCCAGAAAATAATATAAACAATGTGGTATTAGGAATGTTGAAGGCAACGTTTCACTTCTTGATGGACAATAATTAATATAAAGAAACTAAAGATCTTACGAAACTAATCATTTGTGAAGAAAATTGTAACGTAACCCTGGTAAAAAGGGGCTCGTATTAGTAATTGATTACCAAAACAAAAAAGAAAGACAAAAAGTGAGATTATTTTATGTACTTGTAGTATGCTTGTAATACATGAGCATGTAACGTGTGTAGGATTTGGCATCAGATGGCGTCGGTCGGCAGTTGACAAGTGATTTCTGTCAAATCTTTTTATTGCAAAATAGCAACTCTTTTACTAGTGTTTATTATTTGTTGTGTTAAATTTGTGAATTTAAAATTAAAATACTGACAGCACATGTTTGTTTTACGTTTAATAAATTTAATATATATATTTCTAGTAGATACAACATCAGAATTTATTAAACACGACATAAAGTAGCTAGTCAAAATGGGCAAAAGACAACATCAAAAGGATAAAATGTAAGCAATGCTGTGTAGAAAAACTTCTTTCTAGATGCTGGTGCCGAATTAAACTTACTGTTTTCTTTAATATTTTATCCCTATTTAGGTACTTAACGTACACGGAATGGACGACATTATACGGAGGCAAACGTTCTGGCACCACAACCGAAGAAGATACTAGTTTTAAACGTTTACCATTTGATCATTGCTGCATATGTCTTCAGCCGTTTGACGACCCTTACTGTGATTCTGACGGCAATATATTCGAATTACAAGCAATAATAGATTTCTTAAAGAAATTTAAAGTTAATCCTGTTACTGGTAAGGTAAGCATTTAAATCACTATTAAATTTGCTTCTAAAAAGTCCACTATGATTATTTCTACCTTCAGTAATGATTGGTAGTAGAGTAGTAATAAAAGAATAAAACACTTAAATCAACACTAACTCAAAACAAATTTATGCGAGATTTTATAAGAATAATAGTGACTGACCTACTCTGTGCTGGATTTCGTAGTAGTATAAGGTTTTGTTTTCAATTTGCAATTTCTCACATGTGTAATAACAGAATCATATTTTCCACATGCCACCTTTGGGTCAGGGCAAATAAATTTTATTAACAAGCATAATTTTTCTATTATGTGGTGATAGTAAGAATACAATTCACCACTCTATATATTGCCCATGGGTGTTGTAAAAGATGACTAAGAGATATGCATATATATAGCATATATGCAAGAGAATGAAAACTGAACATAAAACCCTATACCGGTCCTTATACCAACCTGTTTGACCAGTATGGTGTAATAGGTCAATATTCTTCTTATTGTGGGGGGAGCTCGAAACCAGCAGTGGTATGTATATGAGCTGAGATGATGCCGATTATATTTATTTTTTAAAAGGTAACTTGTGTTAATTTCTTTTTCAGAAATTAGATATCAAGTCACTAATAAAATTAAATTTCTTTAAAAATGCACAACAAGATTTCCACTGTCCAGTACTATTCAAACAATTCACAAAGAACTCTCATATTGTTGTTATCAAAACAAGTGGTAATGTGTTCTCGTATGAAGCAGTGGAACAGCTCAATATAAAAGGAAAGAACTGGAAGGATCTTATCAATGATACACCATTTACGAGAAATGATATCATTACTATACAAGAGCCAAATAACTTGAATAAATTTAATATATCTACCTTTCATCATGTGAAAAATAATTTGAGAGTAGAAACTGAAGGTAAGTGGAGTAAAATATTTTTATGAAATATTAACACTTTGAACGCCAAGCGGGTCACAATATAAGTGTGGCTCAAATAGTGTCACCCATGATATTCAACATGTTAATTGATTTTATTAAATAGATCTCTAATGTACAGACTACTTGGCAACTATATATTTTCATTAGAGAACTTTTTACAGTAAAATATTTAAATAGATTCCATTTTTTGACTGCACAGATGGCGTAGTGGTTAAGATAGCGACCTACAGCGCCAGTGTCGGGGTTCGAATCCCACGCGGGACAACACTGTGCGATCCACAAATTGTTGTTCTGAGTCTGGATGTAATTTGTGTCCGTTAATTATATGTTTGTAAAGTCCCCCGCAAAACGGATTATTTCCTTAGTGCAGGGTGTTGTCTTATAAATAAAATAAATAAAAATTAATATGTTGCTATGTAATGTGCTTCAAACAAACAACCAAATAAATCATTTATGAATGAAATTAAAATTGAATGCTATTTAAATTACTGATACTAATTATTTTTATAACTCTCGCACATTGTGGGACCTAATAGGCAAAAGAATACAGTTCAACACCCCTTTTCCTGTCCGTGGATGTTGTAAAATTCTACTAATATAACATTGATGCAACAGAAGAAACCTTGGCGTATAATCCACTAACCAAACAACATTTCTGACTAGGACAGTATAGCAGGTCAATTTCTCTCCTTTAGTGGAAGTGGTCCAAGACCGATTAGCAGGACTTGTGTGGGCTGAGATGAGGTGATGATATTTAAAAAATAAACCTTTGACAATGACTGCTTTAAAGTAGTGAATTATTTGTCTTTATTAATTGATTTTCATTCTCTTGATTCAATTGGAATGTGTTGCTTGTAGAGTTTAATTCGTATATATAATATGTTAGAGTATAAATTGCTTCTACTCTATAAAAACCAGTCTAAAAAGTTCTGTATCTGAATATTCTGACTAAGAGTATTCTATAGATCTACATAATCCAACACCATCATACAAAACTTTTGTCAGATTTTTAGGCATCTGATCATCATCTCAGCACACATATGTCTATGCTGCTGGGCTAGCGAGTTCTCCATAATGGAAGTTGAATTTCTGTACCACATTGGTTAGATAGGTTAGCATTTTTTTTTTATGGGTGGGCTATGGTAAGCGCACGCGCGGTCCTGTCCATCCGAGACGATGAAAGGACGGCGTGCGGGCCCATAACCCACCCGTACCCACGTCACCTCGTTGTTGGGCCGACCACTGGAGCAGATGTGACTTGTCATCAGTGGTCGGCCCGACGGAATATCCTTTCGGGTAACCTCTCACCTCTCGACGTACTGGGACGTCGGTCGCCATCGCGCGGTCAGCCTCTCTGCGGGTGACCGACAATTCCCCGGTCCGATCACCTGCAGCCTCGGCTAGGGCGACATTAGGCGCAGATACTCGCGCCTGCGCCGCCTGAGTCGCCGGCGGCGGAACGTGTCGCCGAATAGGATCTCTACTCGCACACGATCCGCCGCCTCCTTCCGTGAGATAACGGCCTCACAGAAGGCGGCGACCACGTCCCAGTTCCTGACGCTGACGAGCATCTCCCTGGCGATGGTCGGCAGCGCCAGGTCGGCACCGATAATCGCGACGAGTTCACGGCGCTCCCCCTCCCACGCAGCACACTCCTCGAGCGTGTGCTGCGCCGTGTCCTCGTCGCAACTGCAGTGGTGGCAGGACGGTGTACTCTCCCTCCTGACAATCTTGTGCAGGTACTTCCCAAAACACCCGTGCCCCGTCAGCACCTGCACAAGCCGGAAGGAAAGCACCCCGTGCGTCCGCTCCAACCACTCCATCAGCACCGGCCGGAAGGCCTCGACGGTCCTAACACCGTACCGAGGACTCTCCAGCCGGACTGCCCAACGGGCAATGACTCCACGGTGGGCGTCTAGATAGGTTAGCATAGGGTTTTATTTCAGTTAGTCTGCTCTTGCATAGATATTATCTGCATATTATATTCCTTAGACGTCTTTTACGGATAAGAAAGGAGATGGTGAAATGTATTTGTACTCAGATACTACACAGAAAACCGCGCATCTAATGTAGTGTAATTTTTGTTGTACAATTTTTGCCAACATATATTTTGTTTAAAGAGGAAATTGCACTAAAGAAGGATCCTCATGCAAGACTGAAACATGTATCAGCCGAAACAAAAGACATTCTACAAGAATTGGAGAAGGAATATAAGGCTCCAGAGAAGCAGGAAGTTAAGAAAGAGGTTAGTTTGATTTTTGTAAAAGCCCTGTTTGTTTGGTGTGTTTTAAGTAATAGATTACATAATAAATGATTGAAATTTGTCAACATGGTAAAGTTTGTAGACTGGATAGATTGGCAAGTAGGAAGAATTCTATTTTTATTTTCTGTGTAGTTAATGGATTAAAAATACTACAATATTGTTTGTTCTCTCGCGAGAGACGTAGAATACGACTAATCTGTTTTGTTACATCTCGTAAGCACACTGGAGGAGTTATACAACCACTGCTGCTCATAGAACTCTTCCATGGAAAGTCAAATGGCGTGGTTATTCATTAGTAACACAATAGGCCCTATAGCCGTAATCATGACGCTTCTGGACATTTTAGAAGTAAAACATTCTTCACCAGTTTGTCAGTGATCCACCTCTGCCATTTTAAATAAACGGCGCACCTCAGCTATGCTTCACGTATTATATAGCTCAGCATTCTTTGGCTTATTAGCCATTTCGTTTCATATCTTCCATGCACCTTGCGAAGGAACCAAGTGTTATCTTGCCAACTCCTGTCTTTTCGTCCTTTAAATTGTTTACGGGTCCCAAGACAATTAAAAGCGTTTCCCGGGATTGCCTGAGGGTCCATCCTTGATGTCTTTTACCAGAGACCATTGTGAATCTTAGCTTGAAGAAGTTACAGTAGTGGGATGCAGTTACACACCCTCACGCTTGGAAAATAGGTTGGCGATCACAGTATGGTGCTATGTTTCCCAAAAAAGGGCTACTGCCCAATCGTCTGGTGATCTTTCGGCCGAATTTCACGGCTCCCGTGGGCAAGTAAGAAATGGCGACAATTGTATTCTTATTCCGTCACGACGCGGGGAGCTGATATCATTGTAAATGAAGCTGCAAATAGGACTCTTATTTGTTAGTATCCGTGGACGTCGTAAAAGACTACTAAGGAATATAATAGGCATGTAAGATCAATGCAAGAGATAGAAAACTTGAAATAAAACCCTATACCACCCTAACTGACTAGCATGGTATAGTAAGGTCAATTTCTCTCCTTGTGGAGGAGGCTCGAGGCCAGCAGTGGGACACATACAAGCCGTGATGATGATTCAATAGGTTTTTACAGCTAGTAGTTAATATACTAACAAATCAATGCTGTGTCGTAACGGCCAAGAATACTACCAACCCTTACATTGCTCATGGTTGTCGTAAAAGACTACTAAGAGCTTTACATTGACCTGAGGGCAAATTCATCTGATGTCGTCTAATCAATAATTACATTCGCAAGGAAGGCTGAGGTCAGGCAGGCGATCGGTCAAAAACTATTGCTTAATGACTTGTAAAATGTACGATGGAAGAGGAGTACATATTACGTCGACCACAAGAAATGGGCACAAGACCAGGATAATGATGACTAACTGACACCATCGTAGTATAATCAGCATCGCTTTTACCATAATAGCACACGGAACTTGTGTCCAGGGCCTCCTCATGGGTCAGGACCCCAAGAATCCAATATATTTATTTTCATTATTCTTATAATGCTGTTGGCCCAAATTCACATATAGCCTAGAATAGCCTAAAACGGATGGGTACATTAGGTATTTTTCCTTTCATATAACAGAGAAGACCTTGCACAGCTGGGGGACGTATCAGTGTGCCTACTCTTGAATCTCGATTCCAATCCTAAATCCAATCGCAGCTCGAATTTGAGCCAATTTGGTACTCTTGAAAGCGACGCTAGCGCACAATTTGAATCGAATTCGGTTGAATATTTTCGAACTAAATGAATTGCGTATTTGCTACTCTCGACGCGATTTTGACGTAGTTTGAAATCGTTAATGTTGCACAATTGCAAGAAAGCGTCTTTGTAGTGATCGAGTTCGATAACGTTATTAATTTAAAATAAGAAAATACGACACATTTGGTGAAAATAACAACGCCAAACGCGAAGAATTCATTATCGATTTTGTTTAAGAGTACCAAATACAAGTTTGGTGAGATTGGAATTGGATCGCATTCGAAATTAGAATGTATTTCCAGAGTAGGCACACTGGCGTTCCGAATAGGTATAAAATTTTTTCTAGTATATATAATAGCAGAAAATGGAAAAGGAGTTAATTTTTTTCTTAATGATTTCTGGTGTTTACGCAAGTATTACGCATAACATATTATGAATTGTTTGAACATTGTTTTTATGAATTTTACCTCGTCGTTTTAGCGGTCATAGTTACGGGTCTATAAAGAATTAAGTTTTAATTATTAGAAAATTTGCAGGTTGCAGACAAATTCAATGCCGCCCACTATTCTACGGGAATGGTGGCCGCCAGTTTTACATCTACGGCTATGGTGCCTGAAACGGTGCATGAAGCCGCTATCATTTGCGAGGATGAAGTTAAATATGAAAGGGTTAAGAAAAAAGGTTTGCTAACATTATCTTAAACCAGACAGTATTAAACAGGAAATCTAAATCTGTTGAATTAAACACCTACTTGGACTTACAATAATAAATTAAATACAGCTAAAATGCAATTAAATTATATCAATATTATCAATAATATTTATTTATAATATTTATCAATGAATTTTTTGATGCAGCAAAGCTATCTTTTTCCTACCTCCCACGGTCTTATGTTCCATGGGTTGACATTAGGCAGGTTGCAAAATCTGTTTGATTCATTGTGTTCATAACTCTATTCAGAGAGTTTTATACTTCGTCTATTAAAAGAAATGTGTTCATCATCTGTGCTGATTTCATGGAAGATGTACTGTGCCGTAGAAGAATTATAATGATCACATTTACTACCACTATAGAGAACCTAGTTTGAATTCTAAATGAAGCATACGCTAGTGTGTTTTCGTCAAGATATAATCCTATTATTGATAGTCCCTCGCTGCTAACAGTTTCTATCTGCATCTGCAGTCATAAATAGGTTGACTGTTTAGTACTACACTCTTGTAAGAAAATCGATGTCCGAATAGTAGCAATTTACTACTGTCAAGTGAGCGACAAAGTCATAAGCCCAAACACCGAGCCACTAGGCAGTGACTTGGCCTTGGCTCTGGTATTGCGGCGGTCGATGAGCAGTTACCATTTACCATCAGGTTGGGTGCTTACTCGTCTGCCATCAAAGACAATTAAAAATACCTGAATTTCATCTACGTGCGGTAGATGATTTAAAATAGTTCTTCTAATGCATAAGGTTAAAAAATGTCCAGCAGAATGTGTTTTTGGTATACATTTGCCCATCTTTAAGATAATTATAAGAAATTTTCTAAATTAACCAATTTTTGTTTTTAACAGGATATGTAAGATTAGTAACGAATGTTGGACCTCTAAACTTTGAGTTATATTGTGATGTGACGCCGAAAGCTTGCGATAACTTCATAAGACATTGCAATGACGGGTACTACAACGGCACGAAATTTCACAGATCTATACGCAATTTTATGGTAAGTTAATAAGTGTGTAGTTTTTATGCAGATATTCTTAGGAAATTCTAAATTTGGAAGTGCCTGGTTAATGCCAATATGTTTACATGCGTTGAGACTTAAAATTGTGTCCTTAGATAGACATTTCTGACCTATATTCCCGAAGCGGGGGAACGTCGGTCGAGGAGAGGGTACTCCTCAAGGGTTATTCCGTCGGGCCGACCACTGGACAAGGGCCGACCACTGGACAAGGGCCGTCGGACCGACAAGTCACCCTGCACCGGTGATCGGACCAACGACGATGGCGACGTGTCACGAGTGGGTTACGTTTATGCGCGCTTACACCCCCCCCCCCCTGTTGCCCCGGGCGGAGCCGGGCGACGGGTGCGCTGACCGTAGTCCACCCCCAAAAAAAAAAGATAGACATTTCTGTTTATTCCTCTAGAAATAAAGGATTGTACAAAAAATAGAAATTTAAAGACGTCAAGTGTTAATTTGTTGTTAATCCTTCTGACCTTTCATTTTCAAAGATATAGAAGATTTTAGTGGGCAATTCCATTACCACATTAGGAGTATCGATTTCACTTCTTCGGACCTCGAAGGCATTATAGCCTTCGAATAGAAGCCCGCGGTAGATGGAGAGACGAAAATTCTCTTTGAAATAAAAAATAACGATTCCATTTCTGTATTACGCTTTTGGGAATAGATTTTGTGTCACTGTTCTGTTTTTTACAAAAATTTTCTTGCTTATATCATTTCTAATCTCCACAATCACCATATGCGTAACTACTAAAATCGTATAGCCCCTTATGTTGAGGAGTATTGGAAGTGCGGTTTTAGGTGTAAGAATTGACACTAAATTTTAGGGTTCGTTAACAATATATCTTAAAGATAAGCGTTATTTCAGATTCAAGGTGGAGATCCAACTGGTACAGGATTAGGTGGCGAGTCTGTATGGAAGAAACCATTTGAAGATGAAATAAAACCAAATTTGCATCACACAGGCAGAGGGGTACTTTCTATGGCAAATTCAGGTCCCAATACTAATGGATCACAGTTGTAAGTAAACATATGCGCACTTGCCTATATCTTTGTGACGTTATAACACTAATAAAACTGTCGACCGTTAGAAAGTCTGTGGATTGACTCTAATTGGTCCCCTTAAAACATTCATGCCAGAATCCGGTAATTTTTTCAGGGAAACCCTTATAATGTATTATTTGCCGACGGCTGTACGCGGGGGTCATCCGGTCGATGGCCCTGTATGGCGCACCGGTGTGGGCGTCCGACTCAGGGCCCTCCTGTGGCGACCACAGAGGGCCCTGAGTCGGACGACGGATGGCGGTCAGGGCCATCGCGGGTACCGCACGGTGGCGACGGAGGCAGCGTGCCTGTTGGCTGGGACTCCCCCATGGGACCTGGAGGCGGAAATGCTCGCTGGTTTGTATCGGCGGGTGTCGGAGGTGCGAGCGGAGGCCGGTGTGGTCTCTTTAAGGGAGCTCACCGCCTGGCGCGTCGACGCCCGCCGAGACGTCATTGCCCGTTGGGCAGTCCGGCTGGAGAGCCCTCGGTTCGGGGTACGAATCGTGGAGGCCTTCCAGCTGGTGCTGTTGCAGTGGTTGGAAAGACGGCACGGGGTGCTCTCCTTGCGACTAGTGCAGAAGTTGACGGGGCATGGGTGCCTCGCCAAATACCTGCACAAGGTCGTTAGAAGGGAAAGTACACCGTCCTGCCACCACTGCGATTGCGACGAGGACACGGCGCAGCATACGCTCGAGGCCTGCGCCGCTTGGGCAGAGCAGCATCGTGAACTCGTCGCAATCATCGGCGCCGACCTGACGCTGCCGACTATTGCCAGGGCGAAGGTCGACAGCGTCAGTAACTGGGACGCGGTCGCAGCCTTCTGCGAAGCAGTTATCTCGCAGAGAAAGGCGGCGAATCACCTGCGCGAGGAGCGCAGCCTCGATGAGGCGATCCGCCGCCGGCGACTGGGGCGGCGTAGGCGCGAGTACCTGCGCCGCATGCCGCCCTAGCCGAGGCCGCGGGTGACGCGACCGGGGATTGGTCCGTCACCCGCCGACAGGCCGACTGCGTGAGGAAAGACCGACGTCCTCCCCGAGGGACGTCGGTCGATGGGAGGGTACCCCAAATAGAGGGTATTCCGTCGGGCCGACCACTGATGACAAGTAACTCTGCTCCGGTGGTCGGCCCAACGACGAAGGCGACGTGCATCGTGGGTGTGCGTGCTTAAGGCCCCTCTGTCGCCCTGGACAGAGTGGTGCGAGGAGCGTGCCGACCGCAACCCACCCCCCCCCCAAAAAAAATGTATTATTTGACCCTTATTTCCGTATATTATGTGATTAATGATCTGATAGATACTCTTAACAGCACGGAATTCCGCACAACAAAAGTGACCTAATTTTCTTCGACTAATGAACTTTATTTATAGTATATAATATTATATTGGATTTACTTTTTAAGTTTAAGATAAAGATTCTTTGTTGGTTTGCTAATATCTTCTTCAACGTCTATAAGTCCTATTATTGATCACACATCTCCTTCGCAATGGGAGTGAAAAGGTTTAAAATGTGTGAATAGGTAATTACTTAATTACTGACTACATAGTTTCAGTTTGGACGAAATTTTATAAGGTTTCTGAGTGATATGATACTCACATTACTAACGTCCATTTTGGAACATAGGCCTTTCAATCGAGAATGATGGCATAATCGCTACCCTTGACAAGCGGCATGGCCACCAGAATTGGTGCAGGGGAGAACTGCTGCCTATTCGTTTGATGATCCCTTAGACTTTTTTCACAACTCTAACGAGAAAGTCAAGGATAGGGACGTATTATATTCTTATTCTCTCACCACATGGGATACAGCAATGAAAAAGCAAGATACATAAGCACAATCTCATATTCTTGGGAAAATGATTCATTCACCATCATCCCTATTACTTGGGATCGACACATTATGTACTCCTCTTCTATCCTACTAATATTATAAACGCGAAAGTTTGTATGTGAAGATGTTTGTCGTTCTTTCACGCAAAAACTACTGAATGGATTTTGATGCAACTTCACAATAAGATAGCTTACATATCAGAATAACACATAGGCTATAATTTGTCCCGATATTCCCACGGGAAGAGGAACTGCGGGTGAAACCGCAGGGCGCTGCTAGTCATAGATATTGCAAGTTTTGAAAATAATTTTATGACCAGCTGCCTGACGTCAGCTGACCTTGGAGATGTAACTAATGATAAAACTGCTACAGATGAAATTCGCCTAGGTCCATGTAAATTTCCTAGTCGTCTTTTACGATCTACTTTTGGAGCCACGAGAAATGTAAAGTTGGAAATATTCGCAGTCGCAACACTTTTTTTTTTGGTAGGCTATTGTCTGGACACATCCCGCCCATGTCGTCCTCGTCGCCCCCGTACGGAGCGATGGATGGACGGCTTGCGACCCCATAACCTACCGTATTCCCTCAACGTCATTGGGCTGACCACTGGTTGCCTATTCCTTGACTTCGGTGCCCAGCCCGGACGCAGTCTGACGACTGGGAGGGTGGCCATAAGGAGACTAAGAGATTGCAATGCAAAAGAAAAGATTATTCCAATAACTTTATACGCAATTTGCTTCCAGTTTCATAACATTCCGCTCCTGCAAACAGTTGGATGGTAAACACACAATATTTGGCAAATTAGTTGGTGGTATGGATACCTTAACCGCTATGGAACATATAGAGGTAGATAATAAAGATAGACCAATTCAAGACATTATTATAGAGGTCGCGCAGGTGTTCGTTGATCCCTTTGCGGAAGCTGAGGAGGAGGTAATATTCATGTTTGATAGCTAATTCGTGTGGTGACGGTGTAAGAATACAATTCACCAACCCCTTTCTTGCCTGTGGGTGTCGTAAAAGACGAATAAGGGATATAATATGCATGTCACAACTATGCAAGAGAAGAAAAACTCAAAAATAAAACCCTTTACTAACCCATCTAACCAGCGGAATATAGTAGAACAATTCCCCTTCCACTGTGAGGCACCTATGGGCTGTGATGAGACTAATAATCATCATAATCCTAGTCTTAATCTCATAACTTGGACTCGAAGCAATATAGTACATGGCAAATAGTTTTATCACTGGCTTCCTATCTGACGTCAACTTTCCTTGGGAATATATCTGTTGATCTGTTGGCATCAGATAGATTTGCCCTAAATCTGCAGCCTGTAAAGCTCTTCGTTGTACAAATATCTTTATTGCAAAAATTGTCCTTTACGACATTTATGACAGATGATGTCTTATCCTAAACAGATAATGGATTGGTTTTGTTTCGAGTTTTCCTTCTCTAGCACAGATCTTATATGCATCGACCTAATGTAGAGCTTGAGCCTAGTAATGAAAAATACATAAGTCGAGTTGATGAATTCCTGTATCTTTGTTATGAATTCTTTATAGCTTGTAAAAGAGAGGGCCGAGGAATTGAAAAGGAAAGCAGAGTCCGAAGACGCGAACATTAGACCGAAAAAAGCTAAACAACCGCTAAAAGTATTCAGAGATGGAGTGGGAAAATATCTTAATTTACAAGAACTCTCTGCCACCGGTAAGCCCCAAGCCAAAACGCAAGAAGTACCCGCCAAAAAGCCTAAAAAGGAAGGTAATTATGGTTTTGGGGGCTTCAATAATTGGTAATATTATTTGTAAATAAAATTGTTTTGAAGTAAAATATTGTATTATTGTCAGATTATTCCATGTGGTGACGGAGAAAGAATACAATTTACCACCCCCTCTCTTGCCCGTGGGTGTCGTAAAAGACGGCTAAGGGTTACAATGTGCATATAACATCCATGCAAGAGAAGGAAAACTCGAAATAAAATCCTATACCGACACGTCTGACCAGAGTGGTATAGTAGATCTATTGTCCTCCCATTTTAGAGGAGGCTCGAGCCTAACAGCAGGATGTTTATGAGCTGTGATGGATTGTCAGATTGTTTGAAGACTGCCTTTAAACACTATGCCATCAGAGACTCCATGCTCCAACTTCTAATACCACAATACTTTCTTAACATAAAATGAAATTTGTCAAAATTTGGTCATAGCCATTTCATGTGGTAAATCCTCAACTCATTTAATTATTAAATTTAAGAAGACAGTGTGTCAGGCAGGCTTCTTTACTTTTCTATTATTATCATCCTGCTCTTATCCCAATTATTTAGGATGTAATATATCTTCTCCTTCCATACAACCCTATCCAGTGTCATATCTGTGGTCACTTTGGCCATCCATGTCATGCTTTAAGTCTTCATCAATCCATTTTTTTTTTTTAATTTTCTCTTACACGCCTTCAATATTCATACTTAAATCTTTCCTCATAACTGTCATTCCATATCGTCAGATGTCCATCCCATGTAAGTCAATTCTTTCTTCAACTTCACCACTGGTACAACTTTCTAACATTCTCTTGTACATTCCTCTTCTTGTATTCCTTCCTTTTTCGTTGTTATAAATACCCTCTAAAGGTTCACTAGACAGCAACAACTTCCTGGTAGTAATATGAAGATGGTCGAATTCCTCTCTACACAGCTAGGCCTATGTCCATCAGTGCACAGCTAAGGGCTAATCAATGGATAGATGACTTGTGGAATATCATTGAAAGAAATATCTTTTTATTTTTTTTTATTATATTCTAAAATACTGATAACTTTTATAAACTTATCTTGTAATACATATTATGACTATAATTGAATAAAAATTATTACAGAATATTAACTAATATAATGATCATTATAAATTTCTATTTCATAAAAAATTAACATTACTAAGCTATTCCATAGTTTTTATTGTAAAATTTATGCAGCTGTCCTTTGCCTTATATGTAGAATCTGTCTCTCCCATGGATATCATATATAGTTGTTCAAAGTGATTTTGTCCTTTATATGGTATATCCCCCTGACAGTTACCAGTGGATGGGAGGCTTCAGCAGTATTTTAACATCCACCATGTTAGTCATTTCCCTCTGTTAAGAAGCAAAGTCTACCTAAGACACCATTACTACTTACCAAGGACAAAAATACTCTTTGACTAAAATGCCATAAAGTTTAGGTAATGCTCAAGGCAATTCAAATAACACAACATTAATGTTACATGACTTATATCACCAAGTGTTATATAATATTTAATTAACCTCAATTGTGTGTAATTTATATTGCTGTGAGAGTTAATTATAATTTAGGCATTGTTGGTGAAAATGGCATAACATTCTTCAACTTCCCTTTATAACCTTTGTTGAGCTTAATATTTTTATTTAAATGTATCGCCATCAACAAAATCAGAGAATCTAAATTTGACCAATTAATTGCAGTTACAAATTTATTTTATGATAAGTAACTATCCATGTGGTGGCAGACTAAGAATATAATTCACCACTCCCTATCGGGCTTGTGGATGTCATAAAAGACGACTAAGGGATATTATATGCATATAACATCTATGCAAGAGAAAGAAAACTCGTAATAAAACCCTATACCAACCTGTCGGACTAGCATGGAATAGTAAGGTCAGTTTCCCTCTTATTGTGGAGGAGGCTGGAGCCCAACAGTGTGACGTATATGAGCTGAAATGATGATGATAACTGATATACATTGTGCTATATGTTTAATAATAAATATAGCGTATAGTGTTTTACTAGTTTTAATAGTTATTTTATACAAGTGCATTTACTGTATTAAAAAAACAAACCAACCTAATTAATTTAGGGTATAAATCTGGCAGTGGTAAATACTTTTCTAAGGTCGATAATTAATTATGGATATAAAATAAATATGACAAGTACTATTTCTAAGAATTTGTTTACAATTTAGAAGTATGTTATTTGTTAATAAAATAAGTCATATTCAGGTTAATTTCGCAGCAGATGCATGAATATTGAAAACAAAGTCTCTAAAATGTACTATGCCATAGTTGTTGAAATCATATAAATAAAAATTATATATGTAAATCTATAAAATATCTATTAAATATGCTATAATAACAATTCTGTCAACCATGTTTTTCCTCTAATTTGCTAGGCACAGTCTACATAAAAAATAACGAAGAATAAAAATGAACCAAGATTAGTTATTTGCTTAAAAATAATTATAACAAGACCTTAATAAATAAACTACCATAATAGCATTTAACATTAATGTACCTACAATAAATAAATTCATTGAAACCAAATACTTTGTTTTCAAATGCCTCTCTTACAACATTTATTTTTATGGATGAATATAGAATGAAGTATTTTCAATGAAGATAATACATGATGCTGCTATAAATTTAGTATTTTGCAATGTTTTGTTGTGAGTAATGGAAAAATTGATTTTTCGAGATATTTTTTCAACACATACATACAAAATTTTGATTAGCAAACTAGTGATTAGAGAATTATCTTCCAGTTCACTTGTTAAATAGACATATGACTAATAATGTAATATGGTTTATGTTTATTGCTTGTTTATTTCATTCTGTTTTTTGTATACTCATCTGTATGAAACATACAAATGGTTGATGTTTCTTACTTCACTTTGTTTAGCATTAATTGTAATTCTGACGCCGTCTTGCTGTACGTTGTTTGTCAAATCTCATTTCCATCTCTTCTAACACCTTTGGAGTATATCTAACCACCAGTTTTACAGAACCAACAGCTTGCTTTAATAATTCAACAGCTTTTTCATGATTCTCGCCTTCCACTGACACACCATTAACTGATAGCAACTGATCACCTCTTTTAAGTCCTCCATGTCGATCTGCAACGCCACCTGGTATGATCCTCGAAATATAAATAGGTGAGTTTTGCTCCTTACCACCCATTACATTGAAACCTAAGCCTTCTTCTGTTTTTGGAAGCTCAACAACCCTTGGATGTGCATGGCCTTCAGCCGCGGCGAACGCGGCCACTGTGGCCTTAGCTGTAGCTGAAGCTCGTATATCTGCAGAGCCTTGGATATCAACAGTCTCGTATACATGTTCGTATACCTCGCGAACAGCGTTCAAAAAATCACTTTGAAGAACTTTCTGTAAAGCTGCAAGTTTTGTTGCGGGCACTTCTCCACTTTGCTGTAGTTTTTCGAGCAATTCTATTGCTCTTTTAATGTCTCTTGCCAATGTGAGTTGTTCGCCTGAAGTACTCATGATGTTTTCACAAGTTCTTCAAAATAAAGAAAAGGGCGTAGGTATTATAAATACTAAATGCCAAACGAAAACGATCGAGCGACGTAGGTAAATGAGAGAAAATCAATATTAGAGCGAGACTTCCAATGTTTGCATCTATTACTTTCACAAATGACAATTTCAATCTGCAGACACAGCTGTCAAACGACAAAATGGCATTTCAACTTAAAATATTTTGCGTTCTAAAACAGCCGCTAATCGAAGCTATTCTTCAAGAAGTTGAAGGTACTTCCTAAGTCCCAAATGCTCTGGTTTTATTTTTTTATTTTATATCTAAATTGAAAATAAATAATTTTAATGTTTGAATCATTATTTAAAATAGCCATCTCTGTATGATTTTTTCCTTTTGAGCAATTATTTGACAGATTTTCAGAACAGATGTTTTTTGACATTAGATTGTCCAAGGGATCGGTTTGGTAGCCCTTACCCAAACAAGCGTTTTAGACATTTAATGTTTTCAGCTAATCGGAATGCTACATATAGTCAATTAATTTATTTAGTTATTCTAACTAAAGTAACTCGATTAGACTGTATTCTAGATTACCATAAGAACATGTTTGTATATTAATTAATCAGCTCTCATTAAAATTCAATTTCTTATGATAAAATATATCTATAGACGTTCAGAAACTTGCGAAGAAGGAAATCTGACAGGTTGTCAATGACACCAACATCTCCCCGAAATGTTAAATAATTGGAAAAATTAAGAATCTGTCTGAATGCCATATTTGGTTGCAATTTTTAACTTTGATTAGCAATATTATTGTGTAATTTCGCGGTGTTTATAACTGATAACTATAAAGTATTAAGTTTATTGAATAAGTGTAGTGAAAGTTAACTGTGAAATCTAACAATTACGAGCG
Source organism: Lymantria dispar (assembly GCA_032191425.1). NCBI lineage: Eukaryota > Metazoa > Arthropoda > Insecta > Lepidoptera > Erebidae > Lymantria > Lymantria dispar. Next base: position 32,631,699 of record CM063444.1, read on the forward strand.
GCAATGGATGATTTAGGTAAGTTTAGTCATATCATAACCTGTTTGGTTACTGTTTATACGTTATGACGTGTTCTACTGAAATAACTTAATAATTTGCATATTTAGCGCCTTTACAATATCTAGATTCGCTTGCCTAACCAGTCTTGGTTACACATTAGCATTTATATTCTAAGGATCTTAACATTATATTTTTTATTTTAGCGGCCTAAGCTGTATAATATGTACACAAAAATCTTTTATGTCAATTCTTTAATTAAAACTGCTGTTACCCATTATAATTATATTTTAATTTTAAGGATATGTAGAAAGTACTTACTAGTAATAAGTTACATGATAATTTAAAATAAGAAATAAACAATGGATACAGTTTGACATAAAATTATGTCAATGACCCCAGAAAGGCTTATCTTCTATTTGTCACCAAAAAAGTATTGAAGGAAAATTTACTCAATAAACATGATAGGTAAATCAAATAATAATTGAATAATGCACACCATACATGATCCATATCAAATAGAATTATGATATACAAATATAAAACTAATGAAGGATTTATTAATTATTACTATATACAAACCGACGAATCCAACTCGGTTGGGCAGCGTTCGGGAAACTTAAGAGGATCTTCTCGTCCAACATACCTCAGTGTCTGAAAACACAGGTCTACGACCAGTGTGTGTTACCAGTGATGACTTACGGCACGGAAACGTGGTCCCTAAATGTAGGCCTCATATCAAGGCTCAAAGTCGCTCAGCGTGCTATGGAACGGGCTATGCTCGGGATTTCTCTGCGAGATAGAATCCGGAATACAGAAATCCGCAGAAGAACGGGTGTAACCGACATAGCACGAAGAATTAGCACGCTGAAGTGGCAATGGGCAGGCCACATCGCTCGACGAACCGACAACCGCTGGGGAAGAAAGGTTCTCGAGTGGCGACCACGCATCGGACGACGCAGTGTAGGACGCCCCCCCACTAGGTGGACCGACGACCTAGTGAAAGTTGCTGGGCGTCGTTGGATGCAGGCGGCACAGGACCGCACATTGTGGCGCAATATGAGGGAGGCCTACGTCCAGCAGTGGACGGCAATAGGCTGAAATGAATGAATGAATATACAAACTGTGCTGTACCAATTTTATATTGACTGGTAATGATTAAATAGATGTATTGTTAATTAAAAACAATAAGTATCCTTTTAGGTATAATATTTATTTGAATCCATATAAGGGTAATGAGTGCTACAATTTAAATTGTTATCTCTAGATATGTGGGAAACAAATGCTTAATTTTTAGAAAGATAATAATCCTTTGTATTTTTTTTTATATGTCTAGTATTTAATTCCTAGAGCAAAATGATTGTATGCAGAGGTCACCTTGGAGAGTTCTGTGTAAGCTCCTCAAGTGATGACTTTGGAAATTATTAATTAAATGTTTGTAGGTATTGCCTTTTGATACAAGGATTTATAGATATATTCAGTGCATGATTATTATTTTTTGTAATTGTGTAGCATTACATCAAATTATAAGCTAGCTGATGTTAACTTAAATATATAATTTCAAGGATAAATAGGTACTGTAGCATACGTATCACAGTGACTTGGTCTTGGCATTGACAAAGTTCGTGTTTGATTTCGGATCATAAGTCTGGAATTTTCCTGTTATTAATGTACTTATTCCTAATAAGGTAGTGCACAAATATAATATTTTAGTATTTATTTCCATTTAAAGATAATGTTTAGTCATATTATGTATATTACCGTGCGACTGCGACTCACGTCCCAGAAAGAGGACCACTGAGGATAAAGATCTTGGCATCGGTGGTTGGCCTAAAAACGATAACGACGTACTACGGGTGGGTTATGAGACTGCTCGGCTCTCTGTCGAAACGATGTGGTGTATATTACTATGATAAACTTGGAGAGTTCATAGTTTATGTCAGCCTGCTAGTTTCAGGAACTGCAATGCCACTTTACAAATCTTTTTGTATTAGGTTTTTGTTGGTTTCACATTTGATATACTCGGCTACTTATAAAGGTAAGGCGGTTGGAATGGATTGCCCTTTAATGTGGGTTTTTATATAACGTCTTATATCGCGTTTTTATATCGCTACTGTAGCATGTAAAGTAAGAGTGAATCTTAGACTAGTTTCAACTTTCTCACCTACCATATATCTTGAATGCGGCGCTTTTAATTTGCGAGTAAATCTATACCAATAAATAAAATTGGAGTGTCTGTTTGTAATGTCAAAATAATAGGTTATTTTCATGCTCACACGGTTATTTGCACGACACCTATGCCTAAAATAGAAATTAAAACATTTTTGTCTGTCTGTCTGTTTGTTCCGGGTAATCTTCAAAACGGCTGGACCGATTTCAAAAATTCTTTCACCAATGGAAAGCTATAATATCAGGGCGTAAACTAGGCTATATTTTATCCCGGTATTCCCACGGGAACGGGAACTACGCGGGTAAAACGACTATAACCTATAACTGAAGCGAAGCGAGGGGAGGGCGGGTTATGAATATAAAAATTCCTTTTAGGAAGGAAAGGGCCTGCCTTCCTTTTATTTACATAGTTGTCGGCCGCGTTTTTCTGTATGATCCTGCCTATGGATATCGTAAAGGATAACTCAGGAATATAATATGCATGTAGCATCTATGGAAGAGAAGGAATACTCGAAATAAAATTCTTTAATCAACCCATCCGGTTGGCAATATTAGGTCAATTAGGTCCTCTATTATAGGGGAGGCTGGTATCACTGCTGATAGTGTACTGTTTGTCGTCATGAATGGGTTGATTCGCGAATGGCAGCAATATACCCTCGATGGAATCGACGCGTAAATACTAGCAATTTCTGAATGAGCTTAGTTTCGTTAGTTTGGTGGGCAAGAGCCGAAGACTCGCACCTTATTTTACAGCAGGCACCATTGTGGCCCTGGTATTGCATATTATAAGTAAATTGTGTTGTATACTATAAATAAAAAAGTTATACAGCGGCGGTGAGAAATGGCGATAAAGGAGAACTATCACAAGCGTTTCAGCTCATGTACGCCCCACCGCTTGCCTCGACTCTCCTCCATAACAGGTCTCTCCTATTGAACTGCACGGCTGCACGCTGGCCAGACGTCTTTTTGCCAGGGTTTTATTTCGAGTTTTTCATCTGTTATATAGATGTTATATGGATATTATATCATTTAGGCGTCTTTTACGATATCCATGGGCAAGATAGGCTGAATTGTATTCTTACTCAATCACCACACGAAAAGAAGACTCATCATTCATCATCATCATTTCAGCCTATCGCCGTCCATTGCTGGACGTGGGCCTCTCTCATTTTACGCCACAGAGTGCGGTTTTGTGCTGCTTGCATCCAACGACGCCCAGCAACTTTCACCAGGTCCTCGGTCCACCTTGGGCGTCCTACATTTCGTCGTCCGACACGTGGTCGCAACTCGAGAACCTTTCTTCCCCAGCGGTGTCGGTTCGTCGAGCGATGTGGCCTGCCTATTGCCATTTCAGCGTGATAATTCTTCGTGCTATGTCGGTTACACTCGTTCTTCTGCGGATTTCCGCATTTCGGATTCTTTCGCGCAGAGAAATCCTGAGCATAGCCCGCTCCATAGCACGCTGAGCGACTGAGCTTCGTTATGAGGCTTACATTTAGGGACCACGTTTCCGTGCCGTAAGTCATCACTGGTAACACACACGGGTCGCAAACCTGTGTTTTCAGACTCTGAGGTATGTTGGACGAGAAGATCCTCTTAAGTTTCCCGAACGAATCAATTACTCTAATTCTATATGTTAGAAATGAATGAAAATCTACTAACGCAATAAATATACTTACTCTAATGCAGCTATACTCTAAGTGTGTTCCGCGGAACCCTAGGGTTCCGTGATACCTCTGTCGGGGTTCCGCAAGAATTTAGAAATAAAAAAATCAAAACACCTCTCTCTGGTCGCTCCGCGGCTGTGCGGACTCCGCGGCCGCGCGGAGACAAAACGCTATGAATGTTATTTATTTATTTATTTGTATTTGTATAAGCTTGTGTTACATTAGCTGGTACAATATCTCATAAGTTTGGTATCAACAATTTTATACTTGTACAACGCGTTCGCTCTAAGTTTGCCGGTCTATGGAATGCGCGTACCCTCCCCCACGTGACAACAAAACTTATAATGTGTCATAGTTTTACCCAAATATCTAACGTACACAATTTTTATTGTTACAATTAAATAAAAAATTTCGAACGTCATACACTCATACCTATCGCCAGCGGCAAACTTAAAACGAGCGGGTAGTATACTTGTAAGCGCTCAGTCTCTTTGATAAAAGCCGCCTCTGAATTAGACGCTATAGTTGTCAACTAGCGACTTTCGTCTCTAACTTCAAAGGATAAAGTCGATATTGTTTACAACGCTATTTTTAAATTTCTGTTTTTATTTTTGCTTTTTGTTTATCAAAGGTGCCGACTCGAGTATTTTCGAGAATATTTGAGATCGAGTCTAGGACTAAGTATAAAAGTGGCGATCGCGCGTTGGCGTCGTCAGTTGATGATTAGCGTTCGGAGCGATAAGTTACTACCTACTTACAAGCTCGCTAGCGAGAAACTAGTGTTCATTGTTTTACTGCCTGCTGTATTCTGTTGTTCTCAGTTTTATACATTTCTTCCCTGTAGGTTCTAAATTTAGTCTCTTATACGCAGTAACGATTGTGCATTATTTAAACCCCACTATCCTGACTTGTAACATTATAAATAAAGAAGAATGGAACGTTGGCTTAAAGGTGTTAAACGTGTTCCAACAACATCTTCTAATGACGCTGAATGTTCAAAAGCAATGCGCGCGGAGAATTTAGCAATCACCGATCCAGAAGATGATGCCACGAGTGCCACGACGTCAAGCTCGACGGTTTCAAAGACGAAAAAAAGGAAGTATGATAAATCTTATATCAGTTTCGGATTTGTTGATTCCAACGGCTCACCTCTCTGCATGCTCTGTAGTAAACTGCTTCCTAATAGTTCCATGGCACCTGCCAAATTGCGTCGACATTTAGAAACCGTACACCCCGAGACTAAAGACAAGAATAAAGAATTTTTTGTTCGCAAAAAAGATCAGTTATTAGAAAGTCAAAAAAATATGATGCATGTAACACAAACTACCAACGAAAAGGCCACGGAGGCATCATACTTAGTTAGCTATCGCATTGCACAAGCAGGTGAAGCGCACACTATCGCTGAGAAATTAATAAAACCATGTGTATTAGACATAACAAAATGTATGCTTGATGAAAAATCTGCAAAGCATCTTTCTACTGTTCCGCTATCAAACGATACTGTTTCACGACGAATCCATGATCTGGCAAGCTACGTCAAACAAGAACTAGTTACACGTCTACAAAATACACGATTCGCTTTGCAAATGGACGAGTCGACTGATGTCGCTGGTTTGGCTATCCTGCTGGTTATTGTGAGATATCCATATAAAAGTTCTTTTGAAGAAGACATGCTTATGTGTTCATCGCTGCTTACAAACACTACCGGGGAAGAAATTTTTAATAAAATAAATATATTTTTTGAAGAACATAATCTCAGTTGGAACAATTGCATTGACATTTGTACAGATGGGGCCAAGGCGATGACAGGTAAAACAGCAGGAGCAGTGTCACGAATGAAAAATAAAGCGCCTAATTGTAGTTCCAGTCATTGTATTCTGCATAGACAAGCACTTGCGATGAAGCAAATGCCGTCTAATCTAAAATTAGTTATGGATGAAGCGGTAAAAATAATTAATTTTATCAAATCACGACCACTACAATCCCGATTGTTCTCATTATTGTGTGAAGATTATGGCAGCAAACATAAAACACTGCTGCTCCATACAGAAGTGCGATGGCTGTCTCGGGGAAAAACTTTAACAAGGCTATTTGAACTTAGAGCCGAGTTACAAATGTTTCTTTCAGCAGATACTTCTTTTAATTTGAAGGACCGTTTGTATGATAAAACTTGGTTGTTCCGATTGTCTTTTATGGCGGATATCTTTCAAAAACTTAACGAATTAAATTTATCGTTGCAAGGTAAACAGACAACAGTGTTTCAGGCCTATAATAAAATAACTGCTTTTAAAAGAAAATTAGATTTTTGGATCATTTGCATTGGTAAGAAAGAAATAGAAAGTTTTACGTTACTCAGTGAGTTTGTTAGCGAAAACGACTCAGAAATGTTTGAAGATAATGTGTTTGAAGATAATGTGTTTGAAGAATTGGTCCAATATCTCAGTTCGATGCGCGCATCTTTTGAAAAGTATTTTCCCGAAGAACACAATACAAAAATTAAAGTGAACTTCCTGGATTCATAATCCTTTTTTACCCAACTTGGAAAAGCCTGAAAACATGTCAAATGAGATATATGAATCTCTTTTAGAAATGTCATCAGACACAAGTATGGAGTCATTGTTCAAAACGACGCCTCTTAATGATTTTTGGTGCAGAATCCAAGATGAATATGCAATGCTTGGCCAAATGGCTCTGGATATTCTTCTCCCGTTCCCAACTACATATTTGTGCGAAACAGGATTCTCTACCTACGCAGCCACGAAAACAAAATATCGCAATAGACTGGACGCCGAAGCTGATATGAGACTCCAACTTTCTTCCATCAAACCTGATATCAAGCAATTGATGAAAAATAAAAAACAGTTTCATACCTCCCACTAGTTAGATTTTTTCTTTTTTAATGTTTTCTATTATTGTCCTTACCAAGTGGTGAAGTAAATAATAATTAGTAACTGATACATTGTACTTTTATTATGCTGATTAATATAGAATACACTTATAAAAATAATTGTTTTATTGTAGGGTTCCATCAAGTATTTTGCTTCCCAAAAGGGTTCCGTCATTTAAAAAGTTTGAGAACCACTGCTCTAATGGATTACCCATTAGCAACTTTATCTGCCTTAATCCAAACTGTCTAGCTGGCACTCATATGTGATAGATTAGAAACCCTATTTAACCCATGGTCATCAAATAAGTCTCTACGTAATACACAATAGAACTTGTTTTTTGGAATGTTGTGGAACTAGTTAATTTATGTGACAACAATAATAGTTAACGCAATATATGTGAACTTAATTTAGTGTTTTTTAATTTTAAAATGATATAAGGAAGTTTTCAAGCTCTTTTAATATACGAAAACAGTATGTCACAATGACTATTTGAAAAAATAGTTGCTATTATTCCCGGAATTTTTTGTTAATGCTTGCTACAAATCTAAAAAATATAAATAGAATACCTTGAAATCAATCGCAGTGCCACCTATCCAATTATTAATTTAAACCATTCTTGAATCCATCTGAAGACACAAAAGCTCATAAAAAACGGTCCAGCCATTTAGGAGGACTCGGGCACATACACACGCACTGACGAATTATATATACATACTAGCAACCCGCCCTTGCTTCGCTTCGGTTTTAGTCGTTTTACCCGCGTAGTTCCCGTGGGAATACCGGCATAAAATATAGCCTAGTTTACGCCCTGATGTTATAGCTTTCCATTGGTGAAAGAATTTATGAAATCGGTCCAGCCGTTTTGAAAATTATCCGGAACAAACAGACAGACAGACAAAAATTTTTTAATCTGTATTTTAGGCATAGGTGTCGTGCAAATAACCGTGTGAGCATGAAAAAAGCCTATTATTTTGACATTACAAACAGACACTTCAATTTTATTTATTGGTATAATGAAGCTGAAGATTTCGTGGGTTTATTTGTTAAGCATTACTCTCAAAAGCTTCCGATTGGTTTACAAAATATGTTATTATATTAGTTTAGATCGAGAAAGACATATTTAACCTTCTTAAGATATAATACGTAAAGCTACGATAAATAGAAACGGAGCAGTGTCTTAAAACATGAGCAAATAGAAAATGATATGGGCATTGACATAATAACCATATTATCTACTAGCAATCCGCCCTCGCTTCGCTTCGGTTATAGGTTATAGTCGTTTTACCCGCGTAGTTCCCGTTCCCGTGGGAATACCGGGATGAAATATAGCCTAGTTTACGCCCTGATATTATAGCTTTCCATTGGTGAAAGAATTTTTGAAATCGGTCCAGCCGTTTTGAAGATTACCCGGAACAAACAGACAGACAGACAGACAAAAATTTTTAATTGCTATTTTAGGCATAGGTGTCGTGCAAATAACCGTGTGAGCATGAAAAAAGCCTATTATTTTGACATTACAAACAGACACTCCAATTTTATTTATTGGTATAGATAGTTTGATGTAAGTGGCTGTATTGACATTATTATTGAGGTTAGGGGACTATCTGGATCTCTAATAACATTAAATATTTAAGTAATGCAAACGAAGGTGCTGGGCAAAGTAGATTTTTAATAATAACTATCCAACATTTTATGCATCCCTTGTATACTGATAATGCTTTTATAAGATTGCACGAGGCGTGGAATTGATGTGGGTGGCGGTCGTTTATCATTTGAGGCGACAGTTCGTTATCAGGGGTTATTTTCTAACGCCATTAGCGACCTAGCTTAAGCTTGATGTATCATAAATATTATTTAGTATCGCGCTAAGTAAGCGTGAGAATGACGCGGCGACAGTACTTGAGATGGCTAATGTGAAGTGTGTGTGAAGAAGGAGATAATATTTTAATTTGCGATACAATGAGTTTGTCATGTTCAGTATCTTTAATGCCTTAACTGTTTTGTAAGTGAAATGCATTATTTCTATAGAAATATACATGACGTAAAGCGTTCTTTTCGTGTGGTGACGGAGTAAGAATACCATTCACCACCGTCATGGATGTCGTAACCGACAACTAAGGTATTGTAATACGTAGATAATATCCATGCAAGAAAAGGCAAACTCGAAATAAAATCCTTTACTAACCCATCTGATCAGCGTGGTTGTATTAGGTAAATTTTCCTCCAATTGTGGAGGAGGCTCGAGCTCAACAGTGGGGCATATATGAGCTGTAATAATGATGATGAAAGCGTTCTTCAATCTTGAATACTTTATTCACGATTTCGCTAACGAGATCGAAAGTTTAGGTAATCTAACCCAATATAAATGACATGTATAATGTTTATAGCTTAAAGTATTACGTGTGATTATCATAAAAAAAGATTGACCTCAATATTGTGCGTCATCTAATTGTGTTAGGTGTGACTTATATTATTGTATTCGCCGATTTTCAGTGAGGTAATTATTTAAGAATTCAATGTGTCAGCATCTTTCGCTTGTCCTTGGTCACTGTAAAAAACCGGTTGAGGAATCGCCAGGAAAATATATATTCTAATATATCAACCTGCTTCTCTCCCAATTACTCTAGATCAGGGACCACGTTTGTATTATTCTTGTTAGCAAGGACCACTGTGTATGTATAATAAAAATAAATTGTAATAATCAAACTGAAACTATAAATTAAAACTCAATAGGAAATTGCATAAAAAGAAATAATAATATATTTAAGATAAACTTATTTTATATTAATGTGATTTCTGAGCTTGCATCTCACCACCCGCGCTTTTCTCACTCATCGCTGCTAAATACAAAATCATTTGCGGACCATATTTTAGTTTCTGCAGACCACTGGTTAGGAACCATTGCTTTAGATCGATGCAATGTGTCCTCTTCTTCCGTATAACAATACCAGATATCACCTCTGTGATCACTCCCCGTCCTCATGTATCATTCTATTCCTAAAAATGTGTCTTTCTAGAGTTACCATTGCGGGCGTCACACGCAAAACATACCCACTTAGTTTAACCATACAGTCTTAAAATCTTGCTCGTAATTGGAAAATGAGCAGCAGCTCATGGAAACTCATAACATTAATTGCGATCGCTAACATAGCTATTAAGCGTGTTAATTCTGGCGTTATCCTACTGCTAAGGACTGCGTCCAACAGGGTATGTTGATATTTTGATAGATGTGTTATTCTGGAGTACACGCGCGAGAAGCGACGTCAAAGATTTATATTTCTGTTGTGTAGTTAATTGTAACAGTAAATTGTTTCTATCCGCAATGGCACAATATTAAGTCAGTCACAGCGATCGCGTTATTAGGATGCTCAAACACACAATACGTTACACGATGCAATATCTTGACGGTTAGTCTCTCCTGTACGTGGTAACATATTGTTGTACTTAGAAAACTGCCAATTATCGACAATAAAAGAACCACTTTGTGTGCTTTTCTGTTTTGTGGTGAGGAGTCAACTTTCGATTGCCATACTGTTGCACTAATATTGGTTGATATAAATCCTGTTGCGCTTTCGTCTATTAAATAAGATGATATATTAGATCATCATCATCCTGCTGTTATCCTAATTGATTGAAGACAACGTAATATCTTCTTCTTCCACACAACTCTATCAGACGTGATCTTTACTTTCACTCTGTTCATTCATATCATGCTTCACGCAATACATCCTTCTTCGGTCTTTCCTTACCTCTTTGAAATTCGTATTTTTTTTCTCACGACATTGTTTTCATCCCGTCTAATCAAGCATCCATATCATATGGATAATATATTAGATGCTATCGTATATATTATAGTCGGGTAGTGTACGCGATTTCCCATTAAAAACCAATCAACCTTAAGTGGTCTAACCATATCTTAACATGCTATAATATATAACGCTAACTTCTATACGTACGCATGCTAAAAATATATCAGAAGCGGGATTAATTACAAACTCGGGAACTATGTTTGAGGGTATGTGAGATATCTGTTTGATGTCATTGTGGAATGTCTATATGTTCGAACACTTCAATAAATACGATATTCGAGTTTGTTAACGAGACGTATGGCATGAAAATAATCGATTGATTTGACTGAATCGGGTTTCCAGTAGTCTGGTATGTAAATAGGTATTTTAGAAGTGGAATTCGACTGCATAGAACGCGTAGTGGTTAAGATACTGACCTATAATTTAAAATGTCCTAAGTGTAGATGTAATTTGTGTCAATTAATTGCACGTTAATCCGTGAAGTGACTGAGTGAGGGTACCACCGTCATGTGGTTGTCGTAAAAGAAGACAAAAGAAATAACACACAGATTACATTTATGCAAGAAAAGTAAAATGCGAAATAGAAAGAAAGAAAATCTGTTTATTGTGACGAACAAGACTTACAATTAATTTAAATAGACCAATAAAATAACAATTCAAATTATTGTCCATCACAAAACTTTATTACATACAAAATTAAACCCTATATCAACCCGTCTGACCAACATGTAGGTCAATTGCCCTCCTATTTTGGAGGATTCCTGAGCCCAGCAGTGGATGTATGTGAGTGGTATGATGATGATTATGATGAAATGAATATTTATAAAGTCCTCTGCAATACAAGCCTTATTTCTTTAGTGTTGTTTTTAGAAACAAGAGTGCTAAAAACATTCGTTACAAAGTTGCGCTTTTTAACCTGTATCTCTTCGTGACATGTTCAAATTCAAATTCAAATACTTTATTATGCATAAACCCCGCGGGGGCACTTACATATGGTCACTTTTTTACATTTTTACCTTACACTACTACCGGATCGGAACGCGACCGCACTGAGAAGATCCGGCAAGAAACTCAGTGGGCTTGTCTTCTTTTTTATTCATTTACTTTTTTTTTAATAAGATAATATACAACAACATGTCTATTAATAGCTCCAGTGTGATGCCTTTCGAACCATCATACAATACAGTTATTAAATATAATGAAAAAGTACCATGGCTGGATCTGATCCCGCAAGCGGCACCCGATCACGAGTTAACCACTAGAGCAGCCATCACTCCCCTCAACCACAATGGAGGGAAGGGAGTGACCCGCTCCTCGTAGCTACCGCAAGCAGACCCTTCAGTGATCATGACCAATACCATTTGTTATTTAATCTGTGTTTTATGTTTGTGGCCACAAACATAAAACACAGATTAAATAACAAATTCGTTTGGCAAAACACGCTACGCTTTACAATTATATTAACAGCAACAGAATAAACATGTATGTAACACCTTTTGAAATAATGAGAAAATGCCTGAATGAGGAGCTGCTCATAACCAGTCTGTATTATCATCAAGATAATCCGAGATTTTATAATAACATGTCAGCTGATTACATCAGTGCAAGAGAAGGAAAACTTGAAATAAAAACTTATAGCAACCCGTCTGACCAGTGTGGTATAGAAGGTTATATTCGCTCCATTTCTACAGGATAGACCATGGAATCGGTTCCTACTTATGACTAATACGTTTTACAATACACATTTTTTTTTATTTGTCTTAGTGGAGTGTTATTTATTAAATTTCACCATAACACAAGTATTTAGTTTCTAGTGCGTAGTGAGAGCTTGAAAAAAATCTAAACAAGGTGTCGTAAAGACACGATAGAAATTAAACTTTGTATAACAAGAAACCATTTTAATGATTCATATTTGAATATTATTTTAAACACAATCTGTTTATCATACATTTCTTCTTCCAAGCCCACCGAAGTCCTATTGTTGGGCTCAGGCTTCCCCTGTAATGGGAGGGAAATTGACCTACTATACCGGGCTCGTCGTTTTATGTCAAATGTTCCTCTTGCATAGATGTTATCTACATATTATATCTCTTAGTAGTCTTTTACGATACTCATATGCAAGAGAGTGGTGATTTGTATACGTACACCTTCACACGGGAAATTCATTAATTAAAATACAATTATGAAAGGTATCGCATTATTTTCCGATATTCGAAAGCAAGCGAGAATTTTAAACTATGACTACTCTATATGTACCTACGAGTCTCTCTAGAGTATTTATCTCGATAAACGTTTAAAAGTGTGCGACGGATACCAATATGTGATGTAGCAGTCGCTTAAGCTCTTTTTCTTGCAAATCATTCCTCACAAAAAAATATTGCGGAGCAGAACTTCAAAGACCATAAAAATTTTCATTTAAAAATATATATTACAACTTTAACCTTCACAATGATTTAATTGGGAACATTAGCGCGAGAAAATAATCCCCTAATATTCATAATCAGCTTAAAAGTCGTAAGTAGTGATGTTATGGAGTTCAATAATCGTAACGGTATTATTCGAAACTATCGGTTACCCGAAATATATCCGAAACTGTACAAATCCGAAATTAGCCAAAACTTTAGTTTCGAATAACAATGGATAAGGTCGGTGTCTATATGAGATACGTTGGGTTCTCTCAACCAGCCAAACTTAAGCCCGTCCAAAAGGGAATAATACTATTCATTCATCATCATCACCACAACTTATATACGTATGTCCTACTACTGGGCTTGAGCTTCCTCCACAGTGGGAGGGAAACTGACCTACTATATCACTATCACGCTGGTCAGACGCGTTGATTTTACCTGTTGAGTTTACCTGTTTTTGAATATATGCTATCTGCAATTATACTTTAATCCTCTTTTATGACACCCAGGGCCAACAAAGAGGGTGGTGAATTGTATTCTTACTCGACCACCATATGGAAAGTATCGTATTATTATGATATATGAATTATGATTATCATCACCACGCTTATCATATCCTTTCTAAAAATCTAATATCCGTAACTAAAACTATCCGAAACTGTTGGATAAGCCAAAATAATTCCATATCCGAAACCGGTATAATAATAAAATATTCGTAACCAGATCCGAAACTTTCGGGCCGACTACTGAGGACAAGGAACTCGGCACTGGTGGTCGGCCCAACGACGAAGGCGACGTGGGTACGGGTGGGTTATGGGCCCGCGCGTCGTCCTTTCGTCGCCCTGGACGGAATGGACGGCGTGTGCGCTTAACATAGCCCACCCATAAATAAATAAATAAAAAAAAAACCAGATCCGAAATTTCATATTCACACGCATCCCTAGTTGTAAGTATCCCTCGTGTATATTTTACACGCACGTGACGCGACTAATGTACCGTTGGTTCCTGCGTTCTTAATTTACACTCATTTGCAAAAAAAACGGGCACCTAAGCAATGAACCATTTCAAATGTTAATATTTCTTTGTTTGATAATTATAGGTAGTTTTATCCACACAATTTGCTAAATTAATAAGAAAATAATCGTTTTCATCAGTATTTCATAAAATTTAGATACAATTTATGGGAAATAATGCTAAACCTCGCTAGTAGTGTATATTCGCTAGTAGTGCATATGCTCATGAAGTAAAAATAAAAAAGTTTTTTTGTTTGTTTTTCTTTAATAAAGTAAAAGCAGATAAATGTTTAGTATCGAGTGTGACCCCCTCTAGCTAAAATCACAGCTTGAATTCGTCTGGGCATGCTAGCGAGTATATCCCGGATACTTGCTTGCGGAATACGTTCCCACTCCGCAGTAATCACATTCTTCAGCTCTCTGATGGTCTGCGGAGCCGGGTGTACTGATCTCACACGCCGTTTTAGAACGTCCCAGACATGCTCTATGGGATTGAGGTCGGGACTTCGAGCTGGCCAATCCAAACGACGAATGCCGACCTCTTGCACATACGCATTAACATCGCGGGATCGGTGGGCGCGAGCATTGTCGTCCATAAAAATCGAGTCTTCACCTAGAGCGGCCAATGCGGGTTGTACGTGAGAAATTAGAACTTCCGTTATGTATCGATGCCCAGTCAGTGAGCCGTTTTCAATGAAGACTAACTCTGTACGATCCATTGAATTTATTCCTGCCCAAAACATAACAGAGCCCCCACCATAAGGTGTGATTTCTTCGAAACATGCCTCTGCAAAGCGTTCTCCTTGTCTTCTTAGCACTCGCCGACGTCGATCTTCACCGAACAGAGATATCCTGGCTTCATCAGAGAACAAAACCCTATTCCAATCGTCTTGAGTCCATGATTCACAATTTCTAGCGAACCTAAGCCTGTGAACTCTGTGCTCACGGAGTAATTTGGGGCCGCGGGCCGGGCGGTGACTGCGTATATTGGCAGCGAGAAGCCTCCTCCTGACCGTCCATAGACTAATATGCACATTTCTTACTTCTTGGAGGTTGTTCTTAGGATCCACATACGAAGATTTGCGATTTCTCAATGCGCGACTCACAAGAAAACGATCATCCCGTGGTTGGGTACATGGTTTTCTTCCAGAACCAGGCCTTCTCTCGACGGAACCAGTCTCCTGATATCGCTGCCAGGTCCTTTGGACTGTCGAGCGACTAACATTTAGCCTCCTAGCCACGAAACATTGGCTGCAACCCTCTTCAAGCAGCGCGATAATTTTGGTAGCTTTTACCACTTTATCTACCATTTTTGATACAGCCAAACAGCATTAAATAAAGCTTTGACAGTCAAGGATATGAAATTAATCGATAAAAATTGAATAAAAGTTATGAAAGTCGATGTTAACTTCTGGAACTTCGCGCCAAAAATGTAGGATAAAAAGGGGTTTTCTGTAAAAATGAACATCAAATGAAAAATTGAATTTAGAACGTACTTTTTTAAATACCACAGCATTTTTAAAACCGGCCAGTAACGTGTACAAACGATTGAAACCTTTTTGGTATTGTATCTTTTTAAATATGAATGAAAATCAAAACCGCCCGTTTTTTTTGCAAATGAGTTTATTTAATTAGGCGCCATGCACCGTGGGGAATTTCGTAATAGAGCTACACACCGCACCTATTTCTCGCACGGTCATTCTCATATATTTTCATGATATCCTAATCTATGTATGTAGTTAATAGAAAAGGTTATTATCTCTTTCTTTCTCGCTGATGTCGTAAAATATAACTAAGGGACATTAAAGTGTAGGACCATTGCAATGCAAAAGTGAGTTTTAAGTAAATCGGTACAAAATAAAAAAAAGCTTTTCCAAATAACCCACTGTGGGGTTTGAGCTCCTCTACAATAGAAGGGAAATTGACCTACAATACCACGCTGGTTAGACGGATTGGTATATTGATTTATTTCGAGTTTCCTTTCTTGTTTTTATTATATGCAATAATCCGTTACGACACCCACGGGCAAGAAAGAGGATTCAGAATTGTATTCTTACTAGGTCACCACACGGAAAGGTATAATACATAATTATATAATATGATATAGTATATAATAGATTTTCGTTGGCACCATTTGGTTACGGTACCCTAAAAACTGTCCTTACATTTGAAATATGATCAAAAATAATGTCCTGCGGCTGTTGGTATTTAGTATTTAGCAATAGTGAGAAGTCGAATGTTGCAATAAAAAGCATGTGTCATTTGAAGTCATCCTTGTATCTATATAATTTTACGAATTCGTGATCTCAATGAATTATATGTTGTCTTATGTAGGTATGATGTAAGAATTGCGGCGAAATTTGGCCAGTGATACGCGCCTTAGTTTTGCCAAAATATATGTATATCTCTCTAATAGCTGTATCTCTCCCAATATCGGTCTATAATCAAACTCTCCCTGTTTGACCTATATCGTGATTGTCCACTTCCTTTGGTTAGTGGAGTATATAGTTTGTGACGTCACCACCCCGTCACCAACGTCGTTGAATTGCGTGTTACGGCATTCCCGACAAATGTTAGTCGTACGCGTAGATCCATACCAGACGTACTGGTTTGAATAAAAAAAAATCTTTTAGTTTTTTACCGCCATAATTTTGAAAAAAGAATTAAAAATCTTGATTTTATTTAAATAATTTACGCGCACTATTCGTAATCGCGCTTCGAAAGACAGAGCAAGTTTTAAATAAAAAAGAAAATGTTTTAATTTTTTTTTTCGTATTTACTATTGAATGTAAAGATGATTTTACTAATGAATGCAATTAACTACAATATGCGTGTTATATTATTATTAATCTTCTGTGATTGTATTTTCATGAATGTTCTTTTACTATTTTCGGTACCCTTGGCAGTAAAAGCGTTAGTTTTTGGCTTCGATTCAAAGATTAATAGTTTTAGGCCTGTAGGTTCAAGAGTAATCAAGGTTGTGCCAATGAGAAAACATATTTTTCTTAACCAAGATTTTCAAACATGGCGGTTGAAGTGTGTGCTAACGAAACTAAGAATACAAAGTGTTGTATGCCGTACATTTATCCACTAGGACTGTGTGATTCGTATCATGTCTTTCTTTTGGATACTTTATCTCATACAGTATCATTTGTACAGCATCTGTGGTAGTGGGCTTGTTCATTTAAAACCGCATGACTACTTAACATAAGAGCATTTTTGCTTACAAAATCCGAAAGCTTCTTAGTTAATATGTATCGTCAACACGGCCATAAACTCCGCGGAAGGTTCGGTTCGAAAGTCTACCTTTAAGGGCTAACATCTAACAATATTTATGGAGTTTTCTTAGTAAAATGTTTGCTTAGAAATCAAAGTTTGTGAATATATGAATATTATATTCACAGTGTTGTTCAATTACATATGTAAAAACGCAACTTTCTGTATGCGCAATGCTCGAGTTATAGAATGCAGTACAAATAATACTTTGCGTTCTTGTGTGTTTGTTCCCGATGTTAGTGCCGCGGTTACCGCTCAAATATTAACTTCCTTATTAGAGCCAGCAAGAACAATAGAACAGTTAGTTCGGTCGTAAAATGCCCAAGTTTTAAATTATGTGAAATGCACTTCGTTGGTATACTCGTAAGAACTGTATACTTTAAAAATATTTGTTAAGTGACCAGTATTTTTTTATTTTGTTAAATTTTATATTACTGGCGAGTGTAAAAATAATTTTGTAGTTGTTAATAGTTTCTTCTAATAAATAATAAATTAATATGGGGCTTCCGATCTAGGCAGGTTCTCAAATTATCAGACCCACGTGTCGGGCTCTAGAAACTTTTAAAGTGCTGAAACTACTGTCTGAAACTATTTCTCAACGCAGTTATAATGTATTTAAATGACTTCATGGTTATGGAGTCCTGCCGGGTTGACCAAGGACTTCAAGGAACTCGGGTGTCGTTGGTCAACCCAATGGCGAAGGGGAGGGAATATGGTGAGTTAGAGGGTCGCAACTTAACCATCCTAGGCTCCCAAAGACCGCGAAGAGACAGGCTACTTTAATATAATAAACATAAGAAAAACTGAATTGATAACGGTATTGTTTAATTCGGTGATAATAAAAAAGCGAGTTAACTAAATAATTTCGAGACTTATTCGCGATATTTACTTTCTAATAGTAGAGATGAACTTCTGTCACAATTCGAGGAATAAATGAAGGTCCTATTGCATACTAGAGAAATATGTTGACAATTTTAAATAAAACTACTTTACGGATTTTATCGCGTTTGTATTTGATTTTTGATTACCCGACGTTTCGAACACTTTACAGCGTTCATGGTCACGGGTGGAATAAGATGTCTCACGTCCAACAAGTCATCGTTACTGCAGAAAATTTATAATTATCTACCCGATACAGAAATTAGTTATTAAATATTGACCCACATTTTGATACAAAATTTAATAGATAAATTTTGTATCAAAATGTGGGTCAATATTTAATAACTAATTTCAAACATCAAATACAAACGCGATAAAATCCGTAAAGTAGTTTTATTTAAAATGTATAATACTCGCGTAAACATCAGAAATCATCATCATTATGTTGACAATGTCTTTTATTTAATTTTTATTCTTTTGTAGTAATATTAACTGCATCGGTCTCTAGAACATCTCTTAAGTTATCTTCAAAAGAGACAAGGATGGTGACACCTCTTAGTCCGTCCACACATGAAAAGATTCAAAGTCACTATATTACTTATCGGTCTACAGTCATTCACTATTTTAAAAAATCTGTTTCATTGCCTATTATTTTCAAACACATCAAAGACATAATTAACCTCCTGCCTAATGACAATCGTAAAATCATAGTGAAGTGTGTTGGAGTGGAATGACGAGCCGGAAGTTGTAAGTCAAGGGACTCGCCTCGTATCGCCCGGATGCGGTGAAATTTGGCGGTAACTGTACCGAATTAGAATTTTTCCTGCTAGGGAACGAATGATGGATCACCTTTACAGTGGATCGCTGACAACTCTACCAGAATTAGAGAAATAAATTCTGAACGCATTGCTTCATTAACGTTTCCAAGATTCGGACGTTCTGTTTGATCTGAACTCTCAGCTTGATTAATGTTCGACTCGAAGGGACGGTAAATGGACATGGTTAGGCTATAATTATTTGATTATTTCCAATAATAAGTCTTTGATATAACCAGAGCATAATGTGGAAACAATCATAATTTTTGTTATTTCATAGTTTCTCGTGAAGAATGAATGAAACGAATTGATTTGTTTTTTTTTGTCCGCGTATAAATAATACTATTGTGAAGCCGGTGTGACTGGGGCGTTGCGCTGACGCCGATCGACTCTACCGACTCTACGACACTTCAGTAGTAACTCCGCCGCGTTGATGAATACTCAGTTCGAAGCTACGCGACCTCTCCCCGTGACATTGCGTTATCACTTATCACTATACATTTATCGATAAAAAAACAAATTATCGATATGGACCGTTACAGAATTTCGATAGTGTTCAGTTGCAAATCGTCCTTGTGATTGTCAATTTTCTTACTAACCTCTTCAATGTTTTAATAATATGAAGTTTGTATAGTAATTGCATTATCACTGTTCGATGACAACGTATAATGTTTTATGCATTTTCTTTAACGTAGGACGACGTTTACGCGAATAAAGCGTAGGTTGTGATTATGGTTTGCTGACGTTTTGTGTAGTTCCTGTGGGTGTTTTAATTGTAATAGACAGCTGTGATTGGTTGATTGGAGAATGGATCGAACAATGTATGGCAAGGTGCTGCCAGGCACTTACTACCCGTTCCGCTGCGCTATGAAGGAGAACGGAATTTCGCCCGGCTGTGAGTAAATTTAATTATATATATAAATATTACGATCGAAACAGTTAAAAGTTTATTTACGATCTCCTATTTTATATTCTTTTCGACTATCTGAAATCTCACCACCAATAGGTATACATATATTAGCACCCACCTCTTAATTATCCCCTTATTATGAATGTAAGTACAGTGAAAGCAGGCAAGCATATGTTATATTTATACGGCATTTCGTTAAAATATGTTGAGCAGTTTTTGAGGTATGAATTATTCAATTAACATATGGGTTATTATTGTGTAGATTAAAAAACATGTGCAAGGAAATATTTTTGTATCGCATATCAATCAGTACTGGTATCATTTTCGGGTTGTTTGCTTTTGTTTTGTGTGTGTGCATCCATGGATCGGTGAACTCGGTTTGTTTATTTGTTTTAACCAAGTGATTAGTGAACCACGCGCGTAGAACTGTTACGATGTTTTAAAGGTATGTTGCCTTAAAAGGTTATTGTATTATACTAATTCTTGACTTCAAGTATATTCATCATCATCACGGCTTCTTCCAGTCTCACTGCTGGGCTTGAGCCTACTTTTCAAAGGAGCGAAATTAACCTACTACGGTGGTCAGGCGTGTTGATATAGGGTTTCGTATCGAGGTTTTCATCTCTTGCATTGCATGGATGTCATATTTATTTTATATCCATTATTCGACTTTTACGACGGCCAAGATTATTGTGAATTGAATTCTTATTCCGTCACCACAGCGACGTATAAGTCTTTTGTATTAAGGCAAATTAAGGTCCTTAAAACACTCACACAATCCATATTGAAGGGTTTAAGGCTATTTGCTTTAAGCGACATTTTTGTAACTTTACAGGAGAGCCATTTAAAGTTAAAAATTTTAGAAAAAAAATCATTACAAAAAAACTTCTTGAGCTATTTGAATGGGGTACATTTAATTAAAATTCAATTAAAAACATCGAATTCTTGATACTAATACTAAATAAAACCTACCTTTAGTTACAAAGATAAATGTCGCTTAATACAAATTGCCTTAAGCCCTCGTTTTTCAGCGTATGGAAAGTGTGAAAGAGTTCAGCGTATGAAAAAAAAGTGCTCTGATTTTAATGAATTCGGTATAATTCGACGGAGAAAAATTCCCTGATTCCGAATATGTATATAACTCAATATCATCCTAGATGTTGCTTAAACCAAATAGCCTTTCACCCCTCGATATGATTGTCATAAAAAACTCAAGCTCGGCAAAAGCTGGAAAATGTTTATTATTGCAGTCAAGATTTAGTTAAAATCTTTTAAAGTTCAATATTTTACTGTGTCTGTTTTTCTTGGTATTAAATGGTTTCTTTTTTTCTTTACTTTCTGAACGTAGAAACCTTGGAGCATTGAAAAAAGATTTGATGTTATTTATTTTCCGTCTATCTGGCCATTAGTTCATTATTAGACTTATGATGTCTCGAAAGTATAATAGCATAATCGCCGAAATAAAACCCTATATCAACACGTCTGACTAGTGTGGCATAGTAGGTCAATTTCCCACCTATTGTGGGGGACGCTCTAGTCCAGCAGTGACACATATAGGAGTTATGATGATGATGATAGTTCAAGTATAGATATGTACTGTTATAGAAAATATTGGTCGGAGAGGTTGGCGTGAGGGTTATATATCGAGTTTGCCTTCTCTAGCATATACATACATTATCTACATATCATATCCCTTAGTCGTCTTATACGACAACTATGGGCAAGAGGGGTGATGAATTGTATTCTAATTCCAGCACCACATAGAAGAAAATTAAATATCATCATCATCGCAGCCCACATACGTTTCACTGTTGGGCTAGAGCCTCCTTCCCAATGGGAATTTAGGGCGAATTTAACCTACTATACCGTGCTGGTCAGGCATATTGATATAGGGTTTTATTTCGAATTTTCCTTCTCTTGCACAGATCTTATGTGCATATATATCCCTTAGTCCTCTTTAACGGCATCTACGGGTAAGATAGTGGTGAAATATATTCTTAATCCTTCACCACACGGAAAAAAATTTAAATATGTTTTAAAAATTTGTCGTAATAAAATTGAACGTGTCATAGTTTAAATATTTCTTCAATTTTAATAACACTATATACTCTAATTGTTCGCCTGTAACTTCACAATTCAATTAGATGTTTTTATAGTCTATATACTTAGGTGTGAAGTCATCCCATTTGTTTGGGAGTCGGGTTAATTTGGTTTCATTAGCATCAGTTGACTAGTTTGCGGTTTTGTTCCGTTCTTTTATGACGGCCGTTTCTATTCCTGGAAGACCTCGTGGGTGGTGACCAAACTATTCGATGTTTTAACTGTCTAATAGTAAATTTACAGTCTATTTTACAGGTTATTTGCCGTAAATATTTTTCCTTTACAATATATCAAAACATGTGCTTTTTAATATAAATATTTTTAGAAGCTTTGCTTAGCTTTACTTGTAACTGATTCTTTTAACAAAGTAATAAAATCTTGCAAGACTATTTTATACAAACTTCAATAGCCATGTTGATATTAAACTGCATGTGTTATGTATTGAAAATACCATAATTGAGTAATATGTACCTGATCTGAAAATGGAGCCATATGGTGATTTTAGCTGTTACTTTTGATTGATTTAAAGAAAGTACTCCGTTCTGAATTACATAATCATTGGATAAAAAAAGAAGCAGTGACAAGCTTATTAAAGCTATTAAGGATATCTATCATCCACATTTGTAGTTACAGAATAAATATATTAACCACCCCCTTCTCTTGCCCGTGGGAGTCGTAAAAGACGACTTAGAGATGTTGCAGGTAGCATCGACGCAAGGAAAACTCGATATAAAATACTATTCCAACTTGGCTGACCAGTGTAAAATGTAGGTCAATTTCCCTCTCATTGAGGAGGAGGTCCGTGCCCAGCTGTGAGACTTATTTAGACCGAGATGGTGATGACGATCATTCACATTTTACCATTGTCAATCCTGAAAGGGTATATAGTATCGATATTGGAGTTAATCGTCTGCTCTGACCCCGATTACTCATGGTCGACTCGATATATTCTCTTCTGTCATAATGTCAAAATTTATGACAATAATTTTATGACCAGCCTGCTTCATCTTACCTCCCCTTGGGAATGTAATTGTTAATCAGACGACATTAGGTGGAGTTGGCCTCCAATGTAAAGCTCTTTGTTCGTCTTTTACGACACCCACAAACCAAGTAAAGGTTGGTAATATTCGTAGCCGCCACCACACAGCAATTGTTGATACTGTAACTAATACGAGTCAATTTATTTTATAATTTTAGTGCGATATAAAAGCGTTTTTTTTTTAATTCTTTATGCTATATATTTTATCTCAAAACAGCTCACTTACATAGGTTAATATGTACTAAAATGTTGTAGGATTTTTTATTTTTGAAGTAAGAATAATTTTCTTTCTTCATTTCGTTGATATCATTCATATTTTTTGATAACAAGACTCGTCGACTTCTTCTACAATCATCATCATCATCTTGCTCTTATCCCAATTACTTGGGGTCGACGCAATATGTCATCTGTTTTGACATATTACAAAAAGTTTCGGCAATGACTTTTATGACCGGCCGCCTCTCTGACGTCAACCCTCCTTGGGAATGTAATCGTTGACCCAAATGGTACCAGATGGAGTTGGTCCGGGTCAATTTAGGGCTCTTAGTCGTCTTTTACGACACCCACGAACAAAGCAAGGGTTGGTAGTATTCGAAGCCGCTACCACACAGCAATCGACTTCTTCTACAATCATATGACTATTATTGAGCACAGGACTCCTCCATAACAGTTGGCTCCATGGGAAAGAAAGGGTAGGTGCATGACAAGAAGAAAAATGTTTTTGTTCTTCATCTCAACCTAAATATGTCCCACTGTTGGGCTCAGGCCTCCTCCATAATGGGAGGGGAATTGACCTACTACTTCACGCTGGGCAGACGTGTTAGAATAGGGTTTTGTGTCGAGTTTTCCTTTTCTGGCACAGATGTTATATGCTTATTATATACCTAAGTCGGTTTTTAGGACATCCACGGGCAAGATAAGGAGTGGTGATTTGTATTCTTACCTACTCTGTCACCACACGGATGATATGATGGATAAAGATCTGCTCAATAAGCTGGATCGACTTCTCAACAATTGCATTCGATTCGTTTTTAACCTTCGCAAGTTCGACCATGTAACCACATTTCGCTCCCGGCTCAATTGGTTACCGATTAGACAAAGACGGAGCTTGCGAACTCTTTCTTTACTCTATTCAATTCTTAACTCTCCTAACGCCCCTTCCTATTTAAAACCAAAGTTTCAATTTTTCTTCGCCACTCATGACCGTACTCTTCGTTCCTCCAAAAATCTTCTTCTTCACTGTCCCTCTCACTCTTCTAGTCTCGTGCATTCCTCCTTTAATATCCAGGCTATTCTTCTTTGGAATGCATTACCTCTGGACATCAGAATGGCTTTTTAAATAAAACTACTTTACGGATTTTATCGCGTTTGTATTTGATTTTTGATTACCCGACGTTTCGAACACTTTACAGTGTTCATGGTCACGGGTGGACTAAGATGTCTCACGTCCAACAAGTCATCGTTACTGCAGAAAATTTATAATTATCTACCCGATACAGAAAATTAGTTATTAAATATTGAGCCACATTTTGATACAAAATTTATTGCCAGTGTAAGAAGAAAATGATTCTATATGAAAAAATTATATTGTTTATGGTTAGTAATAATTAAACATTAAAATTAATAGTAATTATATTTAAAAACTAACTAATAATCTAGTATACTACCACCGGATCGGAACACGGTCACACTGAGAAAGATCCGGCAAGAAAACTCAGGTAACATGATGCTAAATTAAAGTTAATTTTGAAGGCGGCTTACTTTATGTTACTAAAAGGTTTTAATTTATAAAATTATCTTTAGTTATTATTATTGTGGGTCAAATCTATACAATATGAGCTCACGGTGTCTTGCAGTCTTGTGGTGGTCTTTTGGGATTTGTTTTTAATAATGTTTATAACAGCATCCCAGCTTGATGGTAACACCCAGCCATCCTCTCTATTGAAATTTTTGTGTTTTTTAATCTCAATAGCCTCGCGTACCATTCTAGGCAGGTATCGGTGTTCTTTTGCGAGGATTTGTGGTTTATCAAACCTGATGTTATGGTGGGCGCGGTCCTGACTATGTTCACAGACTGCAGACCTAGTGTCCCGGCGTTGCTTCACATCGGCTATGTGTTCTTTGATCCGAGTTCTTATGGATCTCTTTGTTTGTCCAATGTAAGAGAGACCACAGTCATAGTCAAGCTTATATACTCCTGCATCTTGTAAAGGGATCTGGCACTTGACAGGTGGTAAGAATTGGCTAATCCTCTTCAGTGGCTTAAAATAAGTTTTAATGGAAGAGCGTTTCAGGATGTAGCCAATCTTGTCAGTAACTCCTTTGACATAAGGTAGTATTGCAGGAAGGCGCTCAACTGTGGGTGGTTTCACTCGGTCTCTGCGACGGGGGCGAGGAACTGGCAGCTTGTTTGCACGTAGCACCTGCTTGACATGCTGCAGCTCCCCAGCCAGGTGTTCATCGTCACAGATTCCTCGTGCTCTGAGTTACTTGAGTTTTCTTGCCGGATCTTTCTCAGTGTGACCGTGTTCCGATCCGGTGGTAGTATACTAGATTATTAGTTAGTTTTTAAATATAATTACTATTAATTTTAATGTTTAATTATTACTAACCATAAACAATATAATTTTTTCATATAGAATCATTTTCTTCTTACACTGGCAATAAATTTTGTACCAAAATGTGGGTCAATATTTAATAACTAATTTTCTGTATCGGGTAGATAATTATAAATTTTCTGCAGTAACGATGACTTGTTGGACGTGAGACATCTTAGTCCACCCGTGACCATGAACGCTGTAAAGTGTTCGAAACGTCGGGTAATCAAAAATCAAATACAAACGCGATAAAATCCGTAAAGTAGTTTTATTTAAAATGTATAATACTCGCGTAAACATCAGAAATCATTATCAGAATGGCTACTAGTCGTGATATTTTCAAGGCCAAGGTTAAACGACTCTACTTAGATTTTCTGGCGGAGTCAACTCATCTGTGACGGCTCACATCCATTTTTATGTATGTATTGTATACGTATGTATGTGTATGTATATATATTTATATAGTATATATGTATTCATATTTATATATTGTATCATTTGGTAATCATATTTTGATAAATTCTGGTTATCCTCAACTATCTGTATTGCACCTGCCTTAAATTATTTCTGCTCCACCCTAGGTCGACTGGTAGAGAATGCCTAACGGTCCGACTTGTACCTTTGTTGTGCATAAGTTTTAAAATAAATAAAAAATAAATAAATTGCACTTGAATATTTTGCCTATCGTTGCTTATGCTTACATTGTTCTAGCTGGTTGACGCTATAGAGGTAAACAGGTAAATGTTTTGTCATCGAGGCCAATGTATGTAATAAAATGATTTAACATTGTAAGGTCGGTGCTAATTTTCCTACCTAAAATCCTATCCTACTAATATTAAAAACGCGAAAGTTTGTAGGAGAGTATGTGATGATGTTTGTTGCTCTTTAACACAAAAACCACTGAATGGATTTTGATGAATCTTCACAATAATATAGCTTACATATCAGAATAACAAATAGCCTATAATTTATCCCGATATTCCCACGGGAAGGGGAACTATGCGGATAAAACCGCAGGGCGCTGCTAGTACTACACATCTATAACTTGTGTTTATATATTTTCTGGCTCGTTATTGTATGAATGAACCCCGTTTTGTCATTGAGGGAAAAATAATATTTAAAGTGTCTTAGCAAAGATTAGTATTGATGGAGTATTTTGAGAAATATTTCATCATAACGACGAAAAAAATAACAAATTTGTGAAGTAATTTATATAGATAGATTTTCTGTCACAATCGTGGCTTATAAACGGAATGATGATATTTATTTTATGGTTTTTAGGAGCGGCATTGAATTATAGATATTATGTAAGCATCTTAATGTTAATTGTATTCAATATTTGCGTTTTTGTGTGATATTCTAGGATTCTATAATCTTTTATAATTATTATAATATTATTTTTGTTATTCGATTTTAGCTCGTTCTTTAGTTAATATTTAATTCTACTATATTACTAAAAACTACAAAGTTTTTATATAAATACTAGCTGACCCAACAGACATTGTTCTGTTCAAATAAAATAAACGGAATTCTCCTTGAAATCGACAGCAGCGCCACCTACCGGGTCCAATTGTAAATCTAAACCATTCTCAAATCCCCTTGAACATGCTCAAAAAATTTCATCAGCATCTGTGTAGCCGTTTTGGAGTTCAGTGACATACACACGTACACAAGAAATACATATATATAAACTCATTTGCAAAAAAAACGGGCGGTTTTGATTTTCATTCATATTTAAAAAGATACAATACCAAAAAGGTTTCAATCGTTTGTACACGTTACTGGCCGGTTTTAAAAATGCTGTGGTATTTAAAAAAGTACGTTCTGAATTCAATTTTTCATTTGATGTTCATTTTTACAGAAAACCCCTTTTTATCCTACATTTTTGGCGCGAAGTTCCAGAAGTTAACATCGACTTTCATAACTTTTATTCAATTTTTATCGATTAATTTCATATCCTTGACTGTCAAAGCTTTATTTAATGCTGTTTGGCTGTATCAAAAATGGTAGATAAAGTGGTAAAAGCTACCAAAATTATCGCGCTGCTTGAAGAGGGTTGCAGCCAATGTTTCGTGGCTAGGAGGCTAAATGTTAGTCGCTCGACAGTCCAAAGGACCTGGCAGCGATATCAGGAGACTGGTTCCGTCGAGAGAAGGCCTGGTTCTGGAAGAAAACCATGTACCCAACCACGGGATAATCGTTTTCTTGTGAGTCGCGCATTGAGAAATCGCAAATCTTCGTATGTGGATCTTAAGAACAACCTCCAAGAAGTAAGAAATATGCATATTAGTCTATGGACGGTCAGGAGGAGGCTTCTCGCTGCCAATATACGCAGTCACCGCCCGGCCCGCGGCCCCAAATTACTCCGTGAGCACAGAGTTCACAGGCTTAGGTTCGCTAGAAATGGTGAATCATGGACTCAAGACGATTGGAATAGGGTTTTGTTCTCTGATGAAGCCAGGATATCTCTGTTCGGTGAAGATCGACGTCGGCGAGTGCTAAGAAGACAAGGAGAACGCTTTGCAGAGGCATGTTTCCAAGAAATCACACCTTATGGTGGGGGCTCTGTTATGTTTTGGGCAGGAATAAATTCAATGGATCGTACAGAGTTAGTCTTCATTGAAAACGGCTCACTGACTGGGCATCGATACATAACGGAAGTTCTAATTTCTCATGCACAACCCGCATTGGCCGCTCTAGGTGAAGACTCGATTTTTATGGACGACAATGCTCGCGCCCACCGATCCCGCGATGTTAATGCGTATGTGCAAGAGGTCGGCATTCGTCGTTTGGATTGGCCAGCTCGAAGTCCCGACCTCAATCCCATAGAGCATGTCTGGGACGTTCTGAAACGGCGTGTGAGATCAGTACACCCGGCTCCGCAGACCATCAGAGAGCTGAAGAATGTGATTACTGCGGAGTGGGAACGTATTCCGCAAGCAAGTATCCGGGATATACTCGCTAGCATGCCCAGACGAATTCAAGCTGTGATTTTAGCTAGAGGGGGTCACACTCGATACTAAACATTTATCTGCTTTTACTTTATTAAAGAAAAACAAACAAAAAAACTTTTTTATTTTTACTTCATGAGCATATGCACTACTAGCGAATATACACTACTAGCGAGGTTTAGCATTATTTCCCATAAATTGTATCTAAATTTTATGAAATACTGATGAAAACGATTATTTTCTTATTAATTTAGCAAATTGTGTGGATAAAACTACCTATAATTATCAAACAAAGAAATATTAACATTTGAAATGGTTCATTGCTTAGGTGCCCGTTTTTTTTGCAAATGAGTGTATATTGTAAAGATTTTATTGCAACATATTGAATTCATTATCATAATAATCGATTAGGTAAATCTTAATTATGTTAGTAAATGATTACAGCGTTAGCTTATTATTTAATTTATTTACCTACAAAGCAATTGTAGATATTTGTGTTATTCATATTTTAATAACAGCTTGTTTAACCATTGGTGATGTTGGTATACGGCAAAAGTTCAATTTTTTTCTTTGTAATTTTGAAGACCCCTTCCTCTGAACAGGTCACCTAGTATGACGATGCTCTTTAAGTCTAGCGACATCCAAAGTTAGCCACAAGTCACAGGTGGTACTTGGCGTTCGTATTATTAGTATCAGTTTACTAGAGACCTGTAACTAATGTTTGTAAATTGTAATACTTCAGTCGATTTTAGCGGTGGTGTACATTGTATTTTTTTTTAAGGAATCACCTAATTGGGTACTCAGCATACATTAGAGATACCTAATAAAGCTTTAATTGCTCTCCCACTGTGGAGGAAGCTCGAGCCCAGCAGTTTTATCACCTCTTTCGAGGACTTCATAGGGTTCGGTGTAGGGAGGCTGTAAGGCGCCATGTAGTGCATCATCTCCTAAAAGACGTGTCTTGCGGAAGACAGATCTTTATAAACAAAGATTTTATCTTTGCTATGACGCGCGGCAGTATTTAGGTCTTCTTATTGGCATTCTCAAATTGATTCTGCTGATAATTATTTAAAGAAAGTGTACTTTATAAAGTCCAAAAATTTAAGGTTTCATAGCTTAAGTTTTGTGGACTTCCTGTGGCAATTTATTTAAATACATTCTACTGAACTCTGAAGTTCAGATACGTCCCACTACTGAGCTCGAGACCCCCTCCATTATTGGAGGGAAAAACTGACCTACTATACCAATCCAGTCACACGGGCTGAGATAGGGTTTCGTTCAGAGTTTTCCTTCTCTTGCGGAGATACTGTATGCATATAACATCGCTTAGTCGTTTTTTTTTGGACATCCACGGGCAAGAAATGCGGTGATAAATAGCATTCTTACTCCGTCACCACACTAAAAACATCTAAAATTAGAATAAACATTTGTGGATCTCACAGAGACTAGTCCTATATAGATATCAAACCCATGACCCTCGGGCACATGAGGCCAACACTTAGACCAATCCGCCATCTGTGTAGTTCAGTATGATAATATTTATTGTATAGTAGGTAATGAAGCAAGGTCATGGCATTCATGAACATTACATAAGCGATTAGCTTGCCATGTGGCGTCTGAGTTATTAATGTGCGAACACGCGTTCTACACGGTGATATAATACGATTTGAATGATGTTATGGTTACGATGCTGACGACGTAGTTAAGCAATGTTATTACCTCATACCTGTTTTGACGGAATAAGAATACAGAATACACAACACTTGACTGCACAGATGACATATTGGTTGAGATACCGACGTGCCAGTGTCCTGGGTTCAAATCACATGCAGGACAACACTTTCTGTGACCCACAAATTGTTGTTCCGAGTCTGGATGTAATTTGTGTCCCTTGATTATGTTTGTAAAGTCCCGCACAACACAAGGATTATTTCCTTAGTGCAGGCTGTTGTCTCTTATTATAAAATAATAATAATAAAACAAAAATAAATACAATTTCCCACCACTTTTCTTACTGATAGCCGATGTTTACGCTACTATAACGTATTATGAAATGAAATACGGATTCAAATTATCTTTGTAATTTTTAGTTTTCCGACCGTTTTTTTTTTCACTTTCACCTTCATTGTCAAGGGAAGATTCATATACAAACGCGATAAAATACGTAAAAATTGTTTATCACAAAACGGTAACCCACGGGTTGAGAGCCCTCAGCGCTCACCCACCAGTCCGGGTAAAGTTGTCACAGCCATCTGAGGCTAACAACTAAGTCACGCACAAAAAAAAAAAAAAACGGTAACCAACCACACATAGTAGAGAAATAGTTTCTTTAGTACCATCAATGAGTGGACATATCAAGCTGTCAACAGAAGCCAAATAACCGTGGTTTAGCGGGCTGTGAAGCCTCGTGCTACCTGTGAATCCAGACGCCTAATCGTGTTGAGGTCAGCAACTGCTCTCAACATTCGCCGGCGACTCTTGCAATGTCTTCTTTCGATAGACTTATTGGACAATTAATGGCAAACTACAGATGAATAGATGAACCGGTCATATCATCTTTGACCTTTCAGTGTACTTATGAATGATTCGTATTATGCGTCATCGGTATACGTGTGTTTAGTATTGAATGGTTATGAATAATGTATAGGTTTAATGTTATTATGAGTTAAATCTATTTTAAAACATCTGTTTCCACTTATGGACTTAGTCATTGTTTAGTGTAAAGGTTTAATTGATATCAACAAGATACTGTATATACCAATATAATCCTACTAATATTATTAAAATAAAAGTATGTGAAGATATTTGTTACTCGATCATGTGTAAACCGTTGAACAGATTTGAATTATTGGCACATCATCATCATCATTTCAGCTCATATACGTCCCACTGTTGGGCTCGAGTCTTCTCCACAATATGAGGGACATTTACCTTACTATAACCATGCTGGTCAGCCAGGTTGGTATAGGGTTTTATTTCGAGGTTTCCTTCTCTTGCATAGATGTTATATGCATATTATATCCCTTAGTCGTATTTTACGACATACACGGGCAAGATTGGGAGTGGTGAATGAATATTAGCACATAGATAAACCATTTTCTTGATTACCACATATGATACTTTCTATACCAACACGTCTGACCAGCATGGTATACAATATGATATAGTAAGGTTAATTTCCCTCCTATTATAGAGGCTCGAGCGCAATAGTGGGACATATATAAGCTGTGATGATAATGGTGATGATACTTTTTATCCCATTGATATCCTTTGAGATAATAATTAAATTTTACTTTTTACTCATGTAGGTATCCGTTGAAAGGATTTGGATAAAATTTCCTCTTGGAAGAATTATTGTTTTACGCAGTAAGAATCTAGTATATGTATGAAGATTTGTTTAAAAAATATGGGCGGCAACAGTGCTTAGCTAACGTGGAACATAAATTTTTATGCTTTTAAGAGGATAATTAAGGAAATTGTGACAAAAAGTATAATAAAATGTAATTTCCTTAATAAAATTTTCTATTATTTATATCACAAAATGTAATTTCTTTTTTATATTTCTTGTGAATATATATAATTTTGCCGCCTAACTTAAATTGTTTATCCACAATTTCATAACTCTTAATAGAGTATTTAAGCATTGAAAACGTAAT
This sequence comes from Lymantria dispar, assembly GCA_032191425.1. Classification (NCBI taxonomy): domain Eukaryota; kingdom Metazoa; phylum Arthropoda; class Insecta; order Lepidoptera; family Erebidae; genus Lymantria; species Lymantria dispar. The sequence goes on from CM063444.1 coordinate 32,663,871, forward strand.
AAATTCATATTTTTTTTTTTTTATTGCCGATGGTGGCAAACGAGCAGGCAGCACACCTGATGGTGAGTGACGCTGCCGCACATGGACCTTTGCAATACCAGGGGCACAGCCAGACCGTTGCCTACCGTGAAGAAAAAGCTCTTCTTAAACCTCGTTTAAAGAAGGATATGTCATAGCGCTCGGGAAACACAGCAGCAGGTAGTTCATTCCAGAGCCTGCACGTACGTGGGAAAAATGATAAATAAATAATTAAATATTTTAAATAAATATTTTCAATATGTTACTTATTTTGCCGAACGGCTGTTTGGAAGTTATTTTTCTGTTCCTTATAAAATAGTAAATTTCTTTCTGGATGAAAAGTATGGTACCATGACCATTTCAGTATATCTGAGAAGTAGCCAATATATCGATACAATACGGTATAGTAGTAAAGACTTCAAATCTTATCAAATAAACGTATCAACTCACATTTGTAATTACGATGTTATCTAAAATACTCGTAATCGTCAATAATCGTAATCGTCATCATCTTATTAATTCATATATCTTTGCCTGCTGGACTCTGGCCTTCTCCATAGTGAGTTAAAAATTGACCTAGTATACCACGCCCATCAGATCAGTTTGGTATAGAATTGTATTTCGAGTTTTCATTTTCTTGAACATTAAACTTATAAATTCAATTTCAAGCTGGACATGGATCCCACTGCAATTAACATCTGCACTATTATATACAACAATTGTTTGTTTAAAAATAAAAACAAGCAATACCTTATCTTAGCTTATAAATTGCCCGAACATCTGCTGTATACATCTGTAAAGAGTACTTTTTGATGCATTCGATCGTAAATTTAAAATACTTGACGTTACAATTAAACACAATCAACCTTGACACACTGATGTATTGAAATTGGAAAGATTAAAGAATAGCCCGCGTCGTACGAAGGAAAACGAGGTTTTCATTGAAAACGTAGGTGGCTGTTCTATATACAGAGTCCATCGTCATTATTTTTTTTTGGATTTTGACCGATAAGTTTGCATAACTAATCTTATTATCCTTATCTCAATTTATAGAGGACCAGTGCAGCAGTACTTAATTAGGTAAAAGAAGAACCAAACTTCACAGAGTTTAGGCTAAGATTTAAACTGACCGCCAACTCTCCTAATGACTCCTTAAGGATTCAACGCGGGAAGTGTAGGCCAATCCGTCCCTTTAAATCTATTAATCATACACTCTGAAAATAAGAAAGTTGAATACCTTTTTGCTTTTTGTCGAAGTTTCCTTTACAAGTGCCACACTTGGTCATAAGCCTCCTCCACGATGTCATGAAATTAGGTCTGCTATTAGGTTTATAACCTTATGAACCTTTATCGATGAATGGCTTCTTTTTTTATTATTCGCTACTGCCCATGTTCATGCCATTGGGCACATCTTTCGTATAACTAAATCGCGAATTAAATCTGACTGTCAAATTTTAACATTGGCATTGATTTGGCATTGAAAACTAATGTCACGTTATGTGCTACGTCGCACATGATACTCGTTGTAAAGGATTAAAGCTGGCAAAGAATCATTATTTACTCCATCGTAACATGTACTGGATGAATAAGTAAATAATATTAACGTAGTAAATAGTAGTAATAATGTAATACTCGTGTAACCATCAACAGTTATGATTTATGCGACTTTTTTTTTTTCACGCTGTGGCAATGCATTTACGCACTATCCCCCGCTGGTTGAAAACAGACGGGGCAGTGTGTGTGGGACTCGCCGGCCACAGAAGTAACCGAAATATCCACTAAAACCACAGCGGCCTCTTCCGCGCTTTTACGAGGTGCCGGAGAGATTGTCTGATGACATTCTATCCCCGACACCCCAACGCTTGGCCGTCTGGCCACGAGCTGTCATCATTCAGGGCGGTGGGAGGAGGAGCGCATAACGGCGTCTCCTCCTCCCTGGTTGCCGCCGGCGGAGCGAGTCTGCAGACGCAAGTGCCTCGCGTGCCCACTCCGCGGCCTCCTTCCTTGTAATGACAGCCTCACAGAAGGAGGCCATCGACGACCAACAGCTGTCGCTGCCGAGCATCTTCGAGATGATGGTCGACAACGACAGGTCCGCTGTTCCCATGTCCGTTGACAGGACGTGGCGCTGAGGTCCCCAGGCGGGGCATACTTTTAGTGTGTGGCGCGCATCGTCGATTAGCGCGCCACACACTACTCACTATTTGTATATGATTATTGATTTCCCAACGTTTCGAATACTTTTGAAGCCTCATTTACGGAGACGTCGCGCGTCGCGCGTCGCGCGTCGCGATAGGCTGCGCGGCCCGCACTAAATTCAAATGTAGGGCGTTGGATGAGTGCGTTTACGGAGAAGCGATTTTACACGCGTTTGCTTGAAATGGCGTGTTCTACGGCCGAGCCCGCGGATGGCATCGTCACGTCTCACGCGGCGTTTATCGCGGCGGTGCACGCAGCGGCGATTCTCGATGAAGCGATGCCTGTGGCGGAACCTTCTGCCAGTCTCATTTGCTAATCGTGCAACACAGACGTAGTTACCGTCGCAACAGAGTATGATATGATAGACTTTTTAGAAGAAAATTGTATTTTAAAAAGTGAGTTATTTAATATAAAGAGTGGCCCAGTGTTTATAATAGCGGAACATGAGAAGTTTAGGTCGGATTAACTGAGAACCCCGCGTGCGCCGCAGCGATGCTCGCGCGGGCTCTCCTACACGCTTAAGAATACGACGCGGGCGCAGCGGCGGGCATCGCCACTCTTCCCGCCTCGCGTCTCTATAAACAACATCGCATATTGCTTTAAGTTTGTGTTTACGCGTTCGATGATACGTGCCGCTTCACGCGCCGCCGCTACGTAAACAATAAAAACGTTCGACGCGCCGCGAGACGCCACGCCACACGCGACGCGCGACGCCCCGCGTCTCCGTAAATGAGGCCTGAGGGTTCATGATCACGGAACTTCTACAGTTGACGCTGAAAACCGCTAGTTATGTTTGGTTACAATTTGCGTAGCTTACCTATTTGTATAACTGTGATGTTCGCTGCAATACTAAGTTTTAATTCCTTTATGAAGACACACAGATGAATTTCAAAATAATGAATCAGCCTGTATAGTGTATGTGTAATTTACCCATATTCGGTACAATTAATGTCACAATGTCGTAGTCACCTCGACATCAACCCTTACGAGGTCACCGGTATTTACGTAAATGGTAAGTTTTGCGTGTAACTTGTCCTGTCTCGCTCTGGTTGCTAATGTGTTGTTGACATTGATTAAAGTCCTTGTTTGAGGTTCAGGAAGGCGTGCAATGTTGTACATTTTATTTAAAAACATGCTTTAATTACAATTAGATATAAACGTTTTTTAGTCATGGTCTTGAAACGTATTCCAAAAACACGACTTTATGTAGTTAATAACTTTACAAAAAAAAAAAACTGAGCCGTCGCTCAGGACGCCTGGCAGGTGTGAAACTTCGAAATTATTTTGTACAAGTATATATTAGGCTTGTAGAAAAAATATCAATATATCGATATATGGATATTCTTTGTTAGAAATATCGATAGTTTTAACCGATATATTTTGAGCTGATATATCGATATTAAATATCCAATATCGAAATCGAATCAAAAACGATATTTTTTTTTTGTTTGTGTAAATCAAGTCTAGAATCTAGTACCGTAAAAGATAGGAAATATAAAAGTATAGCATTAACTGTATACATACTCTGTGATTAGTATGTTTTGATTACCACTACATTAGTATGTTTTGATTGCCATTTGATTGTCACTTTTTATTAAGGACAATTATTGTTATTGACACACATGATAATCGAATTATTCCAATACATATATCCAACTGTCGTTTAGAATTCAAATGATAAATCGTTAACCGAATAGTTTTATATCACTTATTCTTTTCTATACAATTGATTTGTTATTAAAAAAAAATAGACACAATTCCCCGACAATTAAAGTGATTTCGTTTTTAGTAATTTGATCTTAACTAAGTTACGTATGGCGTCGGGTTAAGAATATAATTGTTACCACCCCTTTCGAGTGGTAAAAATCGTATAAGGGTTTACCAGGAGAGTGGGCAGTAACTCTCTCCTGGGATATGTATAAATATATAATATAGGTATAAATATATAATATGGGATATGAATAAATATATAATATATAATAAGTTGAAAAATATTGGTTCGAAAATAGCTTTTTTGTTTTTGATATTTTTGTAATTATTGCTTAATAAAAAAGAATTTTGATTGAACTAAATACATTATTATTTTAAAAACACAAAATCTTTTAAAAATTTGCCCGATATATCGATATTTTTCCTTAATATATCGACGACGATATTGATATTTTGATAAATATAGATATATCTATATATTGATATGTTTTTCATTTCCGACATCCCTACTAAATACTGTACTATTTAATAAACGCATTTTTTTAAAGACCAATATATCGATATTTCTTTTTCAATATATCGACGTCTATATTGATATTTTTATAAATATCGATATTTTTTTCACTTCCGACATCCCTAGTATATATGAATAAAAGCATAGATTACGACAGGAACTAATATGTAAAGTATTGAATAGAATAATACGATTTCTACTATTATCTAAGATATTACAAAGAAATTATATTGATTCACCGCCCGGCCGCTTACGACCTAACATAGCGTCGCTACGTCTCCCTCGCACACTTCTGCGTAGTTCAAATCAAAAGGATCGGTTAAGAAAGTGTGATTTAGCAAACAAAAATAACGACATCTATCGAGCTAAGGCTAAATTTCGGCTACAAAATATATTTTATAAAGAAATCTCTAATCCTGTAATGATGATGATAATGAGACAAGCTATTTAAATTATTTTATCGTCATTGGTTCTTGCTAAATTAACAAATTTTAAATGAAATCTGAATGTTGAAAGTGGGTCAAGATCCAATTCCAGGAGTCTGTAACATACAAACAAATAAATATACACCTGAAACTAATAAAACACCTATAAAAAGCGATTGTCCAGTTTTCGTACGAGAAAGTACTGTAAGTAGGTATGGTATACTTATATTGGCAAGTTAGAGAATTATACATTATTTTCTAGATTAAGTATATATGCATAAAAGAATAGATTACGACAGGCACTATAATAGCACAGTAATAAAAATAATATTACGATTTTTTTTCCAAGACAATGATGATTTTTATTCAATAAACATTTATTTTCATTAGTATACATTATAGGTAACAATTTACTTTAAGCGCACTATTCTACCAACGTACCTACCACTCGACATCGTAGCAGGGTTCATCCATTTCACCTGGAAACGTTATGGTCTTCAACTGTACGTTTCCAGCGATCATTTCTCCCACGTACGTGCAAGCTCTGGAATGAACTACCTGCTGCTGTTTCCCGAGCGCTTTGACATGTCCTTCTTTAAACGAGGTTTAAGAAGAGTATTTCCTTCACGGTAGGCAGCGGCCTAGCTGTGCCCCTGGTATTGCAAAGGTCCATGTGCAGCAGTTTCACTTACCATCAGGTGTGCTGCTTGCTCGTTTGCCACAGATGGCAATAAAAAAAAAAAAAAACTAGATGGCGTTGTACAAATTTTAAATCGCACTATGGTTTCGTTACAAAAATGTACACATATGTATTCGGATTTTTATTTTTCGTTAATTAAAAGGGTGCCGCGAAGCGTGGCGTTAACGCCACGCGATGATTGGGATCACCCTCGCCTATAGATGTTTCACATCAAAATCCTCCTCACAGCTCATTTACGTCTCACGGCTGGGCTCGAGCCTCCTCCATAATGGGAGGGATGGTTACACGACCTTTATTTTGAGTTTTCCTTTTCTTGCATAGATTATATTTGCATAGTAAAATCGCTTAGTGGTCTTTAATGGTGGGAGGTATGGCGTGCAATCGCATAACCTGCTGTTTGGTACCTCTATCGCCTACGTCCAGCAGTGGACGGTAAAATGCTTAATGATGATGATAATTATATTAGTAACTAGCAATCCGCCCTCGCTTGGCTTCGGTTACAGTCGCCTTAACCGCGTAGTACCCGTTCCCGTAGGAACACCGGGATAAAATTAGCCTATATTATTCAGGAATAATGGAACTTTCTAATGGTGAAAGAATTTTTGAAATCGGGACAGTAGTTTTTGAGTTTATTCATTACAGACATACATACACACAAAAATACAAATTTTTCCTCTTTATAATATTAGTGTAGATTATACCAAATTTTAGCGATTTTGACGTTAATTAATCACCTATTCTCCAGTTATTTATTTATTGACTAAATTATTTATTTTCTTTTTTTTTTTGCTTTACCTTAATATTGGTTGTAATATTGCCTTATCTGAATGACAATTGTTTTGTCATTATTTGGCTCACAAAATTTAATTTAAATCCATTCAAACCTATTGCATATTCGTATAGATGACAACATCTCTTTTGTCCCGAGTAACTTACAATGATTATCATTTTAATGTTTATGCAAATCGTTCATATTTGTACATCTGTCCTAAAGTATAGCGCTATATAAATATATCGCTCCTTGCTTAACGTGATACATATGTGAAACATGATTTTTATAATATTCAAGCCTTTATATCCAAATATAAGCAGGGGTGTACCAGTACATCGCTATTGTTGGTAAGATGTTTAAAAAAAAAAGGCAACAATTATATGGGTGGCAACAATTAATCGTGGTTGATTTGATAGCATTTATTGAAGGCTTCCGTTGTCTGTCCCAGTAAATCATCGTCAGATCTTTTCGATGATTAAATGGGTCCATTAAAGTATATAACTCTTCGAAACAAAAAAATGCTCATCTGTTTATACACGAGGCAGTTATGCCACACAGTTAAAAAATGTAAACAGTTGAATACAGAATCTTTCATCTCTTGAAGTCGGTTAAAATCGCCCCGTATGAGGCAGTATAAATACTTTATTTACCGCGGATGACTGTTACAAAACTAGTAAGAAATAAAGGCAGCTATCTGTAATAGAAGAAAGCTATATATAAATCACTGTATCAATTCGACTGACCAACGGTGATACTTGTGTTAGTATCGCAAGTCTTAATGATGCTTAGCTAGAAAGTCCCTTGTCAATATAATAGCCTAGGCATTTTTTCCAGTCAACAAACAAACAACAGTGTTGCCGGAGCGTCACCTTCACGGTGAGGCTCTGTGTTTCGCGGACTAATCCCCGGTCCATCCACCCGTGTAGCGCACTCCTGGACAATTCATGACACTAAGTGCGATCACCCAGCCGCCTGCTAAGCGTGCCAATTATGCCTTCTTATGAGTAAAAAACAATGTTCAGTAATGGCCATTGACAGAGTGATGACGAAGATATTCATAAATCTTTATAGAATAAAATGTCATCATAACTCTATCTGTGGCGCCATAATGGACTATAGACAAGAGGACTAATCCGTATTTCCTTTTATGTAACATAATATAGTCTGATGAGTCAGTCAGAGGTCAGACAAACGTTCATATATGGTATTGCATTGAATGTGTTCTTCAACATGGAGATGTTTCATTAAACATAATTTTGTTGTTATAAATAACGGTACCTAAATTATCCTGTTAATATGTGAAGGTACTGACCGCGTATCGAGTGTCACAGATGTTTAAAACAACTGTGCTCGACGGCTTAGTTTGAAAGAAATAAATAGTGTGTTTTTTGTTAAATCGCCTGTGGGTTTGTATCATATTGGTTTATTTCCTAATATTTCAGTTGTAATTTTCTGGGAGTATACATATACTATAATTTTTAAAGCGTCAATTACTTATACGCTTGGGTTTATCCGTGTGGGGACAGGGTAAGAATACCATTCACTACCGTCCTTTCTTGCCCATGGGTGTAGTAAGAGACGGCTACAAGATTAAATATGCAAATGACATCACTAAAAGAAAAAGAATACTCTAAATGCTATATCAACGACCAGCGTGGTATAGTAAATCAATCAATTGCCTTCTAATTTTGGAGGAGGCTCGAGCCTGCTGGAATGAGGTTATGCTCTCCTAGTCTATTACTACGTCTACGTCTACATACGTCTTAATGTTTGACGCTGTAATTAGACGTCTGTATTAATTAATAATAAAATTTCATATTGAAACTGGCAAGATTAAAAACGCTCACTTCAAAACATGAAGTTATATAATATTAAATTTTAAGGATCTGATTTCGAACTTGCCGTTTTCTTAAATCCATAATATATTGCTCTCTATTAATCATCAGTGTTATCAATGTTTTTCCCCAAAGCGTACTCAGCGTTAATTTGATTTACCAAATTATCATGCTTACATAGATGCCATAAGTGCGTGTGAAAAACAAATAGCTGTATTCCATATTACCAGAATTATTATATGATCTAGCATGTTTCTTAATGGAGTTTTAATACCGCGTCATTGTTGTATTATTGCCTAAGTTGCCTTATTTTTTTTTAAATTTATTGCTAGCATATTGCCACGGTTTTACCCGCATAGTGCCCGTTCACTTGAGAATAAGGGAACAAAATATAGCCTATGTAACTCACTGATAATGTAGCTTTCCATTATTAAAGAATTTTAAAACCGATTTAGTGTTCAAGCATCGCCTTCTTGGTAGTTCCCCTTTGCCGTGGGAATGCGGTGATAAAATATGGTCTATGTTACTCGCTGAAAATGTAGCTTTCCATTGGTGAAACCTTTTTAAAATCGGTTTAGTGGTTTAGGCGTGAAAACGTATAAAACAAACTTACTTTCCTGTTTATAATACTAAGTTAGGATACAATAGCGATTCATTATTAGTGATTTACACAATGTTAATACTGTTAGTAAAAGTTCTAATTTGATTAATAAAATTACGATTCTTTCTGCTGTGTATATTGTATTCATACAATGTTCCGTTTGAGAATTAATTAGTATGTCTGAGTTATACTTATCGTAACTCAAATTCCTGGTATGTGAACTCAATAAGCACCATATTTAGTTTGGTGAACCTTATTTTATTATTAATTTCCTGTTACCATTTGTTTCAGTAAGCCACATTAATTATATTAACTATATGTAATTGTTCACGATTACAAAAATATTAATCTGTATAAACTGAGATTTTATTTATCTATACTAGTATTATTACCACCTCTCCACTCTTGCCGATGGGTGTGGCACAAGACGATTAAGGGATATAACACCCATACAGCATCTATGCAAGAAAAGGAAATCTCGAAATAAAACCGTATACCAACCTGTCTGGCCAGCAGGGTATAGTAAGGTCAGTTTCCCTCCTATTGTGGAAGAAGCTCGAGCCCTGCAATGGGACGTATATGAGCTGTGGTGATAATGATGATTACGAAAATATTGACCGGTACAAACTTAGATTTTATTTATCTACACTAGTATTATAAAGTTGAAGAATGTGTTGGGTTGAACGCGCTAATCTCAAGAACTACTGATTCGAATTGAAAATTTTAGTGTTAGTTACGGTATTAATCGAGGAAGATTATATGCTATATAACATCATGCTATGATTAATAAGAACGGAGAATCTATGGAAAGGGAAAATTTAATCCTTTTAAGAGCTGCCGTCATTTGCGTTGCGTTATATGTATGTGCCTAAAACCAACTGTTTCGAGATGCATGCGAATAATTTTAATCTCACTGTAAAAAGATCCTAAGTATTATAATTGAAAATATTAATGATTATATAACAACAATTATTTAGGAACAGCTGATATGGCAACGTTACAATGGCAAAGGCAAAGGAGCCATGAAATTATCTGCTATAATAATAAAAACAACGTTTTTTGCAAAGATTTTTCATGAAATCCGTTCTTAGTAAATTGGAAGTAAATCGGAGTCATAATTTCGGAGATCTCGTGATCAGTCAGTCAGTAAGTGGTATTTCGCTTACAGATTGAATATTATATTCTGCTAGGTTTACCCAATAAATTATACGCCCTTATTCATCTAATATTATTTTATATAGCATCTAATTTCCTTCAGCTTATTACAGCCTACTTCATCGTTGCCAAATGTAAAAAGCTTTCTGTAATCAGACTAATACATTTTTATCACAGCCTTGGCCCGACCCTTCTTTGATAAAATGAATGTCAGTGAGCCATTATTTGAATATGACAAACTAGCCGTCTGTTCACGCCAAGCCTTGTAACTGTGATGTAATTAAGGTCACGTCATCTTTTTACCTAACTGTGATGAAATCCAAATAGAGTGTTATGTGTTTGACACATGTATGTATCCGTCCGCTTCTATGCCCGCTCGTGACTACTTAACGGCTAAACTGGTATTAATAAATGATCGTCATTAATGATTTTCATAAAAATGTCGAGGGACAGATTTTATGCGCATTAATTTGCAGCCTTATCATCAGCTCATATGTGTCCCACTGTTGAGCTCAACAATTGAAGAGGAATTGACCTACTATACCACGATGGTCAGACGTGTTGGTATGGGGTTTCAATTCAAGTTTTCCTTCTCTTGCATGGCTGTTGTATGCATGTTTAATTAATCCTTTAGTCGTCTTTTGCGATACCCACGGACAAGAAAAAGGATGGTGAATTGTATTCTTACTCCGTCACCACACGCAGGCTAAAAATAGAGTAATATCAAAATGAAAATTCAAAATATAATAATTAAATGATGAAAACGAAAATCTTTACTAACTACACACTTAGGCACATGCCCAAATTGCCGAATATTGCACGTATTCAGGTTTTGTTTGGTTTAAAACTTTGGTATTTTTTGCATTATGTTTAATTACGGTTTTAATTTTACCATTTCAACCATTTATTTGGGACTGCTGTAAAAGAGTTTCCTTGGAGGAATTGTTTCACATTTGGTTATACACTAAAAACAATCTCTTGTTTTCACGGAATTATCCAATTGGAAAGATACTCGGTCCTTTGATAGGCTTACATTGAGACCTGAGTCGAACACGGAAGTGTGTCAATCGGAAGTGGGTTAAATTGCGTTTAAATTTATTTAAACTTTAAATATTACTAGTGCGATGAGCAAATAAAACACGGTAATATTGAGATCCCTTAAGCAAGCAATGCAGATGCGTAAACGTCTGGACGCCGTTCTCCCACCCTAGGTTTTTTATAATGGCTTCTAAAAATCCCTGACGTAATTTGCACAATTAGCAATTGATAAAATGCTTAAACGGGTACGATTTACGACGGGCAGAAGTAAGCATTGTTTTGAATATATGTACTAGAACTTGGCAATGCCATAGTCTTGTCATTATACTATTTTTGTAACTCTTAAATGTGAAAGAAAGACATTACATGCGTATTATTTTTTTATTGTTTCGAGATGCGTGACATCGTCTAAAATTGCTCTGTTTCTAGATAGTGAAAAATAGTATTTTACTAAATTCACACACGTTTTAGGTTAATTAAGATTTTTGTATTGTTATCAAGCGAGATATCTATAGATATTATGGTAAATAAAATTAACACATGTTAGAAGAAGTTTCGGGCAGCGGGAACCCCTTTTCTGTTAAAAACACGGCATCATATTGTCAAGATGCGTTATCAATCTCCTTGAAAACCTTCCACTGGTAGGTATTTAACACAAGTTTGAAATCATTTTTCCATCAGTCCATCGACTCTTGTATGTAGGCGTCCCTGTAAGAAGTACCAAGTTCTAATACGTGAAATAAAATAATACTAGTACTATACGTGAAATAAAATAAATAAGTTAAGAATTAAGTGGTGCAATTACAGTGTCGTTGGTTCGATTCCCACGCAGGACGATACTTTCTGACCGGGGTATTCCGTCGGGCCGGCCACTGAAGACAAGTTACTCTACACCGTTGGTCGGCCCAACGACAAAGGCGACGTGCCGCGGGTGGGTCATGGGGCCGCGCGCCGCCCCACCGTCGCCCCGGACGGAGTGGGCGGCAGGTGCGCTGACCATGGCCCACCCCTAAAAAATAGGACGATACTTTCTACGATCCACAAATTGTTGTTCTGAGGCTGGATGTAATTTGTGTCCTTTAAATATATCCTTGTAAAGTCTTTCGCAATACAAAAATACTCACCTCGGGGAACGGTGTTGTCTTATTAAAGAAATACGGCAATTAATCAACATTCTACTAGAAATCCTTATCGTCATCATTTAAACTCATAGAATTACTGCTGGGCACAAGGCTGCCCTACAGTTGGAGGGAAATTGACCTACTATGTATCGAGCTGGTCAGACGAGTTGTTACAGGGTATTATTTCGAGAGTACTTTTACCGATGTTATATGCATATAAACTCATTTGCAAAAAAAACGGGCGGTTTTGATTTTCATTCATATTTAAAAAGATACAATACCAAAAAGGTTTCAATCGTTTGTACACGTTACTGGCCGGTTTTAAAAATGCTGTGGTATTTAAAAAAGTACGTTCTAAATTCAATTTTTCATTTGATGTTCATTTTTACAGAAAACCCCTTTTTATCCTACATTTTTGGCGCGAAGTTCCAGAAGTTAACATCGACTTTCATAACTTTTATTCAATTTTTATCGATTAATTTCATATCCTTGACTGTCAAAGCTTTATTTAATGCTGTTTGGCTGTATCAAAAATGGTAGATAAAGTGGTAAAAGCTACCAAAATTATCGCGCTGCTTGAAGAGGGTTGCAGCCAATGTTTCGTGGCTAGGAGGCTAAATGTTAGTCGCTCGACAGTCCAAAGGACCTGGCAGCGATATCAGGAGACTGGTTCCGTCGAGAGAAGGCCTGGTTCTGGAAGAAAACCATGTACCCAACCACGGGATGATCGTTTTCTTGTGAGTCGCGCATTGAGAAATCGCAAATCTTCGTATGTGGATCTTAAGAACAACCTCCAAGAAGTAAGAAATGTGCATATTAGTCTATGGACGCTCAGGAGGAGGCTTCTCGCTGCCAATATACGCAGTCACCGCCCGGCCCGCGGCCCCAAATTACTCCGTGAGCACAGAGTTCACAGGCTTAGGTTCGCTAGAAATTGTGAATCATGGACTCAAGACGATTGGAATAGGGTTTTGTTCTCTGATGAAGCCAGGATATCTCTGTTCGGTGAAGATCGACGTCGGCGAGTGCTAAGAAGACAAGGAGAACGCTTTGCAGAGGCATGTTTCGAAGAAATCACACCTTATGGTGGGGGCTCTGTTATGTTTTGGGCAGGAATAAATTCAATGGATCGTACAGAGTTAGTCTTCATTGAAAACGGCTCACTGACTGGGCATCGATACATAACGGAAGTTCTAATTTCTCATGCACAACCCGCATTGGCCGCTCTAGGTGAAGACTCGATTTTTATGGACGACAATGCTCGCGCCCACCGATCCCGCGATGTTAATGCGTATGTGCAAGAGGTCGGCATTCGTCGTTTGGATTGGCCAGCTCGAAGTCCCGACCTCAATCCCATAGAGCATGTCTGGGACGTTCTGAAACGGCGTGTGAGATCAGTACACCCGGCTCCGCAGACCATCAGAGAGCTGAAGAATGTGATTACTGCGGAGTGGGAACGTATTCCGCAAGCAAGTATCCGGGATATACTCGCTAGCATGCCCAGACGAATTCAAGCTGTGATTTTAGCTAGAGGGGGTCACACTCGATACTAAACATTTATCTGCTTTTACTTTATTAAAGAAAAACAAACAAAAAAACTTTTTTATTTTTACTTCATGAGCATATGCACTACTAGCGAATATACACTACTAGCGAGGTTTAGCATTATTTCCCATAAATTGTATCTAAATTTTATGAAATACTGATGAAAACGATTATTTTCTTATTAATTTAGCAAATTGTGTGGATAAAACTACCTATAATTATCAAACAAAGAAATATTAACATTTGAAATGGTTCATTGCTTAGGTGCCCGTTTTTTTTGCAAATGAGTGTATATAGACGTCTTTTATGATATCTCCGTGCAAAGTAGGAAATGGTGAATTGTATTCTTACTCCGTAATCACACGGAAAAGACTCCTAGAAATTATAGTTGTTTTATTATTTGAAATATCTAAGAAGCTAAAAATTTTGTAAATAACGGTGAACAACCTCATTAGTTTTTAGATTTTTATGAACTGAACTCTCGTCTGAAAACCCTTTATTTTTATCACAACATTTCAACGTGTCTAATAATAAATTCGTGAAGATAAGCGATTTGTCAAATTTCTAGATGTTTTCTTTTATTTAAATGACGTTAAATAAAAGAGTTGTTTACTCCAGAGTATGTTGAATGGAAAATTTACAGCGGTTTAAAAATAAATCAGTAAGTGTTTCTATTATTCGCATTGTGACAAATTAAAAAGATATCTCACCAGACCTCCCTCTCCTCCCTTATAAGCAGATAAGATCACTTGAAGAGAAGTAAAATTCTAAATATCTTCGTCAATCACTATGAGCGGGGTAGGTATCAATCAATTTATCCCTTACTGGAAAATTCTCGCTGTTTCATGCGCCCAATTCCTGTTTCCGTGCGAATGCGGGGATAACATATAGCCTATGTTACTTCTGATAATGTAGCTTTCCTAACTAATAAATATAATACTCTATAGAGAAAACTCGTGCCCAATAATGGGATATAGTGTGGTATAATAATAATTTTCCTCATGAAGAAGGCCCTTGCCCTACAGCGGGACTTACAAGAAGAACATAAGTAGAAACGAAGGTTCTTTAGCCCTTGTTTTGTGGTAGGTGGTAGACCATAGTTCTGGACATATGCCGCCGAATGTGTCCCGAGCGACGAATGAGCGACGTGCGACCCCATAACCTACCGTATTCCTTCCCCATCGCCATTTGGCCGACCACTGGTACCGATTCCTTGATATTTGTGGCCGTCCCGGCAAGCTTCTTTAGCCCTGATTGCTATGTGCTAGTTTAATTTTATACGTATCTATCTTAATGGGTCATACAAAAATATTTTTTTTTGTCCGTAGCGCAATGTGTGGTTAATAGACGGTATATGTAGCCTCGCAATGTGAAGGATAATAAATATTATTCAAAAGCCTTATCATTTGGATCGCTTTTATGACACATTTGAAATAATTATAGATGGATGAAAATAAAAAAAAATGACACCTTTAAATAATTTTAATGAAGGCGTTTATAATATTTCTTTTTTCTTGCTTTACTGTTGGCATTCGCATGCACTTTGGGTGGGTAAAATTGGCATACTAGGTCTATGTCTAGCAGGCAAATTTTGTTAATTTGTATATCCAAGATTTATGTTGTGATAGGATATTTTTTTAGCATTTCCTTGTTAAAACACCTCAACTTCTCCCTGTTATGAAGTCGTATAGAAAATAATAACTATAATAGTCTTTGCAAATTGTCTATGAGCGCACAAGGATGAGCTATGCAGATTGCAAATACCACAAGCGAACGTATGAGCATAAATTAATATATAAGTATTTATAATAATAATAATAAACAATGTTTTTTCATTAGTGATCTAAATAAAATTTGAATTTGTTGCTCCGGAAGTCGTTTGCACATTTTCTAAGCGCCATCTGTGTCCCCGTTACAGAACTAAAGGAAAATTGTACGGTTAGCCTTGCTTTGTAGGTAATGGGTGTGCTATCGAAGCGCAGTTTTATCAAAACACACTAGATGGCGCTTATACATATTGGTTATATTGAATTTAAACGTAAGCTTTAATCTCCTATTTCTTAAAATATCAGCTAATGTACTTAAATATATGTAAAACATAGGTGATCTTAAAAATTTAAGTATTAGAATTTTGATTTCTGAAAATATTTTTTTATGTTTTGTTCATTGGTAATCGATATTGCACTGCAGCGTCATTTGTTGACGTCACAGGTGCAATGTCCTACCTATGCCGTGCGTCATATGTGAGCACCGCACGCCTACGTCCTCGGGAAAACTGCAATGCCAATCTCGGATCCTTGAACTTTCGATGCAGTTTATGTCTGTTACGCGTACGAACTTACTGTGAAATATTTTGGTACCAAAAATCGAAAAATATAATTTAATTAAGTGTACTTTATCACTAGATAAACGTAATAATGTATCTGTAAATGGTGTATAACAGTGAAATTGCTTTTAAATGAAATTTAAAAAAGGAACTCACAATTTAAATTTTCACCGTAGAGATTTGACATAGGCATTTATATTTGCTTCTAATCCTAACTGACAGTTCCATATGTTTTAATAGATGATGGTATAAGTATGGTTACGCCCCGTTGCCAATACTAGTTATACCGACTTAGGTATATGAAACATATGCTGGAAATTCGCATTCCTTCGAGCATTCTGAAATAACACAGTTCAGTTACAATCTTCGTGGAAAAGCTTGTGTGTTTTAAAACTAGTATTGAGTCCTAATTTTCAAATAAGGAATACGTGACGTTATCGTAATGGCGGGTAAGTAGTTAAGCACATTATGAGATGTTGGGTTGTTTTATTTTATGTTAATTAGGGCTTATAAAATGTGTTTTTTATTAAAATTATGATGATCTCTTTAGATGGAAAGGTTTACATATATGGTATTTTAAAATATACGATTGCTTTTGTCATGGTTCTATGATTCTATATTACACAGGTGTTTTAAAATTATTGTACCTATTAATTTTATAATTTATTACCAAGTGTATATGTATATGTGGATGATTCATCTACTATTTTTTCATTTGCCAATATGCTACGAGACTTTTCTACGTATAGACTTGTAATAGTAACAGTTTCATGTCTACAACGCTATACCTCGGATAATAGTTTTAATTATATCTTAATATACACTCATTTGCAAAAAAAACGGGCACCTAAGCAATGAACCATTTCAAATGTTAATATTTCTTTGTTTGATAATTATAGGTAGTTTTATCCACACAATTTGCTAAATTAATAAGAAAATAATCGTTTTCATCAGTATTTCATAAAATTTAGATATAATTTATGGGAAATAATGCTAAACCTCGCTAGTAGTGTATATTCGCTAGTAGTGCATATGCTCATGAAGTAAAGATAAAAAAGTTTTTTTGTTTGTTTTTCTTTAATAAAGTAAAAGCAGATAAATGTTTAGTATCGAGTGTGACCCCCTCTAGCTAAAATTACAGCTTGAATTCGTCTGGGCATGCTAGCGAGTATATCCCGGATACTTGCTTGCGGAATACGTTCCCACTCCGCAGTAATCACATTCTTCAGCTCTCTGATGGTCTGCGGAGCCGGGTGTACTGATCTCACACGCCGTTTCAGAACGTCCCAGACATGCTCTATGGGATTGAGGTCTGGACTTCGAGCTGGCCAATCCAAATGACGAATGCCGACCTCTTGCACATACGCATTAACATCGCGGGATCGGTGGGCGCGAGCATTGTCGTCCATAAAAATCGAGTCTTCACCTAGAGCGGCCAATGCGGGTTGTGCATGAGAAATTAGAACTTCCGTTATGTATCGATGCCCAGTCAGTGAGCCGTTTTCAATGAAGACTAACTCTGTACGATCCATTGAATTTATTCCTGCCCAAAACATAACAGAGCCCCCACCATAAGGTGTGATTTCTTCGAAACATGCCTCTGCAAAGGGTTCTCCTTGTCTTCTTAGCACTCGCCGACGTCGATCTTCACCGAACAGAGATATCCTGGCTTCATCAGAGAACAAAACCCTATTCCAATCGTCTTGAGTCCATGATTCACAATTTCTAGCGAACCTAAGCCTGTGAACTCTGTGCTCACGGAGTAATTTGGGGCCGCGGGCCGGGCGGTGACTGCGTATATTGGCAGCGAGAAGCCTCCTCCTGACCGTCCATAGACTAATATGCACATTTCTTACTTCTTGGAGGTTGTTCTTAAGATCCACATACGAAGATTTGCGATTTCTCAATGCGCGACTCACAAGAAAACGATCATCCCGTGGTTGGGTACATAGTTTTCTTCCAGAACCAGGCCTTCTCTCGACGGAACCAGTCTCCTGATATCGCTGCCAGGTCCTTTGGACTGTCGAGCGACTAACATTTAGCCTCCTAGCCACGAAACATTGGCTGCAACCCTCTTCAAGCAGCGCGATAATTTTGGTAGCTTTTACCACTTTATCTACCATTTTTGATACAGCCAAACAGCATTAAATAAAGCTTTGACAGTCAAGGATATGAAATTAATCGATAAAAATTGAATAAAAGTTATGAAAGTCGATGTTAACTTCTGGAACTTCGTGCCAAAAATGTAGGATAAAAAGGGGTTTTCTGTAAAAATGAACATCAAATGAAAAATTGAATTTAGAACGTACTTTTTTAAATACCACAGCATTTTTAAAACCGGCCAGTAACGTGTACAAACGATTGAAACCTTTTTGGTATTGTATCTTTTTAAATATGAATGAAAATCAAAACCGCCCGTTTTTTTTGCAAATGAGTTTATATAAATTACGTGTCACGTTGTTTGTCCGCGATGGGCTCCTAAACTACTTAACCGATTTTAATCAAATTTGCACACCATGTGCAGTTTGATCCAACTTGAAAGGTAGAGCTTACATCTTAATTTATAGTCGCAATATTATTTTATTGCAAATTATTTGTCTATTATTTGACATTCACAATTATCTGTTAATTCCAAACGATTTTAACAGATGGCGATATCTGTTGACTGGATTGAGTAATTAATTAATAGATGGCGCTGCTATGTCAAACCTACAAACGTGTCATATACGATTTTAACTTGCTGTTTTACATAGATGCCATTTGTAAAAAAAATGACGACCTCCGTGACAGATGTTCTCCTGCAGTTCCACTTAAATAGATTAATAAAATGTAATATAACAGAAACATTAGCCACAGCAACGCGTGGCCGGGTCTGCTAGTTTATATATATAAATGTCTATACTATAGGTTCCTACTCTATCAAAATGTGTGAAATTTAAAAGAATTAAACTAGGTTACATAGGTACTTTGTAGGAGATGCCTACTTATATGCATGTTAATATTGTTATTTAAATAATATTTAATTATGTATTTCAATTTAGATTCCGCCTAAATATATCACGTAGTAGGGTGTTTTGACGAAATTTAAGGCAATGAAAATGATTTCTGATATTTATGCTTAGTATTACACATCAGCATTCTACTCTAATACCAATTATGTAGGGTCGTATCAATATATATTCATTCTTAATACATATGGCAATAGTTTTATGATCGGCCGCCTGCCTAACGTCAACCCTCCTTGGGAATGTAATTGTTTATCAAACGACATCAGATGAAGTTGGCACATTTCGATGTAGAGCTCTTAGTCGTCTTTTACGACACCTACGAGCAATATAGGGATTGGTAGTATTCGTACTATCGCACAGCATGATCGATGATCTTTGAATTAACATTTGTAATTACGTATGTCCTGTAATTCAACTTCATGCTTGTGGTCAATATTAGTTTAGTAGTAGTACCTATTGGCTGTAACAGCAATGGGGCAAATAGTCCACCTCAAACTGTGTCTCGTAGCATTATCACGTAAAAAGTCGTAAGCAGAATTATAGTAAAACCATGAGTACCACCAAACCCATGCTGAAGGCATTATTGATCCAAATTCTTACTGTGCAGTGTTGCTAATGATCTAGAAACTAAGCCTTTCGATAATTGGATAAAACAGCTATTTATTTACCTTAGATTTTATTGCTATAAGTTAATACCCTTAAAGATTTCTCTCTTGCGCGTAAATTGCACCTATTATATCATTATCAACTTCAGTTTAATATGATTGGACCCTTTGAGTATATTTAATTTTGCTGTATCCAAAGAACGAGAGAAAACTTCACTGAATCATAAAATATAACGATCTGCTAATAAATAAATGTCCAACTGTCATGGCGGCATGTCCGCTTTAAGAAATAACAGCAATCACCGCGTCAAACGCGTCAAATCGCCCCTTGGCTGCAAGTATGGGTGCGCCGGCGCAGATCGAAGGAAAATACGCTCATTACTGTACCGCCATCAAAGGCTGCATTTCACTGATATAGGTATATAGATCGATATACTCCTAAAAAAGTACAACATATTTCTAAGTGCCATCAACCCATAGCAAGGCCTCATTTTTTTTTTTTTTATAAATGGGACTAATCCCATTACGCTTGTCTATCATTGAAATTATGGCAAGCCAGGTTCCACAATGGTCTCCATGAATGGCACCGCGGTTTGATCCTCAGCATGACACTCTTTTAATTGTGTTGGGACTCAAAATCGAATTCATTACAAAAGAAAAACATGACGAATCGGAAAGTTTCAGTCCCTTCCTATGGAATTTTATTTCCTCCTACGATCATTTATCTAAATTAGAAATATTCAATGTATATTATTTTTTTTTGTGTTTTATAGTGTTATATTGGATAATTTTGCTGATATTTTATGTAATATAATATAATTAAGGTGCTGAAGTGTGGTGAATGTGATATAAGAGTGGTTCATGTGTATTTTCATATTCAAACGGAATTCCCAGAGAAATCATCTAATTAGGTTTTCAGCGCCTAATTAATGATAACGACTTGACTTACTGACGGACAATGACTATAAATAAGTTATGCAATATGAAGAAGTACATAATATGTAAAGAAAAAATTGTATCAGACTTGGCTGTATGGGCTTTGATCCCTTTGCCTGTCCGTATGAACAAACAGAAACAAAAAAAAGTCTATAGTCTGGTGCACATGCCGCCCAATCTATACGGGGCGACGACGACATAACCTACCGTATTCCTTCTCCATCGCCATTGGGCCGACCACTAGTACCGATTCCTTGACATCCATGGCCGGCCCGGCGAGTTACCCTTTCAGGTATCCTCACCTTTGACGTCCAACACTGCAATGTTGCCGGCAGGGACGTCGCCCTCACGCGGTCGGCCTCTCTGCAGGTGGCTCACGACACTGATATGGCAAGTCATTATGTTTTAATGGGCCTAACAGTGAGACGTATATATAATAATATACACTGATATAATGATGAGTAAATAATAATTATAAAAAAATTGCAACACAGAATTCATATATGCCAGACTTGATTGTTTCTTTCCTGAAGCCACTGATCTATAGGTATTTACACTGATATATGTATTACGACTTAACTAGTAGCTGTACAAATAATTCCGTGTGGTGACGGAATAAGAATACAGTTCACCACTCCTTATCTTATCGGCGGGTGTCGGAGACGCGCGCCCGCGGCGGCATGGTCTCCATCAAAGAGATCACCGCCTGGCGGGTCGACGCCCGCAGAGAAGTCATTGCCCGTTGGGCAGTCCGGCTGGAGAGTCCTCGGTACGGTGTCAGGACCGTCGAGGCCCTTCGGCCGGTGCTGATAGAGTGGTTGGAGCGGACGCACGGGGTGCTTTCCTTCCGACTGGTGCAGGTGCTGACGGGGCACGGTTGCTTCGGGAAATACCTACACAAGATTGTCAGGAGGGAGAGCACACCGTCCTGCCACCATTGCAGTTGCGACGAGAACACGGCGCAGCACACGCTCGAGGAGTGTGCTGCATGGGAGGGGGATTGCCGTGAACTCGTCGCAATTATCGGTGCCGACCTGGCGCTGCCGACCATCGCCAGGGAGATGCTTGTCAGCGTCAGGAACTGGGACGCGGTCGCCGCCTTCTGTGAGGCCGTAATCTCACGGAAGGAGGCGGCGGATCGTGTGCGAGTAGAGCTCCTATTCGGCGACACGCTCCGCCGCCGGCGACTCGGGCGGCGCAGGCGCGAGTATCTGCGCCTAATGCCGCCCTAGCCGAGGCCGCGGGTGATCGGACCGGGTAATTGTCCGTCACCCGCAGAGAGGCTGACCGCGCGACGGCGACCGACGTCCCAGGACGTCGAGAGGTGAGGTTACCCGAAAGGGTATTCCGTCAGGCCGACCACTGACGACAAGTCACATCTGCTCCGGTGGTCGGCCCAACAACGAGGTGACGTGGGTACGGGTGGGTTATGGGCCCACGCGTCGTCCTTTCATCGCCCCGGACGGACTGGGCCGCGCGTGCGCTTACCATAGCCCCCCATAAAAAAAAAAAACAAAAAAAACCACTCCTTATCTTACCCATGGATGTCGTAAAAAACGACTAAGTGATATAGTAAGCACATAACATCTATGCAAGAGAAGGAAAACTCGAAAGAAATCTTATACCAACCTGTCTGACCAACATGGTAAGGTCATTTTTCCTCCTATTATGGAGGAGGCTCGACCCTAACAGTGGGACGTATATGAGGTGAAACGTACAAATGAATATAACTTTTTGACAAAACTATATCATTATTAGCCTGTCCCCATACCATGCTAAAATGGGTCAGCACAGCATATCCTTGCCTTCCATAGACTCCTGTCAGCCGTCGTATTTGCACTTACTCCTTTTACATCTATATCATCATTCACATAATCCTTTCATTTCTGTTTGGCAGCAAATTTGTACTAAAATGTGGATAAAAATTTAATAATTAATTTCTGTAGCGGGTAGATAATTATAAATCTATGTAATAACGATGACATGTTGGATGTGAAACATCTTAATCCGCCCGTGACGATGAACGCTGCAAAGTGTTCGAAACGCCGAACAATCAAAAATCAAATACAAACGTGATAAAATCAGTAAAATAGCTTTATTTACAATGTGTATTACTCGCGTAAACATTAAAAATCATTATGATCAGAGTATTATTATATAGAAAGCATATCAGCCCTAGAGCCAGTTGATATTATCAACAGGATCTTGAAATTTGTAAATGAAGTAACCAGAACCAGTGAATCATAAACTGACATACATACGTATCTAAAATAACGATCTAACAATAATTCTATCACAACTTTCGATCGAGTGAAATGTGCCGAGGAAAAAATCGATTACAAATTAACGAAGTCCAAATATGATCATGCGTGTTTCACGAGACCCTTATTTATCTGTGTAAGAGTTGTTTTTTTTTTTTTCATCTAATTAAAGTATGCCTATTAGTGCAAATTGGAAGCAAATTTGATATGATGTTGAATGCATTAATATCGAGGTGGTAGAACTAGTACTCTTTTATGCCCAATTCAGACTACTGTGGGTTCGATTCCAATGCAGGGTAATACTTTGTGCGATCCAGAAATTGTTTGGTAATTATTTGTATGCTTGTAAAGCCCCCGAGATAGATGGCCTTCCAACGCGAAGTTTCGTTTAAAAAAAATAGAATAAAATTATAAACATCGAAACGCATCAACGCCTATAAAAATGCTTTAACATGTCAAAAAAATTACTCTTATACTTGGAAAAGTTGAAATTATTGACCTTATAGTACTGGAATCAAAATGAACGTTAATGTCACATCACTTGAATATAAGTATAGTATAAATAGCAATACTGACTAATACGCACATAATTACAAATTTATTAATTTTTAATTGTAGTGGTACGCTGCAGTTTGTTGCCCGCAGCCAAAAATGCGTTGGCTCGTCCAAGGCAGTATATCCTTGTTGAAGTACTAATAATTTATTTAGTAGCCAACAGTCCAAACTCTGCGTTATGCTAAGCACCTGCTTGTACCCGTATTGCAGAGGTAGAGTGGTAACAAAAGTATATCGGCTTGGGCCGGCTGCAGATCAGCGTGAAGCTCCAAAATCTGCCCTATTTCCCCTCTCTACCTACTGAGCGGGCCACTGGAGTTCGACGGAATTGCTGTTACCTCGAATTCAACAGGCATACCGCTATTCACCGATACGGCGACGCTATTTTCTCAATGTTTTCCGAATACAGTGCTGCAATATTCAATGTCTTAACATGACATTTGGAAATTCGCGCCGAAACTCCAGACCATTGACTAGCAAAAAAGGTCAGTTTCGTGAAAAAGCCCATTGCACTCAAATGTTAAGATAAATTCCGTATTAGCGACCAGGTCATATATTCTTCACTGAATACTATAAATTGTTTTGAATTAATCGTATATTTGAACGAACAATTGGCCATAAATTTTGGTTGTATCTGTGAATATACAACACATTCACTGCACAGTGAGTGGAATTAAGTTCTAGTCATTCAAGGCGTCGACGATAAGAGCACGTTTATTAATGGGTCTGTCTTATTGCTTAATTAAAGCGTATGTAAGTAGTAAATAAAGCTTGGTTACAGTTTTTAGTTATAAAATTAATTTATAAACTTGTTACAAACAATATATTTGTTGTTTTTTTTTTTTTTTCTTTGGCACATTAGTTATTGCTCTTTTAAAAACAGTCATCAACTTCAAAAAAAGATACAAGGTTTCTGAGAAATTCCTCGTAATGTGAAACTACTCCCTTTGTCACAACTCTCCTAATACCGAGGTAAGTTGTGACAAGTACCAAGGTAAGTTGTGACAGCCATGAATTTGATAGATAAAGTTACTTTTATATGAATTATAAACGAAATACGCATTGTTTTGCAGAAAAGTACTTTTATTGTCAATTTTGACATAATTTGTAGGAACTAACATAATATTTAACATTAACATAACAATAATTTTTTTTTATAAATAATTATAGTATTATTACGATATCAATGGTTTTGAAATCAGTGGAAAATCTTAATTTAATCTGATAAACAATTATGACAGACGTACTGCAGTTCGCCTCCTGTGCAATCTTCATAAGACCAACTTTGTATTCCAGGCACTGATGGGTTTAGTGCCTGGAATACATTTGATCTACCTTTGGCATAGGACTCAAAGCACCATAAGCAGAAACAATCATTTTCTGCATCTTCTTCCGCACACCTCTATTATTATTCTTGTTGTTCTTGTCCTGTCCTTGGTTTTTTAGGTTTATTCTTTTCTTACCTTAGAACACACTTTTTAACTTTCGACTTATTTCCGTTTCATTGACGTTCCAAATAACTTCTACATTTAATATTTCTTTGCTCTTCTGTAAATACCGTTGAACTAGCATAAGGCATAGATGCAGCCATATCATATTCTTTATTTTGGAAAGCCTGTTTCTTCTTTATATATCTTTGCAAATATATATGGTTGAGATTGTGAGAGGATGCGGGCTTTCGAAGACTTTGACCTCGTAACGAAATTGCCGAAACGCCAATTCATAACCTACGACACCAGCCATTCTCCTCTCAGTCTTTCGTTTATATTTATTAGACATTCTGAAAAAAAAAATCAGCACAACACCAAACCACATGCCCAAATAAATTTCTGTAAATAATTACATATTTAACAGGGAATTAAATTGCCGATCACCTTTTATATCAAACTTAAGTTATAAGAGTTGATTAGAAAAACAAACATATACATAAACATAATAAAAACATTACAAAAAGCATGTTAAATAAGCTCACCTGAAAATAAAAGTAAAATAGGAGAGTTGTGACAGCGTGTCACAACTCACCTATGGGCCAAAAATCGCGACCTATACAAAATAATAATTTGCAATTTTAAAACAAGATGCAAACACAATAAAAAAATGCCACGTGTTGATACTTCAAAAACTGCACAATATGGAAAAAAATAGCAAATCCACGTTAATTCAATAGATCACGATTTAAATGCATTCAAAATATTGATAAAAAACTTACTTTTCGGTGTTTTTTGACGCCGTACTCACACAACCATTTGCCGTGCACCTTTAATGCATAATTTGTCAAGTAGCGCATCACTAAAAAGACGATTATGCGTTTTTGCCACCTCGTTAACGGTCATAGGTTCCGAGAAATCGTCCTTGTCACAACTCTCCTCTGTCACAACTCTCCCAGGTCTGTCCTACAAGAGACGGTAGTTGGACAAGTCCTCTATTAGCGCAGTCATAAATTGTCTTTTGGTCTACCACTCTGGCTGAAATTCAATTTCGATTTCACTCATGATCTATATTGCTCTAATAAAGTTAAAGTGTTTGACCATCCTAATGTCATAAAACGAAAAGTTTGATTTGCGTTTTTATTTCTCTTAGCTTGTTTATTGTGAAAGATTATAAGGTACTAGCAACCCGCCCTCGCTTCGCTTCGGTTTCAGTCGCCTTACTCACGTAGTTCCCGTTCCCGTGGATATACTGGGATGAAATATAGCGTATGTTACTCGAGGATAATAGCAACAGCGAAATATATTTATTTTGATACGTTGCTAGGTAAACAATACGACAACAACCGTCGTCACAACGGAGTAAGAATACAATTCACCCCACCCCCTGTCCTGTCAATGGGCGTCGTAAAAGACGGCGGGATATAATGTGCGAATAACAAGTATGTAAGAAAAAGGAAACTCTGAATAAAACTCTAATAGCACTCACAATAGGTCAATTTGCCCGCCCATTGCAGAGGAGGCCCAGGCCCAGCAATGGGACGTATATGACTCGTGATGATGACGATACTACCTTTGATTGAAGTACATATTATGTATTATTAATATTTTTTTAAATAAAGCTAATTACAAACAAAGACGCGGTTACCAAAAATAATAAATATATGTTTAAGGAATCTAAGCCAGCAAGCTGCGGGAATACTACTTTTACTATGCTAAGACAACACACTGAGTATTTTATCGTAATAATTATTATCCCATTCAACATGCTCCGCCAGTTGGGTTAATGATCCAACTGAATTGTTTACGTCAGATAAAAGCATATTACATAAAAGAGCGTTAATTACTCGTCAGGAAATGCTTTCATAATATTTCAAAGTAATCATGCCACTTTTTACTTGATAGTTTGAAACATTTAAACCAGTTCAATTATTTTAAATAAAACAAATTTTAGTGTCAAAAGTAATCTTGTTTTATAGCTGTTAATGTTAATTTATGCATTAGTCAGTGCGTTATATATAAGATAGTAACGAAAGTGGATCATAAAGATTGTCTTGGAATGTATACATTTCGATAATTTAGTTCATAATACGTTTTTAGTGTTAGGAGTTTCATTATTTTGTTTCTTCATTATTTCGATTTTAAGTGGTAACTATCGCTCTTTGACCGCTACAATATTGTAGCGCAGCCTACCTTAGGGTGAGTTTGAGCCTCGGGCTCTCTCATTCAAGAACGACGCTTATATACGAATAGATATCCTTTTAAATTTAACATTATACTTTTAAGCTTTTTCAATGAAACTTAAAAATACCTCCTGTCCTCGTTGTAAAGAAAGAGAACGCTAAATTGTTATTGAGAAATAAAAAAAATATCAGCTTGGTTGGTATTGTATAGATGCTTTGTTCCGTATATTCTTTTTAATCTAAAGCAGACATAATATATGTTTGTATATACATTATGGATAACCTACTTAATGTTATATTTTTTGTCATATTTCTATAATCTCACTTTGAAACGTGGGCGTATAAAATATGATGATTTATTACTTAAGAGGAATTATAAGATTAACTATTAAATATTATTTAAGCTTTTTATTTTGTAGTTTTGATCGTAAATATACGGATTATATTGTTACCATTCACATGGCATATAATGTATTGCGTGAGTAGCTTTTTTTAATGCTCAGTGCCGTCATTACCACAAGGACACGGGATCCGTACTGAAGATCTCCTTTGTGACGATGGCTCCGAAAGTCTATAGCGTATTGATACCATGCCGTACCGCACCGTGCCAGTGTCTTAGGTGCGATTCTCAAGACAATATTTTATGCAGCACACAAGTTTTGTTCTGACTACGGATATAATTCGTGTCCGTTAATTGCATATTTGCAAAGTTCCTCGCAATACAAGGATCCTCCTTAATTTAGACTCATGTGTTTCTTAAAAAGAATATTACGATGTTATTTCTATTTAAGGAATATTATTTGGTAAAACATAATATTAAATTATGATTAATATTTTGATATTATATTTTATTATTTGTATAATATTAATGTCTTATTATATATAACTGTTATTAATTTTATAAATTTTTACTTATAATAGCATTAGGTTAAATGTCCTGTAAAGGTATTATAATTGATTGTAAATAAATAAATAAATGTCATACTAAGAACTAAGGCTCCATATGTACCAACATGAACTAAGATGACCCTGCTACCAATATCTGGCAACATCTATTTTAACCTAATAGAATAAATTATTATTGGCACAGTCTCCTATCGAGTTTATTTGTTCTTACTGTGACATTTTCCTTCAGATCCATAAGTTAGAATGAATTCATGAGTACATTTATCTATCACTAGTTGACCCATGCAACTGCGTTTCCGTCACATAAGAGAAGAAAGGGTAAGATGGAATACACCTGCAGCGCACGCAGTGGCAACTCGCTTGTTTTAAAATTTTTCAAGTTTTTGCAAAATTTTTTATTGATGCTGTGATTCTATTGATCGTAGCACGCCACGATTGCCCCTGTTATTGCAAGGGTCCATGTGCGGCAGTATCACTTACCATCAGGTGTTCTGCCTGCTCGTTTGCCACCGTTGGCAATAAAAAGAAAACGATATGTTATATAGCCTATTACATCCTTCCTCGATAGTGAATTTATCCATCATTGAAATATTGTTTCAATTCGAACCAGTAGTGCCTGAAATTAGCCTGTTCAACCAAATAAACTCATGAGTTTTATAATATTAGTATACATAGCAGTAATAAAAAAAAATCGTATGCAACAGCCTACCATTAAAATACTGAGCAATCATTAAAAACAATTTCTTACCATAACCACATGCGTTACCATCGTATTTGGAATGGTTACCAAATATACTTGTAAGCCTTAACTATAATTTTTTCATCATTACCCGAGTCATTATTATTTTTTATTTCTTTGTACCATAGAGAAGTTCCATATAATTATCAAGCGTTAGGTAGACTCGATAACAATCTCGTTGGCTTTACGCTTGCCCTACAATCTGCGCGTTTAGTGACCAGTTGAAGACAAGTTACCAAAAACAGCCAGGGCTCCCACACGACCAGGAAACGATACGGCTTCATTATATCTCTATACCTAAGGGGGCGTCCATAAATTACGTGAGGTGTTTTTTAAATTTTCTGTACCTCCCTCCCTCCCTGGTGAGATGTCGTGAGATTTTATTCAACCCCCTCCCCCATGCCCCAATCTCACGTGAGATTTTTCAAAATGTGGGTTTCTTACATAAACGCGTTGGATTGTTATTGTAAAAAGAAAAAAAAATTGCTTCGTGCTTTTATTTACGACTAGTTAAGACTAGTAATCAATATTGCTGAGAGTTCAATTATAAGTGTAATAAAAATTTAACATTTTTTTTTGTTTCAGTCAGAAAAAAAATTGCGTGATATTTACCGAGACCCCCCCCCCCCCCCCCTCTCTCCAACGTAAGATTAGATGAGATTTGACTCGACCCCCTCCCTCCCTTAAACATCTCACGTATTTTATGAACGCCCCCTAATTAGTGTTTTGGAATTTGATGAGGCCCCCTGTGAACATTGTACTATACAGTAATAGTTTGCTTAAGCATATTTTCTAATAAATAACACGCTTTTGTAGTAAATGAATTAGATTGTACTATTGGCAATATGTTAGCGAATTTCATTAATTTGTCGTTTCAGTAATCATGTTAGGTGAACTTTTAAATAATCTGGCGATTATTTAATCTGGTATTATACTTTGCATAATTCCAATAACATCGTAAAAGCTGTCCTACAAAAGACACGATTTGAATAATATATACCTAAGTTGTTGTTGGTTATTTATTGGATTGTGACTAGTCTTAAAATGAAACATCGAGATCTACAAAGCCTCAAAACGTTGTTCATTTGCTTGTTATAGA
This sequence comes from Lymantria dispar, assembly GCA_032191425.1. Classification (NCBI taxonomy): domain Eukaryota; kingdom Metazoa; phylum Arthropoda; class Insecta; order Lepidoptera; family Erebidae; genus Lymantria; species Lymantria dispar. Next base: position 32,693,549 of record CM063444.1, read on the forward strand.
ACGCTCCATACTCAGTATTTTTCAAATCGGTTTTAAAAAAATAATGGATGCCTTATTAATTAATCATTATTTCAGCCTATCGCCGTCCACTTTTGGACGTAGGCCTCCCTCATGTTTGTCATAAGGAGGTAATGCCATAACCGCCACGCTTGGCAGGCGGATTGGCGATCGCATTGAAATGTTATACATTTCCCAGTAGAGAGCTGCTGCCCACTCTCCTGGTGAATCCTTAGCAGATTATTACGACTCCCACGGGCAAGCAAAGAGTGACGACAATTGTATTCTTATCCCGTCGCCACACGGATCGATTATCGATGATCCACTTCACGGTAGGCAACGGCCTAGCAAAGTTCTATGAGTGGTAGAATCAGATACCATCAGGTTAGTCACCAGCAGCAATGAAAAAAAAAGAAAACGTGTTATATTGACCACCAATTGACTTGTTCCTTGCCCCCAAAATAAATTTAACGCCTATGAACTACGATTACACCTAGTTATTTATTTAATGATATCTGATGTTTACGCGAGCACTACACATCCATACTAATATTATAAATGCGAAAGTAAGGATGTTTGTTTGTTTGTAACGCTTAAACCACCGAACCGATTTCAAAAATTCTTTCACGAATGGAAAGCTATAATATCAGGGAGTAACATAGGCTATATTTTATCCCGGTATTCGCACAGGAACGGGAACTACGCCGCGGGTAAAGCGACTGAAACCGAAGCGAAGCGAGGGCGGGTTGCTAGTTGTAAATAAAACTACTTTTACGGATTATATCGCGTTTGTATTTGATTTATGATTGCCCGACGTTTAGAACACTTTGCAGCATTCATTCGGGCACAATAATAATAGTTAAATATAATTTTACAAATAAAAAAAAAGCCTTTTAGTAAAACAAAGTAAGCCGCATCTAAAAATCAATATTAATTTAGCATTATGTCCCCTGAGTTTTCTTGCCGGATCTTTCTCAGTATGGCCGCGTTCCGATCCGATGGTAGTATATTAGTTTTTTAGGTTTAAATTAACAAATTGTAATAATAATTGCTACAAATTTAATAATTACTAACCATAAACAATATAATTTTTTCATATAGAATCATTTTCTTCGTATACTGGCAATAAATTTGTACTAAAATGTGGGTCAAAATTTAATAAATTTAATAACTAATTCTCTGTATCGGGTTGATAATTATAAATGTCTGTAATAACGATGACTTGTTGGACGTGAGACATATTAGTCCGCTCGTGACCATGAATGCTGCAAAGTGTTCGAAACGTCGGGCAATCATAAATCAAATACAAACGCAATATAATCCGTAAAAGTAATTTTATTTACAATAGTTATTTATTTTTTGTTAATTGAGGAAATTGAGTATTCATTTTGATATTTATTGATATTTCTAATAATAATCAAATATAAATAAGATATTTATATAAATATTGTTCGTGTATTGCATTGAAGTAAATATATTCAATGTCAAATATTCGTACAATTTGACATGTTGTTTGAAAAACATTTCCAACTGAATGACTATTTATATTTGGGACTAATCTTCATTAAATATTATCAACAAATAACTAACTGGGCAGTGCTGTATTTAATTTATTTTTAGGTTGGGTTTATTATCAATCACAATTAGTACACGGAAACTATATCATAGCCTTAAAATAAAACTACGCATTTTTTATAGTAGTCTCTGTAACACTAAAAAATCTACCTTATATGTAAAGTAACCTACGTTTTTTATAACAAATTTAGCTCACTACCTTTTATGTATAGGTAACTATATTCTGTATCACGTTCTTATCTCTGACGATATAAGTAGAGAAGTAAAATCTCTGTGCTGAGACAGTGGGAATACAATTCACCACTCCCTTTTTTGCCCATGGTATCATAAAAGACAACAAATGTATATAACGTCTATACAAGAGAAAAAAAAATAAAGAAACCCTATAACCAAGATATCTGACCAGCGTGGTATAGTAGGTCAATGTCTCTGCCATTGTGTAGGAGGTTCGAGCCCAGCAATAAGGCGTATATGAGCTGTGGTGATGATGATGATTCTCCTCGTAAACTTAACATCAACTGCAATCGCCAACCCATGGTGTGGGGATTATTGAATTATCCATTCAATGTCTATGTATTTCCAACAATGGAAGTTGATATGTGAATGGAAATGTATGTTTGTAAAGTTCTAAGAAACCACTGAAGTGCATGGTGTGGTTTTCTAAAGAGAAGGGAAAAATACCAATATACTATGCTTCCATATAGTGTTTCTTTGACATTGATTTTTGTATTTCTTATTTTGTTATAGAAACTTCAAGACAATAATATACCGTTGGTGGTTTACGCTTAGTTGACTTTTCCATGAGTGGCATTGACCACGCGATTCGTTATGGCCGTACCCCGTCATAGTCGTTAGTTACCTTTTGTTAGAAGTTTCAGTTTGCGTTTTAAACTGTAACTCGTTTTATTTTATGGCTATGGCGTTGAGTTTATTATTATTAATATCGTGAGCATTGAAAATAATATTTTCATTTTATGTCACGGTTTGAAAAAGCTTTGTAAATAGCTTCTATTTTATGTACTGTGCTTTGTTATTTATGTAAGTATTCTAACGTTATAAATGTGAATTTTAGTTTGTTTATTTTGTTTGCCCGCTTCCAACATAAAATTTTATATACAACGTGTATATTCTAGGTTACGGAAAATGACATAGTGTAGATATCCGAAAAATGTACGGTTCTTTACCGATATAAAATGACTGTAGCTGGTTATTTAAAAAACATGCTATCGTAGCCTTTGGTATTGCTAGTAAGAAATATAAGTATTTTAAGGATTTAATTTGTTGTTTTTATAGTGAAAAAAAAGGAAGTTTCGGTTGGTTTACAACATTCATGGTCGCAGAAGGATTCTTATAATTTTTATTAAGAAACTTTATTGTATAGGGATTAAAGCATAAATAAAAAAAATCACTCCGTGTAAGGTGATAGATTTTTGCCAGAAAAACACTGTACAAAAGTATCGATTGCATATTGGATTCATTTTTCATAATAATAGAGATACAATTAATTGATATCTATATGAAGTTATTGATAACCTTAAGGTGAAATGTGAACGGGATTATAGCAATTGAAATAAGAATAAGTCGATACAATGCTTTTAATAAAATACCAACAGAATATAAAATAGAATTCTCTGATATCGATTGCAGCACCACCTACCGGATCGTAATACATTGTTATAGTGGTTTGAAACAATATTTATATTATTGCCTTTTTAATTAAAACGGGTAAGGGCCACATCAGTTGAATGGATTTTAAGTCATTATTTCGGCTCAGATACGTCCCACTGCTGGGCTCGAGCCTCTTCCACAATAGGAGGTACATTTATCTTATTATACCATGCTGGTGAGACAGGTTTGTATTGAGCATCTTTTGCATAGATGTTATATGCGTATTATATCCCTCAGTTGTATTTTACGACATCCAAGGGCAGATAGGGAGTGGTGAATTGTATTCTTAATCTGTCACCACACAGAACAATTATCACATTTAAAATAAATTTGCTAAATTTTGTCTTTCGTCGCTTTGGTAAAGAAAAAACTTCAAAGTCAATTCCAATAATTATTTATTTTAACCTAATTCTTATCAAATTAATCGAAACACCATAAAATGAACATTAAGGGTACGAATTTGCATAATTATTCACAATAATTTGTTGTGACTTCAAAACACAAGCCGGTAACAGCTCCGTTCGACCGCGTCCTGTATTCCCATTGGTGGCATGATTCTTAGAACTTTGTGATCCGCTATGCCCAGGCCTTACTAGGCACCCTGGAGCCTAGTAATCTGTCGTACTGCCGCACTTGTACTCATTACACGCTTGGCACACTACTATGAAACTAACATCATTAACCACCGGCTCACTACCGCGTCTGTACTACGGAGTTGTCAGTCTGTACTAAGACATCCGTCGATACAAACGGTTTGCGACCGAAAGCGTTTAGTTTATTTACAACACTTGAATCTGTTTGGTAATGACGCGTTTTTAAATACGTTCGAATGTTTTCGCGCTCTCTGTGAATTGATTTGTGACGGTTGTGTGTGAGACTAATTCGACAACGGCCATTGTTCGTGTATGTGCTGTGAGCTGGCGACTGACTAAATGTCCCTTTGATCTAAACAAAGCGCTAATTAGAGCGTGGATTTAAAAATAACAGCGCTCACTCGTAACGTATGTCTCTAATTTTACGTTAATTGTTGATGCAAACGCAGCGGAACTATAGTTTTTATAATCCGCTCATTAATTTTTGGAGGTTTTAGTGCATTTTTTGATTTAAATTACTATTAATAACTAGCGTTTATTGTACGTTACAGTAGCGTACGTACTAGTCTTGTCAGTATTTTCTGATTTGATTACATTTTCTTATATTTCTTCGAGCACGTTTGACCATTATTTCATCTGTCTATTGAAGATCACTTCTATTATTGATAATCTTGCATGGGATAATTATTACTATCCCTAAAACTATGATATTTCATTATTTCAGTCTCGCGTCTTCATTACAACGACTGTATTCTATTTTGTATAATCATAACGAGTCTTAAATAAAGATATACTGAAGTATTTAATTGTATTTGAAAATGGTTGTAAATTATGATTTGTCTAAACTAGTAGATAAATCTACTCTACCGTATTCTACCATCGATATTCCACTAATTCTCTTAGTCGTAAACATCCCATTGTTGGGCTCTAGTCTCCTTCACAATGGGAGGAAAATTGAACTACTACTACGCTGGTCAGACGAATTGATATAGGCTTTTATATCGAGATAGATGTTATTTGTGTCTCATATCGATTAATTGTATTTTACGAAATCGACGTGTATGGAAGCATTTGCCTGTCTATTAATATATACTGCAGATTAGGTGGATTTTTTTGAAATATAGATAGAAGTTTTTGATTTCTTGTGTTAGTAAATTAGGGGTTAGTCCGCCTGTCGGTAAGTGGTAAGTCGCGCATGGTATTTAAAAATATAAAGGTTAAAGCCAAGCTCATTAACTTTATTGTCATTAATTTCACCCGATCTAACATTAGCTAGTACTTTATACTGAATGTTAGCGTGTCTCTATATGCAATTAAAATGTCATTTGTATTTAAGATAATTGCTACTATATTTTGTCATCATCATTATTTCAGCTCATATACGGCCATTGTTAGGCTTGAACCTCCTCGATAATAGGAGGGAGGTTGACTTATTATACCACGTTGGTCAGACGTGTTGGTATAAGTTTTTGTATCGAGATTCCCTTGCATAGATGTGATATGCATATTATATACCTTTGTTGTCTTTTACGACACCCACGGTCAAGATGGGGTGGTGAATTGTATTATTACTCTGTCACCACACGGAAACATATTTAATACTAGCAACCCGCCCTCGCTTCGCTTCGGTTTCTGTCGCCTTATCCCCGTAGTTCCCGTTCCCGTGGGAATATCGGGATAAAATATAGCCTAGTTTACTCCCTGATATTATAGCTTTCCATTGGTAAAAGAATTTTTTAAATCGGTCCAGCCGTTTTGAAGATTACCCGGTACAAACAGACGGACAGACAAAAAAATATAAAGTGATTTTTAGGTAAAGATACATAGTGCAAATAACCGTGTGAGCATGAAAAAGGCCTATTATTTTGACATTACAAACAGACACTCCAATTTTATTTATTGTTATAGATACTGATATAATACCAAGTTAAAAGACTTCCATTCATATTCATTCATAAAATTTATTGTACCTTTGACGCTTCTAACAATCGATTTTTCAATTATCCTTTACTGTAAATCTATATCTTGTATACCTAGAAAATATAACTGAAATTACTTAGTAAATTCTTTTCACAAACAGGACATTCGGACGCATATTCATCACTGAGCTTGTGCCAGTAGATCCACAGATCAATCAGGTTTAGATAATCGTGGAGCGGGTCGCTCCCTTCCCTCCAATGTGGTTGAGGGGAGTGATAGCTGTTCTAATAGTCAACTCGTGATCGCTTGCGATAGGGCCCAGTCATTTTTTTTTATTATTTGCACGGTATTATACCTTATAAATTATTATAATACGATGTTTGATTAATAATTTTACGAGATACTTCGAATGACTAAATACATCATTTTCTATGAAATCTCTGGTAAGGGAAAGGGGTGGTCTATTGTATTTTTGAATCGTCGCCACACGTATAAAGGATGTTACGCAACTATTCAACGTCGCGTACCAATATGTCAACAGTCAATCAAAATGTACATGATGCCTGTAAGTAGAGACTTTGGTGTTAATTGCCTTTAAGTAAACAGCACATCGCATCCAATTTATATAGAGCCGTGTTTGTAAACTGTTCTAGCAAAAAGGACATGTGTTTTCTTAGAAACATTACTATCAATACGGTTCTTTCTTGATCAGTGGGTTAACTGAAGTGCTTCCGGGATGGCGTAATTAGCACTCAGGACCATCCCATGTCTGTTGACCGTATTGTATTGAGATTCCAATTCAAGATGTTTCTGTGATTTCCTTACTCTTTATTTTAAAATGATCTGAGTTAAATTGAATGAAGATATGTAGGTGTGTAGTGTTCGAAGAAGCCTCACCAGCGATGGACATGAAAAGGCTGATGGGTGTATTATACGAAAGTATAGTTTGATCACGACAGTGCTTTATAAAGTATTCGAATCCGCTGGTGTATCAATCCCAAGCTTAAAATCTCAATCACTACACTAATGATTCTCCACATGCAGCACGTCTGACCAGCATGGTATAGTAGGTCAATTTCCTTTCTATTGTGAAGGAGGCTTGAGCATAACGGGGCGTCCATAAATTACGTGAGGTGGTTTTTTTTAATTTTCTGTCCCTCCGTACCCCCCTGGTGAGATGTCGTGAGATTTCATTCAACCCCCTCCCCCATCTCCCAATCTCACGTGAGATTTTTCAATTATTTTCTTTGGAACGAATTAGTGAATGATCTTAATCGTATTACGATTACGCTTAAGATTAAATCTTAAGCATGTACAATCTGGATTAAATGGACCAAAATAGTATAATTTTTTTTTGTTTGAATCAGAAAAAAAAATGCGTGATATTTGCCGAGACATTTTCTCCAAAGTAAGATTAGATGAGATTTGACTCGATACCGCCCAACCTTAAACATCTCACGTATTTTATGAACGCCCCCTAACAATGAAACGTGTATAACCTGAAATGATGCTTTTAATGCTAATGATGACTTCTAGGAATCTTTGAGACAACTCTCTTTAAAAAAAATGACAGTTTTTATCGTTCATTATTATAAGAAAAATACAAAAAAATCCTATTTATCTAAATTTTGTAAAAGAAAATTTCAATATAAAAATGAATCCACATGATAACGTCTGGAATGCTCAACCTCTAAAAATAACAATAAAATAGGCAATACAAATAACCTTTCAATACGCTGTTTACAAAATTTATAATCAATGTAACATGCTGTGGGTTTCCCTGCTATTGTTTTTAAATTTGCACACGTGTTTATTTATTTGTGTTAAGATGACGTAGATACAGCTGATTATTCTAAGAATGTGTTTTTCGCCTTGAGCTACGATTAAAGATTTAATGCTGAATTTATTTTTGTGAAAAATTACTAAGGGATTATTGCAAATAACTTCTGAGGAAAACTCTAAATAACATCTTATAACAACCCGTCTGACCAGCGTGGTATAGTAGGTCAATTTGCCTCCCATTGTGGAGGCAGAACGAGCCAAGTAGTGAGACGTGTATGAACTATAATTATGAAAAACTAAAACTAAAACTCTGGTGCTGCACCAGAGTTTTCAAGCAGGTCAAGCTTTGACCTTGATATTCAGAAATCGATCGCTGTGCCTAATGCTTTTTCAGTTCTGAGAGTGATTATCTTGTAATTATCGTTGAATATGAACCGTGACTCACAACAACTATTACAACGAAACTTCGTCGTCAGATTTTTGCATTTTCTTTAGTTCGTGTCTTTATAAGGTTGACTTCCCATCATCGTCGTCGCCCTGCTCCTTTTCATTACTTGTAATCGACGAAATATATAGTCCACTTCCTTCGTGCATATTACGAAAGTTTTGGCACTAGTTTTACGATCGCCAGGCTGCCTTACGGCAACTTGGGAATGAAATCAACTTCATGTCCTCGGCATCGAGTATTAGTCGTCTTTTACGACAGCGATAAACAATAAAAAGCTTGGTAATATTCGTAGCCAGCACACAGCACGTAATATTATCAACCTATGCAAATAATATTATCGGCAATAAATAGGTATAATTCATAATTAACACTTAACACAATAAGTAAAAAATGTCAATCATTAAACACTAGAAAATTATCTTTTCGTTAACCTTATGAGTCATAACATAATATTTTTAGTACTTATAACTAGCTTTCAAAGTCCATAAGTCATTCCATGCCATAGTTGTTAAGTAATTCAATCAATATAAGATACTTGGTCGTGTAATGTCCAAAACAGAATTTGTTTCAAGCAAGAGTTGTCCATTAATTATTTTTTGTACTGGCTGACGTGTCATGCTTCCAAAGAAACGTACGAAATGATTGATTGCTTTTTGTAAATTAAGCTTCTAATATTGTCTAGACGATTTTTGTTGGCGTTCTAGTTCAGAATTTACTCAAATTAAGTACAATCTGTATCATTTGCTTGTATATTGCAGAAAAACTAATATATGGGGTTTTTATGACAGCAACGAAGCCAAAACAATATTTTTTTTAATTTTTGCCTGTTTGACTTGCTGTATATGTATATGTGCACAAATCATATATTAAGAGGAATAGAACTTTATAATATAAAAACAATAACTAGCATCTTAGGATTATAGGGGCGCAGCGTCCTCTGCACCAACCGAGCAGGGGACGTTGTGCGAACGCACATGACGTGCGGTGTCCCACAGGGGTCGGTCTTCGGACCCACCCTGTGGAACATCGGCTACGACTGGGCGTTGAGGGGGAACCTCCCGCCCGGGCTGGGCGTGATTTGTTACGCCGACGACACGCTCGTCACAGCCCGCGGTGGGACGCTAGAAGAGACGGCAAGCCTGGCGACTCTAGGCACCGAAGAGATCGTCAGGCGGATCGAGGCGCTGGGGTTGAGGGTCGCCCTGGACAAGACGGAGGCCCTCTTGTTCCATGGGCGCCGTATGAGCCCTCCCATCGGCGTCTCGATCACAGTCCATTCGGTTGAAATCAACATCCGGGCCCATATGAGGTATTTGGGCCTGGTGCTCGACGGGCAATGGTGGTTCCGGGAGCAATTCCGCAGGCTCGCTCCACGGCTCGTCGGCGCGGCGTCCGCCCTATCGTGGCTTATGCCGAACGTGGGCGGACCGAGCGCTACGTGCCGACGGCTGTACGCGAGGGTCATCCGGTCGATGGCCCTGTACGGCGCACCGGTGTGGGCGGGGTCCATGACCGTCCGACTCGGGGCTTTTCTGTGGCGACCACAGAGGGCCATAGCGGTCAGGGCCATCCCCGGATACCGCACGGTGGCGACGGAGGCAGTGTGCCTATTGGCCGGGACTCCACCGTGGGACCTGGAGGCGGAAATGCTCGCCGGATTGTATCGGCGGGTGACGGGGGTGCGAGCGGGGGGCGGTGTGGTCTCGTTGAGGAAGCTCACCGCCTGGCGCGTCGACGCCCGCCGAGACGTCATTGCCCGTTGGGCAGTCCGGCTGGAGAGGCCTCGGTTCAGGGTGCGAACCGTGGAGGCCTTCCGGCCGGTGCTGATGCAGGGGTTGGAAAGGCGGCACGGGGTGCTCTCCTTCCGACTAGTGCAGGTGTTGACGGGGCATGGGTGCTTCGCCAAATACCTGCACAAGGTCGTTGGGAGGGAGAGTTCACTGTCCTACCATCAATGCGATTGCGACGAGGACACGGCGCGGCATACGCTCGAGGCCTGCGCCGCTTGGGCAGCGCAGCGCCGTGAACTCGTCGCAATCATCGGTGCTGACCTGACGCTGCCGACTATCGCTAGGGCGATGGTCGGCAGCGTCAGGAATTGGGACGCGGTCGCAGCCTTCTGCGAGGCAGTGATCTCGCAGAAGGAAACAGCGGATCGCCTGCGCGAGGAGTGCTGCCTCGATGAGGCGATCCGCCGCCGGCGACTGGGACGGCGTAGGCGCGAGTACTTGCGCCTCATGCCGCCCTAGCCGAAGCCGCGGGTGACGTGATCGGGGAATTAGTTCGTCACCCGCCGCGAGGCCGACCGCGTGAGGAAAGACCGACGTCCTCCCCGAGGGGGGGACGTCGGTCGGACCTACCGACGGACCGACCACTGCTGACAAGTAACCCTGCTCCGGTGGTCGGCCCAACCACGAAGACCACGTGCATCGTGGGTGGGTTGCGGGTGTGCGTGCGTACGCCTCTCTGTCGCCCCGGACGGAGTGGTGCGAGGAGCCCGCCGACCGCAACCCACCCCAAAAAATAAAAAATCTTAGGATTATAAATGCGAATGTAAGTTTATTTTTTACGCTTTAACATCGTTTTGATGTTTATTAACAGATTACCGATATACCGATAACCATTAGCCGATTTAAAGAAAAAAATAATGGAAAACTACATTATCAGCAAGTAAGCCATTTTATTACAGTATTTCCACGGGAACTACACGAGTGAAATGAAAACGAGAATTTGCTAGTATAAAATAAAGATGATAACTTGATAAGCTAAATATAATTATGAGTAATTTGTGATAATTATCCAAGTCAAATGATTCTATAGGTCGTGAGTTATTTTGTTCATGTAAATAATTTAGCTATAGTTTAAAAAGTCATTAGCTGTGTGGTAGCGGCTTCGAATACTACCAACCCTTGCTTTGCTCGTGGGTGTCGTAAAAGACGACTAAGAGCCCTAGATTGACCCGGACCAACTCCATCTGGTACCATTTGGGTCAACGATTACATTCCCAAGGAGGGTTGACGTCAGGGAGGCGGCCGGTCATAAAAGTCATTGCCGAAACTTTTTGCAATATGTCAAAACAGATGACATATTGCGTCGACCCCAAGTAATTGGGATAAGAGCAAGATGATGATGATGAGTTTAAAAAGTCATATTTATAAATTGCAAACATTTTTGTAGTAGAAAAAAAAAACAAGAAATTGTTTTCAAATTTACTTAAGAATGTATGTTCTTCCAAATAAATATTTTGCAAGATAGTTACAGAACTTGGAATCCATTTAGATCAGAAAACTATTGTCGGTGATGTGGACAACAATGCCATAAAAATTGTATCATCATATATATGTCTTTGGTAGGATTTTATTAACCTACTACGGAGATTTTTAAGACTTATTCTTATAATAGTAATCTACTCGCTAATTTCACTAATACTTTGGCAAATGATGTGGTTTCTCTCAAACAAAACAATATTGATTAATAAGTGCCTACGTACATACTATGTAAACCAACAAGTGAGGCTAGTGCTTCTAGCTTTACGACAAAGGGATAGTAAAACTTACGTTTATGGGTTTGGCCAGATGGTGCAGTGCTTCGACTAGCAAACTTTAGTACAGAGATTATGGTTTTAATACTCGCATCCCCAAGGACAAATATTAATAAAGCCCATAAGTTGCTGTTCAGAGTGTTTCTAGTTTGTATTTAATATTTAATGTGCTAGTCTACATGTATGAGAGACATTTGCTATTCTAATTTCTTTTTAATAAAAAAAAGAGTGAGTGTTTGTACAAAGTACGCATATCATAAGTGAAACTCTTTTATCCTAATGGAATTCTATCCTGCTGAATCCTATACATTTGCGTGTTCTCACTGTGTGACTCACTTTTTCGTTTCATCGAGTTTGAAATCACAACGATTCTAAAGAATAGGCGTAAACCAATAAATAGCCCGAGTTAGTGGTCGACAACTGGTTTTACAACAACATTGAACTGCTTTTTAGTCAAATCCTTTCTTTTTAGTAGAGCGAGCTCTCGATGAGAAATCTCATAACTTTGTGAACTGCCAAAAAGCAATAAATGTAAAAATTATATTTGTCACATGGAATTTTCGCTTTAATGATTTGTGATCGTGTGTACGCGAGTGTTAGATATTAAAATAAATCTATTTTTACGCATTTTATCGCGTTTTATTTATATTGCATATTTAATTGTTCATGAAAAGTGTTCGATATACTTAAGTGTTCATGATCACCGAAGGACTAAAGTGTCTCACATCCAACAAATCATCGTTAAGCTCTGTACTTTTTATCTACCCACTGCAGTATTAGTTACTGAATTTTCACCCATATTTTTATTGATACTATATAAAAAAAATTTTTTGGTCCATTATTAAACGTTAAATGTATGGTAATTTATATTATGACAATATATTAATTTCAATCTAACAAATCTAATAAGATATTTCAGCTTTTCTCGCAAAACGCGTGATAATCGAACAAATTGTCATAAAATATTTCGCAAATAAATGTCAATACTATAAAACGTCAAAGCAACTATTGTATTCTAAGCACTGACTATAAACCTTTAGCCTCCGGCAAATACACACATAAAGTATTAGGTCTTGTCAAACAATTCTCTTTGAACTGCGCCAGTTGCTATTAACACGACATTGTTAAAGAGTTAGTTTATTTACTTCAGTTGTAAAGGTAATTTAATATATATTGCATTATTTCCTTTTTTAATTTATTCTTAGAGCAGCGGAGACAAAGCATTAAGGATATTTGAAAAAAAAAATGTTCGAAGATCGGTAGAATTATTGACAAAACGCATTATGATTTTTTTTTTTTTTGGTATCTTTGTTTTTTAAATACGTTCACGAATAGCAAAAGCTGAGCCAAATTTCTTGGAATTAGGTATAATGATAAAAAAATAATAATTTGACTGGATTAGTAAGGTAGTATTTTTTTTTTTGTGAGGTGAGTTATGATCTGATTTTGATGGCTGTACATACACCGCGCAGCTGTCCACTCGTTTGCAGCTGTGACACCCTATAATAGCGTATATTAATTTACAGTTCAGGCTTCACCATCCTAACTGTCACTGCAGACATAATATCATTTGGTGACAAAGTTAGTGACCAGAACAAATCTACGGTCGAAGCCGCTAAACCAATGAGGCAAAAAATTAATACAAACTAAGTCACGTCGCAGCTGTCAAAAGACTTAACCAGTGTATATTAATTGATCATGGCCTTAGATCACTAAGCATGTTAAACCATCAGTCACGAATGTCAATCAGAATTAAAACATAAATTAATGATTAATTTTATGTTGTATGAAATGCATATAACATCTATGCAAGAGAAGAAGAACTAAACAAAACCCTATACCAACACCTCTGACCAGTGTGGTGTAGTAGATCAATTTGCCTCCCACAGTGGAGGAGGCTCGAGCCTAAGAGTGGGACGTATATGAGCAGAAATGAAATGATGATCCTTTTGATAGCAGGGGATTGGGGTGTTCACAGATACAAATTTCGTTAACATTTTTTTATTACTTCATAGTTTCATAATGACTCCAGGTGTTGCTGTAGAACAATAATTGCAATTATGAGTCCTTTAGATATCTAAACTAAACAATAAAATAACAAACTGTCCTCGTATGTACATATGTTATTATAAAGCGATCCAGCCGGCATACAATATTGTCTTATTAGATCTCTATGTACCAATTTTAACTTCTTATATAGCAATATTTAAAAATACTAAGGCCCCTTTTTTTTTTGGGGTGGGCTGCGGTCGGCGCGCTCCTCGCACCAGTCCATCCGGGGCGACAGAGGGGTGTAAGCACGCAACACCCGCAACCCACCCGAAAACCACGTCGCCTTCATCGTTGAGCCGACCACCGGAGCAGGGTTACTTGACATCAGTGGTCGGCCATATTCCGTCGGGCCCCCTCCTCGGGGGAGGATGGGAGGTTACCCCAATACCTTGGGGTATTGGGGTACCCTCCCATCGACCGACGTCCCCCCATCGGGGAGGACGTCGGTCTTTCCTCACGCGGTTGGCCTCTCGGCGGGTGACGGACTAATCCCCGGTCACGTCACCCGCGGCCTCGGCTAGGGCGGCATAAGGCGCAAGTAGTTGCACCTACGCCGCAATACTAAGGCCCTGAGCACACATCAATTTTGACATCCGCGATTTAATTGTGTTTCAACTTTCGACAGTTATTTGTGCAAAAGCGCTGTAAAAGGGTGTTCGAAAATCCGCAATTTTGCTTACCTTGATATGGGCCTCTGCAATAACAAATCATAATAGGCCCCCTCCATTGAAGCCTTAATAATTTTAGATTGCTTATTTATGATAATTTCCAAAGTCCTAGATGTCGGATTTTCATATACCTACGTCATATGATAGTAATTTACTTATCGTCCTACACATTTATACGAACATATAATGTTTATTTCGGACAAAATTATACATCAAAGAAATCATTCCACCGTAAATGCGATCATTTAATGAGTAAACGTAAGTTATTTGCGAAAATGCAATATAACACCATAATTATCGATCTTACTAATCGATAAATTGTACATTTAAAACATTTTGTTTCTATAAAAGTTGTCAATTAATGGATAAAACGATAAGGTACTGCAATCATACAGAAGCTGTATCCATTTAGTGGCATTATCGCTAAAAATAGAGTGTGCGATATGACACTAAACGTTCTATTTCCAGCCGGCTACTACCAATTTATTAGGTTATTGGTCATCGAGTTAAATAGCTTTTCAATAGTACATGAACAATGATTGCCAAATGCAATTAGCATCTAATAAGAGCGTTCTGTAATTACTAGTAATTGTAAGAGTTAGTCATATGAGTGAGTACAGTAACATGCGCTCTGTTTTAACCTGATTAGATACGAAGATGTACTTTATTTTACTAGCGGTCAACGGTATTGATCCCTGACCTGGTGGTATTTACTATTTAGTTGGCCTAATATACCATGCTAGCCAGAGGAATTGCCATAGAGATTTATTTTCAAAATATCAGCAATATTAGTTAGCCATATAAGGGTTTAAAACTATTAATCTTAATGCGTCTGCAGGAGCAGTAAAAAGGCATACCATCGAAATTTAGTTCTCTTTATTTAGTTATAGGTCACATTGTTCGCCCAAAGGGATATGCATTCCCGTTAACTAGCCACTGTTCCAAACTACGAGCTTGCTGCTGGGAATTTCTGAAGAAGATCACGATCTGAACTTTTTTGCACCACTCAGTATTTGAACCCTACGATAGCAATAGTGTACTGAGGCCACTCGTCCCGCGAAGCTATTTATTTTTTGTTGTTATTAACATTTCTTCATTACTCATCCATACATATGCCCGTTGATGTCCACTGTTTGACATAGGGATCAAGGAGGTTAATGCTATAATCACCACGCTTGGCTGTTTTTTACTACCTACTGCGCGCCAAATAGGCAACTGCTTTGTAATCAACACTCGGTATCTCATAGCATCAAACATAAGCATGAATAGAACTAACAAGATCCATATACATACAAGAAAAACCTTGTTACCATAATAAATAGACGTCTCACATAATCAGTGGAAATCTATTAATTTAAAATGCTATGCGAAGTAATTACGTGTGGGTTTAAAAGGTTGTAAAGTACTTAACCTGTTGTCCAGCGCCCACTAATGCCATAGTAACCTACATAAATCCAAATACCTTGTGAACAAAGTAAAAATGATGAAATAGTAGCTTATATAACGATCTGACATCGTTTACTTGTATCAATCGGACATTTTGACATTGATCCCATGATTGTCCCCAAGGAGGTAATTTTTTTTAATTTTCACGCTTGGCAGTTCAGTTCCCAGTCGCGATCTTTGCTATAAGTTTCATCTGACCCAACTGGGGGAACCTTAACTTGATTTGTACGGCTCACAACGGATTGGTACTGGTTGGTGAT
Organism: Lymantria dispar; assembly: GCA_032191425.1. Lineage (NCBI taxonomy): Eukaryota > Metazoa > Arthropoda > Insecta > Lepidoptera > Erebidae > Lymantria > Lymantria dispar. The sequence goes on from CM063444.1 coordinate 32,709,499, forward strand.
ATATTCTATTTTAACCCGTCACAACAGACGGATAAATTTGTTTAATAATTAGCAACTTAGTTCAAAATATAAAGTCTTTCTAATTGAGAGTATGTAGGCAAACATTTTTCACTATGCTGACCGAATAAAATAAAAATATCACCCTTTTTCCTGACCGTGGGGTGTCCTAAAAGACGACTAAAGGAATAATAGGTCTGTAAAGAGAAAATTCGAAATAAAACCCTATACCAGCCCGTCAGACCAAAGTGGTATAGTAGGTCAATTGCCTCCTATCCTCGAGCACTCTCCCCATTTTACGTTGGCGGGGCAGATCAATACAAAGGCAATTATTTTACATTGTTTATTAATTTAAAAACATTATCCTTTAACTAAATGTCTTATATAACTCTTGAAATTCCACTATTCAGAATTGGGACCATATTTATACAATTTGTAGGTTAGGTAATAGGCTGCGTACAGTAAAGAAAGTGTTATTCTTAAACCTCTTGAAAAGAAGGACATGTCATAGCGCTTAGGAACCACTACAGTAGTTCATTTCAAAACCTTACAGCAGGAAAATGAAATATAGTCTATAGAAACATTACTGCAATAAAATTTGACTTGAAGACGGTTATACTCAAATTAAAGTGCTTCAGGTGCCGATACACCGTCCACACCCATTATTAGAAAAATTTTTCAATTACTCTACGATTTGTGTCAGGGTTTCTTGGAATACTATCTAGAGCGCACATTCAAATTCAATATGTGCCATGAGCTCCTTTTCTTCCTTCTTCTTTTTTTGATTTGATAATCAGCCAATAACTATTGTCACTAGGGCTGAGTAAATTTGTTTCTTAATTAGATGTTAGTTTCAAAGTCATTTTCCACTAGTAGTCAAACCAACGTTTTTAATAATGTGAGAATTTTGGCAGCCTTAGGTTGAGAAGATTAGTGAAAATGAAATGAGATCAGAAAAATAGTGAGAGGATGTGTTTCCCGGCACTCTTGTTTGCTGAATTAAATTAGCAAATTATTACCATTTCTCAAATTCCATCAAAAATGCACGAGCGTCTATGAGGAATATCGATTCAGAGGACTATTCGTTCGTCTGCTCTTAGAAACATTTTATTTGCTTGACAACGCAAACTGTATTATCAATATTGTAGTTTGCTTTAGTTATCGAAGAACCGTGACCTTCAGTAAATACCTATATGGATAGATTGACGAATGACGTGGCACCCACACGACCTCTAAGACAGTGAATTGTAAAACGATATTATATAACTAGTTGATATTCCAGAACTCCTTAATGCTACAGGAATAGTTAATTCTCCAATGTAAAAATACATTTGATTTAGGATATAAATTATCTCTATCTACTGTATACAATATATATATATATATATATATAGTATGTAGTACAATACCTATATAGAGCGTTAATTATGGAAGGGCGCAGCTAAACTAGACTGCATCACATTGGATCACAGCCTGCTCAAAAAATGCCGTAGCAATATAAATTTGTATCAGACACATAAGAGGCGAGTTACTGAATATTAATCGATTTTTTACAAAGCTAACGCTTGACATCGTCCCATCTGCTTTTAAAAGTCTTTATCTTCAGTTTTCAGTTGCATTTTAGGTTTTAATTATCACACTGGCATACGACATAAGTAATTTGGTAGCAGAACTTTATAATTTTATTATTTACTAGCAACCCGCCCTCGCTTCGCTTCGGTTATAAGTTATAGTCGTTTTACCCGCGTAGTTCCCGTTCCCGTGGGAATACCGGGATAAAATATAGCCTAGTTTACGCCCTGATATTATAGCTTTCCATTGGTGAAAGAATTTTTGAAATCGGTCCAGCCGTTTTGAAGATTACCCGGAACAAACAGACACACAGACAAAAATTTTTAAATTGCTATTTTAGGCATAGGTGTCATGCAAATAACCGTGTGAGCATGAAAAAAGCCTATTATTTTGACATTACAAACAGACACTCCAATTTTATTTATTGGTATAGACTAGCAACCCGCCCTCGCTTCGCTTCGGTTATAGGTTATAGTCGTTTTACCCGCGTAGATTCCGTTCCCGTGGGAATACCGGGATAAAATATAGCCTAGTTTATGCCCTGATATTATAGCTTTCCATTGGTGAAAGAATTTTTGAAATCGATCCAGCCGTTTTGAAGATTACCCGGAACAAACAGACAGACAGACAGACAAAAATTTTTTAATTGCTATTTTAGGCATAGGTGTCGTGCAAATAACCGTGTGAGCATGAAAAAAGCCTATTATTTTGACATTACAAACAGACACTTCAATTTTATTTATTGGTATAGATTTGGGTCCGTGGTTTCAAATATTATTTCTCTCTTTATAAGATTTTGAAGTGAAACTTCTTTAGAATCGTAGTGATTTCAAACTCTATGAAACGAAAAAGCGAGTCCATAGAAAGACAAACACGTAAATGTATAGGATTCAGCCGGCGAGAGAATGAGATAGAACACATACGCGTATCGTCTACTAAGCATCGTCCATATGCGTGCTCCTGTGTAGTGTGATAGTTAGTATACCTACATATCTATGAACTTGTAATATTGCTATAACTAAATGTACTTCAATCACCACAAGAAGTCTAATAAATAGTTTGATTTATTTGTCATTTCCTTTCTACTTATTGTAAGATTCTCGCTCGTTATTTTGTATGTCATAAATAATAATTATCAATTTGAGTTCTGTCAATGGTGTGCTCTCTCTATTTTAAACATCTGCGCATAGTTCAGAAATATTTGTAGAAACTTCCTATTACTAAAGTTTAAAATAATCAGTTTTATTCTAATGTAATTCGAATTGCGTGTATTTATCTTTTTGCAAAAATATTGCACGTATTTTGCCTGCATCAAGTGTAGAAAAGAGCGTATCGTTAGTACTCTTTAAATGGGTATGTCTCCAACCTAAATGGATTCAAAAGAAACAAGAATATATTGAAAAAAAATTGTGAAACAAAAACTACTTATATTTGAGGCAAATTTGGATTATTCGGTATAGTGAACTCTTAGTCTTGTTTTACAACCAATGTATATGGCACTATATGGTATGAACCTCCTTGAAAACTAAATATGAAATTATATATTTTTAATCTCTTTTAGAAGGCTTCTTTAACTACGGAATAGGATAGGATCAGTGACATATTGACATTTAATCAGGGACCATATAGATGAATCTAAACGTACTTAAATGTTAATGATTTCTGATGTTCACATGGGTATTATAGATCTCAAATAAAACCATTTTTACGGATTTTATCTCGGAGGAGAGAGTGAATTGAAGTGAAACCTCAGCGTAATCATGAATGCTGTAAAAAATAAAAATCAAATATAGATGCGATAAAGCCCGTAAAAATAATTTTATTTAAAATCATTCAAATGTTTCTTTAAAGTATTTATCCCGATTTATGACGAAGTAAGAATACAATTCTCCACTGCCTATCTTGCCCGTGGATGTCATTAATGACGAGTAAGGGATATATTATTCAGATAACATCTATCCAAGAAAAGGCAAACTCAATATAAAACCCTATGCCCACACGTCAGCGTGGTGTAGGTCAATTTCCCTCCCATTCTCAGCATCTCCCTAGCGATGATCGGCAGCGTCAGGTCCGCACCGATGATTGCGACGAGTTCACGACGCGGCTCTGCCCAAGCGGCACAGACCTCGAGCGTATGCTGCGCCGTGTCCAAGTCGCAATCGCAGTGGTGGCAGGACGGTGTTCTCTCCCTCCTAGCGACCGTGTACAGGTACTTGCCGAAGCATCCATGCCCCGTCAAGATCTGTACCAGTCGGAAGGAGAGCACACCGTGCCGCCGTCCCAACCACTGCATCAGCACCGGCCGAAAGGCCTCCACGGTCCAAACACCGTATCGAAACTTATGTGGGCTGAAATGATGATGATAAAATGTTTCTTAGATTAACTCCGGTATACTGTTGCGTAATACATAATACGAAATTGATTAACCGAACGATACTCATTTCCTGGGCAAAGGGATCCTATGTCAGAATAAATCATTATTATAAATTGGTCCTTTGTTTGATGTGTAACAATTGCAAGCTCGTAATAATGATGACCCAGTTCCCTCTACATAGATTCATACATCATTAGGCATATCATATTGTAATCTACTGTAATAATGACATAATTGGACCTTCATATCCCATATGTTTTTCATAATTATGTTTAACGATGTCATTTAAAAATGATTATGATAACCAGTTTTATTTTAAATCAAATCCTCGCAATTTACGAATCGATCTATTGCTTCAAATTCAAATATATATGATGTTATTGGATATCTTATTGCGAATAATGTGTCAATTATTTCTAAATTCCCATTATTATTTTCAACCGTATTGGAATAGACTTTAAAAAAAAATCCATGACCCATATTTGCGCTTAGTATGCGACCCTGTAACCTTCAATATTACCTCCTCATTGCCATTTGGGCTAACCACCGATCCCGATTTCATAACATCTGCGTATTATTTTTTTTGCTACTACGAGTACAGTTAATTACTCCCAAAAATATTTGTCATTGTACGCTTAAGAAAACAGGTTAATATTGTTTACACGCGTCGACCATGTGCGTGTACATCGTAGGGAGCCGCCCGCCCACACGGGTCCGTCCATAGCTTACATAATATACCAGCTTATAGATACATCTCCCTACGCACATCTAATATTATTCTTCACGCTTTTTACAAAGAGGTTAATGAAGTTAGTTCGCGAGTTGTGAAATACGTAACGGCGGAAATGACCACCTGACGGGAATAGAGACGCGCAGCTCTGTCGCCAGTCTCACAGTGTGATCGCATCATCATCTAGCGTCGCGCGCGTCGCAAATTACCAGACATCACACCAAAAATAATCAGTCTACTCTCAGCCGCGGTCCAGCCACGACTGCCCGATTATCACACCATACTCCGCTTTATATACACGAAGGATGGCATCCGTGCGCACGCGCTCCGCATCCCCCAAATCTGTATCCTTCTCCCCGATCTTGGAGCGCAAGTACAGTGCTGAACGGGGGCCCTCGATCCCGCCGGAACTCAAGTCAACGGATTGGAGGAAATATTTCACAGATTTCAGCGCATATCTTGGTAAGTGTAACGAATTAGGTGATGGTATTGATTTGACTTGTGAGTCAGGCCGTTTTTATTGTACGGCCTTGTGCTATATCTGTTGCGTGTTAATGGAGCATTCGGGATCGACTCGGTAAACAAAAGTTGCGTAATCAGATCTAATTGTATGATTTTCATGTTCAATAGGCAATCTCGTGTCTGTCATATTGCTATTATGTTATTTATCTTACTTTTTTTATAAAAATAATCATAAATGTTCGCAAATTTTTTTCTGTAGTACAAGATTAAATAAAATTCGTTGTTATTGGCTCAGAGAACACCAGGGATTGGTTTGCTAGAAATCTCATAACATCAACTGCGATAACCGACTAACCTATCAAACGTGGCAATTATAATATTATCCCCCTTTTATAGGCAGGTCTATGTCCTACAGTGGTTGTCGATAGGCTCATGGAGGAGTGGAATAATTGTTAAAAACCTTTATTTACGAAAGGTCAAGTAGAGGTATAAGTGATATATTTGCCATTTCCTCTTTATCATCACAGCTCACATACGTCCCACTATTGGGCTCGAGCCTCCTCCACAATGAGAGGGAAATTGACATACTACACCGCGCTGGTCAGACGTGTTGGTATAGGGTTTTATTTCGAGTTTTCCTTTTCTTGAATAGATATTATATGCATATTATATCCCTTAGTCGTCTTTTACGACATCCACGGGCAGGATAGGGAGTGGTGAATTATATTCTTACTCCGTCACCACGCGGAGAATCCTCTTTAGTTACACATAAAAGGGGCGACTCTAATATTATTGTTGGCGCACAGGTCTATCTTTGAGCTTCCTGTAGAAAATTCCTGAGCAAGTCAATGAAAATTCCTTTCAAAACTCGAACAGGCAAATCGATCCAAGACTTGAATCGAGATGTTCTGGATGCAGCCGATTGCTTATGCCGTATTCTAACAAGATAGTAATCATTCGTTATCATCATCATTTTAGTTTATAAACGTCTCACTGTTGGGCTCCAGCCTCCACCGCAATGGGAGGGAAATTGACCCACTGTATCACGCTGGTGAGACAGGTTGGTATAGGGTTATGTATATGTAGATGTTATCTGCATATTATATCCCTCAGTCGTCTTTTACGACACTACGACACTTGGAGTGGTGTACTGTTTTCTTACTTCGGCAAATTATATAGATATCAAGTGCTATTAAAATATATATATATATTTCAATTATTTATGTTAAAGTCGCGTTCAAACAGCATATGGACCAAGGAAGCGGTGAAATTTGAAGCTCGATTAGAAATTTCCAATATTTTATCGTACCAAGAGTTATAAGTCAAGATTAACATATCGGCAAAGCTAAACTACGGTTATAGCAGAACAATCGAAAGTATCGGTATCAGTTAACCAAGGCGACGTGTCAACTGTCAGATAACCTTGCGGTCTGAACCGCAAAATGTTCTATCGGATAGTCATTAGTATTACATTATCCTTATTTCTTTATATTCTTAATTCGTATGTCGTCCACTGTTCGACTAAGGTCCTCCCTAATAATATATCAGTGTGATGAATTACTATAATACAGTTCACCGCCCACTTTCTTATCCGGGGGTGTCGCAAGAGACGACTAAGGGATATCTGTATATTACAGATAACATCATATGCAAGAGAAGGAAATCTCGAAATAAAACTCTATACCAGTGGTTCTCAAACTTTTTAAATGACGGAACCCTTTTGTGAAGCAAAATACTTGATGGAACCCTACAATAAAACAATTATTTTTATAAGTGTATTCTATATTAATCAGCATAATAAAAGTACAATGTATCAGTTACTAATTATTATTTACTTCACCACTTGGTAAGGACAATAATAGAAAACATTAAAAAAGAAAAAATCTAACTAGTGGGAGGTATGAAACTGTTTTTTATTTTTCATCAATTGCTTGATATCAGGTTTGATGGAAGAAAGTTGGAGTCTCATATCAGCTTCGGCGTCCAGTCTATTGCGATATTTTGTTTTCGTGGCTGCGTAGGTAGAGAATCCTGTTTCGCACAAATATGTAGTTGGGAACGGGAGAAGAATATCCAGAGCCATTTGGCCAAGCATTGCATATTCATCTTGGATTCTGCACCAAAAATCATTAAGAGGCGTCGTTTTGAACAATGACTCCATACTTGTGTCTGATGACATTTCTAAAAGAGATTCATATATCTCATTTGACATGTTTTCAGGCTTTTCCAAGTTGGGTAAAAAAGGATTATGAATCCAGGAGTTCACTTTAATTTTTGCATTGTGTTCTTCGGGAAAATACTTTTCAAAAGATGCGCGCATCGAACTGAGATATTGGACCAATTCTTCAAACACATTAACTTCAAACATTTCTGAGTCGTTTTCGCTAACAAACTCACTGAGTAACGTAAAACTTTCTATTTCTTTCTTACCAATGCAAATGATCCAAAAATCTAATTTTCTTTTAAAAGCAGTTATTTTATTATAGGCCTGAAACACTGTTGTCTGTTTACCTTGCAACGATAAATTTAATTCGTTAAGTTTTTGAAAGATATCCGCCATAAAAGACAATCGGAACAACCAAGTTTTATCATACAAACGGTCCTTCAAATTAAAAGAAGTATCTGCTGAAAGAAACATTTGTAACTCGGCTCTAAGTTCAAATAGCCTTGTTAAAGTTTTTCCCCGAGACAGCCATCGCACTTCTGTATGGAGCAGCAGTGTTTTATGTTTGCTGCCATAATCTTCACATAATAATGAGAACAATCGGGATTGTAGTGGTCGTGATTTGATAAAATTAATTATTTTTACCGCTTCATCCATAACTAATTTTAGATTAGACGGCATGTGCTTCATCGCAAGTGCTTGTCTATGCAGAATACAATGACTGGAACTACAATTAGGCGCTTTATTTTTCATTCGTGACACTGCTCCTGCTGTTTTACCTGTCATCGCCTTGGCCCCATCTGTACAAATGTCAATGCAATTGTTCCAACTGAGATTATGTTCTTCAAAAAATATGTTTATTTTATTAAAAATTTCTTCCCCGGTAGTGTTTGTAAGCAGCGATGAACACATAAGCATGTCTTCTTCAAAAGAACTTTTATATGGATATCTCACAATAACCAGCAGGATAGCCAAACCAGCGACATCAGTCGACTCGTCCATTTGCAAAGCGAATCGTGTATTTTGTAGACGTGTAACTAGTTCTTGTTTGACGTAGCTTGCCAGATCATGGATTCGTCGTGAAACAGTATCGTTTGATAGCGGAACAGTAGAAAGATGCTTTGCAGATTTTTCATCAAGCATACATTTTGTTATGTCTAATACACATGGTTTTATTAATTTCTCAGCGATAGTGTGCGCTTCACCTGCTTGTGCAATGCGATAGCTAACTAAGTATGATGCCTCCGTGGCCTTTTCGTTGGTAGTTTGTGTTACATGCATCATATTTTTTTGACTTTCTAATAACTGATCTTTTTTGCGAACAAAAAATTCTTTATTCTTGTCTTTAGTCTCGGGGTGTACGGTTTCTAAATGTCGACGCAATTTGGCAGGTGCCATGGAACTATTAGGAAGCAGTTTACTACAGAGCATGCAGAGAGGTGAGCCGTTGGAATCAACAAATCCGAAACTGATATAAGATTCATCATACTTCCTTTTTTTCGTCTTTGAAACCGTCGAGCTTGACGTCGTGGCACTCGTGGCATCATCTTCTGGATCGGTGATTGCTAAATTCTCCGCGCGCATTGCTTTTGAACATTCAGCGTCATTAGAAGATGTTGTTGGAACACGTTTAACACCTTTAAGCCAACGTTCCATTCTTCTTTATTTATAATGTTACAAGTCAGGATAGTGGGGTTTAAATAATGCACAATCGTTACTGCGTATAAGAGACTAAATTTAGAACCTACAGGGAAGAAATGTATAAAACTGAGACAACAGAATACAGCAGGCAGTAAAACAATGAACACTAGTTTCTCGCTAGCGAGCTTGTAAGTAGGTAGTAACTTATCGCTCCGAACGCTAATCATCAACTGACGACGCCAACTTTTTTTTTTTTTTTTTTTTGTGTGTATTTAGCTGTTGGTCGCAGATGACCTTGACAGCTTAACGCGGGCAATGGGCGAGCGGAAGGCTCTCAACCCGGTGGGACGACGCCAACGCGCGATCGCCGCTTTTATACTTAGTCCTAGACTCGATCTCAAATATTCTCGAAAATACTCGAGTCGGCACCTTTGATAAACAAAAAGCAAAAATAAAAACAGAAATTTAAAAATAGCGTTGTAAACAATATCGACTTTATCCTTTGAAGTTAGAGACGAAAGTCGCTAGTTGACAACTATAGCGTCTAATTCAGAGGCGGCTTTTATCAAAGAGACTGAGCGCTTACAAGTATACTACCCGCTCGTTTTAAGTTTGCCGCTGGCGATAGGTATGAGTGTATGACGTTCGAAATTTTTTATTTAATTGTAACAATAAAAATTGTGTACGTTAGATATTTGGGTAAAACTATGACACATTATAAGTTTTGTTGTCACGTGGGGGAGGGTACGCGCATTCCACAGACCGGCAAACTTAGAGCGAACGCGTTGTACAAGTATAAAATTGTTGAGACCAAACTTATGAGATATTGTACCAGCTAATGTAACACAAGCTTATACAAATACAAATAAATAAATAAATAACATTCATAGCGTTTTGTCTCCGCGCGGCCGCGGAGTCCGCACAGCCGCGGAGCGACCAGAGAGAGGTGTTTTGATTTTTTTATTTCTAAATTCTTGCGGAACCCCGACAGAGGTATCACGGAACCCTAGGGTTCCGCGGAACACACTTAGAGTATAGCTGCTCTATACCAACACGTCGGACCATAAGAGCCTGTGTCAAGTAGGGGAGTAATTGACTATTAATATAATCGTTAATATAATATTAGATCTGATTTTTATGGATAGTAGTTTATGGATATGGATAGTGTATTTGACCCTGGTTTTTTATGGATATGGATTTCGTGGGTTCGCCGAAGAAAAAACAATTCACTAGTCCCTTTCTTGCCCGTGAGTCGTAAAAAACGATTAAGAAATTGTAATATACAGACAATATCTATCTATGCATAAGAAGAAATGCTCAGAATAAAATCCTGTACCAACTCGACTAACCAGAATAGTACACTAGGTCAAGTTCCTTTTTATTGCGGAGGAGACTCAAATCTAGCAGTGGGACATGTATAATAGGGAATATGCATGACTTTTTTTATTTTTTTAAACGTTTCTACTAGTTATTACATTACTAGAAATAAATATAACACATCCAAAATATAAACCGTTACGCTAAAAAAAATAAATATCGTTTTTCGACATATCGATATTTTACAATGTATCAATATCGGGGTTCGCTATATCGGAAAAATATACATCTTTTTTTTTTTTGGGTGGGCTATGGTAAGCGCACGCGCGGTCCCGTCCGTCCGGGGCGATGAAAGGACGACGCGCGGGCCCATAACCCACCCGTACCCACGTCACCTCGTTGTTTGTTGGGCCGACCACCGGAGCAGATATATCTTATTTACCTTGCATCTTTTATTCCTCCGAGTTTAACAGACATTAAAACTGAATTAGACGCGAAATATGTTGTCATCATATACACGCTTAGAATAATAACATATAGAAGGTAAGTCCACGCACAAAAAGTGAGGCATTTCAATTGGAGCCTAATGGAGCCTACGCCGGAACAGTCCCGTAATGTACAAGTCACTGCACAAACGTACGCAACTCTTAAAAAATAAATAGGTAATTATGACGGCTTGTACATTCAAATGGTGCCACAACACATTTGAAAAACATAAAAAGGTTTTTAACATTACTTTTAAAAGTATTTCGACGATTTATGTTAATAAAAACAAAATTTGATTTCATAATTTGTATAGTGGTGTGCGTGTGTACGTGTGTAATCGTCTGCGCGCCATTAGTATTTTTAGATTCAAATTTTTAAAGTTCGAAGTACTGACACTATCCTTCTATACGTTATTATTCTAAATATACACGTCTATTTTAGGAAGATTATCTGACTATACTTTGATGAAACCAGTTTCAGTCATTGTAATAAGACTTATTCACAAGATTAATACTTGAACACAGAAAACTAATAACTTATTATGAAATAACTGGGTAACAATACAAAATAATTAGGGATGTGACTTGGAGGGAAAAAATCGATTTTGTAATAATCGATTTTTTGTTCTTTAAAATAAATCGATGATAAAATAATCAATTAATTAAAAAAATCGATTATAAAATAATCGATTAATTTTAAAAAAATCGATTATAAAATAATCGATTAATTAAAAAGATCGATTTTAAAATAATCGATTTTTTCTCCCAACAGGATTATGATGACTTTTTTTTAGGAAATGTGAGCTTTATTTTCTAACATAGTATGATGAATTTTGATTGAATTTCGAATAATAAAAAATCGATTAATAATCGAATTTTATTATTTTGATAATCGATTGTAAAAATCGATTATTTTTTGTAAAATTCGATTATTATAAAAATCGTTTTTTTTTTCACATCCTTAAAAATAATCACTAGAAACATACAAACAGCAACTTGATATCACAAGGTTCTCCTCCTATCCAAGGTTCAAGGAGGGCTGTTGATAAAATATCGATATGTCAAAATATAGATATTATTATTTAAAAATATCCATACTTAATACTGAACTTTTTTTGGACGATAATAATAAAAGTATGTATCGAGGGTCGATATTTATTTTAATAAATTTGGTGTTTTATCTTTTCTTCTAAAGTATTTATTCTACAAAATCACCGTAAACTTAATCTACTGTAGAACATGGCATGAAACTGATGATCACTTACTCCTAGAATTTGATAAAAAAAGCTCGGCACGGCAACCCCGCAATGAACGAAGTTAAAGAGTGGTTATGGGGAAAATATCGAAATATCGATATTTTTTTCGTTATATCGAACTCCGATATTGATATATTTAAAAATATCGATATATCGAAAAACTATTTTTTTTTATATAGACAGCCCTAACTAGAAGACTCGGGTGTCACGTGTTCAAAACGTGACATCATAGTACTACAACCAATGCGGTGCGTTTCAGAAATTTTGCGCGCGAATCTCAAAAAAGGCACTTTTTGATAATTAAATTTAATTATTAAATAATGATAAAATTAAAAAATAATTGAATAGGTACGTTTTTTAAGCAATAAAGATTACAAATAAAAATAATTTGTTCATTTTGGAGTTTCGTGCATATTCCCTATTGTAGTGACGAATAGGAGGTAATGGGTCGCTATCGCATTTTTAGTCTTACAAATTTTCCAAGAGAGTTTTGTTGCTTATACCCCTAGTGATTCTTCAGTCTGTTTTTCGGACTCCCATGGGAAAGTCCTCGCTGAAGTTATCCATACGGGGAATGATAATTAATTATTACTAGTTGTACTGACAGTTCAGCTTTCTTGGATTACTTAGGTAATTATTAGACCTCTAGATATATTTATTGACCAAAATTAAATTGAATTCCATGCAGTCGATTTGGCGTGATACCTATACAAATATACAGACACAAAAATGCTAAAAAGTGTTATTTTAACTTCTATTGTTTTAATTAGCTTTGCCAGGCGTCCGGATAAAGCCGGACATAGTAGGCTTTTTAATTGCGTGTCCGGTCAAAATAATCGGTGTCTGGCTTGTCCGGCTTTTATTAGGCGTTTTACATTTCGCAAACAAGCTAGCGCCGAGCGTGGCCGAGCGCAAGCGAGTCGACTGTTGTCATAATAATCCAAAAAGTTTAATTTTACTTACATTTTTTTGTCGTACCTAATAATACTAAAACACAAAATCCTCAATAATGTAGGTTGTCTGGCCTTTCTACCCAAATGTCCGGCCAAACTGGTTGGTCTGTCCGGCTATTAGGTTTGACGACCTGGCAACCCTAGTTCTAATAAAGACTCACCATGCAGTTTTTCAACAATCTATATATGTACAGATATCGACCTATTATATTTTTGTTATATGTAAATATGAAAGAATGTTATTACATGAATAATAAACCATGAATATTTCACTACAAAACATCATGAATTACGGTGATTTATTCAACCAAGTCTGGTGCCTACCAAGGCCAATACCTTATATTTTTACTCTACGATATTGATGTATGTTTTGGATCGGTAAAGATAATCATTGCGTCGAACTCTTAATCTTATTTCAATCTTTGCATATTAAATCTATTAAAGTATTACATAGATTTTTCATCTTTTAGATTTTTAAACAATTTTCAATCATAGAGCGCCTACCAGTTAAGTAATGGCAGTATGTACAAAGCTACGTGTAATATCTATACTGTAGGCGTTTTGTAAAATCATGTAAGTAATTTGAAAGTAAGTAAATGAAATGATAAATGATGAATCATCATTTATCATTTCAGCTCATATACGTCCCACTGTTGGCTCGAGCCTCCTCCACAATATTAAGGCAAATTGACCTTACTATACCATGCTGGTCAGACAGGTTGCTATAGGGTTTTATGTCGAACTTTCCTTCTCTTGCATAGATATTATCTGCATATCATATCCCTTAGTCGTCTTTTACGACACCCACGGCCATAAGAGGGGTGAACTGTATTCTTACTCCGTCACCACACGAAAATACTTAACAATTGATTAAACAGACATTAGTTTTAATTTTTATTAAAGACGCCATTACACCCTGAACTAACAAACTAATCTCTGTGTTGCGATAGGCTTTACAATAATTCGGGTGACTGGACCGGCGATTTAGACCGTCACTCGGAGAGACGCTGACCGCGCGATGGCGACCGACGTCCCGGGAAGGGGACGTCGAGAGGAGAGGGTACTCCCTTGGAGTATTCTGTCGGATCGACCACTGAAGACAAGGAACTCGGCTCCGGTGGTCGGCCCAACGACGAAGGCGACGTGCTATGGGTGGGTTACGGCGCCGCGCGCCGCCCCTCTGTCGCCCCGGATGGAACCGGGCTGCGGGTACGCTGATCGTAACTCACCCCAAAAAAAAAAAAAAAATGGTTTTACAATAATAATACAATTAACAGATAAAATTACACGCAGAATCAGAATAACAATTTGTGGATCGCACAAAGTATTGTAATTCCTGTGCGGGAATTGAACCCGCTTGGCACGGTAGTTCGCCATCTGTCCAGTCGTAGTTACTTTTACTAACACGTTATATCTTTTCTTTATTTTGTATTATCTGCCGTTTTTTAAATGACAATTATCTATGGGTTGGGTATGGTACAGCTAGTTATTATGACCGATAAACTAGTCAGTCGTGACAAATATACATATTTTCTTTTTTTTTTCTGATGAATCTTGAGTCTTGAGGTATATGTCTTCCTAACACACTACTTTCCTATTTATTATTTTAATATGAAAAAAAGCCTGGTAATTGTATAATAGCAATCCGTCGCCCGGCTCCGTCCGGGGCGATAGAGATGCGGCGCGCAGCCCCGTAAGCCACCCGCGACACGTCGCCTTCGTCGTTGGGTCGACCACCAGTGGAGGGTGACTTATCGTCAATGGTCGGCCCGACGGAATACGGAATACCCCTGAGGAGTACCCGCTCCTCAACCGACGTCCTCCCGCTGTTCGGGGACGTCCGGTCGTCGGCGAAATCTAAGTCGAGGCCAAGTCGAAATTGACGTACCATGCTGGTCAGGCGAATTAGTATAGGGATTTATTTTGAGTCTTCCCTCTCTTGTATAGATGTCACAAGCATGTATCCCATAGACCTCTTTTACGATACCCACGGGGGTGGTGATTTTTATTCTTTTTCCATCAACACACGTTTTGTAATGTATCTAGGAGATTTTAGTTAATGAAACCATGAAATCCTTAGCCGTCTACGAAACCTAAAGGTAGGGTGTGGTGAATCATATCCTTACTCCGTCACCACACGGAAAACTAATATTTATTATATTATTTCATTACCTCGGTATAAATACATTTATTTATTTTGTATCCTTATTTTATCTACTAGGCAAATAGTTTATAATAAACAATTGAATGCCTTGCTTGTCTAGTCTTAATATATATAAATTACGTGTCACGTTGTTTGTCCGCGATGGACTCCTAAACTACTTAACCGATTTTAATCAAATTTGCACACCGTGTGCAGTTTGATCCAACTTGAAAGATAGGATAGCTTACAATCTTAATTTATGGTCGCAATATTTTTTTATTGCACGTTATTTGTCTATTATTTGACATTCACAATTATCTGTTAACTCCAAACGATTTTAACAGATTGCGATATCTGTTGACTGGAGTGAGTAATTAATTAATAGATGGCGCTGCTATGTCAAACCTACAAACGTGTCATATACGATTTTAACTTGCTTTTTTACATAGATGCCATTTGTAAAAAAAATATAACGTCCTCCATGACAGATGTTCTCCTACAGTTCCACTTAAATAGTTAAATAAAATGTAACATAACAAAAACATTAGCCACAGCAACGCGTGGCCGGGTCTGCTAGTATACTATATTTCTTAACTTATAACAAATATATGTATAAATAACAATGTTTGTTCAGTCGTTGTGATACCGAGTTACTGTGCCAAGCGTCTTGGGTTCGAGTCCCACATAGCACAATATTTTGTGCGATAGACCAATCGTTGTTGCACAAATAACACCGTGTCAGAACACTAATTTCTATCCGTTAACGGTTAACATATCTTTGTAAAGTCCGGCCGCAGTGATGTCTTTGTTAAAAAAATAAATATTACAGTTCCTTTATGTTGTATAGCTGCACTCCACGCTGGAGCGCTGATTATTGAAAGGTTCCTTTGGTAATTTTAATCGAAAATGAAAACACACCAAAAGCACTATTATAATCGTATCATATTTAAATTTTAACGCTTTCTCGCCGTTACATTTTGTTAAGTACCGACAAAATTATTTAATAACACCATAAAACAACTAAAATATTGAGTGTAATTTAAATTAGCCGCATTTTTACATATCCACTAATTTTTTTTTTAGCTTAAGAACCAATCACACTGGAAGTATGCCCTGCTTGTGGGCCTCAGCGCCACGTCCTGTCAACGGAACTGGGAATAACAGACCTGTCGTTGCCGACTATCGTCTCCAAGATGCTCAGCAGCGACAGCTGTTGGTCGTCGATGGCCTCTTTCTGTGAGGCTGTCATGACAAGGACGCGTGGCGCTTGCGTCCGCTGATTCGCTCCGCCGGCGACGACCAGGGAGGAGGAGGCGCCGCTATGCGCTCCTCCACCCACCGCCCTGAATGATGACAGGACGTGGCCAGACGGCCAAGCGTTGGGGTGTCGGGGATAGAATGTTATCAGACGATCTCTCTGGCACCTCGTAAAAGCGGGAGGGGCCGCTGTGGTTTTAGTGGGTATTTCGGTCACTTCTGTGGCCGGCGAGTCCCACGCACACTCCCCTGTCTGTAACCGGCGGGGGATAGTGCGTAAGCGCATTTCCACAGCCTGAAAAAAAAAATCTTAAAGACCAATAAGTGGCGCCTTATATTATACCGTTAGGTTAGGCATATTATATACTGAAATTCCGTTTACTGAATATAAATCGTTGGTTGAGATTTTTCAGTGCAGGCTAATAAAGTAATTGCGACCCACGCTTTGAAAAGCACTGATCTGTTTAGATTGGTGCGTATAAATATTGGCTTTACAGGTTTTCCTTCTAGTGTTCAGTTCTAATTATAATTATAAATGCGAATAGTTTGTGTTATGTTGTTTGTTTGTTTGGTACACTTTAACATGACTCACCACTTAACCGATTTTAAAAATTCTTTCACCAATGGAAACATTATCAGCGAGTAAAATAGGTTTTATTTAATCCCCGTATAGCCACGGGAAGGGAAACTGCACGAATGAAACCCCGACAATTTGCTAGTAATTAATATAATTAAATAAAATGTATGAAATACATATAGTGGCACGTTAGAATAGGACGTGAATGATATACCACCAACTGCCATCGCCAACCCGCCTGCTAAGCGTGGCGATTGTGGTATTATCCTACTTGAGGAGGCCCTTGTCCAAAAATACATACGACCATCATGATTTTCATACAATGTTTAAGCGAAGACCTATAACATCTACGCTATTTCTAAGTAATTTCATTCACATATTAATCTCTATTCTTCAACAACAAAGTTAATCTTCACGACTAACCATTGAGAGCGAGCAGACAAATTCTCCGGCAAACACGTCATTCTACGACGCCTTATAACCATTATTAAAGCGGTGTCAGCGAGTTCATTGATAAAGTAACAGCGTTCAGCACTTTTAGCGCTGCATCTAACTTAGAACTAGTTAATCCTATTACTTGAATGTAATGTCCAAATACGTTAGTGACGCGAGCGAAATATTAATTCGTGACCTCGTCTCTCGACTTATTGCAACAAATACGGACTATTAGAGAATTACAAATATTTATGTGAACAATGTGTTTGTGAGCGATTTTTGCGGTGAGCGCTGGCCGTGGCCGAGGTGAATCAGTACTGTATTAGTCCATAAGAGAGTCGCTCGCGCCTACTCGTAAGAGGGCAAAAAGATATATTTAAATTTAGAATCCCTTCCACCGCCCTTGGAGCGAAAACTTTTGTTTTTTGTTATTCTTTATGGCGTTTCTCGCGAATTCGCCGGCCAGTTCATTGTGAACAATAACATTTTTTTTTAAATCGTAACCAAAGAGGTTTTAATTTCTTTTTAAAATGTCTAATAGTCATTATAAAGTGAATGATGATATTTATGGGAGGATCCTGAAACCTCAGAAGAACTACTCGCCTATCGAATGTGAAAACGAAGTGTTTGAAGCCTGCAATGGATTGGGTACATTTGTTTTATAATAATATTTATTTATACTTTGAACTCATAGTATTGATTTAACTATACATTTATTATTGACTCAAACTAAGCATGATGTAAGTCATATTTAAATGACAAAAATAATATGTTGTTCTTCCTTCTGAGACATTTTTATCAAGTCAAAATTTGTACTGTATGACGTTGAGAAATTGCTTATCTTTTTAATAGGCATTTTGCGCAATTTGAACGATAAGAGATTGCGACATTAACGCCTAGCTTCGTTAGCATATATTTTGTATATAGCCTTTATTAAAAAGGCTTTAGAAGCCGTTGAACTCCGAAAAGCAAACTAGTTTCTGATAAACGAGTCTTGTATTGCCGGGTGCGTTTGCGCAGAGAAATGTGCCAATTTTTAATTATGCAAACATATTCATTTAATTGTATAGAATTCATTCGTTGTGTTACGGTTTACTCTATATATATATTTGTAATATAAGTTTTGCGAATAACAATAATTATCTTTTTATCAATAGTCATTAGTCAAGTAATTAATATTACAAATATTAAATATATGGTACGTTTTTATGTAACGTGTGAGATTTTATAAACTAGGTTTCAGTCGCCTTACCCGCATAGTTCACGTTCCCGTGGGAATACCAGGATAAAATAGAGCCTGATTTACTCCTTATATAGACAGCTACTTGATAGTTAAATATCATCAAATTCGGTTCCAGCTTTTTTGAAGATTACCCCAAACAAACAGACATTGGCACACACAAAAATTATACTGTATTTTAAGCATTGATGTTGTGTAAATAACCGAGGAACATAAAAAAGCCTTTTATTTTGACATTACAAACAGACACTTCAATTTTATTTATTTGTATAGATTAATAACCTTCATATTACATTATCTCATAGTTAATGCTACAAATATTTAATATTTGTTATATTAATTACTATAACACTTTAACAGAGCGTAACCACGTCTTTTCTAACTTGAATATGTGTCATCTTTGTACACTGATAATTGTGTAGGTACTATAGTATCATAGTTAATGTTACAAATATTTAATATTTGTTATATCTATACCAATAAATAAAATTGGAGTGTCTGTTTGTAATGTCAAAATAATAGGCTTTTTTAATGCTCACACGGTTATTTGCACGACACCTATGCCTAAAATAGCAATTAAAAAATTTTTGTCTGTCTGTCTGTTTGTTCCGGGTAATCTTCAAAACGGCTGGACCGATTTCAAAAATTTTTCACCAATAGAAAAGCCATAATATCAGCGCGTAAACTAGGCTGTATTTTATTCTGGTATTCCCACCGGGAACGGGAACTACGCGGGTAAAACGACTAAAACCGAAACGAAGCGACGGCGGATTGCTAGTTAATTACTATAACACTTTAACAACGCGTAACTACGGCTTTCCAAACTTGAATATGTGTCATCTTTGTACACTGATAATTGTGTACTTATAGCACCTATCGTATCGTATGACATTGTCAAATTACAATGAAGGCATCTTGGTAGGGTCTATGTGTCGATTATCTTGTTTCTTCAGAAATGTTGTTTAATCCTGTCCTGAAAATCTTATTTCATACTTTTAGCCTCGTTTTTTATCGTAGTGAAGTTATAGTTTTCACTTTTTTATTCATGTAGACAGCATATTTTGCCTGGGTACGAAATGTACTTCATAGTCCATACATAGCGGAGTGATGGCTGCTTTAGTAGTTAACTCTTGATCGGGTGCTCGTGGGATTTGCTCTTTCGGATGTCAGCCCCAGTCGAAACTCAGACAACAAACATCGAGTGTTGCCGGGGCGCCGTGTGGTCGACCTCTGTAGGTGATGAAATTATTCCCATTCCGATCACTCGTAGCTTCGGTTAGGGAAGATTACCGCCTTTCATCTATTGAAATGTAGATATGATGGTGTTGTGACTGAGTAAGAATACCTTTCATCACCCTCTTTCATGCCTGTGGATTTCGTAAAACTTCTATAGGATTATTGTAAAGAACATATATCCAAGAAAAGGAAAATTAGAAATATAACCCTATACCAACTCCTTTGATCGGCTTGGTATAGTAGGTCAGTTTTCCTCCCATTGTGTAGGAGGCTCAAGCCCAGTAGTGGGACATATTTATATATATAGCCGTGATAATGATGAGATATGATGAAGTAAAACTTTTTATAGTAAATATATACAAAACGAAACGATGCCTCGTGCACCAATGTTAATTCCATCCAATTAACGGGACCACAGTCTGTCTCTGCAATCATGATGTCACACTTTTAACTGACTTATTTGTATTAATTGACTAGTAAATAAATATATGTCTACTTGTAAATAAATATTTTATAAGTAACTAGCAACCCTCTCGCTTCGCTTCGGTTTCAGTGGCCTTACTCGCGTGGTTCCCAATCCCGTGGAAAAACCGGCGTAAAATGTAGCCTAAGTTACTCCCTGATATTATAGCTTTCCATTGGTGAAAGAATTTTTAAAATCGGTCCAGTCGTTTTGAAGATTATCCGGAACAAACAGACAGACAGACTAAAAATTATAAAATGATTTTTAGGCATATGTATAGTGCAAATAACCGTGTTTTTTTTTTGTGGGTGGGTCGCGGTCGGCGCGCTGGGGGGTTAAGGGGCTTAAGCACGCAACTCCCGCGACCCACCCAAAAACCACGTCGCCTTCGTCGTTGGGCCGACCACTGGAGCAGCGTTAACTTGTCGTCAGTGGTCGGCCCGACGGAATACCCCCTACTGGGGTACCCTCTCATCGACCGACGTCCCCCCCTCGGGGAGGACGTCGGTCTTTCCTCACGCGGTCGGCCTCTCGGCGGGTGACGGACTAATCCCCGGTCACGTCACCCGCGGCCTCGGCTAGGGCGGCATGAGGCGCAGATAGTTGCGCCTGCGCCGCCCCAGTCGCCGGCGGCGGATCTCCTCATCGAGGCTGCGCTCCTCGCGCAGGCGATCCGCCGCCTCCTTCCGCGAGATCACCGTCTCGCAGAAGGCTGCGACCGCGTCCCAAGCAAATAACCGTGTGAGCATGAAAAAGTCTATCATTTTGATATTACAAACAGACACTCCAATTTTATTTATTGGTATAGATATATGTCTATATATTTTCTGTGTGGTGACGGAGTAAGAATACAGTTCAACATCCCCTCTCTTATGAGTGTTGTAAAAGCCGACCAAACGATTAATATCTGTGCTAGAGAAGGAAAACTCGACATAAAACCCTATACCAACACGTCTAACCAGCGTGGTATAGTAGGCCAGTTTCGCTTCCATTGGGGAAGAGGCCTAAGCCTAATCCAGCCCAGTGCGACTTATATATGCTGAGAAGATGATGTTGATCATGATGACTTATAAAGAAATGATGACGTTATTTACTACTAATACAATTAATCATGTGGAAATACTTATTCTTCCATATGAATAATAAATCGTCACTGTTGTCCAACCAGGGAAGAGATAAATGCCTACTAAGTCACCTGTTTAGGGGAAGACAGTGTTCATAATTACTACGCTTATTCAAAATTGTATTTAATTTTGCGCTACGCATAATAGAGGCAAGGTAATAAGTTGAAAACTGTAGGAAATGGCTCACTTAATATAGGTACGTCCCCTAACATTGAAAGAGATAGAACTCGAAAATAAATCCTGTGTCAACAACGTGTTGTGATAATTAAACTCCATTTCCACTTGCAATGGATGTTCGTGACCAATAATGAAATGAAATGATTTATTATTATGACAGACACAAAGCATAAGAAAAAACAAATTTAAATAATGAAAATTTCGAGAAGTGTGTGCCACAATCCGGTCCCAACTCAGCATAATGCTGGCCATAGAGGACCAGCGCTGATCTTCCGTTGGTACCGGGAGGAGACATCACGCACATGCTCTCAGTTTAAATTCGAACTAATAATATTAACATGATTAACAAAAGTGTACATTTTCACATCTGATAATAAATTCTGTTTGACTATACCTGCTTAATTGCAATTTTTTAAATACATATTTTCCTAATTTTGATTATAAATAAAAAATAAAATAAAAATTATAATTGTCATGCCTGAAATAAGTAAATATAATAACAAAAAAAGGCCAATAAATTTATGGGTGCCTGATAATTAATGAACATATAATTAAAATACAACTAAAAATACAACTAAAAAGCACTGGTGTACATGTATGAGTAGTTCCTCGTTTTTTTGATGTGCGTAAATAAAATCAGTTATTTTTTTTTTTGAAAATGTGCAAATTTGGCAGGTTCCTTATCGGTGGAGGAATATTGTTCCAACATTGAGACGCAGCATAACGAAAACTACCTCGGAAAGCAGCTGAGAAATGTCGCTCAGTGGCCAGTTGCAACGAACATTGTCGGGCATTTCTTGACTTACGACTCGATAACCACGATAGTTTGCCATAAAGATATAAAGGGGTTTGATTCTTTATGACTCCAAAAAGCAAACACGCCAAATGCAGCTTGCGACGATGCATCATTTTTAATAATCGATTTTTATTAAGAAATGGAGTGACATGTGATCTTATCGGAACATTAAAACAAAATCTGGCGCAAGCATTTTGAACACGTTGTACCAGTCTTCGCGTTTTAGCCAATAATCTTGAACCGAGTACAGTATCCATATAGTTAAGCCTAGACAGCACTAAAGTTTCAGTCAACCGAATACGTAGACCTTCTGTTAAGTACGGCCTCATCCTATAAAGTAACTTAAGCTTGTAGAAGCAATTCTTTATACAATTAGTCACATGCTTCTCGTACCGCAGTTCACTATCCATGTAAAGACCTAAATTACGCATTTCGGATACACGCTCAATGGGTTCGCTCAACAGTGTGACTTTCACCGACGGGTGGACCCTAGCAAGTTGATGTTTATTGCCGAGAATGAGGAATTTAGTTTTAGCTGGATTTAGCATCAAGGAGTTGTCTCTAGACCACGTGGCTACTCTTGCAAGATCTTCATTTAAGCTATTTATAGT
Source organism: Lymantria dispar (assembly GCA_032191425.1). Classification (NCBI taxonomy): domain Eukaryota; kingdom Metazoa; phylum Arthropoda; class Insecta; order Lepidoptera; family Erebidae; genus Lymantria; species Lymantria dispar. The sequence goes on from CM063444.1 coordinate 32,732,509, forward strand.
ATCATCTATATTACTAGGTTTACAAGAAATATAAAGTTGCATATCATCTGCGTACATATGGACATTACTGTTACGGATATGCTTTACAACATCAGCGGTGTATAGTATAAATAGTATTGGCCCCAGAATGGATCCTTGAAGTACTCCCTGTGTCACTGGTAACTTATGTGAAGTTATGGAATTACCATCAGCATGATCTAACTTTACGCACTGGGAACGTTTACTAAGGTAACTATCAAACCATTGAATAACTGTAGAGTGAAACCCATAGTAACAAAGCTTGGACAGCAGAAGATTTATGTTTATACAATCAAACGCTCGCGAAAAATCCAATAGCACCAAAACTGTACACATCCCTTTATCCTGAGCATTAAGAATATCATCGGTGACATCCAATAAAGCAGTTTCAGTACTACGACCTTTTCGAAATCCCGACTGATTTTCGGGTAGAATATTATTCTTTTCAATAAAGTCAGTTAGTTGTATACATACGGACCTTTCCAGAATTTTGGAGAGATAAGGCAAAATACTTATAGGCCTCAGATCCTTCAATTCTACTGGTGAAGGGAGTTTCGGCAAAGGGCGGACTATTGCTGTTTTCCAAATATCGGGATATACCTTGGTACTTATAGAGGTGTTGATGATGGCATGGATCGCGTCTATCGAATACGGGAACGTCATTAACAGCATGTCCATGGTAATGTCGTCACAACCTGCGGCATTTGATTTGAAGCTTCTGATAATCTTAATCAGGTGGTCGTAATTAACCTGCTCTAAAAGAAATACCGCATCGCTAAAACGATGGTGCTCATAATAGGACAATAGTGAGATAGATGGCATTTTTATGTTAGGAAGAGTCAAAAAATGATTATTTATCATGTCCGGATCGCTAAACGACGATGGAAGTTCATTTCTCTTGTCGGGCAACAATGTATGTTTAATGTTTTTCCATAGACGTTTAGGATCTTGCAATCGATTATTTATGTTAAATTTAAAATATGCCGCTGTTTCATGATAAAGTGCTTGGCTAACTGTGGATTTCAGTGACTTATAATATGTTTTTTTAGAGTCGGATTTAGTCTTATGATACTCCGCTGCTGCCCCTATCACGCAGACTCATCATTAGTTTTATAGTAGGCGTTATCCATGGGTACAAATGATCCCTAACTATAAAAGACTTATAGGGAGCATGAAAGTCAAAAAGATTAATAACGTTATAATTGAGTAATGCTACCATGTCATTGACATCGGAATATTGCGGAATGAGATTCCAACGGTATTCGTTGAAGATCATTATTAAAAACGTCCATACAAATATCCTTTGTAGGTCTATAAGTAACAGTCCGCGGCATCGGCTTACCCTTTCTGATATTAAACTCGCATAGCACAAGGCAATGGCCATGGAGTGTCCCTACTAAATCCAAAGTAACGCTTTTTGCCCGCAAGTCCGTACAGACTAAATCGATCAATGTTTCACTTGCGTTTGTGAAATGAGTAGGATCCGTAACCAGCTGTTCTAATTGCAAACATGATAAAAAATTATTGAGTTTAATTGTGTTGCTGTCATTAATATGCAGGTAATTTATGTTGAAATCACCTAAGAGAATCAGGTTGTCGTACTCGGGAATCGAACTAATTGAATCTGTGATGGCAATGAGGTACCTACTATTAACTCTATAAATCTACTAAAGCGCGTATTGCCAGGAAGTTCCTCTCTTAGGAGCCCGTTTTTTTGGTTACAATCGGCGCACTCCTCGCCCGGCTCCGTCCGGGGCGACAGAGGGGCGTAAGCACGCACACTCGTAACCCACCCGTATAGCACGTCGCCTTCGTCATTGGGCCGACCACCGGTGCAGAGTTCCTTGAATTCAGTGGTCGACCTGGCGGAATACCCCGAGGGCGTACCCTCTCCCGTCGACGTTCCCTACTGGGACGCCGATCGCCATCATAAGGCTATCCTCTCCGAGGGTGCCCGGACTAAATCTCCGGTCCGGTCACCCGCAGACTCTGCTAGGGCGGCATCAGGCGCAGGTACTCGCGCCTGCGCCGTCTCAGTCGCCGGCAGAGGACTGTGTTCGCGTGGAGTTGTTCCTCCCGCACACGGTCCGTCGCCTCCATTCGCGAGATAACAGCCTCGCAGAAGGCGGCAACGGCGTCCCAGTTCCTGACGCTGGCGATGATTGTGACTAGTTCACGGCGCTCCCCAACCCACGGTCTCTCTTTGGAGCCCTAAGCACCGTTGGTTTGATCTCTGTATTCGCTGTCGGTGTGCCTACAGGCTTTCTTCTTCTTTTTTGTATTAGTAATCAGCTACTAACAATTTACTTCACCAATTATCAGTTTCTTCACATCTCTTAGTTAGTTACCAGTTCATCTTTAGTCATCCCCCGTCAGTAAGTTAACACATCGCTTTTAACAGCTGCTGTGGCTACACTGTTAATGGTATCTTCTGGCAATTTTTATGGAATTCTAAATTATTTGTAAAGCACTTTTGATATAAAAGTCGTAAAATATTCACCACAGCCCAGCAGTATCTGCACATTTAATTACACAAAATGCTATAAAATTATTTAATATAACACAAGGCCACAACGTGATACTTTTACAATCCCCCCTAAACGTCCAACACGCTTTTCATATTTTTGAATATTGTTCTTAATATTTAAAAAGAAAATTAATAGTAACGTTTTAAGTAAATAATAATGATAATAGTTAGCTTTATCTCAGTATTCGTTAAAATATTGAACTGTCTATTAACAAAATTAAATTTTATTTTACACTATATTTATTATTCTGATTTCTTTTAATACCCATAAATTTCCATATTTCATATCTGCTTGGTCTACCATGACGGCCACAATCTTAATGATCATCCGGCATACACAAAGGCCACGTCTGCCATAGACAAAGTTGAAAATAAAATAGAATGAACAGATGTAAATAGACGTTTAGCGTCTGTTTCTGATACTCAAGTGCATTTAACATTGAAACCTATTCTCTTTACTAAGATATGGTGTCTAATTATGGACGAGGCCGGTGCTTGCGAAGTTAATATTAAATAAGAATATCTAGATCGTGCACGTATAGTAATGTACATGTATCGTATCGTATGTACATATATCGTTATGTTATAAATCACCTACACTTTTCAGATATAGTGTGATAAAAGCCTAACTAGGAAAGAAAATACGAAATAATACCCCTTTTTTTTTTTGTGGGTGGGTCGCAGTCGGCGCGCCTCCGCACCACTCCGCCGGGGCGACAGAGGGGCTTAAGCACGCAACTACCGCGACCCACCCAAAAACCACGTCGCCTTCGTCGTTGGGCCGACCACTGGAGCAGCGTTAACTTGTCGTCAGTGGTCGGCCCGACGGAATTCGGGGTACCCTCCCATCGACCGACGTCCCCCCCTCGGGATACCCCTTTAACCACATGTCTGCGACTCTCCTTATGGAAGACGTTTGTGCCTAATAATGATATAATAAAAGAGAAATATATGAAATGATTTATTATTATGACAGACACAAAGCATAAGAAAAGACAAATTTAAATAACGATAATTTCGAAAAGTGTTTGCCACAATCCGGTTCCAACCCAGCATGATGCTGGCCACGGATGACCAGCGCTGATCTTCCGTTGGCACCGGGAGGAGACATCACGCACATGCTCTCAGTTTAAATTCGAACTAATAATATTAACATAATTAACAAAAGTGTACATTTTCACATAAATCTGATAATAAATTCTGTTTGACCATACCTCTATATATCCTCCAATTCACAATAGGAGTAAGATTAAGAGATTTATTTGATAAGGTATGCTGATCAAATGATAGACTTAGGGTTTTCTTTCTCTATGGGATTTCCGTTTAATTTAAGATATATTCGTTACTTGGGGTAGCGGACTAAGAATATAATAGAAGACAACGCTGCCTAATCGACTGCATAGATGGCGTAGCGGTTAAAACGCCAACCTAACCTGCCAGTTGTCACGGGGTCGGTTGCCACGCAGGACAGTACTCTGCGATCCACCAATTGTTACCCTAAGTCTGGGTGTACATTGTGTCCATTAATATGTTTGTAAAGTCCCCCGCAATACAAGAATACCTGTAGTGCAAGGTGTTGTCTATACTAATATTATAAAGAGGAAAGGTTTGTTTGTTTGTCTGTATTGAATAGGCTCCTAAACTATTGGCCCGATTTCAAAAATTCTTTCACCAATGGAAAGCTATATCAGAAGAATATATATAATGGAAAGCTAATATCAGAGAGTAACATGGGCTATATTTTATTCCGGTATTCCCACGGAAACGGGCACTACGTGGGTAAGCCGACTGAAACCGAAGCGAAGCAAGGGCGAGTTGCTATTCTTAAATAAACTTGTGATCAGATGCCCTATGTTGTATCTGGTTCAGCCAAAATATTATCCTTACTAATATTATAAATGCGAAAATAAGTTTGTTTGTTTGTTTGTTACGCTTTCACGCTTAAACCACTGAACCGATTTCAAAAATTCGGTCACCAATGGAAAGCTATAATATCAGGGAGTAACTTAGGCTATATTTTATCCCGATATTCCCACGGGAACAGGAACTACGCGGATATGACGATTGAAACCGAAGCGAAGCGAGGGCGGGTTGCTAGTGCATTATATTTTGAAAAAAGAAAGCAACATTTTCTGGTTGGTTTAATCATCATACTGAAGCTAGTTTTTATTATAAACAAGTTTGTATAATATTTACTTCTTTTATTTAAAAGATTTTGCTTTTAAAAGAAGTAATTAAAAATAAAAATCTCGCTAAGTTTCTACGGATCTTCTCGGCTTGCGGCCGCATTCCGATCTGGTGATAGATTAGACCATTTCCAAATAAAAAGTAAAATCGACCATATGTAAGTGCCCGCATAGAGCTCATTCATAACAAATTATTTGATTTGACACATGGATCCACCACGTTTCATCTTCTCTTCTTTTCCTATCGATGTAGTAAAAGACGAGAGACATACATCATTATTATCCTGCTCTTATCCCACTTATCTATGTAAGTGGGATAAGAGGAGGTCCACTCAATATGTACCTACTCTTCTATCATGGCATGTATTGCAAAAATTATTGGCAGTAGTTTTATGACCGGGCGTCTGCCTGACGTCAACTCTCCTTAGAAATGTAATTGTTGACCAGACGGCATCAAATAGTATTAGCTCAGGTATATGTAAAGCTCTTAGTCGCCTTTTACGACACCCACGAGCAATGTAAGGGTTGGTAGTGTTCGTAGCCGCGGTCACACAGCGACATTTACATTATCTATTTTTATTAATTAATCCCTATGTCAATTCATGTGGTCAGCGTGTTATTGTAAACCATTATGTCAATGTTGATGACGCTCATATCACAAAATGGGATATGAGCTTAAAAAGAAAAAAATAATGTAACTGTCACTATAGTTTCGAATTCATACTTAAAATAATTATAGTTTAAAAAAGTGATTAAAATATGCTTTTCCGCAATATTCAAAGGGGAATTCCATTGATTTCAGATGCCTTGCTTGCTGACCTTCAGAACTCAATCAACCCTGGCGCAAGAGTTGGCAGCCCAGGCGGCAGAAGTTCGCCTGGCGGCCGGACTGCGTCTCCTGGCCGAACGAATTCACCACTCGGCAGAGGAAGCTCACCGGGTCGATTGAGCTCACCGGGAGGCAGTCTTAATTCACCGTCTTCCACTGGATACGGATCTATCAATGGCTCCAGGAATATTTCATCAGATTATACCAAACCAGCGTCGGTAAGATTCCATGGATATTTTTTTTTCGATGTTTCTTTCAAGGCGGGCATTGCTGGGTAGACAAACTTCTAAGGACTTTTACTCTATTATTTGTTACAGTAAGGTCAAATTTTATATCATCATCATTTCAGGCTCTATATGTCCCACTGTTGGGCTCGGACCTCCTCTTTTGTGAGAGGGAATTGGTCCTACTATACCACGCTGGTCAGACGTGTTTGCATAGGGGTTTTATTTCGAGTTTTTCTTCTCTTGCATTGATGTTATCTTCATTTTATATTCGTTAACCGACACTTATGGACAAGAGTATGAATACAATTTACCACCGAAGGGGTGGTAAAATTGTATTCTTACTCCGTCGCTACGTGGCAAATACTTTTATATACTATAACATCATCCTATATATATCTATCATCGTGCTCTCAACCTATTCACACTTGGGGTTGACGAAATATGTCCTCTCCTTCCATATATCTCTTAACAGACGTTAGTTCTATGGACGCCCCTGTCTATCCATATAATGCTTCACGCAGTCCATCATTTTGTTTCTTGCAGACATGCAATATTTGTTCTTTTACCTTTTAATGTCTTCCAATTCTTCTTCCAACCGTCGTGATTCTGGTGACCCTTATCCATTTCAGGCAAAAACCGAGTGCTTCCTCTACGCCCTAGCCCTATATACGTTATGTTATATAGAAACATCATCATGATGCATGAGCTTCCTCTACATCATCTCATCACCTTAGTTCACATATATCCAACTCTGCGCTCGAGGCTCCACTTTAGGAAGAAAATTGACCTACTATAACTACGCTGGTCAGACGGGTTCGTATAGAGTTTTGTATGGCGTTTTCCTTCTCTCGTATTGATACTATATGCATATTACATCCTTTAGTCGTCTTTTACGACACCCACGGGCAATATAAAGAGTGGTCTACAATTAGAGGGCATTTTTTACAACACCCTGCGTTAAGTTAATAATCCTTGTGTTGTGGGGGTCTTCACAAACCCACAAACAATAATGAACGGACACAAATTACATTAAGACTCGGAACAACAATTTGTATATCGCACAAAGTGTTGTCCTGCGTGGGATTCGAACCCACGACACTGGCAAGGTAGGTTAGATATCTTAACCACTACGCCATCTGTGCAGTAAATTTTTCAAATTTGGTCTATTATACCATGCTAGTCAGATTGGTTCGTATATGGTTTAATTTCGAGTGTTCCTTCTTTTGCGTAAATATTATTTGCATTCTTTAGTTATGCGATACCCACGGATAAGATATGTATTGTATTGGATGATGTATTGTATTCTTATTCCGTTACCACACGTAGACCGAATTTGGAATAAAAATTTAAACAATATTTTAATGATTTCTGATGTTTAAGCGAGTGTAATGTGTATAATATTTTAATTGTTCGGTACCAAACATTTTTATATTAGTTTAATAATTAAATCCATGTAGGGTAGTTTGATTTTTGTGGTTCGCGGTTGGCTCGGAGCCGGCCGCCACTTTCACTTTTGGTTCGCGGCGCGTCGGCCGGCCCCGGGGTCGTTTTGTTTCCGCCCTTTTGGTTACTCCACTTTCACTTTCGCTTTGTTGGCGGATCGACTTTTTGGTTCGCGTTGGAAGTAACGGTCGCGTACGCACATATTTTTGTAATTGCTATGTCTTTTGTGGACTAAAGCCGTGAAATCGTGGTATTTGTAATATTGCGCGCCACCCTTTGTTTTGTGTGCCGTTTATGTACGCGAGTTAATTAGAATTAAGTATATATTTGTGAACATTAAATTGTGTGTACGAGTAGCAAGCCTGAGTCCTTGAAGTGTACGAGGCCGTTGTCATCACCGCGCTTTTGGATACAAAGCTAAGTAACCCCTCAGTTAGTTTCTATTTGTCTGGCCAGACCGAACGCTGAGTTAGGTTACGTTATAGCTACCTCCGCGGTACCTACTCGTAAGTGTTAAAATCTGTTCTTGTACTATCATTTAAGAGAACTTAAAATAGCCTTGCGTAATCGCAAGCCAATGTTATTACCCATTTGATATCCCTCACTGGCCTGGTGTCCCCTTCCACTGCGCATCCTAGGTCAGTAGGGAACGGTAATGAACATACTTTCTGGTAGCAGAGCGTGGTTCTAGTGAATCTAGTAATTTTGTTTGGTATTGATATCTACAAGTGCCCGTGTTGAAAAATAAATCGATATATAATTACTTGAATTTTACGTATTACGGCCCAGTTTAATAAATAGTCTGGTGTATAAAGATACACATTAAATATTTGTGTGATTGATCATTTGTGTACTTATTGTTGTTAGTTATTAAAAATATCTTATAAATAAGTTCACTGCAACATTTGAAATTTTGAATATCATTGTTTACTTAATGTGCCACAGAGTAATAAAATAATTTGCGTAGTACATTGTGCCACAGAGTAGTGCAGTCTCGTGATTGAATGAACGAATGAATTGAACTATACAGACAATTAGTTAAATATTATTTTTGCGTTTTGTTTATGGTACTTATACAGTAAAATATTAACGTTTCCCTTTGCGCAATAATTTAAATATTGTTCAATTTTGTAATTTGTATTTTTTGATTGTTGTTTCAATTGGTTGATTTATTTGGTTGATTGTATATATATTTTTTTTTGTTGGAATTTAATTATTTTATTCGATTATTATGGCTGCTTTTGCTAGCGCTAAGGACTCGGCAGGTAAGCTGCGCTCTGAGTTGAGATGGTTCTCGACTGCAACCGCCTTGGTTGATAGGTCTGATCGAAATGAGTCTCTCCTGGATAGGTACAGCAAATTGGATACGCGCTTACAATTTGTTGATGATGTCTACCGTAACTTCAACACAAGAATTTTAGATATTTCTGATGAAGATTACCCACAAACGTATCGTGACTTGGTACACGCGGATTATGACCAGATCATGGATTATGCAGATCGAATCTCACAGCGTGCTAGGGAAATTTCCGCGTCGAAAAGGGGTGAGTCTCCCGCGTCTAGGGATGTGAAACCTTCTACGTCGGGCTTATTGAGTAAACTGCCCACTTTGGACCTGCCGCGTTTTGATGGTCGTTTGGACCAATGGCTAGGTTTCATAAATTTGTTTGAGAGCTTAGTCCACGCGCGTTCTGACTTAGGTTCCGCTCAAAAATTGGCCTACCTGTTCTCCGTGTTGGAAGGTGAGGCGAGAGGTTTAGTTCAGCACCTGGAGATCAATGATGGAAACTACCTAGTGGCACGTAACCTTCTCATAAAGCGTTACCAAAATAAGCGTTGCCTGGCAGATACACACATTGGTCAGCTCTTGGGTCTGCCAGTGGTATCTAGGGTCTCGGCTTTAAGGTCCGACTTATTGAACCCATTGATGATTGCGATCAACGCACTGGAAAGGTTAGACCTTCCGGTGAGCACTTGGTCATATATGCTGGTGCATATTGTTTTGAAAAAGCTTCCTGCGGAACTTAGGGCTCGTTTCGAGCAAAAATATGGAGGTGATGATGCAACTCACTTGCCTGCTTTTGATGACCTTAAGAAGTTTTTGGAAGACGAGTGTAGGATGGTAGACATGACGGTCGTTGACAGGTCATTTGGTCAACAGTTGCCGCGGTCATCGGCTCCGACCCGCAATCACGCCTTTAGAAGGCCAGAGGTTCGTCACCCACCACGTTTTGCTGCTGTACAGTCGCGACCTGAGTGCACCTATTGCAAGTCCCCGAGTCATAAAGTTGCCAGTTGCTCAGATTTCACTGCGCTGCACGTGGCCTCACGTAGGCGTTTGGCTAAGGCTCGAGGTTGGTGCTTTTCTTGCTTGGGAAACCATTTCCAGCGCGATTGCCCTAATCCTCGCCCATGTACATACTGCGGAGGCCAGCATTTGAAACTTCTTTGTGCGAATAATAATGGGATTGGTCGTGAACATGAACGTCAAGGCTCACCTACGGGTAGTTATGAGCGAAGGCACCGGTATGAAAACCGCAGTTCGAGACCTAGTCGCTCACCCCCGCGCGTCGTAGATTCTGCCGCAGCGAGGCGCCCACGAGGTCAATGCTCGCCGTCATCGGAAGCCCGTGGTAAGAGTGATAACCACGATTCGCGCCCGTATCGTCACGGGCGGGTACCTACCTTTGATGACGCTTCCCGTGAACATGAGAATCACCCGCTGCCTAGACGACATTAGGAACACGGCGCCTGCCCCCGTTATGCACCACCCCCGTTTGAAACCGTACTCCTACCCACTGCTTCTGTAAGGGTCTGGGGACGGACAGGTGCCTCTGTTGTGGTCCGGGCAATTCTGGACACAGGCTCTCAGGGGTGTATAGCGTCTTCTTGGTTGGTGGGGCAGGTACGCCTAAGTATGCGTGATTTTCCTCACGTCACTAGAGGTGTTGGCAACGCAGTTGTGGCCAATGTTGAAGGCCAAGTATTATGTGCGTTCTCTCCTATAAACTCGTCAAGCCCATTGTTTGAGTGTTCAGCCATTGTTATGAACAATATTTTGGGCACCCATCCGGAGAAGCAGTTGTCTCCGTATGCTATTGGTTTAGCGTCGGGTTTGAACTTGGCAGACCCCAAATTTGGTATACCTGGATCGGTCGATTTGTTGCTAGGCGCCGATGTTCTGGGAAACATATTCTTGGGTAGCATTCAGGTCATGCAACCAGGAGGCATGGTAGCCATCCCGACCATATTTGGCTCTGCACTGATGGGACCAGTCCTCACGGATACCCGTCTTGACATTGGCTTGATGGTAGGCTCTGCTCTCTCTGATGCGGTTCAGAGGTTTTGGGAAGTGGAGGAACCACCACAGGCACCGCGCACTGATCCGGAGCATGAGGAGTGCGAATTGTTTTACCAAAACAATACGAGTCGCCTACGTACTGGTCAGATTATGACTCGATTGCCGTTTCTCGCCGTACGGCCACCACTTGGCATCTCGCGGCCTGCTGCTGAGAAACGACTATTGGCTATGGAGCGCCGAATGGCTCGAGATGCTCTCCTAAAGGAGAAATACATTGATTTTATGCGTGAATATGAGGAGTTGGGACACATGTCTGTGTCGAATTTAGATTGGCAAACAGTGGATCACTTCTTTCTACCGCATCATGCTGTAATTAAGGCATCAAATGGCAAATTGCGTACAGTATTCGATGGTTCTGCGCAAACTTCAACGCGTGTATCGTTGAACAATTGTTTGTATGCTGGTCCTAAATTGATCAAGGATCTCTGTGACGTCATCACTCGGTTTCGTCGACATCAGGTTGTATTTGTGGCTGACATAAGGATGATGTTCAGACAGACGATTATTCACCCGGATGACCGTCGGTATCAGTTGATTCTATGGCGTGAAAGCCCCCAGGATCCCATGGTTGTTTATGAGCTCAATACAAACACGTACGGGTTAAAGTCAAGCCCCTATTTGGCTATACGGTCTCTGTGGGAGCTCGCGGACCTGGAGCGCTTAAAGTTTCCTCGCGCAGCCGCGATTTTGAAAGAGGATTTGTATGTCGATGACATTTGTACTGGTGCACCCTCTGAGAAAGAGGCCATCCTTCTACGGGATGAATTGATAGGCATCTTAGCCACCGCGGGCTATGAGTTACGGAAGTGGATATCCAACTCACCTGCGCTTTTGAAGGGACTTCCGGATGAACATCAGCAAGATCCGCATTTGTTCGAGAATATCGAGAACCCTACTATGATGACTGTTCTCGGCATTCAGTATAAACCAGCCCCAGACATATTCACTTACAATGTTGACTTAGAGTTGCCGCGCATTTGGACTAAGCGTTTGGTGCTTTCCACGGTTGCAAGAACATTTGATCCAAATGGTTGGATATGTCCCGTCATATTTTGGGCTAAATGCTTTTTACAAAGGCTTTGGATGGCAGGACTAGGCTGGGACGAACCTCTTCGGGGAGCTTTGATGGAAGACTGGACCAAATTTGTATCCTCACTTCCTGCGATCAATGAGGTATCGATCCCTCGTTCTATGCTTCCTCCAGGAAAGTACCAGGCAACTCTGCATGGTTTCTCGGACGCCTCTGAACGGGGTTACGCCACTTGTGTATATTTGCGTACGGTGGGTTCTGACAGCCAAGTAAAGATCTCACTGGTCATGGCGAAGAGCAAGGTGGCACCCCTACGGACTGCTTTGACAATCCCTAAACTTGAATTGGCAGGGGCTACTCTGCTTGTGCGTCTTCTTAATCACGTGTCGAATTTGTTGCGTCATACTGTGAACATTAGCACCACTTACGCGTGGACTGACAGCCAAATTGTTTTGTGCTGGTTAAGGGCTTCAGTTCACACCTTAGAGGTATTTGTAGCGAACCGAGTCTCCCAAATTCAGAAATCTGAGACTCCCTTGATTTGGAGGCATGTGCCTGGTGAGCTTAACCCAGCTGATTGTGCATCTCGGGGTTGTACATCCCCCGCCTTGGTAACGCACTCCCTTTGGTGGGGACCGGAATGGTTATTACGCTCAGAGTCTGAATGGCCACTGACGCCGGTTTTGGACGTAGGTCCGTTGCCTGGATTGCGACTGCTCGCTGTTGAGAGGCGTGCTTGTGAATTCGATCCAAATGTCTTATTGAATCGGTATAGCTCCCTCGACAAATTAGTAAGTGTAACAGCTTGGATTAAGCGCTTCTATTACAACTGTAAGCACTTACGGAACAAAAAATTAGAGGCTTTTCTATCACCACAAGAACGACAGGAGGCTTTTTGCCATTGGATACGTGTGGTACAGGATACATATTTTGAAAGGGAGATTGAAATTTTGAAAGCTGGTAAGGCTAAACTAACAGGAACCTTGCGTATGTTGAGCCCCTTTTTGGACAACACGGGTGTCTTACGTGTTGGAGGTCGCCTCAGAAACTCTAGTCTACCCTACGGTAGTCGGCACCCTATATTGTTACCCAAGCAAGGTCATTTTGTGCAATTGTTGGTGACGGACCGTCACATTAGAAATTCTCACGCTGGCTGTAACGCCTTATTAGCCATATTGCAGCGAGAATTTTGGATTTTGTCTGCTCGAAGAACGATTCGCAGTGTGGTATTTCGTTGCATGCCTTGTTACAGGCTGAAGGCCAGTACCATGCAACCTTTGATGGGTGACCTCCCTTCTGATCGTGTCAGAGAATCGAGGCCGTTCGCCGGTGTAGGCACCGACTTTGCAGGTCCTTTTTTGGTTAAGACTTCAACTCTACGAAACAGTAAAACAGTCAAGGCCTATTTGTGTGTCTTCGTATGTCTGTCAACTAAAGCGGCGCACCTTGAATTAGTGTCATCCCTCTCCACCGAGGCATTTGTTGCGACACTTGATAGATTTGTTTCAAGGAGAGGACTGCCTTCTTTGATACGTTCGGACTGTGGCACAAATTTTAAGGGAACCAATAATTATTTGAAAGATGTACATGATTTTTTAGCCAGCAATCACACAAATATTGGTAATAAACTAACCAGTCGTAGTATAACCTGGAAATTTAGTCCGGCAGCATGCCCACATTGGGGTGGTATTTTCGAAGCCGCAGTTAAGGTTGCTAAAGCACATTTGCGACGAGTTATTGGTGAGTCTGTACTCACATTTGAAGAACTCGCAACTGTGTTTTGTAAGATAGAGGCCGTAATGAACTCGCGACCGTTGTGTCCGATCTCTTCAGACCCGAGTGACTTGGAGGTTCTCACACCGGGTCATTTTTTGATTGGTCAGCCACTTAATGCTTTGCCTGAGTACCCCTTTGTTGATGTGAGACCAAGTCGTCTCTCGCGGTTTGAGTTGGTCCAACAGCTTACTCAAAGCTTTTGGAAGCGTTGGAGCTTAGAATATCTTCATGTTCTCCAGCAGCGCGTTAAGTGGACTGACAAGACTAATCCACCTCGAGTTGGTGACCTCGTTTTGATAAAAGATATCAATTTGCCGCCACTATGCTGGCGTCGAGGCCGAATTTTAAATTTAGTATATGGCGCAGATAATGTGCCTCGTTTTGCTGAGGTTCAGGTGGACGGTTCGGTACTGAAGAGAGCGGTAGCAACATTGTCCCGTTTACCAATTGATTAGCGGCCAGGTAGACCTGTCCGAGGCGGGTAGATGTTCGGTACCAAACATTTTTATATTAGTTTAATAATTAAATCCATGTAGGGTAGTTTGATTTTTGTGGTTCGCGGTTGGCTCGGAGCCGGCCGCCACTTTCACTTTTGGTTCGCGGCGCGTCGGCCGGCCCCGGGGTCGTTTTGTTTCCGCCCTTTTGGTTACTCCACTTTCACTTTCGCTTTGTTGGCGGATCGACTTTTTGGTTCGCGTTGGAAGTAACGGTCGCGTACGCACATATTTTTGTAATTGCTATGTCTTTTGTGGACTAAAGCCGTGAAATCGTGGTATTTGTAATATTGCGCGCCACCCTTTGTTTTGTGTGCCGTTTATGTACGCGAGTTAATTAGAATTAAGTATATATTTGTGAACATTAAATTGTGTGTACGAGTAGCAAGCCTGAGTCCTTGAAGTGTACGAGGCCGTTGTCATCACCGCGCTTTTGGATACAAAGCTAAGTAACCCCTCAGTTAGTTTCTATTTGTCTGGCCAGACCGAACGCTGAGTTAGGTTACGTTATAGCTACCTCCGCGGTACCTACTCGTAAGTGTTAAAATCTGTTCTTGTACTATCATTTAAGAGAACTTAAAATAGCCTTGCGTAATCGCAAGCCAATGTTATTACCCATTTGATATCCCTCACTGGCCTGGTGTCCCCTTCCACTGCGCATCCTAGGTCAGTAGGGAACGGTAATGAACATTAATTAAATTATTTTTAACGGATTTTATTGCGTTTGTATTTGATTTCTGATTGTGTGTCGGTGACCCCATGAATGCTGAAGTGATAGAAACGGCGAGAAATCAAAAATCTAATTCAAATGGGTTTAAATCCGTTAAAATAGTTTTATTTATAATATTTTATGGTAGTTAGCGGTGTAGAAAAAATATTGGTCAATCAATTACGTAATGTTAATTAATTGTAATGTAATTGATGAACTTTATTTAAAACTAGCAACCCGCCCTCGCTTCGCGTCGGTTATAGGTTATAGTCGTTTTACCCGCGTAGTTCCCGTTCCCGTGGGAATACCGGGATAAAATATAGCCTAGTTTACGCCCTGATATTATAGCTTTCCATTGGTGAAAGAATTTTTGAAATCGGTCCAGCCGTTTTGAAGATTACCCGGAACAAACAGACAGACAGACAGACAAAAATTGTTTAATTGCTATTTTAGGCATAGGTGTCGTGCAAATAACCGTGTGAGCATGAAAAAAGCTTATTATTTTGACATTACAAACAGACACTCCAATTTTATTTATTGGTATAGATCTTGAACAATAACATACATGCTGTGCTGGCTTTGTTTTCATATCAAATATGTATTTACTATCTAATTTTTTTATAATTCTCGCAAAAATGTAAAGGGTTAGATTTCCGTGCGGTGACGGAGAAAGAATATTATTCTCTGCCCTCTGTCTTGCCCATGTCGTAAAATTCGACAAAAGATATAATACAGATACAACATTTATTCATGAGTAGGAAAACTTGAAACATAACCCTGACCAACATAGGGATGAGCGATATTAGTAAAATATCGATAGCCAAATATCAATAAGTCGATATTATCGGACACAAAATATCGATATTTTGTAATATCGATATTTTATAATATCGAAAGTAAAGGAAAGAAAATTCTCCGAACAAATTTTGATGAGCTTTTTTTTTAGGAAATTTGTCTGGATGTATTAAGATACAGTGGGGGCTTACGACGAAATAAAATCCTCCGGACAAATTTTGATGAGCTTTTTTTTTAGGACATTTGTCCGGATACCTATGAATCACACATTTTATCAAAATTATGTTATTAATAATTTTTCATTTCATTGCAAAAGCGATATCGATATCGTGTTAATAATATCGATATCGTATTCATAATATCGATATGGCGATATTTCAAAGTTGTAAATATCGATATTGAAATATCGATATTTCGGCGGCTAATATCGATATTTCAACAATATCGATAAATATCGCACATCCCTAGACCAACATAGTATAATACGTAAATTTTCCTCCCATGGTGGAGGAGATCCAAGCCCAACAGTGGAACTTATATGGACAATTATGATATTAGTTTAATATTTAAATTAGATAGCAACGCGCGAGAATGTAAACCTCGACACATGGTAGGGTGGGATCTTAACACCGCCATCTATGTAGTTAAATAGAAATAAGACTAAAGTATAGAAATAAATAAATATTTATCGTAATTATAAAGAGGATCTTTATGCTTTATGTTTATTGAATGAATATGACGTTATTATTTATAATGACTAATTTCTATGTACAGTAATCTTATGTTTACCAATAGATGACTTATTCTCAAATTCAATGTCAAATACTACGCACTAACAATACTTATTATTATTATTAGCGTTTACTTGGAAACATGTTTTGTACAACTTATGCTAGTTTTCACCAAGGACCCTTACGACTTAGGTATTACCTAAGGCTATATAAAGGATATTTAAAATTGATGCTAATTGTTATTTTAACACTCGGTGTGTATGTAACGCTTTTTGAATTTGATTTACCCTTCTAAACGCTGCATTAATTTCAAACTGTGCACTTATGAAGGACAGATTAAAATGCAATAAATTAAATATTACATTATCCTCATAGGATTAAAGATTTTCTTTTATTTTTTTTTATTTCATCATCATCATCATCATCTCAGTCGACATTAGATCCTCCGTTGCACACAGGTCTGCCCCACAATAAGAGAGTAATTAATCCTTCTATACGACTCTAGTCAGACGTGTTGGCATAGAGTTTTATGGAGAGTTTATCATCTCTTGCATAGACTTTATTTGCATATCAAATCCTTTAGTCGTGTTTCACGATACCCGGAAAGGACAGAGAGGATGGTGAATTGGACTCTTACTCTGGCACCACACGGAATTTCTTATATATATTTGGCTGAAATTATAACGCAATTCGATAGATGTCGCTATCCCAATTTTTTGGGATCTATGAAAGAGTGTTCTTTAGTATTTTTTTTAAACCGTGTAATTTAATCACAATATTAATAACTTAATAATGATATTATCTGTTACATATATTTGCTTAGGTGTTATCTAAAAGTTATAGATTAGTTTGGTGAAAATGAGCATAACTACTGCTACTATTTTTGATATAAAATACAGTACGTTATTGAGAACACATATGCCGTAGTAAGTTACTAATAGGGTAACTTTAATTAGCGGTGAGGTCTAATAGGTTGTAGAACAGCATGCCAGCCTTCTGTCGCCACGGATGAACTGGGTGGGTGTGACCAGAACCCTAGCCTATCAAAAATAAAAGGATAACTTAGTAATTACTGCTTTTATTATTTAATAGATTAATTGTGCTCTTTTCATGCCAATATCTCATATACTGCCCACTGTTGGGCTCGAGTTTTCTCCACCACAGGAGGGTAATTGACGTACAATACCACGTTTATCAGACGGATTAGTATACGTTTTTATTTTGAGTTTTCCTTCTCTTGCATATATGTTACAAGCATATATCCCATAGTCCTGTTTTAAAGCACCCACGGGTGAGATAGGGGGTGGTGAATTGCATTCTTATTCTGCCACTACACTTCGTTTCATGTATTTAAGATTAAGAGATTTTAGTTAATGAAACCACGAATTGATAACAGTAATGATATGGTGGTAGGGTTGCCAGGTTGTCAAACCTAATAGCCGGACAGACCAGCCAGTTTCACCGGACATTTGGGTAGAAAGGCCGGACACCCTACATCAGGGATGCACAGACTTATTAAGACCAGGGGCCACTCGGGCAAATCATGAACTGATGGCGGGCCGCCAGAAGTATAGGTAATTAAAGACAATAAAGAATTGATAATCTGGAATAGAATTCAATATTTTTCGAATGTACGAGAGTATTATTTTTGCTGTCGGCGGGCCACCAGTATTCGACCGGCAGGCCGCATGCGGCCCGCGGGCCGCGATCTGTGCATCCATGTCCTACATTATTGAGGATTTTGTGTTTTAGTATTATTAGGTACGACAAAAAAATGTATGTAAAATTAAGCTTTTTGGATTATTATGACAAAAGTCGACTCGCCTGCGCTCGGCCACGCTCCGCGCTAGCTCGTTTGCGAAATGTAAAAAGCCGGACAAGCCGGACCCCGATTGTTTTGGCCGGACACGCAATTAAAAAGCCTACCTATGTCCTGCTTTATCCGGACGCCTGGCAATGCTATATGTTGGGTATCTATGGTTATAGGGAGGTAATATGACTAGACCAAAAGCTAAGCACAATAGTTGTATAGTGGGAAGTAGTTTGTCACAGAAATCATCACTAAGTTTATTTTATGTTATTTTCATTTAATGTTTTTCCTGGTTTACGATAGATGGTCGACGATGTCCATATCATCATACCATAGTAGGCAGGCTTATTTTTTTTTCCTAGTTTACATCCATACCACTTTTTCTTTTAAAGGATTTTTAAAAATCTCTCAGCCATTTTAACGACGCCCATAGGAAAGGAGGGAATGATGATTTGTATTCTTACTCTCTCGCCATATAAAAAGATAGGAGGTTGGAGATTTTGCACACCCACATTTCGCTATATGAATTGTCCAATTTTGTCATTGCTTAATCTCGGCTCATATATTGTTGGGCTCGAGCCTGCATAATAGGATGGAAATTTACCTTACCATACAATGCTGGTCAGATAGGTTGATGTATGATTTTGTTTCGAGTTTTGCTTCTCTTGGATAGATGTCATATGCGTATTATTTCCCTTAGTCGTCTTTTACGATATCCACGGCCAAGATTGGGAGTAGTGAATTGGGAGGGAGTATTCTTGTTCCGTCACCACATGGAGTGTCGTTGCTTATGTAACCTATTCCCATTTTGTTCTTATTATCGAGATAACATTAGCGGTAAAATCTAATTCGGTTATTTAAACAAAACCTGACACCTGCGACCACCAATCTGCTGCCTATGTTACTAATGAATGTCATTCAATGAATGTCTAATTCTGCCTATAGTAACGATAGCTATTTTATATGAATACATAATAAGTAAAGTCAACTTGACCCCACAAGTCTGTGGCCCTACTGCTCTCCAAGATCAACAAGTAATCGTTGTTATTAATAGATAAGAAATGTTTTATTGCATTATATTATGCATTAAACAGTACTTGGCATTGACTGATATAATACAGTTATTATTTTCTTATTATAACTTATTTGTTGATGGAATGAGAATATAATATGTATGTTAGATCACGTTTAACAAATGCAGTGAGCTGCCCAAGTATTCGTATCGTTATTGAGGCCAATCTATATGGAATTAGATTCAGCGCCTCTATCGGACGATAGCGACACTACTCCAAATCTATACAAATTGGTCGCTATAACGTTACAATTTTTTTCACGCAAATATTCGTGATAAGTCCAGGTCTTTTGTCAAAATGAAAGATGCCTTGACCGCGTATCACATTTAACTCGTTAAAATTGAGGGCTTTGAGTGTGGATTTCATATTTTAAGATATTCTTATTCAACTTTGTCATCGTGGTGAACGCTTTAACGAGTTTATATGACCGCCTGGCTCGCTTAACACGAACACCGAGGGGGTCAAAATATTATTTAAAAAAATCGCCCATCATGTGTACCCCATGGCGTTGAACGTGTTAAACAGCTTCGAAGTACTTTAACGGATCTACTACTACCGGTGTTAAAGATTTCGAGATACGGTGGTAAGCACTATAATCATCACCAATGGTATAATTGAGAATTATGCACGCTGGACAGGCTGATGAGTTTAGGAGCTTAGACTAAAGCACTTTTTCGTGTGCCTATTTTTCTTATACCTAATAGCGAAAAATAGTTTAATCCGCTTAAAATTGTCAGTAGCGGGTAAATGGTTACAACGCCATCTTGTAACATTGCCAAGAAACAATGACACAGCTATTTGTAAGCAAGATATTGTCCCGTCACATTAATAGATGTCACTACTTGCATTAACTTTTGTACATTAGCAGTGAAACTAAATTTACGGTTTTAGATATTTATTTCTCTAAAAGAATACAATTCACTTACAAGAGAAATACAAAATAAACTTAATACTAGGAAGTGCACGGAGTTAATAACAAATTAAACTTGATGTACTAAGCAAATTTAAAGAGTGGGTAAATATAAGTGGGTACCTACATAATAACATGCGACGAAGAAATCTAATATAAAACTGTTCAAATACCTTATTACATATGGTTTACTATTCTTGTGCAAATTGCGTTTGATAGACATTTCAGTCGCTTCATAAGAATTAAAATTGTGAAAAGTCGCTTAAAATATGGCGCTTTAATTTATTTTTAAAGGACAAAAATGTTTTAGTATTTTTGATTTCTTTTGGTAGTTTATTATATAACTGAGCTCCTTCGTATAATATATTTTTCTTACCATAGTTTGTTCGTGGGGATAATAACTGTATGTCATTACTATATCTCATAGAACGCTTTCGACAATGTGATTTTTGTAAAAAAGTTATTTTTGTGTGAATATTTTTATGAAGTATTTTTCGCACGAGTAAACACGTATTGTATTTGTATATTTGTAACAAGGACATTAATTGAGTTTCTTTATAAACTGTTGCCGTTGGAGTTAGATAATGAAAATTGAATAATAATTTTATTATTTTGTTCTGAGCAATTTGCAAAGGCTTTATGTTACTTTTAGCAGCGCAACCCCATAACTCTATTAGATAATCTAGATGTGGCTTTACTAAAGAATTGTATATTATATAACGAACAGATTTTGAAAAACAGCGTATATTACCGCGAAGAATAGACATTAGATTTGATATTTTTTTATAAACTTTTTCGATATGCATTTTCCAATTTAAACGGCTATCCAAAACAAGACCAAGGTATTTTTCGGTGTTAAGCTTCGTTAGTGGGACACTATTAACAGTCAAAGGTTCAAAGTAAGGTATCTTTTTGTTTTTGGCACTGAAAATGACGTAACTAGTCTTTAAACTGTTTAAAGTTAACAAATTAGAATTGAAAAATAACACAAGACGATTAAGATCGTTTTGCGCATCACTTACTATAGTTGTAATTTTGTCACCAAAATAAAATAAGCATGTGTCGTCAGCGTACAATGATATTTCACCTTTTAAGTCTAAGTCACTTATGTCATTAATATAGATTAAAAATAACAATGGGCCCAAAATAGAACCCTGTGGGACACCGTACGTAAGATTTTCAGTAGAACTTTGAACGTTATTGATTTTAATAACTTGAGACCGATTTGTGAGATATGATTGGATCATCTTATAGGCTATTCCTTTGATACCAATAGCGTATAGCTTGTGCAAAAGCATTTTATGTGAGATAGTATCGAAAGCTTTTTTTAGATCGATAAAAACACCCAAAGCAATCTGTCTTTTATCAATTTTAACTTTTACAGTTGTTATAAGATCTATGCAAGCGGAAAGAGTGTTTGATTTTGGGCGAAAACCATATTGTTTGTCGGATATAAAATGAATAGAATCTAGATAGTGTTCAAGACGGTTATAAATAATCTTTTCGAATATTTTAGATATAATTGGTAGCACAGAAATTGGGCGATAATTCCCTGCATCTAATGTACTGCCTGATTTGAATATGGGACACACTCGAGCTATTTTAAGGGAGTCAGGGAAGTGACCAGTCTCTAAACATTTATTAATGCAGCGTGTTGCGTGCGTGTGTAAATTTATTAACGAAACCATAATTTAATAATCCACCCTAAACTATAATTTTTGATTCGGTTTTTTTCCTTGTTGTCTATAAGGTAGGAGCGGAGAAAAAAAGACAATGTGTTACCAACCGTTGTTTTTCTGTGGGTATTGTATGTATTACGATCAAATTTAGGAATTCAAATTTACTTGGTTTTCAAACCCAAAGATGCGTTCCGTTTTAAAACAAATGTTGGGACAGTCGAATCAAAATGTATAATTAGTCATCAACATCAATATGTCCCACAACTGGGCTCGAGTCTTCTTCACAATGGGAGAAATATTGACCTACACCATGCTGGTCAAACGAGATATAGGTTTATATTTCAGGTTTTCCTTCTCCTGAATAGATGTTAGCTACATATCAAATTCCTTAGTCATCTGTAATGACACACACGGAATTAATTGAAATCATACTTACATTATTAAGGTATTAAATCATAATGGTAAGTAGGTGCAGTGGCGTAGCGTGTGTCACTGTCGCCCGGGGCGGCGTTATAATTTGCCGCCCTTTTGACATCGTAAAAATAATAATTGTTGGTGTTGGTAAGAAAAAACGTAACGAAATGAAAAAATTGAGTAAAAAATATTTATTTCAAAACTATGTAATTACATGTGTAAGTTGTTACTTACTGTGACTGTGTTAAAACATTAATAATTTACACTATAAAAATAATGTTTAATAAAGTCTAAACAGTCTAAAATTCTACTTCGCTCTACGCGCACTGAAATCATTTATTCGGTCCTTGGACCCACCCTGTGGAACATCTGCTACGACTGGGCGTTGGAGGGGGAGCCGCTGGTCTGGGCGGGGATCCTGATCGTCCGACTCAGGGCTCTACTGTGGCGACCACAGAGGGCCATGGCGGTCAGGGCCATACGCGGATACCGCACGGTGTCGACGGATGCAGCGTGCCTGTTGGCTGGGACACCCCGTGGGACCTGGAGGCGGAAATGCTCGCCGGTTTGTATCGGCGGGTATCGGGGGTGCGAACGGAGGGCGGTGTGATCTCTTTGATGGAGCTCAGCGCCTGACGCGTCGACGCCCGCTGAAACGTCATTACCCGTTGGGCAGTCCGGCTGGAGAGGCGTCGGTTCGGTGTGCGGACCATGGTGCAGGTTTTGATGGGGCATGGATGCTTCGCCAAATACCTGTACACGGTCGTTAGGAGGGAGAGTACACCGTCCTGCCACCACTGCAATTGCGACGAGGACACGGCGCAGCATACGCTCGAGGTTTGTGAGTTTGTGTTCGGTGCTGGGTGAACTGAAACGCGGTCGCAGCCTTCTGCGAGGCAGTAGTCTCGCGGAAGGGGGCGGTGGAGCGCGTGCGCGAGGAGCGTCTCCTCGACGAAGCGAACCGCCGCCGGTGACTGGGGCGGCGTAGGCGCGACTACCTGCGCCTCATGCCGCCCTAGCTGTGGCCGCGGGTGACTGGACCGGGGATTTAGTCCGTCACGGTCATGGGTTACAGGTGTGCGTGCTTATGCCCCTATGGCGCCCTGCTCGGAGTGGTGCGAGGAGTGCGCCGATCGTAACTCACCCCCCCAAAAAAAAGTGTCCGCACAAAATATTTTTCTTCCAATTTTGCCGCCATTCTAATAGTGGCGCCCGGGGCGGTCCGCCCCTCCGAATCCCCCCCCCCCCCCCCTTGCTACGCCACTGAGTAGGTGTGTAAGTTATCAACTTACCCACATATGTGAGTTTGAATCACTATGCCATTAACGACTAGTTTTTAACCGCGAAAGAATTTAACCACAATGTAAATATTCGTCAGCAAGGAATTTACTATAAATCATTAAGGATAGTTTCCGTGTGGTGATGGAGTAAGAAAATAATTCATCACATCTTGCCCGTGGGTGTCATAAAAGACGATTAAGGGATATAATATGCAAAGAGCTATGCAAAAGAAGAAAACTCTTAATAAAATCCTATAGTAACCCATTTGATCGCCATGGTATTAGGTCAATATCCTCCTATTGTGGGGGAGGCTCAAACCCATTGGGAAATATATAAGCTGAAATGAAAATCCTAATGCCCTATCTGGCCAGCATGATGGCAGACAAATAAGTGTACTATCACTTATTTGTCTGCCATTATAGAAGAGACTAATATAAAAATACCCATGTGCTGTCGGAGTAAGAATACAATTCACCACCCCCCTTCTTGCCCGTGGATGTCGTTAAAGACGACTAAGCTATTATAATATGTAATCAGGGAACATTGTGGTATGAATGTTGATGTAGTGACAAGGATTGAGAAAGGTATGTTAAGTTGGTTTGGTCATGTAGAGAGAAGGAATGAAAGGAGATTAACAAGAAGAATTTATAAGGCGAATCTGAGCGGAAATGTTAGAAGGGGAAGACCAAGGCGGACGTTCCACGATCAAATCGGGGACATTCTTAAGAAAGGCCAGGTTAGAAGTACCCTAAACCGAGGAGTGTGCATGAAGAAATTAATGAATGTGGAGGAGGCGAAAGTGATATGTCAAGATCGTGGCAAGTGGAGGGAAGTGGTCTCTGCCTACCCCTATGGGAAAGTGGCGTGAATATATGTATGTATAAAACATTTATGTAAGAGAAGGAAAATTCGAAATAAAACCGTGTACCAACCAGGCTGACCAGCGTAGTATTTCCCCTCCCACTATGGAGGAGGTTCGAGCCCAGCAGTGGGACGTATGTGAGCTGTGATGATGATGATGATAATGATATCATCACCGTTTACTTACGCCCGTAGGAGTAGTAAAACTGGCTGACGGGCATAGAAAGAATGGAAGACAACACTTTCATAGGAAAACTAACACGAACTGTGACCTCGTGATTATTGAATAGCGACGCTATTCTGTCCTTGGGAAAGTCATAGTTGGTAATTGATGTCGAGGTTGGATGGATGGATAATACTAGTAGTGAACAGCGTCATTAAGCCTTGATCTTAACAAATAAGTCGTAAATCATCTACATAACTAGATCTAACATATTTTATGATCTAACGTAATGTTTGCATGGAATTAATTAAATATTAGCATAAAGAAGACTTGCCAATTCATGTGTTATGTTTTTATCATACAGATGCTATTTTTTTAATAATCGCCCTGCACTAAGCATAATCCTTGTCTTGGGGGGACTAGCATATGAACGGATACAAATCCAGAAATACATCCAGACAAAGAACAACAATTTGTGGATCGCATAAAGAATTGTCTTGTTGAGATTAGAACGGTACACGGCACGGTAGGGTTGTATTCAATTCGGCTATTCAATATAATCTCTGGGTTTGACGGATGAAGAATGCGAGTTGCATCATCTCTTGCTTTTGAGTTGAAGTCCTAAAAACCCCTTAAGGATTCACCGGGAGAATAGATAATAGATTTACTGAGATTTTTTTTTACAAACATCATTGTTTGTGTTTGCCGAGCGTTACGTGTCATGTCATTATTCTCGTCTTCTTTTTGTGGGCAAATTATAGTCTGAACGCAAGCCATTCATTCAGTCCGAGGTGACAAAAGGACTGCGCGTGGCCCCATAACCCACTGTATTTTTTTTTTTGGGGTGGGTTGCGTTCGGCGCGCTCCTCGCACCACTCCGTCCGGGGCGACAGAGGGGCGTAAGCATGCACACCCACAACCCACCCACGATGCACGTAGCTTTCGTCGTTGAGCCGACCACCGGAGCAGGGTTAACTTGTCATCAGTGGTCGGCCCGACTGAATACCTCCTATTTGGGGTACCCTCCCATCGACCGACGTTCCCCCCTCGGGGAGGACGTAGGTCTTTCCTCACGCGGTCGGCCTCTCGCCGGGTGACGGACTAGTCCCGGATCACGTCACCCGCGGCCTCGGCTAGGGCGGCATGAGGCGCAGGTATAACCCACTGTATGCCCTACCTTTCACCATTAGGGCGACCACACGTACCGAGTTCTTGACGTCCGTAGTCAGCTCGGTGAGTAATCCTTTCGGTTACAATTTCTACCGAATGCTCCCCGGGTATCGCCCTCAAGTCAGTCTGTGCAGGTGACGGACTTAAGCGGGATCCACTCTTCTATCAATATTATCCCCGTCTACTCCCCGTAGGTCCATATCGGTTGACGTCGATAGATTGTGATGGATGTCTTTTAAACGATAAACAATATAGAAACTTTTTTGGTACGACGTTTTGAATCATTTCAAATGGTTTTAATCCTGGATAGGTTAATTATTCAGGTAAAATATTAGAAAGGCGTAGTTTGAAGGAACCCGAAATATCTTGCAGTCAAGAGGAGTGACAGGCTCATATCTTCTACTGCTGGACTCGAATCTCCATCGAAAAGGGAGGGAAATTGATCTACTATATCACGTGGGTTAGTCGGGCTTATATAATGTGTTATTGCAAGTTTTCCTTCTCTTGCATAGATCTTAAAGATAGGGGTGGTGAATTGTGTTCATACTCCGTCATCACATGAAAATACTACACCACAATCATAATAATTATGGAACCTTCCATCTCTCTTCTGATAATCGCTGAGCAAGTTCCAACGACTAGAAAGCAAAATTGGATGGGTTGAGAATATTGTATTGTCAACCCGTCCTCTCATGAAAGAGCTATCAGTAATTATTAATACGAAAAATCAATGAAGAAGCAACTATGTAATTTTAAAGTATGTATCGATTTGTGTGAGACTTGTAGCAACTGGAATATATTAAAGAACGGTTCTTTAAGAATATTCATGAATGCGTGTGAACTTCACCAACTGACTCTGGTGATTACTGTCCTCATACCGAGGGGCGATTACCTTTATCGTGGCATAGAAATGGCTATATATTATAATCCTAACTGCTATTTCTATTAATCTAACATCAGGGGCAGATCACTCTCTTATATAAAGGCTTGTCTACACAAATTACACCAATAACTTATAGCAAGAATAATATATAAGAAAGTTCAGTACTTAGACCACACTTAGTGACCTTCCATGTCAAGGTTTGATTTTCGCACAGCATAATTCTGTGTGCAGTACATAAATTATTGGTTTTTTACATAAGTTATTATTTTTTTTTTAATTCTTAATTATTTTGTATTCATTAATTGTATGTTCTTAAAGTCCACCGCTACATAAAGATTCATTAGAGCGAGTTGTCTAAAAAATAATAGCTATATGCGTTACGTTTTTCCGTGGGGTGGACCACTGACGACAAGGAACGCTGCACCAGTGGTCGGCCCAACGACGAAGGCGACGTGCTATAGGATGGGTTATAGGGCCGCGTGTCGCCCCTCTGTCGCCCCGGACGGAGTCGGGCGGTGGGTTTGCTGACCGTAACCCAACCCAAAAAAAAATGTTACGTTTCATAATCACATACATCTAATATGTTTTTAATTGGTGCTCACTTCCCTGTGGTAGGACCACACTGCCGACAGTTATCTGTCTACAGCCGCGGGCCGGTCCGTCCGGGGCTACTGCCCACCACACTCTCGCAGAAAATCGACGTCTGAGTAGTAGCGATTTGTTACTGCGCTTCGTTCGGTGAGCGAGAGAGCCGGAAGCCCAACTTTCTGAGGGTGTTTGCGTGTGGAGGGTTTTGGTGGTGCCCTTGGTATCATCGAGCCTCAATGCACGCATTCACACTCCCTTCACTTTCTTCGCGGTAGGCAGCGGCTTTGTAGAGGTCCATGAGCGGCAGCAAACACTTACCATCGGGTGTACTGTTTGCTCGTTTGCCACCGTTTGCAATAAAAAAAAAAACCTCGAAATAAAACCCGTCTATTCAGTGTGGTATAGCAAATTAATTTCACTTTCATTTTGCAGGCCCAGCTGTGGGACCTATATAAAATAAGATGATGATGATGAACCCTTCACCGTACGGACAAAACAATGCTTCTATATAATTGCTGTCTTATTAATAAAATAAATTTTCTTTTTACTCATAGCCCACGTACCAGAACACATCAGCCATACACGAGAAGATAGTGCCAATGAAGTACAGCAATTCACAGACTAGTTACGGTAGCCACACGCCAAGTTACAACACACCACAGCCAGGATACGGCAGGACGGGAGGCAGAGCACACCTGACCGAACTGGATACCCTACTCGATGACCTCAGCAACGCGAGATACGGCAATTATGTTGAGAAGACCACATACAATGATAGAACTGGTAAGTATTGGTTAGCTTCTTTTACACATCCCAATCCTAACGATAGATAGTCATGACCAAACACGCTTAGTCGCTGTCAATCAACTTACAATGATTTTATTGATAGAAATGGTTTCATTTCGAGATTTCCTTCTCTTGCATAGATGTTTTGTCTACTGTAATCTCTTAGCCATCTTTTATGACACCCACGGTCAAGAAAGAGGGTGGTGAATTGGGCTTACTCAGTTACTCTGTCACCACACGGCATAACAACTTATTCATTATCATCATCTGAGCCCACAAATGTCCCACCGTTGGGCTCGGGCCTCCACAATAGGAGGGAAATTGACCCACTATAACCACGCTGGTCAGACGTGTTGGTATAGGACTTTATTTTAAGTTTTCGTTACATAGATGTTATATGCACATTTAATCCCTTAGTCGCCTTTTACGAAACTCACGAGCAAAAGAAGGGGTGGTGAATTGTATTCTTATTAAGTTATTACCATACGGAATTGTTTTTATATCTCATTTAAATGTGCCTAACTTTGCAGTTCTATTTGAATATTAAGCTAGTACCGAATCACTAGTACTGTAATGTTTATTGGAGTAATGGCCAAATGTCGACATCAAGGCCGCCATTTCCATACTCTCTATGGAACAAAAATAGATCATGCCCGATCAAATTGCTTATTTTGCAACATATACAATATTGAAATAATCATGACTTTATATCGCAGAGTCGTTTAACTACTGATCTTTCCGATCTCCGAATTTCTTGGGTTCGATTCTCACGCGAATAATTCTTTGTGCGTTCCACAAATGATTGCTCTAAGTGTAATTTATATCGAATAAATTTATCTAGGTTTATAAATTCAAGATTGACACAAGGCTTCAGTACGGGTCTTTAAAAAAACTTGTACCAATAAGTTACCCGTTCAGGTCATGTACGTCCCACTGCTGGGCTCGAGCCTCCTCCACAATGAGGATAATGTAAGCTGAGGTTCAGGATTCAAATACTTAGTCGAGGCTTATATCATCGATAGGTAGATACTAGATACGACCATGGATGGACCTATTGTATAACGAAATATGAGTATATGTACACCTCTGTTAAAATGTATGACTATAAATGATTATCGTAGATGCCCTCATTACAATATTTTGTTAATAATTTAATACATCGTCTTCTGTGATTTATCTTGACCGATCACATCACATCCAATTATAATGTACAATGTTATTTGTCTTATAAACTTATATTACACGGTCATTAACGACTTTTGGCAGCGCGATAATACTTTAATTAAATATGACGTGTTTACTCTTTGTAAAATTTGTAGCACTGTTCAATTTGGCGAGACTAGAAAACCGATTCCAATATAATTCAGGCATAATAAAGTTTTACCGTATGGTGACGGAGTAGGAATACAATTAACCACCCCCTTTCTTACGCGTGGGTGTCGTAAAAGACGATTCAGGAATTATAATATGCATACGACATATATGCAAAAGAAGGAAAACTCGAAATAAAACGTTATACTAATCCGTCCGATCAGTATGATTTATTAGGTAAATTTCTCCCCCAATGTGGAGGAGGCTCGCACCCAACAATAGGACGTATATGAGCTGTGATGATAATGATACCGTGATCATAAAACTTGTAACAGTGCTGAAACTACGCCAACTCGTAAGTATTACAAATGGTATGACTCCCGTTAGCCATAATTTCGCGTTGATAAAATTATTTAAAATTATTAATTTCCTTGTTAACATCTCAAA
Organism: Lymantria dispar; assembly: GCA_032191425.1. Lineage (NCBI taxonomy): Eukaryota > Metazoa > Arthropoda > Insecta > Lepidoptera > Erebidae > Lymantria > Lymantria dispar. The sequence goes on from CM063444.1 coordinate 32,762,011, forward strand.
AAAGATCAAAAGAAACGAAAAGCTTTTAGCATTTCAACTATGTTTATGATATAATAACGATAATATGACATATATCTTATAGTTGTTTATATAAATCATTTTTATGATAACACACTTTTATCCCAAAGGGGTTAAGTAGAGTTAAATGTGAAACACATTTCTCGCATGTAATTTAATCCTACATGATCGTCTTATGTGGTAAGAAAATACTGTCGACAGTCTTCTGTACAGCCGCTAGTCGGTCCGTCCGGGGTAGTACCTATCCAGAGAATCGATGACTGAATAGTAGCACTATTGTACTTCGAGAGAGCCAGAAGTCAAACTTTCTAAAGGTATTTGCGTGTAGTGAGTTTTAGTGATGCCTTTAATATCACCGAACCTCAATGCAAGCATTCACACTTCCTTTATTTATTTCATGGTAGGCAGCGGTCTAGCAAAGGTCCATGAGAGGCAGTATCACTTACCATCAGGTGTGCTGTTTGCTCGTTTGCCACCAACAGGAATAAGAAAAGCATGATACGGGTTAAGCCTCTAACCGTTTAAGCAGCATTTCTAACCTCAGTTCATGCTGTGTAAACTCTGCACCAACTAAGGTAGTTCTTGTTTGTGTTTCCGTGGGGTGACAGAGTAAGAATACAATTCACCACGCCATCTTGCCTGTGGATGATGTAATAGACCACTAAGGCATGCAGATAACATCTATGCAAGATAAGGAAATCTCGAAATAAAACCTTATGTATTTCTGATCAGTGTAGTTTGGTAGGTCAAATTCTATCCTATTTTGGAGCTGAGATGATGATGATCTACTTTTGATGCTCGATAAGTCGGTATTGCAACTGAATTAGTATAGTTGCTAGCCTTGAAGGCAACACTGGCGCACACTATTAATATTCGGTTTTTCTTAACTGAAACAGTTTTTATTGATCATCAAAAGAAGTCCTCCAGGACTTAAAGCCCAGAAAATTCTACTAATGAACCAATCGGGCCAATGGTGTTCAAAATTAAATTCCATCTATTGAAGTTATTACATTGCCTCAAATAGGGACACGATATCGAACAGAAAGTATCGATACTGTACTCATGAGTAGTATCGAAGAAAAGTATCGTACTTAATAAAGTATCGAACCAGAAGTATCGATACTCCAAAGTATCGAGTTCTGAGTACTTTTCCTGGGATATGTCGTGATGACGTTTTATTACTTTATTATTTACCTTATTACCCATTATCATCTTAAGTTTCCCCGGAAAGGATCTTGATGACCTTTATAAATGCTCAATGATCAGTTCCTTACGTTGACCTACATGGCGTTACCATAAATATAAGTTGTAAGATCAAGTTTCACATGAATACTCACTAACATTTATACGATACCTGCCAAAAAGTACTCATTGAGTAAAAGTATCGAATGCAAAGTATCGAGTACAAAAGTATCGGTATCGAAAGGAAAGTACTCGATACCTAAAAGTATCGATACACCAAACGGTGGGTAAAAAAATCTACAAAAGAATTTAATGACGGTTTACCGACCTACTATTTGAATCTGGGTCGTTACAGTCAATAAGCTTGCTATGAACCACTGAACCAACGAGGCAGTTTCTATATTTCATTTTTTATTTTTATTGAAATCCCACATAAACTCGGGACTTCACTTCCTTAACCTTAGAATATTACTGGTCACGTTGTCATTCGTTCCGTGTTCGTCCCACACGTGACTTTGATCTTCTAACGAGCTGAAGGTGTCAAGCAAGACTCGTCTATGTATCAACACGACCATCTTTCATCGCGCTATTATAAAATAGTATTTTAACTATTACATCAGATTCCGTTCCAAATGAAAGTGATCAAAAGTTATACATGTTTTCCTTGGTAATGAATAGTGAAAACAATTTTATATTGAGAAAATAATTATTTGGTGACAGGCAAAATGTTGTGTTGCGTTTGTAGACAACATCGCGCTGTTAGTTAATAAATAAATACGTCGTGGGTAACGCTTTCGTGTGGTGCCGGAATAAGAATACATTACCAGATATAATATGCATATAACAAGAGAAAAAAAACTCAAAATAAAACCCTATACCGACACGTCTGACCAGAGTGGCATAGTAGGTCAAGTTCCCTCTTATTGTGGAGGAGGCTCGAACCCAGCAGTGCGACGTATATGAGTCAAGATGATGAATACTAATAAAAAATATATACTCATACAATCATGAGAATCAAAGCTGTGAACCTTCGCAAGGCGTAGGATGTGTGCTTACTATTTAGATTGCTACGCCAACCATATCTTAAATAATCGATTTTATTTTTAAAGATAGATTTTACAAATATATAACTAATGAACACAAATCACATTCAGACTCAAAACAATTTGTGAATTGTGCGTGAGATTCGGACCTTCGACACTGGACTGCAGGTCGGTATCTTAACCACTACGCCATCTGTGCAGGCAAAATAACAGTCTTTTCGTTATTATATCTGATATTTACGCGAGTATTACAAATAGGGGGTCTGGTTTGACCTTTCTGTGAATTTCTATATGGCACCGTAGCTTCTAAACGAGTAGACTGATTGTGATGCAGTTTTTGTTTTGTTTGAAAGCTAGCATGATCGTAATGGTTCTTAGCTACAATTTATGTAGCTCTGTCGTGTCAAGGTCAGCTATTTTTGTTAGCTATTGTATTAGCTATTTTTGTAATGTAATCAGCTATTTTTGTTAGCTATTGTAGGAATATTAAATATATACAATTTGAAACACTCATTTATGATGGTATTGCTGAGCTACTCTAATGATAAAGCTCGAAGGTAGAAGACGAAATACTGGATTACCTATTTATTAGTACACCCCTAAAATTTGACTTCATTGGATCGGTCTCTACTAGCTCTAGTTTATTTCTCCTGATGACGTGGATCACGTCCACGTCTCTTTAAAATAATTTGATTTTCTTGTGTCGGGTATTTTTAATGTTTCTCATTACAGAATTAATTTTATTTGATTTCTCATGTTGACGTTGAAGTGTTAGAAACTTCGAGAAAGTATATTCTCCGAGTTGATGCCTGCCAAGCGAGGTAGACCTATGTCCAAACAGTGGACATCGAAATGCTGATAAATCAATGATGTAGATTCTATGAGCATGTGTGATTGTCATTACAATTTATTATAAGTTAAGATTTATTATAGATACCTTTGCCACGTTAACAGATAAAAACGTAATAATATCAAAGTAAAATAATTAGTGAGCGCTCTAGTAGTTCAGCTGTAATGGCTACGTTCTCAATATAATAGCCATAATTTTTGCATTATCTTATTTATTACCGAGCCTTATATTTGTGAGCAATATTTATTACTGTTTTTATGTGTAGCATGATTGCTAGAAATGATCATTGGTTTGCGCAAACATGCCCAACAAGCAGAATAGAGACCCTTGGTTATTACGCATTTTCTTTAAATAATCAACACTTATTATATAATACTAGCAACCCGCCCTCGCTTCGCTTTCAGTCGCCCTACTCGCGTATTGCCCGTTCCCGTGGGAATGCCGGGATAAATAATACTCCCTTATATTATAGCTTTTCATTGGTGAAACACTTTTTGAAATCGGTTCAGCGGTTTAAGCGTGAAAGCGTAACAAACAAACAAACTTACTTTCGCATTCATAATATTAGTAAGGATTTAATATAAAATATAATGACACACAATTTTCCGTGTGGTGACGGAGTTAGAATACAATTCAACACCCCAACCTCTTGCCCATGAGTGTAGTAAAAGGCGATTTAGGGATTAAATATGTCTATAACATCTATGCAAGAGAAGGAAAACGCGAAATAAAACCCTATAGCGACACGTCTGATCAGCGTGATACACTAATGAATAGGTCGATTGCTATCCTATTGTTGAGGAAGCTCGAGCCTAACAGTGACACGTTTACGAGCTGAAACGATGACAATAAATGATAATGACAATAGTTTTGTCACTTTAATTAGGTACAACTAAAGAAATAAAATTTAATCTAAAAATAATGTGATATTTGGCCTGACTCTCTCCTCCCCTGATCCTCTCGCGTAATTAATGGATTCTACTCATCCTTTATCATATGACGTCTACTACTGTATAAAGGTATACCCAAGGAAAAATGCCTGGCATGCGACAACTCGCAGATAGTGTTGTAAATTTCCCAGGCAAATAGTGCTACCTATATTCCTGATAATGCCTCATCCGGGTTTTACGACTCCGACGGGTCCATAATAGATAGTTTCTTAATCCGCCACCACACGAGGACAATATTTTATTTCATCATTAATACAGTTCATACGTGTTCCATTATTGAGTTCGAGCCGCTTTCACAAGAGGAATAATATAGACCTATTGTGTCACGCTAATCAGGTATGTTGTATAAGGTGTTGAGCTTTTCTTCTCTTGCATAATTGTTATTTGCATATTATATCCCTTAAAAAAAAAAACGTCTCTTAATACACCCACAGACAAGAAAGAGGGTGGTGATTCTTTTTACAGCACCGCAAAGAAAACTATTCCAAATTAGGGATGTGACTTGGAGGGAAAATAATCGATTAATTAAATAATCGATATTTTGTTCTTTAAAAAAAATCGATTAATTATAAATTAATAATCAATTATAAAATAATCGATTTTTCTCCCAACAGGATTATGATGATTTTTTTTTTAGGAAATGTGAGCTTTATTTTCTAATATACTATGAAACACTGCATGCAGTATCGTGATGACCTTTATTTTTTAGGAAATCTGGCAGTGAAATAATCGTTAATTTTAATCTAAAAATATTCGATTTTTTATTATTTTGATAATTGAATATAGAAATCGATTATTACAAAATAATAATCGATTATTTTTTCACATCCCTATTCCAAATTATACACGTCCCACTATTGGGCTCGAGCTGCCTCCAAAACAGGAAGGAAATTGACCTACCATACCTACCACGCTGGTCAGACGGATTGGTATAGGGTTTTATTTCTAGCTTTTCTTCTATTATATAGATGTTGTATGCATTTTATATCCCTTAAACGTATCTTAAAACACCCACGGGCAAGAAAAACCGTTCTTTCTTCACACAGAAAATAGATTATATTAATATAGCTTTATCGTAAACGTTATAATATATATTTAATTTGTAACAGACCCTGGACTATTAACAGAATTTAGGGCAAGCGTGTATTATTTATATGTGTATAACTGGCAGCTAACACGTGTCACGCCCCTACTGTTGCCATTAAGACTTGTAGCGAGATCTTAAATTAATACACTGCATCGCTTAGAACTATGTAAACAATTTGCATCTGGTATAAATTACCAAAGGCAAAGATACAAATCTTATTACTTGTAATCGTTCTCACGTCATCATAGAATTCGCCATTATAAATCACTTATGAATCGAATATTAACAAACTTAAGTCGTAGGTGTAAAAGTGAAGCGCTTTATCAACATCCGTTAAAAGCGTTGAAATGAAACAAATATCAATTCGAGCCGATCGCATTTCAAAAGCGCGGAGTTTTTTACCAAACGGTATACAGATTCTTTCCGCCCCGTCGTGTTGTTGTATTCTTACTCCGTCACCACATGACGGAATAAGAATACAATTCACTACTCCCTATCTTGCCCGTGGATGTCGTAAAAGACGACTATGGGTTATAATAAGCATATAACATCTATGTAAGAGAAGGAAAACTCGAAATAAAACTCTATAATGATGATACAGTTTTAAGCGTTGGACGTTAGGTATAATGTGTCATACGTTACCAACATGCGTGCCATTTTCACGCTTTTATTTCACCTAATATCATCATCATGTCGGTTCATATACATATGTTTCACTGCTGGGCTCGAGCCTCCTCCACAATAGGAGGGAAATTGACCTACTACGTTACGCTTTTCAGACGTGTTGGTATAGGGTTTTCCTTCTCTTGCCTATGCATACAATATGCATAAAACATCTATATTTTATTTGCATATTGTATATCTAAGTTGTCTTTTACGACATCCACGCGCAAGGGAGGGGATGGTGAATTGAATTTTTACTGCGTCAAATAACATATTCGGCGGTCTTTGATGTAAGGCAGGCGATCCTAAAAGTTAACTGAAACTCTTTGCTGTATGTTTTGTTCTACTTCTTTTATGTTATACAGATGACGTAGTGTTTATTATACCAATTTACCGTGCCAAATGTCACGAATTCGATTTGCACGTATAGTTCAAACGATTTACAAATTGTTGTCCTGAGTTTAGGTATCATTTTTGTTCGTTAATTAGGTTTGTAAAAGCACATGCAATACACGTATTAGTGTTTTAGTGCATTGTCTTTGTAAAAAATAATAGTTCAAAAAAACTACAAAAATACCCCTTTAAAGAATGTCCAACTAAAAAGTAGAAAATAAATTTTTAATAATTTGAATTAAGAATAGTGTACCTATATAAGAAAAAATATTTTTTATTGTAAAAAAAGCGTGGGGTGCATGTTGTCAATAGTTATAAATATTTTATTGACAGATATGAGTAGAAGGATTATCTATCATTTTGATAATATCTTAAAAAGCACCCCACGCTTTTTTTACAATGAAAAATATTTTTTTGTTATATACACTATTCTTAATTCAAATTTAAAAAAATTATTTTCTATTTTTTATTTGGATATTCTTTAATAGCGTATTTTTTTAGTTTTTTTAACTATTATTTATTTTTAATTTTTTAGTTGATTTTTCGCTAATCCTGATTATCCTAGTAAGGGTAACGGGTCAAACTGTTTAAAATATTGAATTGTCATCAGTCCTTAATAAGTCTGCCAAATTTCTAGTTAATCCGACGTTTTAAAGGGGGTCAAAATCATGTTCAAAGATTCCGTTTCATACTAACATATGTACATACGTCTGAAGCTAATAAAAGCGTATTAAAAAAAATAAGAGTACGAATAGATGATGTGTCATACCTCAAATGGAATAAAGGTAGGTCCATATTCAAAAGCCACTACCATCATAATCTCAGTCCCACTGCTGGGCTCGAGCCAACTTCGCAGTAAAATTGACACTAGTCGAACTTGTTGGTATAGGGTTTTATTTTCAGTTTTCCTTCTCTTGAAAGATTTTGTATGGATATTATATCCCTTAATTGTCTTTCACCACACCAATGGGCAAAGTGCGACTGCTAAATTGTATTCTTACTCCGTACCTACACGGAAAAGGCATTTTATTTTAACTCTATAACATTTGACATCAAGCAAAGCAACATTTGTTCTCCCAAATTTATTGATGGCTGTATTAGCTTATACACGTCATCGCCTGTTTCGACAAGGGCTTGCTCTTGGCCATTGTACAATCTTGTCAATGCCATCTATGTCACAGCTGTTCGCCTTGATTAATGTTTTCTACACAAACAATATCAGCATCCATTCTTTTGGTGAATAAAAATACCTATGGTTCTCCATTTTATTCCACCTGGCAATCTCAAAAAGCGATTAAGAGAACGCAAGCATTACTGCAAGAGAAAAAAATGTATAAGAGTCACGTACATACAGAAGAATTATAGGTATGCTAGTAAATTACCGTGGTTCCACTCGCATAGTTCCCATTCATATGGGAATATTGAGATAAAATATAGCCTGTGTTATTAGCTAATAATGTACTTTTTCTAATGGTACATTTTTTTTTAAATCGTATCGTAACTAACAAACTTACCTTCGCATTTATACTATTAAGTTAGGATAAAAAGATTAAAATTTTGACGGAATAGGCGTTTACTAATGAATTGTGAATGTTTACAGTGTTTGTCAATCATAAGTAGATTGCGTTTAATGAAATTATAAATATTATTTTTAAACGTTACTACATAGTTTCGTTGCCAGAACATTGCGTACATTTGCACGATTGGTAGCACGTGCGTTGAAAACTCTTACAAGTAATTTATTGTTTAGAGTAAATAGTTATAATATACGTATGTTTGACGACGAGACGAAGTATTAGATTTATATATTCTGCATTGCCAATGAAGAAATTTGCTAATTTACGTCATGATATTAAGTAGAATGTAATTCTAGGTTTCCTTTAAACTTTGGACTAATATTTCGGCATTTAATTTCTCTTAAGACTTTGAAATTAATGCAACTTTCATATTATTTTTCAACTTATTTTCTTATAATATTGTAATAAAATTTTTCCATATCATATTATTTTACTAATCTAAATTAAAGTGTCTGTTTGTAATGTCAAAATAATCAATCGGTCTCATCAAAGTAATCAATCGATCTCAAACGGTTAAAACGTTTAAAACCAGTTTAAACATGTTTTGTCTGTCTGTATGTTTTGGGTAATCTTCAAAACGGCTAATCAGATTTTGATAATATTTTGCTACCAGGTGTCAGGTGTGTATAAGAAATAACTTAGGTTGTTTTTTTCGGCCAGAAAATCATATAAGATTTTGCCCGGTCCAGGAATCGAACTCGAGGTATCATATACTGCAGTCACGTACTGTATTCCCAAGAGGGTTCACGTCAGTCAGGTGGCTGGTTATAAAAGTACTACCATGTCATAGGAGAGAAGTAAATATTGCGTCGACCCCAAATAATTGGGATAAGGGCAGGATGACGATAATGATGATGATGATGAAATTGACACAACGCAACTATTGATTTGCTTTAAACCTACAAGATATTCATTGCAGGTGCACTAGAGCGTACTAATATTGGTTTTTTTGAACGGGCTATGTTCTGGACTCATGGTGTCCGTTCCGATACTATTCCTCCCCGGTACCTCCCAAGGCATCACCTACACGCAGTCAGCCTCTTTGCAGGTGACTGACTATTTATTGCCCTGTCCAGCCACACGCGGCCTCGGCAGGTCTGACATTCCTACCTATCCATCATAGTACGATCCCACGACAAGAAAACGTGGCTATACATTTTGTCACAGATTTCGTGTTGATAGAAATAGTAATATACGCGATGTGGGTGTCTAGGCTATTGATAACTTTCAATATTATTCTCGATATTATTTCTGCAACGTTTGAGATATATGTTAAAATGTAAAACTGCAGAATTCGTCGAACGTCAATTTTATGGCCCGTTTCCAGTATTTTAATACTTTCCGGTCTGTAAAAATCTTGATTACTCTAAAATAAATTTAGTATAGTTTTTAATCTTACGCCTATATCATAACAGGGGTTGGGTAGAAGCCTCGGTGGATGGGTAACCGAAGTCAAGGAATCGATAGCGATGGCCTGTCCAATTGGCGTTGAGATATCTCTTATGGGGCAGGTTATGATGCCACACGCCGTTCTTGCGTCGCCCCGGACGGGTGGGGTGTTTTTGGACATAGCCTATCAAAAAGCAGAAGGCGAAGCAGTCTACCAGGTTATACACACCCTTAGGGCGCAAAGCAGTCATTTTCCATATTATTCATGACCTTGATTGATCTTTTTAGATGGCCCTTGGCATGCTCTCTTTTATTCTTCAGTTCTTTTTTACAAATTTCTTAATTTTTTTTATTTTATATTAAAAATATTGAATGATTCTAGGAAGTTGATTGATACTGAATGATTCTAGGTTTGTCTTAATTCGAGAATATCCTCCATAACCTGTGAAAAATATCAATTATAAATTAACAAAGGTCTATGAAGACTATCACTTCATCATCATCTCAGCTCATATGCATCCCACTGCTGGGTTCAATAAGTTCCACAATAGAAAGGCAATTAACGTACTATACCATACTGTTCATTCTGGGTTTTCTTTTTCTTGCATGTACGTTACATGCATTATTTGACCTTCAGGCGTCTTTTACGACACTCACGGTCAAAAGGGTGTGGAGGATTGTGTTCTCAGTCTCACACGGAAAAAATATATATTTTTTTTTTTGTGTGACTTAGTTGTTAGCCTCAGATGGCTGTGACAACTTTACCCGGACTGGTGGGTGAGCGCTGAGGGCTCTCAACCCGTTAAAACAGTAATGTTATGCGTTAGAGACGGCCCACGAGAAACCCAATTAACAGTTTAGTGACTATTTCTTGTATTTTTTTTTTATTGGAAAGAAGGGAGACACCATTTTCCCATGGTTAATCAATATACCGCACACCACAATGCAATTGATGGAATATGAAATAGGATCAAGGTGGAACAGAAGATTCCATTTTATTCCTAATTCAGTTAATTATATTATTCTTTTTGACCTAATTATAATGTGAGCAATTTTCTCTTTAGGCAGTTACCCTCGCACGAACGGTGCAGCCAGTCCGGCCTCATCGAGACCTACCGTGGACTCGCTCCTGGATCAGCTCAGCGCCGACGTACCCAATGGGTAAGTGGAGTTACTATTAATTGTATATTTTTATCTGTTATATACTATAACTAGCTTTTGCTCGCGGCTTCGCCCGCGTAAAAATTTACTTGCATATTGAACTATTATCGCAAAGAATATTATCGACATAAAAAGTATTACATTTCTTAATTTAAGAAATACTCTATCTACGTGTCAATTTTCATCCAAATCTGCTCAACAGTTTAAGCGTGATTGAGTAACAAACATCCAAATATCTTCACAAACTTTCACATTTGAATATTACTTCCAGCCTTGTAGTTCAGACTGCCGTGCAAATACGATGGTATTGTGGCCTTTCCTTAGTCTCTGATAACGAACTTTTCCATTGGTGAAAAAAAAAATTATATCAATCAAACACCCGCAGTTTCATTCACGTAGACCCCATTCCCATGCCAATACCGAGATAAAAAATGCCTATGTAACTTGCTGATATTATAAATTTACATGGGTAAAAAAAAAATATATAAATCCCAGAAATATCAGAGATATAAATTGCCTATGTTACTCGCTGACAACATAGGTAGCTTTCCATTGGTGAAAGAATTTTAAAAATTAGTCAACATCCCCCGGTATAGTTGTCGTTCCTGGGCAAACACCGGGATGAAAATAGCCTTTATATGGTATTCACTGATAATATAGCTTTTCATTAGTGAATTAATTTTTTAAACCATTATATTCCCGTGATTTCACCGGCATTGTACCCGATCCCGTAGAAATATCGGGATAAAAATAGCTTAAATATGTTACTCGCTTAAAAATAGCTTTCCATTAGTGAAATAATTTTAAAATCGACTTAATTCATCCACACCGGGATAAAATATAGCCTGAGATAAAATAGTCTAAGTTATTCCTTATGTACGACTGGTAGACCTGATGGTAAAATATAATCAATATCGGTCCAGCCATTTTGAAGATTACCTGTAACGAATAGACAGACAGACAAAAAAAATTGGACCGTATTGTGTGAGCATAAATAAAACCTATTATTTTGATAGACAAACAGATGCTTCAAATTTATTTATTTGTAGAGATAGAAAATTGTAATAATATTTTGATTGTAACTTACTGTCTGGTAGCTGCTAGAAATATTACCACGTTTTCATTGTTCGTGGGTGTCGCAAAATACTACTAAGACAAAGATTTACATCGACCTGGACCAATTGGTGATGCCGTCTGGCCAACAATGTCAGCCAGGTCATAAAATGTTGCTAGAACCTTTGCAATATATCTACGATGGCAGTAGTACGTACCCTACCTACATATTGCGTCGATCCAAAGTAATTAGGATAAGAGCAAGATAATGATGATATATCATTGGCTGGGTGTCTTCGACTATATGCGTTTTATCCTTTTGGGGCAGCCCAAAATTGTTTCTTAGTGCGTGCTTACCACAAATAACCGATCGGTATACAAAATTTCACATTCTTAGGCCCGGTATCTTTGGCTATACGCTTTCACCCTCTTAGGGGTTGAATTGCCAAAAATTCTTTGTTAGAGCTCGCTTATCCTTGCCAAAATTATTTTCATAGTGCTTGGTAAGTGAGCACTAAGAAAATCTGGGGGTAATCCAAGAAAGGCAACCGTGTACTAAAATGATCCTTCCTAGGCTCAGTGATTTCGGTTAAACGCTTTTCACCCCCTTAGGGCTAAAATTGCAAAAATCTCTCTTCCCCCAAGAAAGGCAACTTTATACAAAATTCCATGTTTCTAGGCCTAATGATTTCGGCTATATATTTTACACCCCTTTAGGAGTTGATTTTAATAAAATAATTTCTTAGAGCTCACTTAAAACAAAGGAAAGAGAATTGCATAGAAAGTTTTACGTTCCTAGCTCCAAGAGTTTCGTCTACACGCTTTTCACTCACTTAAGGGGGTGATTTTCCAAAAATCCTTTGCTAGTGCTCGTGTACCCCAAGAAATAAGACGACGTAAAAAGAAAATACTTTCCCCTATTTCAACCCCTTATACCTATTTTTTCGCAATAAAAAGTAGCCTTATATACTTTCTCAAGCTTTAGTTCATCTCTGTACCAAATTTCATCAAAATCGGTTAAGTGGTTTCGACGTGAAAGACTATATGCTTTTCAATCCCCTTTTTTTTGGGGTGGACTGCAGTCGGCGCGTTCCTCGCACCACTCCGTCCGGGGCGACAGAGGGGAGTAAGCACGCAACACCCGCAACCCACCCGAACACCACGTCGCCTTCGTCGTTGGACCGACCACCGGAGCAGGGTTACTTGTGCTTTTCACCCCCTTAAGGGGGTGAATTTCCAAAAATTCTTTGCTAGTGCTCGTGTACCCCAAGAAATACGATGGTGTAAAAAAAAATACGTTTCTAGGCCCAGTGGTTTCGGCTGTATGCTTTTTGATATTTTAGGGGTTGAATTTCATCCCCATGTAAATGAAATTTCCAAAACGCTTGAACGAATACTTATTTATTTATTGTCAGATGCCTTAATACAAAGATTCGTGGTTCTATCATCGAAAATGACGAATTTCCATACAAAATGTCATCCCCTATTTCAACCCCTTATACCCATTTTTTCGCGATAAAAAGTAGCCCATGTCCTTTCTCAAGCTTTAGTCCATCTCTGTACCAAATTTCATCAAAATCGGTTTCGACGTGAAAGGCTATATGCTTTTCAACCCCTTAAAGGGGTGAATTTCCAAAAATCCTTTGCTAGTACTCGTACACCCCAAGAAATACGATAGTGTAAAAAAAAATACGTTTCTAGGCATAGTGGTTTCGGCTGTATGCTTTTTGGTATTTTAGGGGTTGAATTTCATCCCCATGTAAGTGAAACTACCAAAACGCTAGAACGAATATTTATTTATTTATTATCAGGTGCCCTAATACAAAGATTCACGGTTCTATCATCAAAAATGACGAATTTCCATACAAAATATCATCCCCTATTTCAACCCCTTATACCCATTTTTTCGTGATAAAAAGTAGCCTATGTCCTTTCTCAAGCTTTAGTCCATCTCTGTACCAAATTTCATCAAAATCGGTTTAGACGTGAAAGACTATATGTTTTTCACCCCCTTAAGGGGGTTAATTTCCAAAAATCTTTTGCTAGTGCTCGTGTACCCCAAGAAATACGATGGTGTAAAAAAAAAATACGTTTCTAGGCCCAGTGGTTTCGGCTGTATGCTTTTTGATATTTTAGGGGTTGAATTTCATCCCCATGTAAATGAAATTTCCAAAACGCTTGAACGAATACTTATTTATTTATTGTCAGGTGCCTTAATACAAAGATTCGTGGTTCTATCATCGAAAATGACGAATTTCCATACAAAATGTCATCCCCTATTTCAACCCCTTATACCCATTTTTTCGCGATAAAAAGTAGCCTATGTCCTTTCTCAAGCTTTAGTCCATCTCTGTACCAAATTTCATCAAAATCGGTCCAGTGGTTTAGACGTGAAAGCGTAGCAGACAGACAGACAGACAGACAGAGTTACTTTCGCATTTATAATATTAGTAAGGATAAATTCACCTGAAATTATTTGAGAATCGAAATAGAAAGAAACAGAATTTGAAACCTGTTTCTATTGGCAATCTTGTTACAACAAATTTAAACTAATTAATCTACATTGATAGGTGTGGTTCAAAAAAGCGCCAATTTTTTTCTTCAAATCTACAGTTTAAACACTTTCAGGAAGATGAGAAAAGATCTCTGTGAAAATTAGCGCTATAAATTTTATTATTTAGATTTCGCTCATCGCAACTTCTAAATATGACGAAGAGCTACTTCTAAAGTCGCTCATCACGATGTTTTCCTAAATTTTCCAGCTTTACATACACGTAATGTGTGAACACATAGTTCTATAGGGACTTAAACGATCTACAAATATGGTACTTATCACATTTCGATAAATGAACTCCTTCCTAAACTATTTAAGTTCAAAGTTTCATTCATAGTAAATGTAATTATGTTCGTTAAGTTTCTGGTAATTATACGATGCCATATTTAAGATTTGAAAAAAAAAATAAGTCAATTTTTTAATTCATATTATGGTCGCTTATATAAGACAAGCCTTCGTCTTAATGCATTGTGGTAATTATATCTTTGAGATATTTATGATTTAACTTATCGATTCACTAAATAGTTAAGAAAATTTTCAGGCAACTCCTCTAGACTAAAGGAAAGAATATCTCAATAGAATATGTACTAATCTGAACGGTAATTGTTTAAAATAAAATAATGAACGTGTTCGTGTTTTTGAAGTGTGTAAACAAATAAAAGAGCACATTTTATAGCTCCAAATAATGGCTATGCGGTTGTTATACTACGCTAAGAATATATAAAGTGCTAATATAACCTCCCACTGGAATTAAAATGTACAGTACAATGTGTATAATATATTTTACTATTATAAAGCTGAAGAGTTTGTTTGTTTGAATGCACTAATCGCAGGAACTACCACTCGAATTCTAGAAAATGTAATTGCGTCACATAAATTGTTTATAAAAAGAGGAAAGGTTATATTTAGTCTATAATAAATAACACTATCAATATGTTATCAATTCGAGCAAAATTTGATAACAATATCCTGCAGTTGCCGTTGTCACAGCAACTGTTATCATTAAAAGAATAGCAATTGATTCCTTATGATATCATTAATTTTCGCATTCTAATGCACATATTCATAGCCCCTCCAGCCTTGCTAGAATAGAATAAAATAAATTTAATATTAAAATGTTTATTATATAGTCAAATTAGTCAATATCCAATCGTCTGGTCGTTGTGCTGTAGTAAGTGAATTTGCCTTCCATTGCGAGCAAGACTGCACAAAAATGAAAATCTATACTAATAAATAAAATTGGAGTGTCTGTTTGTAATGTCAAAATAATAGGCTTTTTTCATGCTCACACGGTTATTTGCACGACACCTATGCCTAAAATAGCAATTAAAAAATTTTTATCTGTCTGTCTGTCTGTTTGTTTCGGGTAATCTTCAAAACGGCTGGACCGATTTCAAAAATTCTTTCACCAATGGAAAGCTATAATATCAGGGCGTAAACTAGGCTATATTTTATCCCGGTATTCCCACGGGAACGGGAACTACGCGGGTAAAACGACTATAACCTATAACCGAAGCGAAGCTAGGGCGGATTGCTAGTTATAACATAAAGATATGATAAAATTAAAAATTGTAACAACAAAATGTAAATAGAAATGCACCTACAGTGAAAATATATTAGGCAATCTTGATTTATCATACATAAGAGTATGTCATTCTCAGTGGTAATGGGATTAGATCGATAACCCTTACTTTACTGTAGTTGTTGATAAAACCAGCTAAGTGAGTTTGTGGCATGGCTCGCTAAGGAAACTCATGAAAACACCGACTGCTGATATCCTTACTAATATTATAAATGCGAAAGTAAGTTTGTTTCGCTTTCACGCTTAAACTGCCGAACCGATTTAAAAAATTCTTTCACCAATGGAAAGCTATAATATCAGGCAGTAACATAGGCTATATTTTATCCCGGTATTCCTACGGGAACAGGCGCTACGCGGGAAAGGCCACTGAAACCGAAGCTAAGCGGTGTGGGTTTCTAGTCAGTATATATTATTGGAAATAATAGTTATTTTTCCAAACAATTCACGTTTATACGTTGCTTGTAAAAAATATTTTTGTTTATCATTCTGAACTGAATGTATCGTGAATAAGATCCTATTCTCTCTTTTTCCACCCTCATACATAATCTGTTTTTTTATTATGTAACTGAAATTATATTTATTTTATATATGATATAGGGAAAAGAATCGGCAAGACAAGACAGCCGTCGAATGGGCCGTGTGAAAACTGGGACCTATTTCTGTATGGTTCAGGAATAGCGTGCGATGACGTCACCACGATGTTTTGTTGTTATAATCGCCCCTAACGGGTAACCGCACATCGGCCACGCAAAACCATCTTGTGGTTCACATATCAATTTGATTTTATAATATTGTATAACAAAGAAAGAATTAAAATGATTAGCACGAATACAAAATTGTAGGCCTCATATCAAGGCTCAAAGTCGCTCAGCGTGCTATGGAGCGGGCTATGCTCGGGATTTCTCTGCGAGATAGAATCCGGAATACGGAAATCCGCAGAAGAACGGGTGTAACCGACATAGCACGAAGAATTAGCACGCTGAAGTGGCAATGGGCAGGCCACATCGCTCGACGAACCGACAACCGCTGGGGAAGAAAGATTCTCGAGTGGCGACCACGTATCGGACGACGCAGTGTAGGACGCCCCCCCACTAGGTGGACCGATGACCTAGTGAAAGTAGCTGGGCGTCGTTGGATGCAGGCGGCACAGGACCGCTCATTGTGGCGCAACATGAGGGAGGCCTACGTCCAGCAGTGGACGGCGATAGGCTGAAATGATGATGATGATGATGAATACAAAATTAAATAATCTAATTGGGAATTAAAACGCCCAAATTTCTGATGATGTTTGCGTGTTTTGATGATGCCTTTAATATCACCAGTCGTAAAGCAGCGCGCCGGTCCTTCCGGGACAGTACCACACTGTCGCAGAAAATCGACGTCTGAGCAGTAGCAATTTGTTGCTGCACTTTAGTCGGCGAGCGAGAGAGTCGGAAGCCCAACTTTCTAAGAGTTTTTGCTTGTGGCGGGTTTTAGTATCATCGAAACTTATTGCACGCATTCACACTCCCTTCATTTTCTTCACGGTAGGCGGCGGCCTAACAAAGGTCCATAAGCGGCAATATCGCTTATCATCAGGTGTGCTGTCTGCTCGATTGCCGCCAACAGCAATCATCATCATCATCATCATCATCTCAGCCCACATACGTCCCACTGTTGGGCTCGGGCCTCCTTCATAATGGAAGGGTAATTGACCTACTATACCACGCTGGTCAGACGTGTTGGTATAAGGTTTTATTTCGAGTTTTCCTTCTCTCGCATAGATGTTATATGTGTTTTATATCCCTTAGTCGTCTCGTACGACCCACGGGTAAGATAGGGGGTGGTGAATTGTATTCTTACTCCGTCACCACACTGAAAGCGTCGTCGTCAATGTCAACCACGGTCGCCGTCAACAGCAATAAAAATACGAAAATGTTTAGATAACTCATTCTTATTTCGTAATATTTTGAAAATAATCTTCGTATCAATAATTGATATTGTAATATTTTTATAAAGATTTATTTAAATTATAAATATATAAATAATGCTTGGCACACGTGAATTATAAACCACTAATGTGTAGACAACAAACCGTTTGTATTATAAACTACAACTGTCAGTTGATGCTATTATATTTTACATAGACCTGGGCTAACTCCATCTGAAGCTGTCTGGTCAACAATTGCATTGCCACGAAGGGTTGACGTCAGATAGATCGCTGGTCATTAAAATATTGCTAATAACTTTTGATATATATTTTGTTGAAGAAGAGTTGAAACGACCCCAAATAATTGGCATCGATGGCTCTCAAATAGTTGTCGTCCCCAGCCGTACAGAAATGTCACTTTTTTTTTCAAACAGAGCATACACGATCATTTTTTACATTCATAAAGACGTGTTAAACGATCATTTACTATGCTGATAGGAAGGGATTTCTAGATTTTTTTTTAGGTTTTGAAGTCTATAGTTTTATTCCAGCAAGACTTTTTACGTTTACTTCTATATTTTTACCTATTTTCGTATGTGTCCTGTTCTCTGGGACAATTATTCAACGTCCTGTCCCAATATTAATCTAAATCATTCTTGAACCCACTTGAACGCACAAATAATTTCATCAAAATCAGTCCAGCCGTTTAGAAGGAGTTCAATTACAAACACATAACCAATTTTTTTAATGTTACGAGTTCGTTTAATGAATAATTTACATGATTTTATGTTCAATATCAATGGATTTTTTAAGAGACACATGGTCATCTTACCTGGTTCATATTATTTTAATTATTCAATTTCCTTTTCATTATAAGAAAGCTCATGCCTAGCAGTGAGACGTATGTCATGAGTTTATAGATAAATTTTAAATAGAAGACAGAAAAATATCCATCTTAAAACTTCACCTTATAGTTAACCAGATATCCGTTCTTGAGTTTTATTATCCTCATCGCGCAAAACTCCATTCGAAATTTGAATGTAGCGTATGTATTTTTTTAAAAGTAATTTTTCATCATCGGCCTTTGGCAATGATCCATCGAATCGTATCCGTTAAGCGAAAATATTTTCTTACGTTGGCCTATGGTAACATTGTATGTTGTAATAAAATAATAAAAGTCATATTATTTAGAAGACATAATATATTTATTTATTTTCTCCCATAGAAGTATAATTTACAACTTACACCTTTTAATAATGTAGAAAGTTGCGTACATATATATTCATATTTTTCCAATATTTTCTCTAACCCTAATTTTGTATTTAATATGCAAAACGACTATGGGAACGGCGTTTCCTCACGTGTTTCATGAAATATATGGGCGTAAGTCATTATTATATATGTATAAAAGACTTCCTCAGAAAAAGCCATTGATAAAATTATAATATGAAGCGTTTGCTCAATAGTTCGGCACCTAAGAGCTATCATCATCGCAGCCCACAGCTATCATCATAGCCCATATAGTCGTCTTTTATCTTATTCACGGGCAAGAATGATGGTCGTGAATTATATTTTTATTCCTTCGCTACACGGAAATATAGATTACCGGTATAATACCTTCAATAGTAACCTTACACCCTAGAATAATAACCTATAGAAGGTAAGTTCACGCGCAAAAAGTGAGGCATTTCAATTGGAGCCTAATGGAGCTTACGCCGGAACCGTTCCGTAATGTACAAGTCATTGTACTGCACGAACGTACGCAACTCTTAAAAAATAAATAGGTAATTATGACGGTTTGTGCATTCAAATAGTATCACAACACATTTGAAAAACTTAAAAAGGTTTTTAAACATTTTAAAAGTATTTCGACGATTTATGTTAATAAAAACAAAATTTGATTTCATAATTTGTGTAGTGGTTTGCGTGGGAACGTGTGTAATCGTCTGCGCGCCATTAGTATTTTTAGATTCAAATTTTGAAAATTCGAAGTATGGACACTATCCTTCTATACGTTATTATTCTAAGCCTTACACATATTGTAAGCAAATTCTTTTGGCTTAATCGTAAAAAAGTCCAAAATTTATAAAGTTTAAAACTCATCACACTATACATTGCTATTATAACAATACAGTACATAGCAAAACAAATATTATCATTGGCATGTATGAGCGGCTGTTTCCTTTTACTAATTAGTATTTATATGCGAACATGTGGTATTGCTGTGTGGTAGCGGCTTCGAATACTACCAACCCTTGCTTTGCTCGTGGGTGTCGTAAAAGGCGACTAAGAGCCCTAGATTGACCCGGACCAACTCCATCTGGTACCATTTGGGTCAACGATTACATTCCCAAGGAGGGTTGACGTCAGGCAGGCGGCCGGTCATAAAAGTCATTGCCGAAACTTTTTGCAATATGTCAAAACAGATGACATATTGCGTCGACCCCAAGTAATTGGGATAAGAGCAAGATGATGATGATGCGAACATGTGGTACCTACATCTGCTATATAAGAATGTAAATAGGTACATTATATGATATACATAAAAAAAAAACTTAACTGTTTTGTGTTCAGGCCAGTTAAGTGGTCTAGTTTGTGTGGCTAGGGCTGAAATAGTACATTACTGCAGCGGCCAGCAAAAGAGGCATTGATGGATGAACGTGTGAACGCACGTACGTAAGTCCGTCAATGCCTAGTTGCGGCCAAGGCTTGCAAGTACTTTTCTCAATTAGTGCGCGGCAATTAAAACTAAGTAGTACTAAGTAGAACTTTTTATTTGAAAATAGATACGACGGCGGTAAGATCTATAATAGAAAACTCGTAAATGTACAAGTTTTCTATTATAGATCTTACCGCCTCTTGAATTTCTGGTGACGTTAAAGTAAATTCATAACACTTATTTTAAGTCAAATACTTTTACACACAATAATACTTTTACACACAATAATACTTTTACACATACAATTACGTTCCAAAATCAATGAAGAACAACGAACAACATTTTTCACGCGCCAAAGGATTCATATGTTCTTTTCTCCATTATCAAACAGGCTTAGAATAATAACGTATACAAGGTAAGTTCGCGCACAAAAAGTGAAGCATTTCAATTGGAGCCTAATGGAGCTTACGCCGGAACCGTTCCGTAGTGTACAAGTCATTGTACTGCACGTACGTACGCAACTCTTAAAAAATAAATAGGTAATTATGACGGGTTGTGCATTCGATTCGACGATTTATGTTAATAAAAACAAAATTTGATTTCATAGTTTGTATAGTTGAGTGAATGTACGTGTGTAATCGTCTGCGCGCCATTAGTATTTTTAAATTCAAGTTTCGAACGTTCGAAGTATTGACACTATCCTTCTATACGTTTTTTTTTATTTTTTTTGGACCCTTCCTTCCCTTCTATACGTTATTATTCTAAGCAAACAGGTTTCTTTTTCAAGACAATTCGAAATTTAAATAAAACTATGATAAGTTGCCTCCTGGGTTGCCATGTGTTGGAGTAACAATACGTTCCATTTTGAAATTACACGATAGGTATGAATTTACATATATGTATATTTATTTGGCCGCTAAAACACGACATATGGATTTTCATAATTTTTTTGCCCGCCACACACGTATCATTTATATTTGTCAAATTTCACCCTTAATCATATAAAATAGGGAATAAAAAAACCTTTTTGGGTAGCCTATGGGGCTTTATAACCTACCGTATTCCCTCTTCATCAACATTGGGCCACATTGAACCACTGGTATCGATTCCTTGACGCCCGTGGCTGGACCGGCGGAATACCCTTGCGGGTATCGTCCCCTTCGACGCCCCGGTAACACTGTTTTGCTGTTGTGTTGGCCCGGCAACACTGTTTTGTTTTTACCTTGTAAACCCAAAGCTTTCTCTGCTTGCCTTTGTTACGCACGATTTCTACGAAGGCTAATTATTGAGTAAAACCTTGGTTAATCCGTAAAGGAGTTAAGTTGTAAAACCAAAAAACCAGTTATGAACTGACCACAGAAAAATTAATAAGAGTATTAATATTTCTGTGGAACTGACTATTTAACGTTATTACTGAAATTTGTCAATTACTGCTAATGCTTGAAGCAATTCAATACGAATTTTTATATATAGAAAATGTTTTGCCAAATCAGTCCTTAGAACATCTTACGCGTAGTAATTAATGAGTACATGACAAAGATGTAGAGCAAATATAATAATGCCGTAAGGTTATTTAGAGAATTAGACGCATTGCAACTCTGAGCCAAAATCACTAATTACTTTACATGTAATTCATGGTTATATATAAATTTAACATTGTGGTAATATTTTTATAATATCATCTGAGCCCATATAGGACCCACTGTTGGACTTCAGCTTCCTCCATAATGGGCAATAAATTTACCTTACCACGCTAGTCAGGCTTGTTAGGGTTTTATGTCGGGCTTTCCTTCTTTTGCGTAGATGTTATCTGCATAATATATTCCTTAGTCGTCTTTTACGACATCCACGGACAAGATAGTTAGTGTTGAACTAACAAGAAGAAATATTAAACAAATTTTCGTGTGGTGACGGAGTAAGAAAACAATTCTACACCACTTCTCATCCCATGGGTGTCCTAAAAACGACTAAGGGATATAATATGCGCATAACATCTGTGAAAGAGAAGGAAAACTTCTTTTATATCCAAGCCATTCTTCTCTGGAATGCGTTGCCGTTAGAGATCAAAATGGCCGCTAGTCGTAACAGTTATAAGGCTATGTTGAAACGTATATACCTGGATCTTCTGACGGAATCAACTCTTCAGTGATGAATTACCTCTACTGTTTATAAAATTTATATATAATAATATATGTAACTAGCAATCAGCCCTCGCTTCGCTTCGGTTATAGGTTACCTTTATCCTTTTACCCGAGTAGTTCCCGTTCCCGTGGGAATACCGGGATAAAATATAGCCTAGTTTACGCCCTGATATTATAGCTTTCCATTGGTGAAAGAATTTTTGAAATCGTTCCAGCCGTTTTGAATATTACCCGGAACAAACAGACAGACAGACAGACAAAAATTTTTTAATTGCTATTTTAGGCATAGGTGTCGTGCAAATAACCGTGTGAGCATGAAAAAAACCTATTATTTTGACATTACAAACAGACACTCAAATTTTATTTATTGGTATAGATATGTGTATTTATGTGTGTATATATATATATATATATATATATATATATATATATATATATATATATATATATATATATATGTATATGTATTTATGTATGTATATATATATCTATGTATATATGTATTAGGTATAAGTCTATATAAATTTGCTATATTTGGATAACCAAATTTCTGCTCACATTGCATTGCACCTGCCTAATTTATTTCTGCTCCACCCCAGGTTGACTGGTAGAAAATGTCTAAGGCATTAAGTCCGCCATGTACCTTTTTTTGTTTGCAGAAGTTTTGAATAAATAAATAAAACTCGAAATGAAAGCCTATACCAACATATCTGGCCAGACCAGTATGGTTACCATACTATGGTATAATAAGTCAAATTCCCTCCCATTGTGGAGGAAGCCCAACAGTGGGACGTATGTGGACTGCGATGATTTATCGTACACCGTTGGATATATACTTCCCTACAAAAAGAATAACTAAATTTATTCATTTATCTCCATTTTTAACAGTCGCGCCTCTATATCACCGGCACCACCTCCGTCAACGGGTGGCACTCTGCCACGGCCAGGCACCAAGCAGATCACGGTGACAGTCCAGGAGACAGTGGTGGAACCGGCTCAATCCCAGCAGCAACCACCGCCGACTATGTCTACCAACGTAGTGCGACATCAACACCACGCTTCAAACGCAACGAAGGAACTTGACGACCTAATGGCGTCGCTCTCAGATTTTAAAGTAAGTTTTATTTTAATTCATAATTTCACTTAATATGTTTTTTTATTTATTTTAACAGTTTAAGTTTTGTGTATTATTGTTTTTAGAGAACCCGTCTTTCAGGTAATTGCGGAGGCTAAGTATTTGACGCAGTAAGAATACAATTGCTCTACCTATCTTGCTCGTGGATATCATAAAAGATAACTAAATGTTAAAATCTGTGCAAAAGAAGAAAAATTAGAAATAAAACCTTGTACCAACATGTGTGACCAGCATATTATAGTTGGTCAATTTCTCTCCTATTGGGGAATAGGCTTGAACTTAACAGTGGAACGCCGAACGTTTATGAGCTGAGACTAAAGGAGAAGAACTATTTGATGTCCATTATGCCGGCGTTGTTATAGAAATTATACCTTTGCTTTATATATAAATTTCTTGTGTACGTGTGTATGTCACTGAACTCCTCCTAAACGGCTGAACCGATGTTGATGAATTTTTTTGTGCATGTTCAAGGGGATTCGAGAATGGTTTAGATTCACAATTGGACCCGATAGGTGGCGCTTATTTGAACAGAACAACGTCTGTTGGGTTGGCTAGGATATCTATAATATCCCTATCTATATACCTGAGTTTTAGGAGTTAATATTTATTCCACAGGTTAATACAATATTAGGTATATTATAATTACATCATATAAATACATATAACATTATGTTTGGTCCACCCATGACCATCGTTATGTATTGAAAAATATCCGAAATGTAGCTACATTTTAAATACAAAATTAAAACGACTACATGCCGAAGAACTTTATTTACTTCTTGATCACTTATGAAATAAATAGTTGGGTTGCTCGATTATGAATCATTAACATCTAAAATATTGCTTTGTTGACATTGCAAGTTTTCCGTGTGGTGACGGAGTAAGAATACAATTCATCATACCCTTTCCTTCCCATGGGTGTCATTAAAGATGATTAAAACATTATAATGTACAGTTAACATCTGTACAAGTCGAGGAAACCTCGAAATAAAACCCAAATCGTTTGACAAGTCCCTCCTATTGCAGAGAGGGCTTGAGCCCAGGAGTGGGACGTATATGATCTATGATGATGATGACCTTGCCAGGTTTAATTACTGTTAATTTTATCAATGTGTAAAGGGCGCTGTTAACCTCTAATTTCTAGTTCTCTCTACACTCGGACTTGGCTCGTTCATGGCAATTGTGCCACTTCTTCCAAGAACGCTGAGACACCCGTGTATAACTAATATTATGTCATATACATGTATACCATTGTGTGATGATGATGATACAAAAAAAAGCTTTTGTATTATTTAGTAAATATGACTACAGAATAGAAAAAACTTAAAAAAAAGCATAATTTGGCTATACAGAGATATTTTGGTATAGAACCAATAAATAAAATTGGAGTGTCTCTTTGTAATGTCAAAATAATAGGCTTTTTTCATGCTCACATGGTTATTTGTAGGTGTCGTACCTATGCCTAAAATAGCGATTAAAAAATGTTTGTCTGTCTGTCTGTTTGTTCCGGGTAATCTTTAAAACGGCTGGACCGATTTCAAAAATTCTTTCACCAATGGAAAGCTATAATATCAATGCGTAAACTAGGCTATATTTTATCCCGGTATTCCCACGGGAACGGGAACTACGCGGGTAAAACGACTATAACCGAAGCGAAGCGAGGGCGGGTTGCTAGTATTCAATATAATTTTACATAATTGTTTATATTTTTCTACATAAGAATATTGGATATAAAAATATTGGTAAAGTTAAATTGGCTGTGCCATAACTAAATTAAAATCCCTAACATTAAATCGGTTAATTCGTTTTAAAACACCCGTTGAAATGATATTTTAAAACTGTGAATGCCATGACAAACTGTCAAGCGAATGTGTTGAGAATTAAAACATATTGTTAGATTACATCAATAAATTGTGTAATGTATAGTGTTAGCATTGTTTTTTTTTGTGTTAAAGTGCTCTCAAAAACATCTGATCATAATGCCTAAATATAATTAAGATGTTTATAGATTTTTCTTGGAGTAAATGTTTTTGTTAAACAATAACATACACTTACTGGCTCTTTAAAATGGCACCGGGGTAATCAAAAATGTTGCCAAAATTATATCAGAGTTTATTGCTTCGTTACAGTAATGCTTAAACAGCCAGGTGAATTACTGAATACTATTTCTCATTCATGAACAATCATTCAACTACCGAGCATTATCCGACATTATAATTGTGCCCTTCGATTATTATGAGTCATCATGCTAAGGTCTAATATTGACCAACATCTGTCAGGGCCACCTCGGCACACTGCACTACAGTATACTCTTTTCCGTTTATTATAATATTTACAAGTCGCCTTTCTTGGTCCACGGCTATTTCCAGCCTCGCAGCCGACACTCCAGTGCTCAGTTTGTCTCGCTCGCACGCACGTAAACTCTACGGCTAAAGATAGTTCCCAGCGTTACATCACAGGCATGGTGGGGACGAGAGCTTATAATATTAGAATACATAGACAAACATTTTACTCGGGCCGCATTCGTTCGTATCCATCCTGCACAAGCGGGCTGTCTTCTGTACGTTAAGAGACACGAACTAGCGATCTTCGACTTGGACTTGAAAACTCAACCAATATCATATAAAGTCTAAGTCGAAGATAGCAGATATCCTGAACGAAATTCTATTTGCATTTCTAAACTGCCACGTCGTATATTATAATGGCAGTTTAGAAAACACAAATATAATATATTATTTTTATTTTTCAGGTGAGCGGCACAGGAGGTGAAGGCGGCACCCACGTTTATCGCGAAAAGCGTGCGTGGCAGGAGCAATACCGCAGCAACCCGCGGCAACCCGAATCCGCCTCTCTCGAACATATGCTCGGTTCTCTCCGAGCAGACATGAGCCGCCAAGGAGTACAGACCCCTCAGAAGGGATGCTGCAACGCTTGCGATAAGCCCATCGTCGGACAG
This sequence comes from Lymantria dispar, assembly GCA_032191425.1. Lineage (NCBI taxonomy): Eukaryota > Metazoa > Arthropoda > Insecta > Lepidoptera > Erebidae > Lymantria > Lymantria dispar. The sequence continues at coordinate 32,788,313 of CM063444.1, forward strand.
GTGGATACTCAGAAAATGCAAGAATTCTATTAAGTGTTTAGTGATTTAAATTGAAGTGAATAACGAACTGTTGTGTGGTACAGGTCATCACGGCGTTGGGTCGCACGTGGCACCCTGAACACTTCACCTGCGCTCATTGCAATCAGGAGCTGGGCACAAGGAACTTCTTCGAACGTGATGCCAGACCTTACTGCGAGCCTGATTACCACAACCTCTTCTCTCCAAGATGCGCCTACTGCAACGGTCCCATTCTCGATGTTAGTGTCAAATTATTGGAACTGAGCGGGGGCTACTTTCGATTTCCAAGCGTTTGGTGCTAAGATATTTTTCTAATTTCAGAAATGCGTAACAGCGCTGGAAAAAACATGGCACACAGAACACTTCTTCTGTGCCCAATGCGGGCAACAGTTTGGTGAAGATGGTTTCCACGAAAGAGATGGAAAACCGTACTGCCGTGCTGACTACTTCGATATGTTTGCGCCCAAATGTGGTGGTTGCAATAAGCCCATCATGGAAAATTATATCTCGGCACTGAACACACAATGGCATCCAGACTGCTTCGTATGCAAGGTTAGTATGGGATCTTTATCACAGGTAACACTGCATGCATCAGGTCGTTTCTATATATTCAAACAGCTTCCAAAAACTCCAGGTAAAGTATTACGCAAGAATGTAAAAGATCGAGATTATTGAATATTCAAGTTACTAATGTTGTATTTACCTCAATACAGGACTGTGAAAAACCCGTGAAAGGCAAATCTTTCTATGCCATGGAAGGAAAGCCAGTATGCCCTAAATGCGTTGGAGTCGATGAGGATGAATAAAGGATGATGAAAACAATGTCCCCCTCAAATGAATGCCCTCCCCCCAATTTTCTTTTGCAGCTATGCTCGTCGTAATGAAACTACAATACACTAAATGGAATGAACTACAAACAAACACAGATGTTATTTACACACACATACACACAAACAGAATTTAAGGAAAACTAGTCCATAGTAGGCACCTATATGATGGGTGAATATATATGTAATATATTTTTGTAATATTATTGTAATGCTAAGGTTTATAATAAAGAGAACAAAAATAAAAAAATAAATAAAAAAAACAAATTAAATAAAAACAAAAACAAATATCTATATCTGAAATTGACGTGCCCCGTGCATTCAAGGTCACGTGCGTAAGCACGACAATGACCTTTTATCGAACCTTATTATTCGCTTTGCTATGAGAATTGCAACAAAATTGTGATAGGCACTGTATAGAGTTTCCTTGGTCTCAAAATTTCTATTAATATTTGTGTGACGTCACGGGCGCACGTCTGCAGCCACACCGGCTGTTTGTAATCAGGCCGCTTTGTTTATGGGCCATTTGATCAACCATTTTTAAATTTAGAACGTTTTATTTTTATATAGTCGTTACGCAACCACATTTTATAGAAAAAAAATAATTACGTTCATTTACATAGATAAAAAAAAACTTCTTTATACAAATAACAGTAATTCGTTTATTGTATTCATTCAAGTAGTTTTGAATAACGCTTGCCAGGCCCATTGCATATTTTAAAAATATTTAGGAATGTTTAGACTATCAGTATTTATTCACCTTACGTATCTATTAGGTAAACATTTATCTAATATTGGTTTATATCACGTTTATACAAAATGATTCTAGTCGGGCGTGATTCACATGAAACATGAAAATTAACACTCAAATAGTATTTTAAACAGCAATTTGTAAATGTATTTACTTGTTAAACAGTTTTATAAAAGCCTCAAAGGTAATCTTCCATTTTTAGAAACCTTTTTCGTTGTTTGATGGCTAGTAATCCTTAAAGAGGTTAGATAATAATCATGAACAATGTAAAAACGACAACGACAATTTTTTTTAAAATCATGCAGTATTATGTAATTTCTCAATATTCTATCAGCGTAAGCACTACTGTCAATCTTAAGATCCGATAGCTCTCGAGCGCATTTCTCGTCATACAAATAGGTTATAGATTCAAGATAATAATTAGAATTTAGACTTCACAAGCGGTTGGTACGTTTTCGAAGACTCGAAGAGAATTGCAAGGGTTCTTACGAATCCTTTGTCGGACTAAAACTCTTGGGAGTTTTGCCGTTACGAAATTCTCAGTAGCATCCCTAAAGCCTGCTATTACGTCTAATAGGTGGCAGATTCGCGTTATAAAAAGTTACACGCTGTTTTATACCTTATTTTGCTCCTTATAAAATACTCTATTTGTTTAGTTACATATTTTGCTGTTTTGTGAAAATGAAAACTATTTTTTAAATCAAGAATAGGAAGAAAATCCAACAAAAACCCATTATGAGATTTCCTAACAAGAAAGGTCAAATGTGGGATAAGATAAGCTTTCAGAATTTGAGTTTACAAAACTGTCGAATTTGTATTTCACGCCTTGACAATTTGGCAACATGTCAACAAGAAACCAAAACTTAATTCTAGACAGTCTTAAAAACTTTATTACAAATGAGACCGATACTTAAACATTTATTATGTAAATATATATAACTTTGTTTATTGTAACGGCAAACTAAATTGAAGCCAAACTAAAAACCATTGGGCATATTCATTATTCAAAATATAACACTTGTTGTATTTTTCTCACGTTAATGCCGGCGACACTGTCGTGGATGCCCGCCAAATAATAATTGTCCAGTAAATGAAAATAACACTCAATGACGTAATATTTCATTCGAGATGTAAACTATCACTGAAGCCAACTTGTTTGTCTACTACAATAGCTAAATATCGTTTTCTTTCGAACTTTAATTAACTCTTTCACAAAAAGTCATGTATATTACGCATTCCGCTCTATTATATAAAAGAAATGTATATTTTATATCATTCACACACATATGCATACTCACATATTCACACATAAACACAAATGATTGTAAGAATTGTATGAGACCCAAAAATGGCTGGTTGAATTGTGTGAATGAGGATATGCTTATTAAAGCTGTGAGTGCAGATATGATGGCTAACAGGAGTCTATGGAAGGCAGGAACATGTTGTGCAAAGCGCACTTAGCGTAGGCAGGCTAATGATGAAACGATGAATCGCACATATACTTATAAAAGTATACGAGCGCACAACATTTATATCGGCCACGACACACCCCACCCCCATATTGATCAAACCCTGTCCCGGATCTCGAAAGTCCCTCGACCGTTACTTATTCTCGACGAACCCAACGAGGAGATTACTAAAACTAAGGCAAGATAACAAAAAGCTTACATGTCGGTAACAAATATAAAAACACGTTGCCGTCATCGCTGTTGAAGTGCAAAACCGTGTCGCGTATGAGTCTAACGTGGAATCCCACATTGCCTCAGCAACGCGCCCAGCCGAGGTTCGTAACCCAGACTGGGGCGGAGCAACGGGGATGCTCTTGGATCTCGTTCTTTAAATGTTCTAGATTGAGAGCCATCTGTGCTCACCAGTAGCCCACGTAAATGCGTAACAGCCATCTTACGCTAACAAATCTAGTGCAAACAATAAAAAAACAAGAACACAAAAGCGGGCCAACGCTAACACAACTACACGTCACCATCATCATCTGCCTATAAGATATCCATTGTTGAGCTTAGCCCACCCAATGAAATGGTATAATGAAATGCTTATCACGCCTAAGGAATACGTTAGCAGAAAAGACGTACAATTTGAAATGAAACACTGTCATATCCAGACGATATGGCAGCAAATCATTTGATTTCATAAAGCAAAACCTGGAAAAAGCAACGCAGGCTGGATGCCATTATTTGATGCTAAATAGACGAGAAAGTATCTAATTTAATTATATATTTAATAATATATATGTTTATTAGTTAGTTTATATGTTTATTAAATATATATTATATATTTAATAAGGCGGGGTGTCTTCAAAACATAGCCTACCATAAAAAAAATAAAAAAGGTCTAAAGGTCGCCTTCACAAATAATTTTTGAGTATTCGTATAATTTGTGTTCGTTCATGATAGGTTTATGAACTCCTCCGCGACAGATTTATTTCGAAATGCATTGTGTTATTAAAAAAAAAACTTTTCATAATTCAGTATAAGATTTTTCTATAATAAGCTCAGTAAACACATTCGCCAGTAGTGTTGTTTATATCGTAAAAGTACACATCTGTTTTATAACTGGTAACACTGTAGTATGCACATCCCAAAGGAGATCACAGTGCGTTCTTTGTTTATAATTGTTATTTTAATAGTTGTTTCGTTTGTGAGTCACTATTTAAACCATTTAGCATTACTTGCAGCATTACTAGTATGTAAAATTCACGAAATTTACCCAAAATTACACCTAATCATTTTTCATCATCTTAGCTGATGTAAACCCCACTGCAGGGCTCCAGCCTTCTCTATAATTGGAGGGAAATTGACCTACTACTGACCACGCTGGTCAGACGGGTTCGTATAGGGTTTTGTGAGACGTATATAAACTGTGATGTTGAAACACGTTTAGATGATTTTCCTCAAATTAGTCCAGTCTAAATCTGCTATAATTAATAATACTTTTATCGAACCAGAAACAACACTAAAATCCTTTTTTCTTTTCACAAGAATAGCGACGCTAACCGCTCTTCTATCGTTCGTATTACGAAATATACCTAAATCCAATACATTCAGTTCGTATATGAAATTTGTACAATGTAATGTAACCTACTGTCAAAATAATTTAATTGTTGCAAAAACTAATAACTGTCGCTGATATCCAAGTCTTTTTTGTAGATGAGTTTATATTACGAAGGCGACGTGGTTTTACGAAGGCGACGTGGTTTTCGGGTGGGTCGCGGGAGTTGCGTGCTTAAGCCCCTCTGTCGCCCCGGACGGAGTGGTGCGGAGGCGCGCCGACCGCGGCCCACCCACAAAAAAAAAAAAAAGATGAGTTTATACTTCTCTGTCAAGAAAGTACCGGGAAAAGATCAATAATACACATTATTTTTGTTATTCATCCAAATTTATTTTATCACATTCAAAGTATGCTCCTTCAGAAACGATAAACTTACGCCAACGAATAATCCAATCATCAAAACATTTTTTAACGCTGTTTCCGGAATTGAGTTCAGTTCTCGCCGCAAATTCTCCTTTATGGCAATTCTCCTTTTTCGTGGCACCCGTTTTCAATCAGTAGAAGACTACCGATTGAAAACGGGTGCCACGAAGTGATAATTTGAGTTTAGGAAAAAGAAAGAAGTCGGCTGGAGCCACATCTGAAGAATATGGTGGTTGCTCGATGGTATTTGTTGAGTGTTTGGACAAAAATTCGTTCACTTGTGCGAAGGAGCATTATCGTGGTGCAAAATCCAAGAATTTTCTTTCCACAAATCTGGCCTTTTTCGTCGAATTTGCTCTCTTAAACGCCGCATAACGCTCAAATAATATTCTTTATTTACCGTTTGACCTTCTGGCAAGAATTCCGAGGGCACAACACCGCTATAGTCAAAGAAAACAGTCAACATGATTTGGACTTTTGATAGACTTTGGGGTGGTGTTTTCGGTTTTTCCGCTTTTGTTGACTAGTTTGCATGTCAAACTCGTAAACCCACGTCTCGTCGCCAGTAACAATGCGTTTCATGAATGTCGAGTCGGAATTAACTCGTTCTAGCGTGTCCTCAGCCACTCTCATGGGATTGAGTTTTCGGAGAAAATTCCTTTGGGACTAGCCGAGCGGAAACATGTTTTATACCCAAGTGATTATTTAAAATGGTACGGATCGACTCGTGAGACACAAAGTTTGGCGGCTATCTCTCTCAAAGTTGAATGAGGATTTTCAGTCACTATTTCCTTCACTTTTGCAATGTTAACTTCACTTGCAGACGTTGATAGCCTACCAAAGCGAGGCAAATCTTCCATCACATCTCGACCGGTTTTGAACGCTTTTTACCACTCATAAGCACGTTTTTGATAAAGTCGAATCACCGTAAGCCTTCTGTAACATTTTCAGTGACTCTGAACACGAAATTCCATTGGCGATGCAAAATTTAAAACAAACTGTTTGTTCGATGCTTTTGTCCATTATGAAATTCGCAATACACATTAGATATGATATAACTAAAAACAACACTGTATTTAATATAAATAACAGATGCAACTCAAACTCCGCAGCAAAGTGGAAAACAGTTGTGCCAATTTAACAACAACAAAAAATAAACAAAAATTTGAATATGGACCCATAAACAAATCATCTATTCCCAATACTTTCTTGACTGAATGTACACTGAACGCATCAAATCGACAATAAAAGCACATAAGAATATACATATATTCTCCACGTTAGTAGAAAAATCTCTCCAACTTATATCTATAGAAGAACTCAAGACGCTCATGATCTTTCAAAACGTTTATAATCTTTCCCTTGAATACGTTCTTACAACCCCTTTTTTGGGGGGGCAGGCTACGGTATGGTCATACCCCGTCTAATCTGTCCGGTGCGTCAGATAAGATGGCGCGCAACCCCATAACGCCGTGTTCTTATAATCCCAAATCATTATAATTATAATGTAAATCCTAATTTAAAAATACTAATTCCATAAATTTTCTTTTGTTACAGGAATGCCGCGAACCTTTCCATGGTGGTTCATTCTTCGAACACGAAGGTCAGCCGTACTGCGAGACCCACTATCACGGCAAACGTGGTTCTCTGTGCGCTGGTTGTCATAAACCCATCGCCGGCCGATGCATCACAGCAATGTTCAGAAAATTCCACCCAGAACATTTTGTATGCGCTTTCTGTCTAAGACAACTGAATAAGGGCACATTTAAAGAACAGAACGATAAGCCTTATTGTCATACATGCTTTGATAAGTTGTTCGGTTAATTGAGATCTAGTTAATTACCTTTAACAGATTGAATACGGTTATGTTTAGTCGTTCTAAGTTGAATTACTGGAATTTAATCGGTTGTGTCGGATTAAGTTTAAAAAAATCTGTTCAGAAAATTCATTTTGTACTATTAATTGATCGATATTTGAATTAAATCAATTAAGAGGTCGGAATGGACCGGAAGGATTCAGGTGCCACAGCAGCCTGATACAGATTATTAATATTAAGCAACAATTAACGTTGTGAAATTTTCAAAACTAGTTTTAGGTTACATGGGTCTACTCAGAGCATTGTCAATATTATTTTTCTCTAATTGTGTGAACGAATTATCTGATCTAGTTTACACTTAGAACTCAGGAGTTGGGGTTTAACTTGCAGAAACTCCATGTGTTACCTACCGCCTTTTTGACTTGCGGTAAGCCCCGCAAGCTAGACCACTGAGGGCCCGAATAACAAACGTCATTTCGACGTCGGCCATTCCGACGTTGAGTGATGAGTACTGGCTTGGAACTAGCTTCTTAATTGATTAAATAAAATATATTTTATTATCAAGTCAACCAAGCAAAGCGAAAATATTAATTAATAGAAAATATAAACACTATTTTGAATGGTGATGATTGAGATTTTGTGGTTATATACTAAATGATAAGAAATTGCGCTAATAATTTAATAATTATTAAATATAAGAGAAGGACACCTCGAAATAAAATCCTATACCGTCTGACTAGCGTGGTATAGTAGGTCAACTTCCATCCTAATGTGGAAGAGGAGTCCAGCAGTTAGACGTATATGAGCTGATATGATGATGATATATAGTTCGCTGTTATCAAATCGTAATATCGATTTATTTCAGTATTTTCTTGTTATTGTAATGAATATAGTATGGTACTAATTATTTAAAATGTTGACTTTAAGTCGAACGGGTGCCATATTAAGTCGAGAACTATTTTGTGTACATATATGAGTAAATGTTCAAATTTTACACGTTTTAACGCCACTATTAATATTGAATTATCGATTTAAGATTCTGTTTTTAATTTTTAAAAAAAGTTATGTGTAACTAATGTTAAATTTCAATAATTTGTTGCCCTTGTATCTAAATGGTAGTATAATCTTCAGTACAGCGAATGAAGTTTCACTTCATAATATGACCATCACGGCGATTAGTCGCCACAGATGTTTACATAATTTTTGAACAACTAGAGATAAAAACACAGAGCTAAAACAGCGAGTCTTTATGCGTATGCGGGTTCGATATTATACAGAATAACCGTTTGTTTGTTTATTGCGAACTTAAAAGTATTTTGTATCTTTTGTATGTTTAAAAACTCTAATGCTCGTTTTCAGCAAGAAAAGCTTAAGCAACACTTAAGGCATTGTATTAGCGGTTCAGGTGTTACGGAAAATTTTCATTTCGTTTATCAACAAAAAATTTTATTGTAAATAAAACTACTTTTACTAAAAGTAGTTTTATTTGCAATGTGTAGTGCTCGCGTAAAAATAAGATATCATTATAAAAATATTATTATTATTTTGTGTTACTTGTTGTTAGTCGCAGATAACTCTTACAAAATTAACTGTCCCTATTAGGTGGACGTTGAAGGCTCTCAACCCAATTAATGTGTCATTTATATTGCTGTTGTTACTTAAAATTTAGAGATCGATGATGTAAATTGCCATTACCATCTCTTATTATATTAAAAACACAATAACCTCTGCGTAATATTTTTACATAAAAATATTTAACAACTGTAAAAATGCTTTTTACATATTACGAATGAAACTTCACTCCACTTGGAAATGATGATTACTTCTAGGTCAAATTGATTATAACTTGTCAACCTATCTATCGATAAAATTGAAGTCGTTTGGATAAACAAGTGTGTTGTCAAGATATGACGAAACAGTTTACGCTTACTTTTAAAACTTTTTTATATAATTTAATAAAATTATATAATGATATCTGATGTTTACGCGAGCACTACACATTGTAAATAAAACTACTTTTACGGATTATATCGCGTTTGTATTTGATTTATGATTGCCCGACGTTTCGAACACTTTGCAGCATTCATGGTCACGGGCGGACTAAGGTGTATCACGTCCAACAAGTAATCGTTATTACAGACATTTACAATTATCTACCCGATACAGAAAATAGTTATAAATTTATTAAATTGTTACCCACATTTTAGTACAAATTTTTTGCCAGTGTAAGAAGAAAATGATTTTATAATATTTTCATATAGAATCATTTTCTTCTTAAAAATTAATAATAATATTTTCATATAGAATCATTTTCTGGCAATAAATTTGTAAAAATGTGGGTAACAATTTAATAAATTTATAACTATTTTCTGTATCGGGTAGATAATTGTAAATGTCTGTAATAACGATTATTTGTTGGACGTGATACACCTTAGTCCGCCCGTGACCATGAATGCTGCAAAGTGTTCGAAACGTCGGGCAATCATAAATCAAATACAAACGCGATATAATCCGTAAAAGTAGTTTTATTTACAAAATTATTTAATTTTCATAATGACTTCTGATCTTTACGCAAGTATTACATTATAAATAAAAGTATTTTACGGATTTGTTCCAACTACACAGTCACAGTCCGCACGTGACCATGAACGCTGTAAAGTGTTCGAAACGTCGGGCAATCAAAAATCAAATACAAACGCGATATAATCCGTAAAAGTAGTTTTATTTACAAAATTATTTAATTTTCATAATGACTTCTGATCTTTACGCAAGTATTACATTATAAATAAAAGTATTTTACGGATTTGTTCCAACTACACAGTCACAGTCCGCACGTGACCATGAACGCTGTAAAGTGTTCGAAACGTCGGGCAATCAAAAATCAAATACAAACGCGATAAAATCAGTAAAAATACTTTTATTTGCCATATAATTTTCATACAATTTCAATAACAGTAGGCAATTTGATTTAAAAAGTTAATCATTACAACTTGGCCAATAATAGGTAAATAAATAATGGTCGTCTTCAATATTGCTATTTATAATACTCAATATTTCAAAAACACAAACTGTACAACTACTAAAGTAAAGACTTATTTAAAGCACCACATTTTTCTTTAATTATCAAACATCACGTAACAAAACACATTTTTTCCTTTATGACATGAAACTTATTGAATGAAGTTTGTAGAGAAATAAATACTAGCTATAGGAAATATTGTCAACTGTGGTGATACAAATATTTGGAATATAAACAAAATTATTAACAAAAAATAAGCTCACGATATAAATTTTTTATTTATAATTACGAATGCGGGTAGATCAACATTATTAGCACATGTTTATGTGTGAGTGAACACATAGAAATATTTAAATTTCGAACATCCATTTCGCATGTGTGTGAATAAAATAAGTTACTTTTATTTACATACATACACATGCGTACTGCGAATTCGCCAATTGTATGAACTAAAATTATGATAGTTATATGTAGTCTAACTAGTGCATGTGATTTAAACTAATTAAATATAATGTTCATACTAAAATTCTATAAATAGATAGCTTACAATTACTGAAATAATAGCGATTAGCGCGTCACGATAAATGTCTCAGACATTCGTTTAGTTGATAAGGCTTAGCGTTCCGTTATCATGGCGAATACACGACAGTTTATAAATTTGAAACGATAATATCTTTATTATTAGTCCGTTTTTAAATTAAACTCATTTTGATTGACAATTTATTGTACAAATAAGTTAAGTAGGATTACTTGAAGCGCTTTTATTCAAACGGTTACTTTCCTTCTTGAGCCATCTTTTAAAGCCTTAGTAGATTTTTTTTTAATATATCTGGCGTTTTTGAAATTAGTTGTTCAACTTTATAAATCGCCCACTTAATTTGAAATTAGTAATTATATTGGGTACTAAAAATTTTATGAATAATTACATAAAAAAATACTTTAGAGGATTTTATGATAATTGCAACAGTTTCTTCTGGATTACAAAGTGTCTCTTAAAGGTCAAAAGAATAAACTAAAATTCATTACAAAGTTTCCACGTGGTCATCGTTCGTGGTCGTCATTTATTACATTTGCAACTTTTGCCAGTTTCTATGTAAAATAAAATTTAATCCACCCACGTAGAAGCTTACGAACACACTACCGTACAAGAAAAAACAAGACTTGGTCTAAACCTCTCCATAAAATTTTCTTGCGTAGTAAATAAACGGCCTATATTCTGTCGTGTATTCAAATAAATCACTCTATTACAGAACATAAATAGTTCTAAATGCATTATTATTTATGTTAAAACGCTTTTCAATTACGATATAGAAAGGATTAGTTATTTTTAAGTTGTGTATCTTCCATTAGCGTTACTGTACAGAACTTGAAGCGTTGTTATATTATTTTATTACTCCACTTTTTATTGTATCGCTTTATTGGTTAAGTATTTGTGCCAAGTATATAGGCCAATTAGTTTCGTAATTCACGAGCCAACATAGCGTTATAAACATATAGACTTGACTTTTTGATAAGATAAATCTTATCATAATAAATTTAATTAAATACAAGATTGACTGAGGACGTGACGAACTATAATCTTTCGTGTTGATTTTCCCCGTGGCTGGATACAAATGTAATGCATCATCGGTTAATAACTTTCGTATGAGAATCGTAAAAACTAAATGATGGCTTTTCTAGGTAAATGCCAAGTGTGGTCGGCAATTCCACTGCTAAGCGATTAGAGAAGTAAATCCCCTTCTGAGGACGTCTATGTCGAGCAGAAAACGTCAATAGGCTGACAATAATAAAAGGTTTAAATAAACATCCTTACCATTAACTCAACAAAGGTCATCGTTGGACATATTCCTTTCTCCGCGTTCAGAGTAAATAATTCTAAAATCGTATGCTTGGCAGGCGGTTTGCCGATTGCTTTTGATATTCTAAATTGCCCAGGACATTGTCCACACATTGACATTGGCCACGGTGGTTAGGGAAACAGTACCAGTGGCCAGCCCAATGGCGATGTGGAGAGAATAAGATAGGTTATGGAGTCGCACGTTGCCCTATCATCACCCAAGACTGATTGGGCGAAATATGTCCAGGCAATAGAAAAAAAATGTATTAGCCGCTATTGTTTAATGGTGGACAATATCCTTTTTTTAGACATCTCCAAACTCCATCATTTAACAATCGTAATTAGTGGTTATCCCTCAACCGTTTTTACGATTACCACGGCAAAATTGAGTTATGTTATTCTTAAACCACTACATCATATTTCACAAAAATCATGATGCATGCAAGAAAAAATACAACAGTTTTAAAATACAAATGTGTAAATAAAATCGTCTTATCACGCTATGCTATGTTGGTTCATCGTATTCGTCATTAACTGTTATCGGTCGGCTTCATTACATGCTAACTAGTGCTGGTTACGTTAACAGCGAGATAAATGTAACATACCTAGTTAGTTATACATATATATAAATATGTAATATATGAAACACGATTTTATTGAATCTGTAATATTTTAACAAATATATTTAATG